>CM073773.1:33299969-33899969 GCA_037158775.1 Hetaerina titia | reverse complement strand
GCCAGCGGGATGGATATTGTAAGCTGAATGGGAATGGCGGAGAATGTTTTCCGTCAAAAGAAAGAACTAGTAGCAGCTCAGTACCGGTCTAGCGTAAGGAAGCGGTGAGTTAAATACATTCATGTAGCTACCTTTCTAGGGATGATACTCAACATGCACGATGGGTGCAGCAAAAAAGATTCAAAGTGCTCAAAATACGTTGATACTGGAGGAAATGTTAACAAAATTGATTGATTGAGAGAGATAAAGTCCTGCGGGGAATAGGTGAAGAGAGAACTATATAGGACACTTAAAATAAGCAGAGACAAACACATTGGCTAGATCCTTGGTATAATACTTCACCAAAGGTCATTCCAGGAGGAAAAATTACAGTGGGCCAAGGATGGATAATGAGGAGCAGGTAAGGAAGACGTCAATATAAGAACTATTTCAGAACAAAAGGATTGTCAAGTAATAGAAGATTGGTTGGAAGATAGCAATAATTTAAACATTTATGAGATTTCTTACTAAACCTTCTACCAAGAAGTAAAAAAAAACTTTTGAAATCATTTTCAACTTAATACGATAGAACACCTAGCGAGAGGGTGTCGAATCGTTTAGTAGCTTGAAGAAAAGCCATAAGAATAACGAGATGTATTCGTTTCACTGGGTGCTGCCTAGTTACAACGAGTGCGACCGAAAAAAACCCAGGTCGAAATCACCCATTAGTCAGTATTTAATTAGAAGGTCTGGTTTCGCTTTCATTACTTAGTATTCTGGCATTTGATTCTCGTATTGCTAAACGCAGCCTTATACGTACGCTTTGGCTCGTATTTGCCTTACATGCGTGCACGATGCACTTATAGAAAAGGCAATATAGCCGATAGGCAGGCACAGAAGATGGTCACCCTTCCGCAATGTGAGAAAGCATGAATTGGTCCCGGGTTGCTCCTCTAATTTTTATGGGGGTCGAATTAAGGAGCAGGATGCGACTGAGTTGGGAAGAGTCCGAAAAAGTCAGAATTTTGTTAACTTCGCCGTTGCGCAAAGAAGTCGACGTAATGTGGCAAGTATTCAGACTTGAGTAAAGTCGAGTAAGCAGCTCTTGTCTGCCAAAAGAAATTGTTCCTACTGTAATATACCCAGTTCATTATAGTCTAAGAGATATTTTAGTCACGTTAAATGGTTATTTCGCAAGTCACTATGAGCACATGTGGCAAGGGGGTATTAGAGTGTTATTCCACCTAGTAAAAATCGTTTAGTTTTTTGTTATTTCAAGACAATGAATGGAGATAGTTTTGCCAGCCAGTTGTGAAAATATTTCCACTTAATATTTTTCGCGCCTTGAATGAAATATTTCATTTAATGTAAGACAAATGTTGCATTATATGAATTGAAAATCGACTTCTACATCGGATGTTTATATTCTTTTTTCGTATAAGGAAATGCTGCCTACTATTTTAATGTCGTGAAGTTAGGATAGGAAAGGAAGAAAATTACTGTTGCACAAAACATATTTTACTCTGGATCATCTGCAGCACAATGTATCATCTCCTGGAATATTTCTACGTGGATGCTATATCTAAACCGATCGAGGATGAAATATATATTTTTGAAAAGAAAGCTTTTTCCTTCCGTTTGTTTCCGTCGTTCCTTGCTTTGTGAAGGAGTTCCTTACCTAAGTGCCGCCTAACACGATTCATTGGAGTTTTCTACCTTGGAAGGCAGAGTTTTACCCGTAATATCGTATTTGATTGCCGTATGTTGTGTTATTTGGAATATCTGTGAGTTGAACGGTCCTACCCCAGGCTTTAAATATAAGATTAGAGAGATAGACTGCAAGACTGACAGGTTTAAAATGTCATTTTTTCCAAGAACGTTGAGAGACCAGAATGCTTGTAGCCCAATTTCCTCAGGAGTCAGTTCAACGGAATAAGTATTAACGTACAGATTAGGTATTTTGCGTGGAAATATATATTTTTATATATATTTTTTTGTTACAGGTTCCCCCCACCTTCCCCCACTCATTTGAAAAACCCCAACCCCCTCATCCCTTACCCTTTCATCCTGGTGCTGCACCTCCTGCCACACACCCTTTTGGTGGCTCGCAGGGGTTTTTTGTAGATGTAGATTATTTTTAGTATTAGGTCATTTTCTGTTCGTTCTTTCAAAAGTTTAGCGAATCGGATGACATTCTAATTCACTTCCATCTTTTTTCACTCTGCCGATAACCGACCGTAGTGTGCGTATTCCAGATGTAATTTTTCAATAATCGAGGAATAACACTCAAATGTTGATCTATTTAGAATAGTTAGAAACTGTTAGTTGGTATGAAACGAGGGTAATTTGTCTTAGTGTTTCATTATGAATCCATACCTATTGTCCCATCGCGATGCCTAGCCGTTGGAATTTCCCTGTGTGTGTGTGTATGCATAGAAGATGGCTACGTGAACTTATCTCCCTTACCTCATGGCGTTTGTTTTCGAACTTGTTGGGCTTGCACTCGAATTGATTTGTCGGTTAATCCGTAGTGCTCTTCTAGTTTTCCGAGTTGTAACCTCTGTTCAGTCGAAGGCAATAAATTTTGGATTGATAAGAATGAATTAATGCTCCGTCAACCGTTTTCCCTCACATGCTCTCTTAGGTGCAGAATGCAAATAATCTCATCGACCTTATAAGCGACTCTCTTGCAATGAATGCCCGGGTGAAATTCTGGGGGTCTTTAGGTCTGTGGTCATTGGGTGAAATAACATCCGTTGTTTCGCATTGTTTCCGTGATCCCTTTTAAACTCCTTGTTGCAAAACCGCGATGTGTGAAATTTTACGGTATACGTATATGACCTTTTCACGCTGAGCGTTGCGCAAGGTTCACTCGAAATTCCTTAATTGTCATCGTTATCACCAAGATCCCGTTTCTAAAAGCTTCAAGTCAATTTAAAAGTTTTCTTGCAACAGTCATAATTGTAAGGAACTGTTAAAGGTATGAGAAATTCCAAAAATGACACTTAGACAATAATTAATAACCAGACATACGAGGTCTGTTCAAAAGTATCGCTACTTCTGTGTTTTTTTCAAAATTTATTTATTTATTAGAAGGATTTGTGTGTATGACCTTTTGAAAGTTGCTTGTCAATTTGATTGCAGAGTTCTTAATATTTAGTTGGCGCTGCCCACTCTCTAGGAGAGGAAGGAAGACAGGTGTCAATGATCATTCTTTGAGAAGCGTCGTTACCGGAGTTCCTAATTAAAAATAATCTTGTCCTCGGCCTGGTGATATTCGAGTGCCGAAATAGCAATCAGCGCATTTAAATTAATGTCGCCGTATTTAATTGCGGCTGACCATATGCATGTAAGAAATCGTATGGTGCACTGCTGAACTGTATCCCTGGGATTCTTCTCCCATGTCACGGAGGTAATAATTGGATGCTATGTAATGGAGCATTTTAATTGAATCCTATGATTTAAATAAAGAACTCTTGTTAATGTGCGAATCCAGGCTAGGAATGGCTTCCGGGTTCGGTTTTTTGAGGATGGTCGATCGTATTCTCGGAACTCAAAGCGGTTTTCCTATCGGCGAGATTCTCACTTTCCTTTTGCTAAATCCTTTTCTCCCTCTCTCGTGCTGCTAGGAATGGGATTTATTAGACGCAGGGGTGACTACAATGTTATGGAACGTTGTTACCACGCTCTTATAAGGCCTCATTTAGAACATGCTGGTAGTGTGGGATGTGTGATGGGATCATACTGGAAAATGCCTCATTCGGGAAATCGAGAAGGTTCAACGCAGGGCAACACGTTTTGTTAAAAACTAATTCCGATAAAACGAAAAGCGTCAAAGAAATGCTTCTGGAGTTGGGAATAGTTGCAAGAAAGACGATTTATTTCTTAAAATTCCAAGAAATTGCGGGAGATTTGTTACTGTTCCCAACAGTAACTTTAAACGGAGTCATCCGCTAATATGCATTTCAATGCAACACTTTTAGTGTGAAAAAAATCATTCGCCTTGATCGGGATTCGAACCCGGATCCCTCGATGTCCGGCCGAGTGCTTTAGCCAGTTAAGCTATTGAGGGGTCCTCATAAAACATCTTATTACTGTTTCGTCATCTGCCGTAGTTTCTTGGAATTTGCGAAAGGTAAAAATAGCCCAAATGTTTAAAGTTGGCTTTAACCTCAGGGACTGTGGCGCGTCGCGCACGACTACGAATGTCTGTGACATTGTATGCACGGTATTTCGTCACAAACATCTTGTTTCTTTAAAACCCCCAAAATTTCAGAGTTTAAGAGGACGCCTCGATTGCTTAATTGACTAAATCACTCGGCCGAGCATCGAGGGGTGCGGGTTCGAATCCCGATCAAGGGGTACGGGATTCGAATGACTTTTAAACTCTGAAATTGTAACATAGAGATTCAATGCTTGGTGAACATACTAAATAAATTCAGAGATGCATGTTTCACCGCCGGTTTCAAGCAAATTATTCCCACTCCAACATACTTTGGTCGCTTGAACAGGAATATAAATTCAGGAAAGATATGCCAGAACTGGCTGACTTAAGCACTTTTTCCCACTGACACTACGGGGTAGTAAAAGCAGGGTTACAGATAGCAAAAAAATCCAATCGTCACCTACATCGTCTATGGAATGATTGGTTTTAGTCAAATAGCAAAGAAATCCAATCGTCACCTACATCGTCTATGGAATGATTGGTTTTAGTCAAATGCATGTACTTTCACAAATCTCGTGTTTTTTGTTGTCAAATTCCTTCCCATATGACCACATGGGGCTGTCATTTACAGTATTACCTACCCTGATTTTTTTTCAAGCTTCTACTTCCATTTCTCGTCTCTGTCTGTGGGAGGGATACATTCTCTGCCTGAGGGGCGGAGAAGATGAGTTGGATGTCCATGCGATGGTTAATTTTCCCCTTCCATATGTTTCAGTTATGCATGGCCTGTCTTGTTTCGGTGGAGGCCTGTCGCATAAATGGTTGTGGTTCATTTTAATTCCTTTTTTGGCATAACAAGTAACTAGTTTGTTAGGTGAATGAACTCTTATTTTTAACTGGGTCTTTTTCCGAGCATGTATACATGTTTGTACGAAAAATGATAGTTTTTTATTTTCCCGTTTCCCTTCCTCTATCATATCCTCCCCTTATCACTCACCCATCCCCCCTGGTGCTTGCACCCCATGCCACACTCCTTTTTGGTGGATCGCTGGGTATTTATGTTGATGTCGAATGAAGACTTTTCTGTTGATCTGCGCCACTTAGCATTGCATGACAGAAATTAACCTCAAGGTTGACGCTCGCAGGTGAGTGCATTGCTCACCGGAAATCGAAGACTGAGCCCTAAGCCTTGTTTCTGTGACATTCACACATTGACATAGTAAAAATGCCTCCGAAGACTTCAATATCGCCACTGTAGTCCTTCATTAATATTTTAAACCTGTGCGTTTTTGATTCTCTGTTCATACTTTAATTATACATCCTGCTGTAATATGAAAGGGCTGGCTGGAAATGTGCACATAAGTTTTCCTCGTACAGATATCTTATTTAAATCAACATAATATTTTGTATCATTGCACTATTATTGCCAGTGGTTCCCACGGCCATGTTCAGCAAAAGTCCACTGGCGCTGCTTAATTAATCATATTATGCAAATATAAATCATATTTGTTACTTTTGACCTAATCCTGAAAGCTTCAGTCATGGACGGATGGAATTTGGCTCCCTCCCAAAAGAAATTCAAATCTAGAGACTACGAGTATCCCGTCTACTCTCCCTCGTCAGTAAGTAAGTTTACTTGTACTTTTCAATAATTCATACGAATCACACAAGTATAAAAGGATCGATAACATGTCTCTAAGGAAAATCGGATATGGCATGAACTCCGAGTTAACACAATTTTTCCATGGCGGTATATAAATTGCTCTATTCAGCATATGTTCTCGTATTTTCCATCAACATCTCAAGTAATTTCTATGAGATTCAAAAAAATTTTGCTTTGAATTATAGTTAATTTTAAAGATTTGGCATCATAAGAATCATCCTTTAATTCAAAAGGTTGTGAATTATTGACCATAAGTTCACTATATATCAGCCCTTTTAAAAAAAACATGTATAATATATTCAAAATTTCGCTCGGATTCAGTGAAGTGCGTTGAAATTTTAATAAATGGAGAAGTTTAAAACATAAACTCGACGTCATATCAACCACCAGGCACATGATGGCACAGAGAACGTCCCTCCAACCAACTAAACCCCAGTTGCCTTTGAATCCCCAGATTTACAGCAATCGGATGGTACCTGAAGCTCATCTGTTTCATATCGCGTTGTCTCATTCTCTTACCTGAAAACAGAATTTATATCCCCTAATTGTAACGGCAGCGTAAAAAGGTTGCCATACAGGTAAATGTTTCCCTTAGGAGTTAGAAGATGATGCTTACAATCGCTCCGATTCCGCAAGTACAGCGCCTACGTGCCAACCACCAATGAAATGTTTTTTTGACATCAGTGCATGCTCATGCCTCCGTAAGCACGTTTAGTGGGTGCTTGTATATTGCGCTTTCACCCATAGGTGTAATCGGTACATGTCATCATCGCGTACAGTGCGTTAAACGGATCTCTGTGCTCCTCGTCCTCCGGAGATGGCGCAACGGCCTTGCTGATTGGCTGCGACATTGATCGAAGGACGCGCAGTTCTATTTCATCTCAGGCTGATCGCCGGAAAAGCGATTGCAGCTGTACACACCCAGAGATGTCTGCGCGTTCTACCTACAGTGAAAATCATCAACGGATCCACGACTTATTTTTCGTCAGCGCAAGTTCTAAATGATTATTAATTATCACGATACCAAAAATTATTTTTTTTTAATGTTATGCATTTCCATATATATATATTGCGATTAGCTCCATCGAGTTCTGTATTTTGATTGAATAGTTTTTCCTCCATTGAGCTAAGCTTTAAAGCCGTTGTTTACATGAGAAAAATAGGAGCTGGCCGCTGGTCACGGGAGAAATATGAATTTTACCCCGACAGCATATTTTCTTTCCGTGAATTCGATGGAACTAATTACAAACGATGAAAATTCAAATAAAGCTGTCGGTAGTTATCGTGGTGATCATGTAGGTAACTCGGATACTAAATATTAATGAATACCAAACAAAAGAAGTCTGAACAAAGTTATATATCATCAATATTTAAATCCTAGGATTGGTTAATTGCAGCCCTCCATTCGCCTCTATTTAATGTCAATTCCCTCAATCCCTGATACCTTTTCTGTTTTACGTTTTTCTTAATTTGTTCTATGTACATGTCTCTTGGTCTTCCTCGTGTGATCTTTCCTTCTATTATATTCCTAATCAATCAATTGTGCCTCAATGTGTGTCCAATCCATCTATTTCTTCTTAGCCGTAGAGTTCTCCATATGGTTTTATCCTCTTCTGCTCTTCTATGTACTTCCTCGTTCCTCACTTTGTCCTGAATAAAGTTAAATGACATAAATATTTTCGAATGGTAATCATCAATCTCCTTTTTTGGCCTTGATTCAACATGGCGTTAGAGAGAGAAGAGGGAATCTCCGAATATATTCGTTCCCCATTACATTTATCTAATTTTTTCACATTCTTCAGATCCTCTTTTGAATATTACAGGAGTGTTGGTCATTTCACCGTCATTGCAGGTAAAATAGCCCGACTGATGCCTTTCCGATAGGCTTAATCTAGTCCCGTCCAGATTCCGGGCACACCCGATCCCAGGTCACATGGCCATTTTTTCGACGATTTTGCGTCCTTCTGTGACCTCGCATGACCGTGAGCATGCGGTCAGTTTGCCGGAAAGAGATATGATTTACTTTTCATTCTGAACAAGTTCCCGCGTCACGTTGTTTGATTGTTTATTTATTCGTTTGTATTGTTAAGCTGCCCATTCCAAGCGTTTCAGCAACTTCAAAGGCTCTCCAGGCTCGGTTACGGAGGGGATTTAGGGGAGAGAGAGCGAAAGGACGCTGGATGGAGAGGCCGAGAAAGAATTGCGCGAATTACATTCGGCCAGTGATACACACACACAAATCCATTGCACCGGATTGCAGCGAAGTGTGTCGGGAATGTTGGGGATGAAAAGATTGGGGGGAGTTATGGAGTGGCATTCTTCCTAGGCAGCCTCTCCAACCTCCATACGCCCGTGACACACCCCATTCCACTTATTTCACTCCCGCCCCACTTTACCGCCGCACCTTGGAAGCTTTCTGCTTTCGCGGCAATACGGTTGGATATATAAACGCATCGCCTGAGAAATTTCGAGGAGTTGGGAGGGTGGCGTGGGAATATGTACATATGTATGTACGTATGTATGTACGTATGCATGTATATCCGGGCCATTTAGGGATCCGATATGGAATGATGGTGTGGGTGTGTGTGTAAGGGATAGGGAGAGGAGGAGTGAGGTAGGGTTTTGGATATATCAGTTCCACCATCCGCGCCCCTTCTCCGTCGTGACTTTTTTATTTATATAGACGGGGCGGGGCCGGAGGAGGGAGTAAGGGATGGGAGTGATTTCTCCCTTCACGAATGGAGGTCGGAAGGAAGAGGGGGGCGGGCGTGGGATGGGACGTGAGGAAGGGAGCGGGGTGGGTGGGGCGTCTGGAAGGCATGGGGGCAAGGTGCGAGAGAAAGGAGAGAGGCCGTATTTTTTTGCACATACTCACACCACTCTCACTCACACATTCCACCACCAAGGTATATATGTTTGTGCGTGCGTGTGTGTGTATATATGTATACACACTCACGCTGCTTGGGTGTTAACGTACCTTCATCCGCGCGCTCACACACACACACACATACATATATATATATATACACACACACACACACACACACACACACACACACACACATATATATATATATATATATATATATATATATATATATATATATATATATATATACACACACACATATATGTACACATATACATACCTACAAAAACCCTTTTTTTTGGCTTCCTCGGGAAGTAAAGAGGGAGAGAGGAATGGGGGTGCAAAAAAAAGCCGTTCGCCGTCGTCGGGGCGACACTTGCTCTTTCTCGCGCCCATTTTTTCGGCTTCTCTCCCTCTCTCTTCCCCCTTCCCCTCTTTCCTCTTGCCACCCCTTCAAATAATTCCCTCGCCTATAGAAAGAGGAGGGGGGGCGCCGTTGCCACATCAGCACTCCTTTTTTGGCGCCATATTGTTTCTCTCCTAAGGAGACCTCACCCTCCACATTTCCCCATCCGCCCGCTCCCCTCCCCTCAAATTCCCACCCCTCCTTCTCTCTCTCCCCCCTCTCCCGCCCCATGCCAAAGCAGAAGCCCTCCTTGGATCTCTCTACGGTCTGCCCACTTGTGATTTGCTTTAAATTGTCAACGCAATAAATAGACTTGGGATATTTTCTGGAGTTCTGGTTTACTGACTAAGCTAAACTGTACGAGCGAGACCATTTTTTCGACAGTTTTGTTTATTATTTTGAGCAGGTATAAATTTAAATCTGGTCCATTAGGAAGTTGTGTTGTGTGTGTGTTGTAAGAAAGTCTTGCGGATGTGAATTATAATTTAATGCCACAAGCGAGATATAGCACTAGCAAATAAAAACATGGAGAAACTCATACAAATGGAACTAACACGTTTTTCGAATTTTCGTCGACCAAATCCACCTTCCTCTGATGAGAGAAATCTCCTTTCACCTGAGGAAGGTGATTTGGCCCCCCAAAAATTTGGAATAGGAGTTCCATTTGTGTGTGTTTCTCTGTGTTTTTGTTCGCTAATGCTATATCGCATCTCCGTTTAAATGATATTATATATATATATATATATATATATATATATATATATATATATATATATATATATATATATAATATAGAGGCCTTGTATTGTGCCGTCCAAAAGTTATATTGCTCTCGTGAGTACTTCCGCATCATCGATATATGTATATATATATAGGAAAACACATAAAAAGCGAACACTGGACATGTGGGGAAGGCGGTTTTTGAGCAGATCACGAATGTAAAAATATTTCCTTAACCGGGATTTGAACACCGGACCTTCCACTTGCCGGGCGGATGCGCTACCTATACTTATATAATATACACACACAACCCACAGATACAAAATATTCAACACATAGAAACATAAAGAAAGGACACTCACAGTATGTATTTGACGTTTCGACGGCACGACCGTCGTCATCAGAATGGCGTTCTCGGGTAGGAGCGGAGAGGACACGTCCAGGGGAAGGGTGAAGGGAGGAGAGGTAAGGGACCAATAGGAAAGCGGACAAGGCTGGGGAGGGGAAATGTAGGCAGCATTGGATGAAATCAGTGGGCTTGGTTCAGCCCGGGGGGTTTAAAAGCCTGCAGCACCCATTAGAGAGTAGTAATATTGTGCTGGAAAAATGTTCCCCTCCAGAAAAAGAGTGAACCGTTTGGCCGATTATGGGATTTATGGCTAATCAGGCGTGCATAGTATTCTTTAAACCGTTTTTTCAGCGTTAATTTTATTGAAGCGACGCATATGTGAAAAGAGATAAATACACACGAATGACATATCTCATCTTCCACGCAGTACATGGACGTTTGTCCTGGATCGTAGGAATCTTGACACCAAGGGTGACATAAAATGTGAGGTAATGTTTTAATCCCGTGGAAGAAGCATCATAAAAGGCCATTGATAATATTGCGGCATTCGTTGGGGTAATTGGTCAATTTTTGCGTTAGGTTTTTATTTATATCTGTTTAGTTTGAGTGGTCGTAGCAAATTGATCTTTCGAGTTAGATCAGAACTCTTTAGGTGGAGTATCCCTTCGACCTGAAGATCACAACTGGAATCCCGAGCGATATGTCGTTTATACCAACCAGCACTTGATTCAATCCGAGAATACGCGATTGCTTTCGCAACAACAATGAACTACGATTGCTTATTGTCTTCGATGAAATGTCAACTCTAAGAAACTTTAGGGTTCTGTACGTGAATCAATCATTTTCTCCCAAATGATACTCTGCGAACCGTCGATAGAGTGCGTGACCGGGGTTGATTGAAGTCGTGGATGGCAATCCAACCCCTAATCGGCGCGGCGGCTCATAACTTCTACCACATTTCCGCTCTACTAATCTATGCTGAAGAATGGAAAAGGGATACAGGGATGCTTTTTCTGATATTTCTTTCACGTTTGTAATTTGAGCTGCAAATCGATAGGAATTAATATAATGGACGTTGCTGACGTTATTTGTTGTAACTATTACATTATTGAAGAAAAATATTCTTGAGAGTTTGTTGACAACAACAAGGTCTCCTGCGACAGACAGTGTTCAGGCATCAGCAAATTCGAAGTAATCAATTGCGAAAACGTTTTCTTGGACCAAGTAGATCTTTATTTAAGGATGAGATCGCCGGAACACCGTCGTGCCTTAAAAGACAAGTCTCACGTTGCGATAAATGTAATACATTAGACTTGAGACATTGGAGTCAGTTTCTGGTCACTACTATCCGTATGACACATAAGGGTAGCGGAATTGACGCGAATTAGTCACTGTAAATTCTATTCCAAGGAGGAATTTTAAATTGGCAGAAGAAGACCCTTTACCTTCCCGCTCTCCAATTCTCAACATCTCACTCCACTTCGCTACTCGCCCGCCATCCTCCTACCCCCCCCCCCCACAATTACGTTTACTCCAGACCAAACTTCACACCCACCCCACCTCCACTAACCCTCCTAATTTCTGTCCCCACTCCTTCCTATCTTTCTCCGCCACTGTCTCCCCATCTCCCTAAATTGTTGCCTTTAGTACAGGAATGAGCTTTACCTTTTTACATACTATGACCCTTGATCTCATTAATGACGTAATAGCCGCATAAACGGGTTTATCAAGTACACTTTAAATTCGTGTGTTTTTGGAACTCCCAAAATTCTCTTGCGTGTTTGTCTTCGATAATCGATAGGAGGTGACTCATTAAAGTACTCTCTTAAACCAAATTTCAACCGGAAGCAGGACCCTATAAGTTATTTCATCTGTTCCTTTTCAATTCAAAGAATTTCTTTCGGGGCATAAATGTCGATTCTGTTCTCTCATTTGTGAAAGGCTTGGTAAACAAACTCTTGAAGGACGAAACTAAAATTTTAAATTTTTTGCCCGAGATTTGGTAGTCTAAGTATCCGTTATTTTTGGCTCTTAATTTTGGATTTTTGTTTCCATTGTTTTTCAAGAAGAGGAGTTAAAATTAGGCTCATTTTTTTAAATACCATTTTCGTATAATTCTACAATGAAAGTCTGGGTATTTTTTAAAGGGGGTCATTTCTAAGGTTAAATTACGAGTATATGTATGTGTCAATTAGAACCTCTGTCCTTAATTTAACGTCATTGGACGTATTTTCAGCAAATTGCCTTCAGTTCTGGGTAGAGGTGATAAAAAGATTGAAGAGAAATGTTACTGTATATCTCGCTAGTTATGTCTCATTTAGAATATGCTGCAAGCATTATTTTTATTATTACGTAATCTACCGGTTAAGGTAGGTTTTTGGATGGACACAGCTATCAAATAAACATTTTGTAACTCCAAATAAAACCCAATCCAGCAACTTAATCTACATCAGGTCCCTCTTCATCTCTGTGTATTTCTTTCCTCCCTTCATCCCGTCCAACATCCCTATCCTGTTCCTGCCCTTTCCTCGCTTGCCCAACATTCTCCCCTCTATTACCTTCTTCAACATTCCACTACCGCTCAATACGCCTTTCATCCATTTTGTCTGCCTCCATAGGATTTCTCTCAACAAACCCCTCTCCTCACCCACCATCTCCAGTACTTCCTCATTTGTTTTCCTTTCGGTCCATTTCACCTTCTCCATTCTTCTCCACACCCACATTTCAAAAGCCTCCAATCTACGTCTATCCTCCTGCTTCAGTGACCACGTTTCTGCGCCGTACATAGCTACGCTCCATATAAGAGTTTTTACGAGTGTTGTCTTAACATCATATGGGATCCTTAATGGGATTGATTGCCAAATTGGATCGCGTGCAGCGTAGAGGAGCTAGACTTGTTAAACGTTGTTATAATAAAGTGAATAGCGTTTCAAAATTATTGGAGAATCTAGACTGAAAATCACTTAGTAAGTGAAGGCTAAAGCCATATTGAAGCTCTTGCATAAATTGTAAGGACATCTCTTTAGCAATTATGTTGAAACTGTTTTATTACCCCCATCGTACTACGGTAGGATAGAGCGTGCCAATATTATTAGAGGGATCGAGTGTTGAACAGATTGATTTGAGATGTTATTTTTTCCAAGTACGATAAGGCATCATGATGAGACATGAGGATGACGCAGATGGGTCGAAACTATTTGTACCGAATAAAATTAAGTGGAAATATACATTGGTATTTCTACTTCAGTGATCATAATAACATTGTTCAGCCACAGTATGGTCATATTCGGGTCAAAATGAGTCTGGTGTATATTCACCCCCTGCCACACACCCTAGCGGTGGCTTGCATGGTGCTAAAAATAAAAATTAAAAATAACACATGCCTGGTGGTATTTCATAAGATTTAGGAGGTGTTTAAAACAGTTCATACATGCATATAATCTAATTAATGCAGATGTTAAAAATCTATGAATTGATGAAATAACGGAATTTAATGGGAACGTTTAAAGAAAATTTGTCATAGTGATTTAAAATCACTGAAATTATGTGAAATCTCGTTAAAACTCCTTTTTTAATCATCTTATGGGTAATTATTTTGCATCTCAATGTTTTACTTTATTCAATAATAGTCCAGAATGTCTTATGTACGTTAAATGATATAAGGATGTAGCTGTGGTGGGAAAGGTTGTAATGCCCTAAAAGATTTTTCTGTAAACTATTGTTTGTATTCGTCGGTGCGGTTATTTGCTTGTGTTTCTGGTTAGCGATTAACCTCAGATGTTTTGCTTTTTACTGATTTCGGTTAAAATTGATTAAAATTTTGAAATTCTCAGAAATGGCAGGTATTCGGAATGACATATGTGCAGAAATTTGCGGTTAGATTGAATTTTAGCCTGAAACACTGAAAATTGTGATTTGATCAAGATGAATACTCGACCTTATTTTTGAAAAAAGTACATGTTTCGTTTACATGGAAACGCCGTACATTTTCACAGTGAATGACTTTGACTTTTAACGTTTCCCCCGGAGCCCAATATTCCATTTTGTGGTGGAATTCCACGAAGTTACGGCCTCCTCAGTGAGTTTTATGACACGTTTTCACAGTTACTGCTCTCCCTTAAATTCAGGATAGAATGGGCTGCAGTGGTGATTTTTGTGGTTAGTTGGAATTGATGGATGCTCTAGGCAGTGGGTGTTCAGTTTACGTCAGCGGACGTATCTTACCGATGCGGCGCGTTGCGTTCGGTAGGAAATCTCCCCATCTTACCTCACGACCGCGAAATTTCCTCTCCACGTGGCGTCTTGCCTCGGTGCTCCGGATCGGTTTTCTTATCTCTCCTTCCTCCTTCGCCATAACCTCCATTTCTTTCAATATTGTGCCGGAAAGTGACGCGTAATTACAACGATGGAAGACCTACACTGTCTATAAAGCGGATGAGTTGGATGCATTCGACATGGAAAATTGTTCCTTGGGCTGCTAAACTATATTCCATACTGCACTGTTGCATATCAACTCATTACTGCAGGATCAAATAACTGGACTGTTCATCCAAAAACATTGAAAACATCATTTCAGAGGAATACAAAGTTAGTATAAAAAGTATCGGGAAAATTGTTTCCTTACGTGACAGCGCAGAGGCTCGGTGTTTGGGTGTCTGAACTTCAACACGCGGCAAGCGCTGATCGTCTGCGAGCGTTATTTTAGGTTAGATTGTGCTTTTTATTGGCCCCTTTTGAGTGACTTGGTGCGAGTACAAAATCCGGCGAACGATTGAACAGCGGTACGCGAATAAATTTTGTGTAGGACCGGGGAAGTCGGGTACAGAGAGGTTAGACATGATTCGCCAAGTGTTCAAAGATGTCAAAGACTACAGTTTGTAAGTGGCACAAGGTCTTCAAAATTGGGCGAGCGAGTGTGGGGGACGAACCCCGCGCTGGATGGCTGTCGACGTCGGGAACCAACGACGACGTGTGCGTGAAGTGCTGAATTCAAACCGTCCGTTATGTGTGCGCATGATCACAGGTTGTATTGACATTTATAAAATGATAGTGAACACCAGAATCATTTAGAATTTGGCGATGCAAAAGATCTGCCTTAACTTGTCCCGAAGGTCTTGACGGACGACCAATAGCAGAGTCGAGTGTTTGCTTGCAAAGACCTTCTCTAACGCGTGAAAGGAGACCCTAACTTTTTGTACAGTCCCGAATAGGCACCAGCAGACTAATTTCTATTCCCAAAAGTCAAATTCTCCCTCAAATGATACCACTGTGGGACCTGAGTTGCCATCAAAGAAGCTTGCACGCGTACCCTTAAGGACCTTCCGGAATCCGCCCATCAGGAAGCCTTGAAGGCCGTGGAAAAGCCGCTTGCAATAGTGTGTCGACGCTCAAGGGATGTGCTCCGAAGAATTTTAAGGCACTTCAGCAATATCTGAAATAAATTTATTTCTCCGAATGTCTTACCGATACTTTCTATACACTTTTAAAAACTTCATTTCCCAGAGTTTGGTCAACATCTGTCATCATCATCGGATATATAAAATATGCCGAGGTCGCACCTCGGCGACCTGTTCTTCGTCTTGCGTCGCCCTTCACTTCCCTATCTCCAGCGATGGTAACTTTTTTGAGCTAAGTATTAATATTGTGCTACCCTCTCTTCTTTCATAATACATTCGTTTTCTCTCGGTATGCTCTTCGTTTAGGGCTAGGTAATCAAATTCTCACTTATCTTCACGTTCTTAATGCCTATTGATCTATTTTCGAGAAATAAGAGACCAAAATATTACCATTACCTAAGGTGCTACTCTTTAGATGCATGCTATATGTTTATGCAATTTGTTTCCTTCGTATTATCTATTCGGTTGACTCTTGGGACTACATGAGAGTTGTTTATCTTCTATGGATCCGGTGATATAACATCGCAGAGCGTAATTGAATGGCTAGTGTCTTTACCTATTTGCTAAAATGGCAGTATTCATTCTTCAACACCGCATTTTGGTCGTTAGTTTGCCACGGTAAAGTATTCGTGACGAGAAAAAACATCATGTGAAATTTGAAACCCCCAATTACGGTACCACTAAGAATACGTAATGACTAAACGTGCCCCTCTAATTAGTGGCCAATTAGTCCCCGGCCTTCACTCTACTCTAGAGATAGTTTATCGGATCGTTCAGTCTTCGTATTTTCCAAAACAACGGGTCAATATTCTAAGGGTGTCTAGAATGTAACCAGAGAATTTAGCCTCGTTTATCTTCATCTCATATTCGCTGTAAACACTGTTCCGTCTCAAGGGTATTATGCGAGTGCCATAGAAAATTGATGCTGAAATATGGAAATGTTCTTTACATTTTTCCTATAATACGGCTATTATTTCACAAGAAAGATGAAAAAAGCCATAAAGTTTCGTAATCGCCCGTTGCCATTATAGTCTAACGAGAGGTTTAAACAAAAAAGTGTAAATATTTTATATTTGGCATGATCGGTGATTTCATAAATTATAATCCTACTGTTTAACAAACCTAGAGATAGGCAAATGCTTAAGTATGTGTATTCTATTTTTTTAAAGATATATTTTTTCATTTAAATTAGTTTTTAATCATTTGTTAATAGCCGTAGTTTAGGTTTTTTAAGGCTTGGTTTGATTGATAAAGCCTTTTTTTGTAATATTTAAACTTGAAATTTGGAATAAATCATATGGCTTTCTTAGATAATTATCGCTTATTTCTTGCTGATTACTTAGTCAAAGTAACTTTTAAATTTGTAATTTCTAACGGAAATAAATTTTACTCTCTGGCATTTGCCAATATACTATTACTGCAACAAGAATTCACAAGGAAAATGAATCATTCTGAACTATGGATAGTTTTATTTTGATTTTCCTGTCAACCGCTGAATTCATCCTAGTTCCCAAGTATATTGCAAATTAAGTTTTCTTTTTGTGTGTGCTATCACGAAATGAGATTATCCTATTGATTAATTTCCGAGGGTTTTCCAGATACGAAAAACGATTCCTCTACTCTTGTCTCCCCGGTGTTCTAACCTCCATCGTCTCACCTGCTGGATCATGTACCATATGCCATGGCTCTTCCTCTCAATATCATGAGTGGAACCATCTTATACCATTACACATTTAAAATTATTTCTTTGCAGTATACAGCCTCCCTTCCTTCTGGATATCTTTTCCCAATTCTGATACCTGCAGGTAGCTATGGTTGATTAGTCATTTGCAACGATGACCTCCACGTTTTCTCACCTTCAAATAACACTAGGGTTGTTTTCAACGGTTTGTGCGGCGGTTTCGTTGACGTGGCCGCTGCAGCATCCTCAAGACTGAAAATATTTTTACCTGATGGTGCTGACTTCAAGGTCAGCAAAACCGTCGCCCAACAGAACGGAATAAGGTGGGGATACACGAAAACCCTGGTGTTATAATAGTCGCCATTTTTACATAATAACATTATGCTAAAAAATTAAATAAAGAGTACTGCAAAATTCAAATGCACGGTGGTCACTCGTGGATAAATGCAGGGTATGTTAACCATGTCCCCAAACTAATGAATGCTCGCTAGAATTTAGTCCCACCTAGGAGCTAGAGAAATTGATTTTTAATCAAAAAGTGCCAGACCTTGATGAAATTCGAAACATTAGTTGGTAAACAATGTAGTAATCATGGGAATTTGGTCGTCAGAGGGTTTGATATTGATTGACGCACTTATGCATACATTTCAGTTAACAGAAATAGCCGTACCTACGTACCGTCGAAGCCGATAATTAATGCATGGCTAGTAATAAATAAAGGGCCGGTAGACATGTATTTCGTTTGACAAAATGAGGCCATGTATCGGTTCGATGACGCAGATAGGACTTTGTGGGTGATTGTACACGAACGTTAATAATATGACCAATCATCATTAATTCTTGAATTATTTAGCACATTTCAGCCGAATTAAAAAGAAAAATGTGAGAAAAAAATGAAATTTTTGGACAAATAGTGACGAGAGTCGGGGACCACGGATAATATTACACAAATTGTTGACCAAAGATAATACTGATTTCCTCATCATTAAAAGTATTGCCTATCGGATTTACTAGCAGATAAAAGTGCTGTGAGTGACGTAATCAACGTCATTGTTCTCGATTAATATCGTCAGTTTAACCTTTATTATGGGTAAAATCATAGCGTCCAAATTTCTATGTAATGCAATTCAATTTTGCAATTATATTCCGTCGTGCTTTAAATATAGGAATTGGGAACTATGTATTTTTTGTGCTTGTTTTTAAATGTATGTGTATACAAGGTCTGTAAATTAAATAATGAGATTGACAACGTAGCGTTCGATCTGGCAACACTGGAGGCGCTGGGCATGGAATGGCGGTAGGGGAGCATGTGTCCACCTTCAGCACGGATTTGAACTTGCTCGAGTCATTCGGTTGCCCATAGCGAAGTTTTTCATGAAACAATTTTTTCTATTCTGTTCTACAAATGAGTGACATCAATTTCGAACAACGTTATGCTCAGGTTTTTTGCTCCAGATTTGTACACAGTGCAACGGAAACTCTTGCTAAACTTCAGCAGGCCTACGGTGATGGTGCTTTGTCAAGAACCCAGGTTTTTCGGTGGTTTAAGACATTTTCAGAAGGATGAGAGTCGATTGAAGATGAATCACTAAGCAGAAGGCCTTCATCTTCGAGAACCGATGAAAATATCGAAAGAATCCAGGATCTTGTGCGTTCAGATAGTCTATTGACAGAATGATCCGGGAAGAGTTGAATTTGACTCACACCACCGTTTATCAGATTTTGACCAATGAATTGGAAATGAGAGAAATCTGCGCAAAAATGGTTCCAAATACCTTTCGTAAGATCAAAATGACATCAGGAGGGTAAAATGCCTTGCATTTTTGGATTCGATTGAAAATGACCCCCATTTTCTGTACTGTGTCATTACTGATGACGAGTCTTGGGTGTTTGAGTACGACCCAGAAACCAAGCGCCAGAGTGCATTCTGATTTGTTTTTTCGATATCCACGGAATGGTCCACAAAGAGTTTCTAAGGCCCAACGGCAAATCAACACTTTTACCGTAAGGTTCTTGAAAAACTTCGAAAAAGGGTCATTCGAGTGAGACCAAACATCAAGAACACCTGAGTTTTGCATCACGATCCTTGTCACACAGCAATTTCAATAAACGAGTTTTTGGCCAGTAAAAACAATCCTGTGGCTCCTTAGCCTCCTTATTCGCCTATTGAGGAAGGCAACGGGAAACCACCTCAATTATGATTCCCAAGAATATTGTGATGGGCACTATAGATAATATGAGTCCTGACAACTACGGGACTCGGCCCAAGAGGCCGTGTGTCGTGCCCGGCAGCGGGAGAGGCAAGGCTTCCGCGGTCGTCATCCCACGAAACCCTTGCAGGGAAGAAATAACTGCAGCAGGACAGAAGAATCATAAGAAGGCGAAAGTAGTTAGAATAGGAACCTGGAACGTCAGGACAATGTTAGGGAGAGGCAAATTAGATAATATTAAGCGAGAGATGGAAAGAGGTAACATAGATGTTTTAGGCCTCTGCGAGGTGAGATGGAAGGATAGCGGGGATTACTGGAGTGACAATTATAGAGTAATATACAGCGGCGGGGACGAGAGCCAACGAGGGGTTGCCGTAATTTTAAATAAAGGGGTAGGAAGAAACGTAGTCAACATAGAGCAAGCGACAGATAGAATTTTACTCGTACAGATTAAAGCAGAGCCGACGAACTTGGTCATTATTCAGGTATGCATGCCACCGAGCAACCACAAGGAGGAAGAAGTCCATAGGATGTATGATGAGTTAGAGGATGTCATCGCGAGTGTTCCTGCAGGGAAACATTTGTTAGTGATGGGGGATTGGAATGCGACGGTAGGCGAAGGAAGAGATGGTGGTGAGGTGGGGGACTATGGGTTAGGCACGAGGAATGAACGCGGGGAGAAAGCAATTGAATTCTGCAGGAGACAGGGATTAGTCATCACTAACACATGGTTTAGACACCACAAAAGGCGTAGGTGTACATGGAAAATGCCAGGTGACTCAGAAAGGTATCAGTTAGATTATATTATGGTTAGGCACAGGTTTAGGAACAGTGTGATAAATTCGCACAGTTTCCCAGGAGCGGATGCGGACTCTGACCACAATTTAGTTGTTATGAAATGTAATGTTTGTTTCAAGAAGATAAGGGAAGGGCGGCGGGTTAAAAAATGGAATTTAGAAGCAGTAAATGAATTAACGAGGAAGGAGTATCAGGAGGCTGTAGAGAAAATGATGGATGACGGTAAAGAACTGAGTACTATCGAAGAAAAATGGGAATGTATCAAGAAAGGGATATTGGAAGCCGCTAAAGACACTATAGGAACCCTTAACGAGAAAAGGATAAGGAAACCATGGGTAACGGATGAGATGATTGCAAAGATGGATGAGAGAAGAAAATGGAAAAATGTAAACACAGAGTTAGGCAAAATGAAGTACAAAGAGTTAAACAATAAATTGAGAAGGGCCACAAATAAAGCAAAAGAAGAATGGTGGAAAACGCAATGCGAGCATATGGAAAGTTTACAGAAGAAGGGTGAAATTGGTGCTCTATACAGCAAGGTTAAGTTATTATCGGGAAGTAAGAAGGCAAGATCTGTGCTAACAGTTAAAGATAAATGGGGTAAGATAATAGTTGAACCAGGAAAAATCCAAGAGAGATGGAAGGAATATATAGAAACACTGTATGGTAAAGAACTTAGGCCGACACGGTTAGACATAGAAAAGGAACATGACGTAGAAGAAGATAGCTTAGGTCCAGGCATATTCGACAATGAAATAGAAAGGGCATTAAAGGAGATGAAAGCAAATAAGGCTGTGGGGGTGGACAATATTCCTGTAGAAATGTTGAAATGGTTAGGGAAAGGTGGGAAGAAGGCCATATATGGACTGATTCGTAGTATCTATGAGGAAGGAATCTGGCCGGAAGATTTTGTGAGATCGGTGTTAGTTCCTATTCCAAAAAAGGCAAAGGCTTCGTCATGTGAGGATTACAGAACAATAAGTTTGATATCCCACGCAGCTAAAGTTATTCTCAGGATCATCAACAAAAGGATAGAGAGTAAGGTAAATGATTACTTAGGGGATGATCAGTTTGGGTTCAGGAAAGGAAGAGGTACGCGTGATGCCATTGCAGTAATGAGATCACTAGTCGAGAGGAATATAGAATACAATCAGGACGTTTTTGCCTGTTTTGTAGATTTCGAAAAAGCGTTTGATAGAGTGAATTGGGAAAAATTAATGCGTGTATTGCAGAAAATAGGAATGGATTGGAGGGACAGGAGACTGATCCGCAACCTGTACATGTCTCAGACTGCTCAGGTGCGAGTGGGGAACGGAGAGTCCGGATGGGCAGTGTTAGGAAGAGGTGTAAGGCAGGGTTGCCCATTGTCACCGGTACTGTTCAACGTATATGTAGAGGAAATGATTAAAGAGGCATGGGAAGAACTGGAGGTAGGAATGAAAGTCGGGGTGGAATTCGTAAAATCGGTTAGGTTTGCTGATGACCAAGCATTAGTTGCTCAGTCAGCCAAGGGGTTGCAAGCATTGTTGAGTGAATTGGAGGTTCAGTGCGGTAAATATGGGATGAGAATCAATATTAATAAAACAAAGGTTATGCGATTTTCCAGAAAGAAAAAGGCTAAGCTAAATATTAAAATAGGCGGGTAAAAAATAGAGCAGGTAGAACAGTTTACATATCTCGGAAGTGTTTTGGACCAACACGGTCAAAGTGGTAGGGACGTAAGGATAAGAATTGCGCTAGGCAAGGAGGCTTTCTCAAGGAGGAGGGAGTTGATGACGGGGACGTTGAGTAGGGATGTTAAGACAAGACTCGTAAAAACTCTGATATGGAGCCTTGCTATGTACGGCGCGGAAACGTGGTCGCTGAAGCAGGAGGATAGACGTAGATTGGAGGCTTTTGAAATGTGGGTGTGGAGAAGAATGGAGAAGGTGAAATGGACCGAAAGGAAAACAAATGAGGAAGTACTAGAAATAGTGGGGGAGGAGAGGGGTTTGTTGAGAGAAATCCTATGGAGGCAGGAAAAATGGATGAAGGGCGTATTGAGCGGTAGTGGAATGTTGAAGAGGGTAATAGAGGGGAGAATGTTGGGCAAGCGAGGTAAGGGTAGGAACAGGATAGGGATGTTGGACGGGATGAAGGGAGGAAAGAAGTACACCGAGATGAAGAGGGACCTGATATAGATTAGTTTGCTAGGTGGGGAGTCACAAAATGTTTATTTGATAGTTGTGTTTATCCAAAAACCTGCCTTAACCGGTAGATTACCTAATAATAATATATCAAGTACTGGGTCACCTAGAAAAACTCCTCCACCGGACACATACTGAGAATTCTTCTTTAGATGTCGGATACTGATAACCCATCAATTGAAGTTTGAAATAATACTGAAAACTCACTTTTTTCTTTACATTCACTGTTTACGAAGCGAAAGGCACTGTCCGCGGATAAAATATTCATTTTTGTCCGACTGCCTATTGATTTATTTTTTCATATTTATTGAATTTGGCGAAATCCAAATATATACGCGAAAGCTTTTTATTCACGTCAAACGATCTGAATTCCTCGGAGATTTAACAATTGACGTCATTTCTAATGCATACGTTGCAACCAATTTCTTTTGACACGAACCAGATAACGGCATGGAGGCTATTGTTGCACGCTCCCGGTCGCTCACTACAGCGCACAGTACGAAGTTTTCTGCACATACCTTGCAGTTGCATAGTGCACATGCGCACAGACTCGCTTCACATGAGTTAACGCGCCTATTGAATTTTAGCCAACAATGAATTAATATTGTTGATCGTATTTTGAGTTTGAGTATTTTATTAACATATGAAGCATTGAAAAGAGTGCATTGAAAAACTGTGGCTATTTTAAACGGTTGGCGTATTTTCTGAATAAATGCGTAATTTTTACGTGTATAGGTTAGTATTTCCATAACTTTGAGAAAAAATTTAAATTTATATTTCGATAAAGCTGCCTTGCTTCAGAGTTAATTCTCATTACGGTCTCTCAAAGATCAGGCCCCGATTACTGTAATTGTAAATCTCATGCGTAATTTTAATGCCTGTGGCAGTGTTCATTGTATTAGGTATATTAGGGTCAACTGATTATTTTGAAGGTGAAAGACGTAACCGAAAGGTATATAGCCGTATCTGTCGATATTATTTTTTCATCGATTGAACATTAGCATCAACCGTATTTTGGCATGTATAGTATGTTTAGCCAGGAGAGTAGTCGCCCATTTTCCGGTCGACCATGCTCCTGGAATAACTGAGAACGTTCGGATTTGGAATATTTCTGGAGAGTCTGGATACGTTCCAAAAAGTTGCTAAAATTAACTGGAAATCATGTAAGATTACGATGGCAGCGATTTTTACGCTTGTTTAGACAAAAATTAGTCATGATTTCAGTTCAATGGTGGAGAGAACTTCCCTCCCCTATGCCCAATTCTGTGTTTGAATAATTCACCAAATTGCAAGCTCATCAACATATACTGAAGTTAACTTATCTTTTTTCCATCGTCCAATTGTTTCTCATGATTTGAAGAAACATTCCTCATCTTTTTACTTTGATTATGTTCTTATTTTTTAGTCAAAATTAATTCTTCTTGGAATCGTACGTGCCTGACCTTACACTGTCGCGTCAGTTACTGCCGACTCCCGCAAGCGCTGTGGCGGATAGCTCTTTGAAGGTCACATGGCTCCGAGACGAGGCCAAGGGTGGCTTTCATTGGGGGGGGGCTCGTCGTTCAGTTGGTTGAATCCCTTCCCGCCCCTCCCCGTATCCGTGCCTCCGCAGAAGGCGCCACCCGCGGTCGGATCGAGAGAATCGCTCCTCAGTTGCGGGGATTTGTTCCTCTGTTAAGATTCGGGGAAGGAGGGGAGGTGTTGTGAGGAGGAGGGGAAGGTACGGGGATTTGCGATAGGGGATAGGAGTAGGGGGAACTTTGTTTTTTTTATGGCTTTCGAAATATTTTTCCAAAGGGCGTAAGCGGAGGCGGTGGAGAAATAATCTCCTTTTGAACATGGGACTGCCTTTGGCGCGCTTCTCCCTCGGAGGGCTAATCCAGCATCTGCTGTTGTGTGAGGGGAGGGAAGAGAACAAAGGGGGGTTGTGTTTAGTGGGGGATTAAGGAGGAGGGGTATAAAAGTAAACACCCCCCTGTCGCACTCTCTGCGCCAACCCCCCTCCCCTGTCACGGCTTCAACTGGCCTTAGAGCTCGGCTATCCTCGCAATTCGCGACCGTATATTATTCGATTAATGGAAAATCTCCGCCGTCGATTTCGAGTAAAGGGGAAAAAATGAGATTTTCTCTGCATTTCTCGCTGATTTTATTCGACATTCGGTGCATTTTGGGGCTTAAACCGAAAAGGATGTCAATATAACACCAGGCGGGGCTGTTATAGTCTAGCGAATTGCGAAACAGTACGTTACCTCAATATGCAAATTAGTGGCACAATATTAGTCATAGACATAATTTTTGATTCAGTAAGCCGATTAAAATCCAATTGTGGGCCAAGTAGGCTGCTCGGTGGATTGTTGAACTTAGTTTTAAAATGTTGCAACTTAGTTTTGCAAAAGTATTTTTCTGATACAACGAAAACGGGTAACGTTATACTTCTGTTTAAGTTATTAAACTATTAATTTTTTTACTCTAAAACCAGGCTTAAAATAAATCAGGGTTCACTTCACGTAAATATTTTGGGGTGGCTACTGACAGAAATTAAGTGTGAAGGAAATGAAACCTAAACTTTCATATTTTTTTGTAACTTGTATGAAGAACACTCAATTGTATTGAACATAATTTCTGACAACCACCATAGCTGGTGATTACGGTGGGCAATGTGATATCAATTAAATCAATCCAATACGGTAAGATTTAAATGAATAGTATATCTGTTTTAACATTAAAAAAATACTGCTAGGGCGAGTCGTATTTTGAATTGAGAAGATGTACGCAGATATCAAGTTGAGAGGAGGTAAATTTGTGTAAGTACGAGTAGAATGGGTTACGTAACTCGGAAGTAGCATTATGTGTCATGGAAGGAGCTTGATAGATTATTATAAGGTAATCTACCGGTTAAGGTAGGTTTTTTGGATGGATACAACTATTAAATAAATATTTTGCGACTCCTAACAAAGCCCAATTCAGCAACCTAATCTACGTCAGGTCCCTCTTCATCTCTGTGTACTTCCTTCCTCCCTTCATCCCGTCCAACATCCCTATCCTGTTCCTGCCCTTTCCTCGTTTGCCTAACATTCTCCCCTCTTTTACAGTTTTCAACATCCCACTGCCGAGCAATATGTCCTTCATCCATTTTTCCTGCCTCAATAGGGTTTCTTCCAGCATAGATCGGAGTATAGTTCTCTATTTTGAGCAAGAAGTAAGTAAGGTGTTTATCAGGGAAATGTAGCAATTGATCAAAGAGGTGGAATTTTGGAAAGGTCGATGTATTTGATCGAGAGAGAAATGGAAACCTGGTGCTGGAGGAGAATGCTGATGAACAAATTGGAAAATGAATTGAGAATCAGAAGAATTGTGTGGAAGAGTCAGAAAGATAAAGTCAATATACATCAACATAAGGAGGGCTTGATGAGTTGGACACACCTTGGAAATAATGGATTAATGAGGGATTGCCAGAAAGAAACGTACCTTTCGGCCTAGCGTGACGGTGGGTGGAGCTAGAGCCACCACCTTGGTGTCTAAACGTCCCTAAATTCTGTACGCATTCTGCTGTAGTAAGGTGCAGACTGTGGTTTCTCTATTTTGCTCACTGCGAACTGTTTTAAAATATGCACTGCATTAGAAAATCCCGCACGTTGTGATGTACGATCTGTGATTAGGTCTTAAGCAAAGAACTACAAGCCAATAGGATTTCTTAGGCAAGCTTATTAAGTGCACGGATACGGAATAAGGTGTGAAGGTGGAGTGAGGCAATGATGACTTCAGCTCAAAAATGACCGTACCAATGCTCACGACTAGGACCGCAGTGGTTGGCTTAGCCTTGTGCCAGATGAACTGACGGTGAAAATCAACGAAACAATTCGTGAAAATCGCCGGTTTACGATTACAGATCTTTCACTAGACCGGGCTTACGACACCGCGCTTTGACTGAGATGTAGAATTCCATGCTGGTTTCAACAAGCGGCTGAAATGTAAGGCGGCAGATTCCTTCAGAGATAGAATTGAAAAGGTTGTGTATCGTGATCATATATTCATAATTATGTAGAAAAATAATTTGAGAAAATGCGTTTTTCATTTGTATGCAATACAAATTTTTGTTTTATCAACGGAGTTTATACTTTAATTCAAAACGTAAGTAAGTAAGTTTCATAACTTTATGGATAGCCGTCGCTGACAACTCACAGGATTTTCTATTGCAGCGCACATTTTAACAGTTTGCAGTGAGCAAAGTAAAATCATGATAGTGAAGGTACGTTAAGACAACAAGGTGATGGCACTGGCCCTATCCACCGCCACACTAGGCCAAAACGTAAGTTACTCTCTGGACTAACCTCGTACTGGGATCATAATAGAAGTGAAGGAACATCAAGGAAAGCAAAAAGAACGAATACAAATGGATCAGGTAAAGAGAACTGATTAAGGGAGGAGAAGACTGAAGGGTGGCATTCAATATTCTGATTGAAACATTTACGATAACGATGTGACAACATTATTCCATTTACCTTCCGTAGGAGATGTTTTATATACATATAATATTGCCTTCCATTACATATATTCCAAGAACAGTATGTCAATTTACTTCGATAGTAAAAAATGGTTAACGATTGAGGGGGTCCTTTTCCTTTCGTTTACTTTGGAAACTGCATCTCTCGCTTTCGCCTGGTTCTGATTACTGCAAGCACATTTTATATTAGGTCCAATAGTCGACAATATCTCATCACCATTTATTCGAAACACTTCTTCGCTCTGAGTTTGACGGAACTGATTGTTTTACAGTGGAGGTATTATCTAATATTTACTAATTGTCGATCTTTCTGACCAAACTCTCTCAAGATTGAGCCCTGAAAGCCTTCGTCAAGAATTTTCCTAAGTCTTTCTTTTAATATTCGACGTTAGTAACTCTGTCGTTGGTGCTAAGATGGATTTCTCTCCATAAAAAAGTTGCTTGGATGATTATTTTGGATCAGAGTTTAGCAAATGACGCTAATTAAGAAGAAAGCAGCAATCGAAAAATGACTAATCCCATTGGGCGGTGGAAGAGGAAGTGACGTTGAACGTGATGAGAAATCAAAGACGTCACCTGCGATAGTTTGGGTGTATGTCAATGGCAAGAAATGAAATTATATCCTCATTTTCGTGTATTGATTTTGAATTATTTTACTGTCCTGGAACTTCGACGCCTCAGTACCGCGATTGCTTCATTCCCCTCTATCTCTTAGTGCGTTCCGTTCCCATTTAGGCCTCATGGAGTTAATGAATATTCATGTGAACGACGAAATTTTATTAGTGATTCATAACAGGTGAAAAAACTTGGCTGATTGAATTATATGCCTTCTCTCGCCTCTTTTCCATCGTCTCTCCATCCACCCCTATGCCAACCCCGTAATCCCTTCTCGTTAAGTTGAAGTCTCTTAGAGGTCACATATAGTCGCCCGTCATGCAGGAAAACTACCAAGGGATCACACTCCGATCATAGAATTAACCGCCGAATTTTACCTTTACCTTCGCACAGGTGAAACGGGAAGTCATTAATCAATAGCCTTGGTTGTGAATTCACAGTACTCATGTCACAAGTGTGAGTCGTTCATGAACAATTTGCTAGGAAAGCATATTCGAAGTTGGTAACTATTGCACCAACCGTTGCTCTTCCCATTTCAACGTGATTTCACATGGGAGAAAAATGAAAAACAAAGTGTTTTGGCTTACAATAAGCCTAAGACCGAAAAGTACTCCTAGTAGACGTCATCCATTGTGTAAAAATACTATTCGCTGGCTTAAAACCACTTCTGCTTTATAAAATAAGTGTAAATAGCTGTAATGGTATCCACCGGATTATTCAGTGATATTCATATTATAGTGATATACAGAAATGATATAGATAATTTTATTTAAATATATATATATATATATATATATATATATATATATATGCGGGTCGCGGTGGTCTAGTGGGTAGAGCGTTGGACTGCTGACCGGAGGGTCCCGGGTTCGATTCCCGGGCAAGGCACTTTGGGCACCTGCAGCTCCACCCAAGCTAGTTGATTTTTCGGGTACCAGATCTTCCTGGGAAACCATAACCGGCACAGGGAAAGGAACTGGCCCCCCTACCCTGATGTGTGAATATTCACACGCCGTATAGGGCTTGGTACATGGGTGAGCTCTACCATCACCTACTAAACCGACCTTCGGGTTGATTACTGTGTTTTTATATATATATATATATACAGGATATAGGATAGGATATAGTGATTATTCAGAAAGAGAGCTTTGGTGACTTCGGAGTGGGGGTGTTAGCTCTTACACAATCACCGTCCCATGAATTTGCTACGTCGGTACACTCTTTCGCAATGATAGGGTATGGAGCCAGATCTATGCAGTGGTTTGACACGGAGTGAGGAGGGACAGTTAGATATTGCGACGACGGTCTGGAATAGTCCGTCGGGAAAAACGTGGCCCAGTGACTCAGTAACCTACTGCGCAGGTGAGTCTATGGTCCATCTAGTTCAATGAGGGAGTGTCTCGTACTGTATCGGAGTGGAGACATGAGGGAATTTAGTCTTGAGGGGATGAATGTAGCCATTAAGGGAAGGAGCGATAGGGGAGGGAGAGTTTCCCATCCCGCACTGTTTACGCTCGCTCGCACCAAAAATGCACTTCTCTCGATTGGAGGTATTTTGAACTCGGAATCCCCCGATCCAACATTCGTTTCGCTTATGTCCTCCCTCCCGCACTTATTTTCCCTCTCGTGTTGCTACCTGCCTGGTTAACGCGATCGGAATGCAGTTAGTCCTCACATTACGGTATACAAGTGTATCCTTAAATTAATTTCCAGCATGTACATCCAACGCTCCAGGCACTTGGAGTGGGTTCATTGCAAATTGATCGCAAGAAAAAGAAAGTTAATAATTTTTCATAAAGTAGGAGGAATGAGTCAAGCATTGAAGAAGGAGAAAAAAAAACAAGGGAGCAGTTTACGTTTATGGGAAGTACAATATTTTAGAGGAAAATGGGTGTAGCAGTATGAACATTAGGGGAAGAATATCGTTGATAAATGAAGTGTTTGCAAGGCATTGGGCGTTGCTCTTAGTTACGCGAAGATAGTCTGAATAAATTATTATTATAAATTTTATTATGGAATGTAGCGCCATATGGATCTTAAATTTGGTCCTTAAAGCAAGAGGATGTGCATTTGAGATGTGGGTTTGGATTAGAATGAAGGAAATAAGTTAGGCGAAGAGGAAGGCTAAGGAAGAAGTTTTTAATATCAAATGTTGGGTGAAGAGAGAGGCAGCTTCTAGGATAAATCCTAAAATAAGGCATTACGAGGTTTCCGGAAAATATTGAGAGGCGGCTGAATCTGGAACTTAGATATAGAAGGGCGAATGTTTGGCTAGCGGGGAAGAGTAATGAAGAAAATGCTTTCTAGAGAAAATGGCAGAAATAAATAATATATTTTTCAGGGGTGGTTAACAGGCCAACAATAGATTGGGTGAAAGTGGGTTGCCAAAATCGCCGGGAGTCGACCACTGGCACTTAAGTTGGAAGTCTAGCGTTCTACTTACTAAAAAATTTTGTCGTGACTTAACCTTCATGGTACGTAAAAGCGAATCGTTTTAGTCAAACTCTGATGCAGAGGGAGGACATTATGGCATTCGTTGGGGATTGACTACAGCAGCGGCTCTTTTACGAGAAACTTTTATGCATGGCAAAATTCGTGAATAGGAATAGTGACTTTATAGGATTATGTGCAAATTTGTGATTTTTTAGCACCATTTAAGTGTCAGTACTAGCCTAGCTCTTCTCTCACCAACCAATTTACGTTCGTGTTGATTAATATTTTTTATTAATGAAAGACTTCGGGTAGAATATTGGATATGGTATGTCGAGGAAGGAAAATATTTGCCATGCCGGGAGGAGTGTTATGGTTGTTAGTGTTTTTTTCAGTGTGCTTCATAAGTGTAACAGATCTTCGCTAAGCCAATTAGGAATCTGCTTTGACCGGTAGGCTACAGTTGATAATAATCACTCTTCAAGGGATTCTCTACGAATTGATGAGCCTCGAGGTTCTCGGGTGCGGAACAAAGACGTTGAATGACTGCATGCGATGTCGGTCAGTATGTGGTTCTGCGGTTCAAAGAGATCCTCCCCCATCCTCCCCCATCCTCAAAGCTACCGTTTTTCGATTAAAACGTTAAGCATGGAAGAATCACTCGGGGTGACTGGGATGGAGCTCTGCAAGCAATTAGTTATGTGTGCGCAGTATTTCATTCGATGGCTCTGAAAACACGGCGTGATTGAAATCTCTTCTTTGACCCAGATATTTGTACTCTGCAGGAAATTGAATGCGCCAGTAATTAAATACATGCATATTCCTCCATAATGATTTAATTTGACTCGTACGCACTTTTTTAATATCCATTTCGACGAAGCTCTAATGATTTTAAAATTAAAATTAATCTGTGTGCCGGTTCCAATCCTTTTTTTTTGGACTTCGTTTATTTAAATTGTTGCTAGTGATGGTTTTGAGTGATCGTATGTCCATGGGAATATTGATGTTGTCTCGGAGGTAATTAGAGCCCGACCCCATTACGACATATAAGCACTAACTGCGATCACTGATGTGTAATTTTTTTTAGCTAACGATAACGATTCCTTTCATCGACATAATTAACCCGCCGCTGATGCGTCGAATGCTAGTTTTTTCCGCTCTTGGAGTCGTTTGGGAGTGATATTGTGTGCCCGAAAAATAGAATCGGGCAGATATGAATTTTATTCGTATAGAATGTAATGCATTATGGGGATTGCGATGCATTTGTTAGCCACCTAAATAGTTCGAGGGTAAAACAAAAAAAAATATATTAATGTTTTTTCTGGCAAAGTGACGAAGGCGATGAAGTATGAAACTGAAAATATCGGATCCTTAAGAAGCGGAGGAGTATAATTTTATTTACCAAGTTTATTAGCGCTCCTGGGAAGAGTTATCGGTGAACAAATTGAAGTGAAGCGTCTTGGAGCGTCGGTTAGTTCGATTTCTTCTCACATACGCGGCTTCTCGCATACAATTGCAGCAAAATGAGAAGTGAAACGGAAATCTAGGATTGGGGATCGTATTACAGTTACTCCTAAATGTAGCGATCGTGATTTCGCTAGGGTCTCCACATTTCTCGATGGTAGGAATGCTATATGCCATAGCGTTCCAGGTAAACTTAGATCAAATCTTGGTAATTAGATTATTAATTAGAACAAATTATGCCGAATATGGATACGAAACGCCTAAGCATTAAAATTTAGATCGTCAACATAATTCGTGAATATTTAGTCTAACCCTTACTCTCTTCATCAATTACCTATTAATATATTTTTCTATTTGTTATGTATTCTGAATTTCCTCGTGTTTGATCCGGAGTCTTCTCGTTGTTTTATCTCTTGAATTATGTATAGCAAATGTTAAGTAATCTATATCATGTATTGTTTTAGTTAATGATTTTGTAAGCGTATAATATTTCAATGGTGATAGTTTTAGGGATTGTTTTCAATCATTTCTGTCCTCTTAAATAAAAGGCCAATTATTCCTTTCAGTTACCATAATTCGACCGTTTCAATATTTCCCTCGCTTGCAGCAGCATTTGGTTGTCTTCGCACTTTCTTAGAGATTCTTCACCGACGCGTGGCGACTACGTTCCGCCACGTCTACCGGAATTAAAGTTACTAACTTGCAGTAATACGGCCCTAGAATTTAAGTATGTGCATTATTATAGAATTGGAGCATTTATGTGGTAATTACTTCTCTATGGAATTAGTAAAAAGACAAAAATGTTGGCCGAAAATAGAAGATTGGAATGGTTGTTTCTGTAGAAGGAAAACCTGGTGAAGGTTTAGCTGTCTGACAAGTGGGCACTACGATGAGAATACAGTCTTACTCTGAAAAAATGTCTCTCCAGAAGCCCTTAAAAGAAGAAAATACCTCTTGAGCATATCAAGGGACTTAAAAGTATAATCTTTGCCTCATCCACCGCTTCACGAACAAAACAGTACCCTGAGCATTGTGTTTGTATATTTTTCAACAATTGCCCTTTATCTTATTACATATGCTCCCCTATATGGTCCGCCTAGTTTCAGCTATTCTTTCATCTGTCAGAAGAGTTGCTCATTTGATCACCAAAATAATGGAACGCAGGATGCCCCATTCCTGCAGCATGTCCGCTAATGCCATTTTGCCACCACCCTCAACTTGTAATACTCACGAACACCAGCTTAAATCTGATTAAAAATCCATTTATAGCACTCTTAACTCTATCACTGAGCGTCCTGAACTGCTTTTGCTAATTAATTTCAGCGAACCGTCTCTACCTACCCGTACACATTCATTACACTAATTGCTCATGTCCGGATTATCGCCGATTATCACCGACCGCTTTTCTTCCGCCTCTCCTCTTTATTCATTTACTTGCCGACAACATTTGCTCCGATTCCGACCACCTCTAGGACACACGCCGACCTCTCTCTCCCTCCTCGGTCAACAATTGGTGTCTCTCCCTGATATTCTGTTAACTTTGTTTCTTTGTTAATGCTGGAATTTCTCTTTTATTTTTTACTATATGTCTTCCACTACTTATTTGACTATACAATTGTATTTGGAGGCAAGGCGACGTCGATGGACGTAGAAGTGATCCTACTGCTTGCATCAATTCATTCATCTGACTCTCATCCCCTTTCTTGTGCTCTCCTTTGAGCGACTTGCCGTGATATATAATTTTAATATGTATTCTATGTTCGGCGTATAAAAGGGGCCCCATTCGTATTTGTTATTGTAGTAAAATATGAGTTTCGGCATTGACTCTGTGAAAATGCGGTTAGATTTGATGAATACAATATATTCTACTATTCATTGTCACAATCTCGATTTTTACATTTCGGATACATCTTAAAGTTTAACGGAAGGTTTGAATACTGAAATCTTTTTTTTGCGAAAATTGTTTTATTGGAAAATAATGCGAATACTAGTGCAGGGTTTTTTTCCCCAGTGCTTAGATGCAAAAATAGGCTAGCTTATTTTATTTAAACCTTTGCCGCCTGTATTTTCTCCAGCTGGACAGACTTATCTGTCCCAGCCTCTTGTGCGATACCTTCCGTCTGCTTTGTTTATCGTTCCAACTCCTTAATCAAAGCCTCATTTCGTGAGTCACCGGATTTCGGTCCGCATCCCACACTTCATTCCCCACCCCCTGACCCCCCCCTCCCTCTGACCCCCTGCCCCGACCCCCACCTCGGGAAAAGCTGCATTCATCTCGAACTTCTCCAGCAAGTTTAATCCTACGACCAACTCAGTTATTCCTCGTATCTTGAAGTCGGCCCCATTTGTATGCACTTTCCTGGCGATTCACCCAAAGTCGCCGCCTCGGATTTCACCGAAGGGATGAAGAAGCTGGGTGACACCCTCGTATAGGTGAAGCCGAGGGGGAGAGGTGCACGCTATTAAGGCGCACGGAATCACAGAACTTTCTGGAGATAAAATTGTTTTCATAAAATAATATCCCGTTTCACGAAATGGAAACTCCTCATCAAATACTCAAGGTGAATTGAAACTAGAGATAAGTTACGGCGTTATTAGTAATCCCATTGATCATAAATTCCATTGGCCAAAGGGTCAAGTGTAGAAAAATCTCTTACATAAATCTGAAGCGATCTTGATTTTTCATTTCATTAAATGCGCGTTATTGGGCTCTCTTGCTGTAGGTATACACTAGTACACAACAACTTCTATAGTAATTTGAATTATTCCACAAAATGTTCATTATTTCATTTCCGATGTTTTGATTTGTTTATGAATCATTACTATGGGTAACAGAAATGGAATGACCACCATGAAAAATACGAAAAACTATACTACTTTTGTAATAATCTTTGCACATATTTCTCTTGTAATTTCCATAATTTCACACTGGTTTTTGTGCTTGTTTGGGTATAATTACCACACACAAGGATTTGGTTACATGTGTAACACACATGTCATCAAAATACAAACGCGCATGCAAACATTGATACAAATTTCAAGAAACTGTAACAGTAACTTTTAACGGAGTCGCCCGCTATGTGTGCATTATAATGCAACAATTTCAGAGAGTAAAAATCATTCGCCTTGACCGGGATTCGAACCCGGATCCCTCGATACCCGGCCGAGTGCTTTAACCATTTCTCGGTAGCTTAAATGGTTAAAGCACTCGGCCGGATATCGAGGGATCCGGGTTCGAATCCCGGTCAAGGCGAATGATTTTTACTCTCTGAAATTGTTGCATTATTGATACAAATATTTGGTAATCCTAGCCACCCTCATCAGAGTATGACAAGTAACTGACAGGAAGATTAGAGTGGAGGAGAAGAGAGGATTTTGTAGGAGTAGGCGGTATAAGCAGAGGGACATGCGTTATAGATTTTTGGTTATTGAGGGATCAGCAGAAAAAGATGTTGGCTAATGACAAAATTTTAAGCCGGGAGGTTTTAAGGAGTTAAATAGCCAAATTCAAGCAAATTTCACTGTCTTTAGTTTTATTGGGATGGCTGAATACAGTTAAAAGGAAATTATAGTTACATTGAAGCAACAATCAAGAATTTTTCTATGGGTAACTACGTGTCTAGGAACTTGGAGGGATGCGGACGGGGAGGATTGATCATAGGATGCTCGGCGATTGTCAGTTATATAATATTAATAGGTATGGCACACTGGACCTTGTAAAATGCTGGCCAGGGTTTACATTTTAAGAGATAATTGGCATATTTTGAAATGCAGGAAGACGTCTGAAAGGACGTGAGATATTTAAGGTGCTGACGAGACAGGTTGAGGACAGACAGGCGTGGATGTCAACCGCGAGTGAACCTGGCACGTGGAAGACCAACTGAAGAAAGACTATGCGGAAGGAATGAGTGATAAGGATGGGTCAGGTTTTGTATCTGGCACGGTTGCATGGAGTCGGAGGGGTTCTTTGAATCGTATGCATTTAGAAAGAGACCTGGCATTTTAAGAATATTAGAAAGATTTTCTGTGCTTTTAAATGTGGTAGTTGGGAATTAAGAAAGTGGGTTTTCGGTGGTTTTGTTGTTGAGAGAACCTGGAAAAGATTTTTAAGGCTAAGGTACTAAATCTTTAATGAATGGTTGATGTAAGAAGTATCGGGAAAAGTTTCGGAAAGAAAGATTTATTCAGAAAGTGCTATAATGCCTCAAAATTCTTCAAAGTACAACCCTTGAGTGCTGTAGCACTTTTGCCAGCTGCTTTTCCACGACTCGCTCCCTGGTAGGCGGATTCCGGAAGGTCATTAAAGGTAGGCTTGCAAGCTTCTTTGACGTCGCTTAGGATCGCATGGTGGTGTCCTTTGAGGAAGGATTTCAATTTTGGGAATAGAAAATAGTCTGATGGTGCCAATTATGGTTTGTAAGGGGGTTAGGAAATCGTCGTGATGCTGTTGCAGATGTTCGTAAGCAGACGCTCGACTCTGCTCTTGGTCACCCGTCAAGACCTTCGGGACGATTTTAGCACAGATCTATCGTACCTTCAAGTTTTCAGTGATAATAATTGCATTGTCATCTTATCAATGCCGATACGATCTGCAATTACGGATACTATTTATACAGACCTTCTATGGTAACTAGCGCTGCGTTTATTGTGGAACGCAAGTCTTTGAGGGAGGAGGAAATTTTGCATAAGGAAATATAGAAATGGTTATTAAATTAGATAAAGTTAGTCAGTGAGGCTGAAGATATGGTAAATTACATTTACTAAATATTTCCGCAAGATATGTGGTGAGAGGTATGTGGAAACCAGGTTTTATGCGTACCAACCAACCTATGTGTACATATTCATACAAACCAATTTGCATAGTTCAAAAACTCGTGTATACGTATGTAGTTTCAAATATTTTGTTTTGAATTCTGAAAGCAAGAGCAGTAACATTTGACTTTTTTATTATTTGCATGGTGCCAGAGAAGAACGAATACTTAAATCCATAATTGATGTCTACATCTATCTTTTCATTCTCTGTTGTACAAACTACGGATGTAATGTGGGGCCATAATACGTCCCTTGGTGTCACTTCTAAACTTTGGTGTTCTAAGTTCTTCATGCTACAGGGGAAGAGAGGAAGTTTCTGAGAGGTACATTCTCAAAAGTCGGCAGAGTTGGCGGAGAAATATATCAGAGTTGGGATGCTTAAGGCGGTGATAAGAAGGATGAATGTTGGATGGATAGGAAAAAGGAAGGATAAGACAATACTAATTTCGGAAGGCGTGAAGAAGTCAGGAAATACTCGTATGAAAACTGGACAAGGGAACAAGGGAGAGGAATTAATGTTGGATCAAGGGAGAGATTATTGGGTGTACGAGACACTCTCTCGTACACGAAAATCTGCCTTAGTCTACAGAGACCACCAAAGACCTACTTCTTGGCAGTTAGCTGCCCACGAAATCCGCATTGCGGGAATATAAGAGACTTGTTTCCTGTGTCAGTCGAAGTGTTGTCTGTGACCACATTTACCGAAGAAGCATACATGGTCCGTCTATAGAATGGTATGACCTCGACTGAGTGAAAGCGTTTTCTTATTCGTTGTGGTTGGTTGAAAGAAACATTTACTGATATTTTGAGAACTTAAAAATGGCATTAACGGTGAAAATTGGTCGGTGGAGACCATTGAAAGGGCGAAGAAAAGTAGCGCTGAGGATGAAAAAGATCGCGGTGACAACTAATTTTTGCTGTGACAGGAGCCAAAACATCTTACCTGGTTTGTCGGAATGTAAAATATTTGACCCTATACCTTAGCAAGTCTGTATTCATTGAAGTAGAAAAATAGACAGCTTCAGAGTATTTCGCTGGATGATACAGCCAATATCATATGTAAGCAAAATAGTTGACAGTTCCGTAGCTAAAAAAATAATAAGAGCTCACGAAGCGAAATAAATGAAACAGAATGCGGTGAAAAAAACGAGAACTAAAATTCAATATGATTTCACGAGAATTCAAAAAAATTTTACCTAAGGCAAAATTGAGAGCATTTCGTGCATTTCCCTTGCGCTGATAAAGTTCTCAAATTTTTGCAAGAGTAATATAGATTTTTTTAATTCCAATCCCATGAGCGCACAAGTACAAGATGGCAAAACGTCGAAATGGATTTAGAGCCGTCAGGAGACTATCTCTGTGTGTGTGTGTGTGTGTGGGGGGGTACACTTTGAGGAATTCTAAACTTTTCAACTTTGATAAACAGGCCTCAAGGTTCTCTCTGACCTTTCACCATCGCCCGTCGCATTTGAATAAAATATCTACCAATTGAAAGTTTTTGCAACTGAAGACATAGAGAATACGTGAAAGGACGGAGGAAACCCCTGAGGATCCGAAGCAACCAACGAATCTCAAAACTCAAGAAGGGAAACATTATTTGGAAACAGAAGAGTGAAAGAGGAGAGGGGTTTGTGGGACAAGTCAACGGAAGCCATATTAACACTACTCAAAGCTAAAAATATTATTATTCATAACTCGAGGAAAATGGAACATGTTTTATTCGCCAAACAAATTAATTAATATTTCTTCCAAAATATTAACAGAAAGATCGGAATACTCAATTAGTAAGTGAGGTTAGGTCTTTGAATTCTTTGGCGATGATTAAAAAAGAAGGGAGGAAACCACCCTTTGTCGTGAATGCGTGTGACACTGGGGTTGGAAAATTAAAACTAAGACGGGCTTTTGTGAAGATTTTCGAAGAAAGAGGCTTTAATTTAATTACAATTCCCTCACTGAATTGACTCAATCCTGCTTGAATTTTTTGGTCCTGCTTTTTTATCTTACGCGTATTACTTTCTCTCGAAAAAGAAGATCATTGTCTGAGTAATGAAGGTTCGCGCCCATCTTGTTTTAGTTTTTAATGTGATCAAGGAAGAAAAGAAGCGTTACGGAGGAAATAGATAGCGGCGACGAGTGGTAATGCGTGTTAGTTCAGTCCATCGCCCTACGGTTTTATTTTAATTAACGCCATTCTCCATTCACTTGACTGAAATTCTTCCCTCACCCACCCAATCACTACCGACCCCTTAAATGGTGATGGAGCACCCTTGGTACTATTTTATTCCTTCTTTGCGGTATGGGGTGCATTTCCAGCGCTCGTCCGGAAGTGTGGCCACCGTGATTTAAAATCTCATCGTTTTTAATTAATTTTCGCCTTGTAGGACCTAAATAAAAATTGGTACCTAACTGCCAAATTATATCCTGTCCTTGGCAGGGATATTTACTCGAGTTTGACGTTTGGGTTGGAATAAATAACTTTTTTCGGCTCGTTAATATTTAATTTCTTGATTATGAATCTTTTGATTGGATCACAGGGATCCGAGCTTCACACCGCACCTCTGGGCATTTATCCAATAGAAATCCGATCCCGAGTGAGCGCGTACATGCTTGTGTGTAATTGAATTGACCGGGGCAATGTTGCAGTCCATTAAAAATATTGCGAAATGAATGTTCGCCGTAGTCGATTTTTTTTAAAACGTACTATAGTTTGTGAGTGACATAAATTTTTCCGACCTCTCTGACGGCACGTCACGGAATGATAATCCTTTATAAGTTTAGTCAAAAAAGTTTTTCCGTAGGAATTTAAACATCTCCATTTAATTGCCTCCAGTTTGGCATTCCAGCTACATCGTAACCATCCTTCCCACCCCCACTTAACCTCCACCGGACGAAAATATCGCGCAGGGAATGGAGAACTACGGTCAATCGATGGCCATTACCGGATCCCGCGTGGCAGGTGAATATTTTGGTCAAATCAACTTTCCTGCTTGGGATGGTATCACGTGGACAGGAGCCGTCTCTCCATCTGTAAATTTACCTGATTTCCCTCTACTATTTGACCTGAAAAAAACATTTTTAAAATTTTTAGCGTTTCATTTTATTCCGACACGTTGAGCAGTTACATGTTTCTTCTAGCAATACACCGTTTACAGAGAGGTTTAGGTAAAAAAATTTGCAAACCACGTAAAACATTTGAGATTGCCGCAGTTTACTAAGGGATGTAGAAAATTATGTGGGATCGTAGAAAACTGGAAAGTTCTTCAAAATCATATGTAATTTCAGCATCCATTTCTGTCGCCCATACTCACTTCTCAAAATACTCCAAAACGCTACATGCATCCTTTTGTCTCTGAGAAGTAGTTTTAGAGCTATGTATGCTCCGTTTCATGTTCAGCTTGTCATTTATCACCCAGTATTTGAACCAAAGTCCCTGTTAAAAACACCTTCGTAAATGCTCCCTTAGGTGTCGCAACTTTTCTCTTATTGTCCTTAACACTTAACAGATTCGCCCAAGAAACATTTTCTTCTCTAATCAATGCTGGTTTCCTTATTTAATGTATGGCCCTCTAACTTAAATTATTAACTTTCTTTCTTTGTCTGTTCTTTGAAGACATCATTACGTTCATTTAATTAGGCTTGAACCTCGTCCATCTCCTAATAGGATAACAGCAAAATGCAAATTAATACACGTATGATAACATCCCTTGAATGGATCAAGACGAGTCTCCATCGCTCTTACGTATGTATCGGGTATTGTCACTTATTTGTTGCGTAGACGCAGACAACTCCTGTCGCCAATCTCGGTCGCTTCGTGTTTTTTCATTTAAAATTACCTTTGATTGAGGAGGGGAAAGTACGCCTAACGCTCAAATTTTGAAATTATGATTAAAAGACCTCATTGATTTCCATCGTTACTTCAACACTCGCTCTTAGAGCTTCCGGAACGGTTTCTAACTGCCCCGCGAGTGAATGCTTCGGCGCACTGGCCGTTCAGGCTTGGAGGACGCTCCTCTGGCTCGTGCTCCCCCGAGGGACGCTGCTCCAAGTGCTTCTCGACATGATGGCAGTCCGCCTCTCACGTGAAGGGCAGTTGCCGCAGCCGCCGATGGGGTTTCCCCGCTGAAGGGGAGCGGTGTGGGCGGGAGGGCGGTGGTCGGTCGGCCCCTGAGTGAACGAATTTCGAAAACAATGGGCTGGTGATGCGCTGGAATTGGAGCATGATGAATGGTCAACAAATTCAATCATTCATAAAAAAACGTATGTGACCTCTCTCTTCCTGTCCCTATATACACATAGTAATGAAACAAATGAATGATTCATTAAAAAAATCCAGAAGAAAGAGCAGGAAACGCCTAAATTTATTTTTTCAATGTGTAATTTTTCTATTTTATTTTCACTTGTTTTAAGTGACTATCCACCAACTTGTGTGATGAGGTTAATGGGTTTTTACAGCACTTATTACGTGTTGAAAATTCACGGTATCTCGTTCATGCTATGATTTTAGGAGAGGGAGTGCGCAGAGAGACAAACCCTAACATATTTAGGATCCTTAATAGAGGCATTGAAAAAGGGTCAACAACTGTAAAATGTACAAACAGCTGTTTTTTGTATTTTTAGTGTGCTCCTGCTACTCTCTATACCCTTATCTGTGTGAGTAGCCTCTTTTATCGCCTAGAGCAACACTTGAGATCACTTGTGTCTCATATGTTTGCCCCGATAACAATATCGCTCTTTGCTTATGTGGCCAAAATACGTTTCTAGAACCGTAATGGCTAAAATGCTGAAGGAGCAGCATCCATCGTCAGCCAAAAATTATGAATTATTATTGTTTTCCTACAGGTTTATGTAGGTTTTGGATGTCCACAGACTCTGCAACAGTATGTTGACTCATTCACTTGCATTTCGTTACAAAAATAAACCTGACATCCGATATTGCAGTAAGTACCTCTTTCCGCTGACTACATTCCTTTTATTCAGCACAATTTACCTACTCTCTTCTTCCTCTTCCTCGTTTGTCTATCTTTCTCTCTTGTATCACAATATCCAGAATCCCATTGCCAATCAAAACGCTCTACATCCATCTTCCCTGCCTCCTTTGGATTTTTCCAAAACAATCCACTCTCTTCTCCCCTTCATTCCACATGGTGTGGTTTCTTTTCTTCCCATTTCGCCATTCCAATCCTTCTCCACACTCACATTTCAAGAGCCTCCAATCTACACCAATCATCTTGCTTCAGCGACCATCTTTCCACCTCGTAAAAAACCACGCCCCACCACAGAGTTTTTGAGTCTTTTTTTAACATCCTTACTCATCATCAATTGCCTTCTTCACGCGAAAGCTTCTTTACTGAAACCAATTACTCTTCTTATGCCCGAACTACTTTGAGCGTTTTGGTCCAGAACACTTGCGACATACCTGTTCCTCCTGGTCTAGTGTCTGAGCTACTATTTAAATTAGCTTTCCTTTCTCTGGTTAAACCGATAATCCTTGTTTTGTTTGCATTTATCAGAGGTTGGAGCTTCATTCATTCAATCGGAAATATGACCAATATGGCTTTTTCCTACTTTCAAAGGCAAACGGGGGAGTTAAAGAAAGGATGATCCACGCATAAGAAAGTTATGCGGGTTTGGCGGCAAGAAACCGCCTCATCGGTCGAAATTTTATACAGAAATGTGACGATGAAAATGTAAAGAAGTGGTGTTATTTGCTGTTTGGTGTGATCACCTCCGAAATATTCGGGAAACACTTGGGATCCATCTACATATCAGTGTTAATTAGGGAATGTTATCGCGGTCGAATCAGGTGGACACGTACATGTTAAAAACGATGGCTTAAAAGAGGGAAGTGTGGGAAGTTTCCTGGGGAAGATACGATTGGTAGTTCCACAAACGGGAGGACCGATGTCGAGGTGAGCTTCTTTGGATAGATTGGGGAAGACAGTTAACATTTGGCGCTAAGTGGGGATTTTCAAAGTCCAAAAATATATTAGCATTTATGCTCAGGGAAAATGAGGGAAACAGATTGCAGGGTGACCGGATTGAAATGCCTCTCCCACGTACATTCCTCTCAAAGTTATTTTTTAATGCTAAATGTAACCTAATGGCCAGTGCAGGATTTTCAATGGACACTGGGTTACAACAGTCTCAGATTGTAAATACACGTATCATTCACCTTAACCGGGATTCGAACCCATATCCTTTGATATTAGGCCGGGTGCTTTAGCCAGTTGAGATATCGAGGCGTCCTCTTCTCTGAAATACTGTTGCGGAATCTCCTGCAGCTTTTTGGGACACAGCGATACTTAGCTCTCCTGAACTATTTACGCCCCGCATAATACGACACATATTCCAAGCGTTACAATTAACCAATTTGCTGCTCCAGACACTTCCTGCTTGCCTTCAACCCTCTCATCGTTCCCGTTCTCCACCTCCCTCTCCCTTCCTTTCTCGACGTTCTACCCTCCAGACCATAATCATCAACATCACATTTCCCCTCTCAACATGCCCGCCGTCCAATTTTCTGGCTTCCCTAAAATTTCTCCCAACAACTTTCTCACCAGCCCTAACATATCATTACACATTCGCTTGTTTTATTTAGGACGATTTCACTTTGTCCCACTTCTCTCCGTCCATACATAAAGTCTTAATTTTAACCCCATCGTCTTTCCTGTCCAAGTTTTCGGGAGGTATGTCACTCCGTAAGAGTCCTTGTATATCTTTTCCAATCATATTTCACGTATAATTCTTATTATCCCTCTCTTGCCTCCTTGTTTAAGCTCCTAACATATATCGCAATTATTGTTTTGATAAAAAAACCATAAACCACAGTTATCACTCCGAAGGTCGGTTTAATAGGAGGTGGAAGAGAGAAGCTTACCCAGTGGCGTGTGAATTTCACACATCAGTTTAGGGGGGACAATTCATTTCCCTGTGCCGCATAAGATTTCCCAGGAAGTTCTGGTGTTCATAAATACTTTTAGGACTTTTGCCCAACTTAGTCATTTCCTAATGCGGTGAAATGTCTGAAAAATCAGTTTCTTCTTTATAATTTCAATGTGTTACATTACCCAACAATAAAAAGAGCGTGATATGGCGGAATATAATTAAAAATTTGCAATCTTCCAAACCACCTGATGATGATGTAGATAAATTGAAGCCGTTGGTTTTAAATTTTATTTTGTGAAAAATTGCAAATTTTCAATTAATTATCCAACAATTTCTTTAGAGGTCACCCCAGAAATAAGTACGTATTTGTGTCCTTAGGAACGTGTGCGAAGGACTGGAGTCCAACTTGACGTTGACGAACGTGTCATTTTCACCCGAATGTGACATGACTGACGTGAGTCTGGCGTCCCAAAACCCTTTTGCCTCCCATGCATTGTGGCGGTTTGACTTTAGCTTTGTTGGCTTGTGTCTTTCCCTTTCTCTCCCTTCCATCTCTTCCGGAAGTCTTTGCTAATTTCGTGTCATATCATTTCGCGATATGAAAAATCCAAAAGACGGATTTGCCTAAAGCACCTTCATCCTTTGCGGATCAGTGTGGGTTTAAATCTGACCGGTGCGGAGGGCGGTGCGGGGATGGGGTGTGGCGTAGGCCCCTCTCGGGACCCCCGCTGCCACTCCTTTTAGCCCCCTCCCCTCCTGCCTCCCCACCATGCTGCGTTCGTATCGATACACCCATTTCCAGGAAGCCACGCATCAAAAACTTTGATTTATAGAATTACATGACATTACATGACATGGTTTATAGAATTACTTACGATGGCAGTAGGTTTGGTCTTGGCCTGACCCATTTTTTGAATTAAAAAAATTAATGGCGGTTTGTTTAAATACGTTCGAGAATTTGCGATTCCACCCCCAGATCCCTCCCCCACGCACCCCCCCCTTTTCTCCTCCACTCTCCCTCCCACCCTCGGTTCTCTGAATTATTGCTTTCACTCTCGCAGTTCAACATCTCTTCCCCATTTTTTTTTGGAAATAATATTATCTTTTCTGAAATTATGAAAAAAATACTCCCGTCGTGTTTCTCGCTCCCTTCATTATGTTGATTTTTAAGAGAAAGAGGAAAAATGTATAGCGGATAATTTTTTCTGGATCTCCGAGATCCTCCTTTCTTGTTTTCTCGTCTGGTGCGTAACAGTCCTAATGTTTTCCCTTGTTAATCGTGGGATGTGTGGAGGGCTTATGGGTTACAAATCCAATTAGTGAATAAATATGGCGATCGGGGTTTTTTAAAATGATTTTGGTAAACATATAATGATTTTTTCACTACCCCGTTTGTGTATCACGTGCAACCGCATCTGTGTATTTCGTGTCGAAGTTTGGTGAGATTTGAAAATATGCCGGTAATGTACTTCTCTCTCCGATCATTCTTTCATCGCCCTACTACGTCCTAGCGACGCGCAGTATGGCGTTAATACCCCTCCCCATCAAGTTCTCGCTCCAACTGGCCCTAATCTGAGCTCTTTCCTCATTCACCCAGCGAGTGTGACTTCATCTCTCTATCTTTCACTTCGTGAATGGTGCCCTTCCTCCTTCCCCCTCTATCGCTGATTTCGAAGCTTTCGACCCATCCACTTCGATTTTCCATGAGATGCTCCTTTTCGCGGGTGACGTAGCAGCAAATACAGAGAGATCCAAAAGACCAGGAGATAGTTTGAGGCCATCCTTGAAATCCACAGGACCATTTTTACGTCTTTTATGAGCCAATATTTTCCAATTCGCTAGGATCCGTAAGATACATGTTCACCTTTATCATTGATGTATCAAAAGGGGTACTTCCTTATAAGGAAAAAGTAGAAGCACTTTGGTTTGATGACAGCGTATTTCACTCGATAACTGATCAGATCATTTGCGTGCCTGTACTGAAACTTCACAATGAAGGGATGCTTCTTTTTATTTTAGTGGTTTTATAAAACTTGCGGTGGAGTTAAAATAACGCTTAGAAACTATTTTAATAGATTTTTTACGGCTCTAAAAATGAGGTCATGTACCATTTTTAAAAATTATTATAATCGGAAGCATAAACCTAAAAACAAGTTATGATAGCAATCATTGTCAAATGCAGTCTAAAAAAAGCACATACAATGAGAAAATTTAAGAAGTTGCGCTGAAAAAAACCTTACCATCATATTGGATCGAATCGTGTATGCAGAAAGAGCTGGGCTATTAGTTTGACCGAGGAGTCGAAACGAGTGAAGCTGTGTTTGCTGACTTTAATGTGTCTAGAAATAATGAAAACAATGGTTTCAAAGTAAAAATCATGTATTACTCCATGCTTTACTTCCAAAACTATCAGGAAGCCAGGACAATCATTTTTTTCCGTACATAAAGCCGAAATTATCATGCGAAAATGATTTAAGAGGTTGCGAATGGGAACCTTCAAATATTATTAATCAACTATTTATTACCGTTGCGCCAGTTTCAAGATATTGTATTATTAAATAATAGTGTTTAATATGCATAGGCAATGGTGAGTCCACATACGTGGATTTGAGGGATATACCCTCCCCAATTTTATTTTAAAAAACTATTGGAAGAAAATGATATGGTGGTAAAGGAACAGGTGTGATAATACGTAGCTATCGAAATATGATACTTTTGCGAATGTGATAGTTGCCATTTTAGGTCTCGGGATGGTGGAAGCATTTCCAAAGTTGACCTTTTATGGGATACGATACATCTAACGTAGGATAAAGAGTAAGGTCGGCGAGAGTTCCTGAAATTATAAATTGAAATTATCTTACATCAAGGAAGAGACGTTAAAAATGGTCGAAACCGTCACAAATAGTATTTGAAAAGTCCCAAATTGTAATTAAAGTTTGGTAATTTAAAATATCATTTCCGAAAGAAGTCCTCTACATTTAGTCTCTCGCAGATCTCAGTTGTGCCAACCTCTTGAATCTGCGTGCTTTGTTGCTTTCGCCTACTTGATTATTCCTTCGGATTCCCAGAATTTTTTGCGTCATTTTGACATGTGCATGTATTAGCGGATTTGTGTGTATTTCGGTGAATTTTGTATGCGAAGCAATTGCGAGGAACACAATTAAGATATTTATGTGCGAGATAAATGCTATTTAACCCAGAAACTGTTTGAAATTAGTTTTCGACTGCTCACTTGTGAACCAAATTCTCCAGACAACTTCCGTGTGCATGATGACCCCTTTTAGTTAATGAGAAAACTATAAATAATGTTTGTGTTTCAAGCAATGTAACATGTGAAACGGAGTGGGTCCCTGAATTCGGTAGAGAGAATTTTTGGTAGGAATTACGTACGTTTAACTGTTCCATAAGCAGAACTACTGTTTCTCCCGAGGGATGGCAATTTAGAGAATGTCTACTTCACTGCAGTCGTCCTTCGTACCGGAAGGCCCATAGATCGTTTCCCGCCTCGTGCGTTGATGTGGTCGTTGATTGCCTTGCGGTGGAAGTTTACCTCGTCGAATGGAAAACCATCCTATTCCAACAATATGCAACATCTCTTGCCAGAATTATCCCTGTAATAATTCCATCAACCTCTTAAGATTTAAATCCTTTGCTTCATGTTTGGGAAGAAAGCACCATCGATCGTATGTAAAAATGAATATAGAAACAATATTTTAAAATACTATTATGTTGAAGTTTAGTTGAAGGAAATAAAATATTTGGTCAGTTCAAGGTTTTAATTAAGAACATGCCTGATTTCGTCGAACAGCTGGATAAATCATTCCGATCCTGACTATTTTTAAAAATTAATTGTTTAAAATCTACAAGGATTTTCTTTCAATCAACATGGAATTTTAAAAAGTTGCGCCGGATTATCTAATCTAAATTTATTTCTTAAATGTGTACGTTTTCCCCTATTTAATTTGAAGCAACATGCACAATTGGGGGACTATTAGTCAAGAGATTGCATTAATCTTAAAAAGAAAAACCCTACGTTAAATGCCATGCGTATTTGAATCAAGGATCCGATAGGCTTCATGCTAGGCACAATATTCGTCGTGAACTCTTGCATGAAGGGATTTCCATGCGTTTTTCTATTATTATCCTCCTAATTCTTTTTCTCTTCCTCGAAATCCTATTAGCATGCATATTCATAATTTAAATCCTCCCATCTTATAAGTGCCTCGTCCTCGTTTTCCGTAAATTTCTCTGTCCCAATCTACTGGAAGGCTGCCATGAATTCTTTCCCCAAAACGGTTTCATTAATTGTTTGCTGCTCCCCTTCTGCGTGTTTATTAAAAAGTCCTGGAGATATGAGACAGTTCCTTCGTCTCTCGTTCCTACGTTTCTTCATTAAAAATAATATTTTTCTTTGCCTGCGGAATTAGCAGAGTTGATGCGGAAAACCGTAATCAGAATGAATGACCTGCAAGTGTTCAAATGATTGTAATACTACCAGTTTGACTCCACACACAACTGGACAAGGCACATTTTGTGCATCAGTTATTACGTATAGGTTCATGATAAAACATTTTCAAGCCAGCATTGTGCTCACGCAACCCAAAATAATATATTTAGGACAATTGTAATGTACATTAGAGGCTTATGACGCTGTACTGAAGGCTATAATTTTCTTTTGATAGTTAAATGTACTAATAAAACTATGTTTAACTATAAGACGAAATGGTTGAAGAGAAACTGTCATAAGCCTGTGATGGGGGAGGTGCTTGAAACGTTAACGTTAGAAACACGATTTAATCAAACAAATTAAAGAAAATCACATGAGCTGAGCCATTACATTCTGATGACAATTCTAGACTCGCATTACCATGGTATCGAGATTTAGAAGGAAAAAGAAATTGTCTTTCGGGAAAAATGGTAAAATGATTGCCTCCTCAATCGCATATTTTTAACTGCGACAAAAGCAAATCTCACTAGTGAATTATGAACATAACGCAAATATGAGGTTAATAATTTTGAATGATGGTTAATAGAAACTATTATTACCAAATATTTTAGTCAAATGATTATCCTGTATGACCCAAAATTTTAACATATGTTGTATCATCTCGCATTAACATACAGGAAAAACCGTCCATTATTAGAAATTTTCGTATAAGGGCGGCCGTTGGAATGCAATTTCCCCGTGAAATGCTACATATCTAGTTTAATACATAAATGAAGACCTAATATTCGTGAACTCTCTAATAAGCTAATTTTACAGCAAATTTGAAATTGAAATGATGTCCTCCTATAAGGACAACTCTGAAAATACGCTGCTCGTTAAATATTTCTTCTTTAGAGTAAAAATAGCCGATCTTAATACGTACGTCATTTCAATTCCTGAATGAAATTAGAGTTTCAGTTGACTCTGAAGATCACAAAATGCATCCTTACGTTAAGGTGACTTTGGGTTTGGCCGAAGCGGTTTTGAAAATCTTAACTTTACTATTCCCATGTATCGACCAATACGAACCATCCGTGTTCCTTAACATTTGGTTATTAACCCACTGTAAACATTTAAAAAACATGTTAAGTTTGGTTAAATTTTAAAGGCTTGAGGAGGATGTGGAAGATTTAGTGAATTCTCCTCTCGTTTCTTGTCGTTTATCGTGTACTGTTAACATTATTACGAGTGTAATGTGATTTTCGATCACTCGTGGCACTAGGGTGCGATTCCCAGTCGCACGTGATAAGGTAACTAAAAAACCGGTTCTCGATCGTGATTGGCTGGGCTAAATCAGCTGAAATTTGGATTAAATTTCTAGGATGCAATGCGATTGTACCTGTCACAATACATGTCGTAAGTTACAAATCGAATGCGTTTTAAGGTCACACGTGTATTTCGTTCACTGTGAACCGACGTTTACGCTGGCGTTCCGTTGATGAACTCTTTATATTGGATACCATAGTGCAGTGACCAATATTTCGGTTGATTTAATAATGCATCACTTATTAGATGGGGATCGTTGTGTTGACTCTGTGCGGTAGCCTGTTTTGGTATTTCTGGGATCGATGATTCTCCGTGCATTTCGTTACTGCATCCGCCATTGGTCCTTTGTCGAAAAGGAGCGCGGGCGGGCACTCCGATTCGAAACTATCGTCGAGCGTCGTCATCGCTGGCGAATTTAGTTTCCTCTCACCCGTGGCGTCGAGCGAGAGAGAATTAAGAGGCGTTCATTACCTCGCCAGTGTTTGATGGAGCCTCCAATAATATGGGGAGAGGCATCTAAACATTGAATTGGGGGGCGAAAGTGGCGCGCAACCACGGTGCGGGGCGCGTCGGTACCGCTGCGCAGTATCCGTTGAGATCTCATCTAAATCTCACCCTCTGCGAATTGATTCGGTCATGCGCGGTTCGTCCCCGCTTTTGGCAATGGAGAGTGGAGCCTCGGCTGTTTGTCCTTTTTATACTACGCTTTTATCTCCAAAGGGTCCGATCTTTCTTTTTTTTTTGGCCATGCTGAAAACGATCGTCGTTGCATCCATATTTTCTCTCCTTCGCGAAAAGCCTCTCGCGTGTTTTCAAATGGGATTAAGGGGTAGGGGAGGGGTATGTGGGTTAAGCGTCGCTCTGTGCGAATTATTCCTCTGTGTTCTCCCGCGCATCATCTGGAATTTGCGAAGGGATGATAAGCCCGAGACGAAATGCGGGACGAGGGGGAGGGAAAGAGAGGCAAGTCCTTTGACCAAAGACCCTTGTGACATCTCGGCCGGATTGATTGTAAATAAATGTTCATGTGATGCATAAAAGTGCGTTGGTTTGATCTGCTTTTCGAGATCCTGTTCATAAAATAGCGATGTGGTGGCTGGAGGTAAATGATATTTTTTTATATACTCTTTGATGAGTGGAAGACCTTTGTGTGTGATGAGCCCTTTGTTACGCCCGGGGTAGAGTTGGCGGGACCACGGAGGGCACACGTATGTGTGTGCACTTGGGTGTGTGTGTTTTTGTGGTTGTTTGTGCCCGTCAGGTTGTTCGGATGGCTCTGTACGGAATAAACAGACAGATTTCCGGCTCCACGATTTATTTTTAAATGACCTACGTCCTGTGCACATATTTGTCCCCTTCATCCTCCTTGCCTCCCTCGCGACTTTTGAGTGATGCCGGGCAGATGGATGGGCTTAGGTATGAAACACTCCCTCCCCCCTTTCACCCTGCAATAGTGCAACATTGTAAACGACAGCTCACCTTCCCCTTGATATTTATGAACGTTAACAAAAATTGCTCGGTTCGGATTTAGCCTAGAAAATGTTATTCGCTTAGTGAGGCTCGTGTGTGTTACGTTCGGTGTGCCTTGAGGTTCCTTTTAGACTCTTTAGACTTATCGATGATTGGCTGCTCTCGCACGCAGGCGTGAGTGGTATCTCAACTGGAAGCCAACTCTTATTTTGTAACCAAGTGACTGCTTCTTCAAATATTTTTGAAAATACACCTAATGCACCCAAACATACGACAGGTAGTGACTCAGCCTGTATGAAATTCGTCTTTAGGATCTCGGATTCAAACCTCGGCAGATTCCCTTGAAGCATGAAGAGTCCTTTCAGTTATATATTATGGATGCCAAAGTATTTTTGAGGCACCGAATGTTTGCACAGGAAAAAGGCTCCATAAAGGATAAGGCTGTTAATGCCATCTGGGGCTTCTTCACTCCGAACTCCACTGCCTCCGACAGTACCAAACTTCTGTTTAAGTAACATGATGATGGTGAGAATATTCGAAAATTTCAAGTTATTGCCGATTTAAATGTGAAAGTTTAGATCAGCATTTACAATAATTGAATTTGAGTTATTGAAAACCGGTATTTCATGTCGTTATGGTTTAAATTTTGCGTATCAAGACAACGATATGATCTTGTATATTGGTATCGGTACGGTATCTTGGTATAAAACCCATGAATTTGCTATCTGTAAGTTATCTTCGCGTTGTTTTTACGTTTGATGACCAAGATATCAATCCTAGTAAAATAAATTTATTTGATTAGGGATCAGGGGAGGGTTAGAACACTGATTCATTGTTAAGTGAAGAAAATGACTCCAGTCTCGGGATTAAAATCGATAAGATGTCTTGGTTTCGATTTGTCAATTATGTATCGTTCTGGTGTCTTGGTCTGAAGGTTATGTATCATTGTATCGAGTTCGTATAGTTAGCTTCAGTGTATCATCATGGTATCCATATGGTATTTGGGTATAAAGTCTATGTATGTATCTATCCCGCGCAAATGCAATGCCTGGCTTGAATTCCCGAAGGACGACTCGAGTCCTCGGCGCTGGATGCTTAGAGAGAAGGGAACTTCACACCTACGGCTGTGATTTGGAGGGCAGCGACGTGGAGGAGAGGGTCTACCGAGTGGATGAGGAAAAAAATAAAAGAAATTTGACCCCTAAGGGCTAGGGACAAGGGTCGGGGAGAGAAAGGGTAGGGAGAAGGCGACGCCGCGCGCGCTCCTCAACAGTCGTTTGTTCTCGTCGAAGGCGCGTTCAAGGGGCCGCGTACGTCAACAAAAGTTCCACGTTCGGCCGACAGAGAGAGATAGAGAGGATAAAAAAAGGCGATCACAATACGAGGGTAAAAAATTGTAAACCCCCTGTAACTGTGGAGAGGAATACAGGGTGGAGGGGGTTTTCCGTCCGTCCGCGAGTGGATAACTTTGTTGACTCTTTCTTCGTGTCTCACGCCTCAGGAGGACCGTCCCCCCCCTCCCCGCTATGGAGATTGAGAAGGGTGGGTGCGGAACCAGGGGGGGGAGGGGAAGGGCAGAGCAAGGCCGCTCTCGCGCGTTTGTATGCGTCTCTCGCGGTCGGCGATGGCGGTCTTAGCGCCCATTTTTTGCAGTATCGCGACATGGTGCTAGCCATCGGGCGATAAATGAATGGTGGGGTGTGTGAGGGGAAATGGGGAGAAGATATGCGGAGGTCGTTTTGTCTAAAGCGAGAAACATTCATGTCCTTCGCAGGTTCGCCTTCCGCTTCCCTCCAACCCTACAACCTAAAGCACCACACCCTGCAATCCGCCATGGGGTTTAAGGGACGTAATCTGGGATGTTCCTCACAAGGTACACGGTCTGTCCATCTAAACTGAATTCTTTAATGGATATAAATTTACCACAGGGATTGCAGTTGTAGGAATTGAAGGGAAATCAAACGCCTTGTGCTCTTGGGCTAGTCAGACACCAGGCATTGAAGGGAAGAATCCAAGGGAAATAATCACAGTGTTGTCTGTGATGAAATACTGTTCGTGTTTGAGAAGTGGACAGTATAAAAAAATGAAAAGAAAGAGTAATGGTCTTTGAACATTTGGGGTTGTGGGAGTAGCTGGGATAAAGTGGGCGAATAATGTGAGGAATGAAGTGGTCTTGCAGAGAGTATGTACAGGAGATAACTATACTGGAAGAAAGAAATAGAAGGAAAAAATAAATTTTATGGGTCGTATACTGAGAAAGGAAAGTTTACTGAGTAGCGTAATGGAAGGGATGGCAAGGAGAGGAGGAAGACAGGCAAAGATGGTCAATGGTTTGAAAGAAGGAGGATAGGGGTGTTTATTTATTTTATTAGAAGTCTTTATTCAGGCGAGATTAAGACTTTATAGTCCTTTCTTCCACCTAACCCCTAAAAAAGAGAATTGCAAACACCTAAGCCTTAGGTTGAGGAAAACCTACTTAGACGGTAATCGAACCCGCAACTTCTGGGTTAGCAGGCGAGGACGATACTCCGCCTCCAGCGAAGCTGGCAATGCAGGAATGAAGCAAAGAGGGGTGAACAGAGTTGAGAGGAAGCACTTTGGACTTGTAAGACCCGAATACCAAAGAATATGGATTTAAATATGTAAGTCTTTATGAGAAAGTGAGGTTAATGAGGTTCTCAAGAAATCGGAATGCTGTGTTAAATATTAAGGCTATGGGGCAGGCACAGTTGACCTAGTTGTTTAGGGAATGTTTTAGTCGAAAATGGGCTGAATGGTAAGGTACTTAAATGCTTAATTTCTTTATACAAGAAAGCTTTTAAATAGAGGAGGAAAGCCATAATAGTGAGCTTATTAAAGAGGTGAAAGAGATTACTGAAAAATAAAATTTTCAGCATACTGCTGGTGAAGCCGATTTTTGAGGCAAGAGTATAAGCGTATGTTGGGGTCTTTTGAAATGTGGTAATGGAGAAAAATAGAAAAAAATGAAAAGGGCTGATAGGAAACCATGCGGAATACTTCTGCGTATGTTAGTAGAGAAGAGTTTGTTAGGAGATATTCTACGAAGACAGGAAACATGTATGTTAAGCACGTTGATGTCAATGGAATACTGAGACCTGTTATACGAGGGAAGTATATATATTCGGTAAGGCAGGTAGAGGTAGGAAAAGATTAAGTGCGTTCGACGGAGTGAAAGAAGTGTATGTATATAGAGTTGGAATATGTTGTATTTTAATTTGTGGGTAATTGGTACTCGTTGCCTATCAAATTGACATTCGCCCACCAGCCAATCGACCCTGTTAGTTGCCATGATTTTAGTACAACGATTGTTTATGAAAACATACCTTCGCAATGTTTATTTTAATTCGCTGGTGCAATTTTGTCCATGAAAATCGCTTTTTTTTATAAATGTGTGGTGCAAAAATTATATAATAAATCCCCCCGAGACTTCTTCTGAACGATCCTAGATTATAAGAGTAGACGCCCTAGATTATAAGAGCGAGCAGCTTTGCCAGTATAAGAATGGCGGGAGGGAGAAAAACCTCTTCCGGGAGAATTAAGCTCGAAACTGAGAGTTTTCTCAGTCATAATTTATCGGACGAAATCCAGGACTTAATTCGAAACGAAGTGGCTAGGGTGATAATCATTTTGGGAATAGCTTATTCTAGACCTTTAGGAGTTGAGAAATTGAAGAAGATCATGAATGATAATTAGTATCCCATGTCTATATGTACATTTAAAACAATGATTATATAACCGTTGACAGCGTGCTCTAATCAAGTAAAATCAAAAAGAAATCCTGTCAAATATGTCGCTGTTAGAATTTGGTTTCTTCGGTTGAATGTTTTGGAAATATTGCAATCGAAATCTCAAAGAGAGTTGACACTTCCTGTCCGCTGGATACTATCAAAAATTATTTAAGAACTTAATCCAAAACGCAGAAATGTCATGGCTAAAATAGAAAGAAAATATATATATTTTCTATGAAAATAACTATGGACGGACCCAAAGTGTCATTATTACTATTCCGGTTATTCTTCATTCATGTTACTCAGTAGCTCTTTCTAATTGCGTTTACCTCTAAGCTTTGAAGTTATTTCTTTCTTCATTTATTTCCAATTTCTCTTAGTCGAAAAGAAATTCCCCTCACCCTCATGCCATATATACTTTAATAGCTTATTGTTTATCATTTTGATCCGTGAATTTCCAATTAACAGCCTTATTTGATTAGTTTATTCTGATGTGCCTAGTCGCAACTTACCTGCAGGATAAAAATATATTCCAGCTATTTGAATTCTCTTTAAATTTGACAGTTGTGCTTACATGCGTCTTCATTGCAAAAATAGCATTTGATATTCATTGACTCAATTGAAAAACCTTCATCATCTTTCTTTCTAATTGGTGTTTTGTAGTTAAATGCTATACATAAACTGTATTATTTGACGGAATAACTTACTCTACAAAGCCTTGCGCATCTGTATGGTGTCCATTCTTTCATGTTCAATGCTCTTCTGTCATGTCTCCTTTTTTTATATTCTCTTCCCCCAGTTTGAGAAACACCATGGTGATCCCCTTTCACACTTGTAATGGCGGCTTTTCGGCTAAAATGCAGATGAGATTAATGTGACTCTTATCGTAATTTTTCTATTCATCTATGTATCTACTTAATGCTCCTTAACGAGGCAAGGGCGTGTGGTAGAAGGGTGAGTGTTAGGACAGCACCAGCATTTTATGCATAAATACGCTCGTATTCACTAATTGATTAATGCCAACATACGTATGCATGTTTAAAGCACAACACACGCTTACAACTACACACATACGAGATGACACATAATTTTGGGCGTGTTTAAATAAAGGTTAAGGTTTTGCTTTCTGAATTACCAAAGTACCTGCAGATATTGTTTATATTTATGGATACCAGAAAGGATACCTGCAGATTTTTTTAATAATTATGGATCGTGCGACGGAGGAACGAAGTATTGAACCTGTTAGTGGTGGTAACTATCACCTTTTTGTTATCCTAGTGGCCCAATCGGCCGCTAATTCTGGAGCCGTAAAAATGTCCTCAGAGTCACTAGTAAACTTCATTGTTCTGCATTTCTGTGTTGAACTTTTTAGTCTTCCTCAGTATCTTTGTAACATCAGGGCAAATATTCACGCTTACTCGTTTCTCATAGGAATTTTCAATGAGCCTAGTAGATTTTCTGATTTCTGAATTAGCGGCAAGCCAAAAGACCTCTGCCGGTTTTACAAGTGCCATCCGAAAAATAAATATAGTATGTGCCACGTAGTTTGACTTCAAAATGGAAAACTCAACTTATGCAAAAACGAAACCGCAATCACGCAGTGGGACAACTTAATCACCGGAGAAATGTTACCATTCGCGCAAGAAAACGATTTCCACGTGTATCCTCTTCTGTAGCTTGAAATGGTGGAGGTCGCCTGTCAGGCACGGAGCTGACCTCTCTGCGCTATGACAATGGAGGACGCCGTACTCCCCATCTAAGAGCCTCCAGGGTGAAAGGGAAAGCGAAGGGGGGAAGGAAGAATAGAGGAGGGGACACCTGGGCAATCACCGGCCACGCTCCACTTAAATATTCCGCGGTGCTCACGACCGAGGTAGGGGAGAGAACCTCTTTCAATTATCGCCATTAATGAAGACATTATCATAAGGTGGAGATGCGAGTGGAGATTAAAGCTTTTAAAAAAAATACTCTTTATCTTTTTCGAAAGGGTCCATCTTTTTAACTACTACTCTCTACGGAGAATGGAAGGTCATGGGTGAAAACCTGTGGTTCACTTAGATAACTACTGTTAACTTTGATTTTCCTGTGATTATCTGGGATTAGCATTCTGCCTTGGTTTTTCTAAGGAATAATTTTTGTTATTTACCTCTCTACATGCTGCCGAAAACTGTTTATTTTATGTAATTCAGTCTTTTCCTTTGCAAATCTTTTTTTCTTTTCAAACTCAATGGTTGCGGGTTCGTGTCCCGCGTCAGGTTTTGGTGATATGTCATCCAGGGTGGTTTTATCCCTGGAGTACATGCGTGATGGCAAGCCAAGAGTGTTCGCAGCAGATCCCAAGGGACGGGTAGACCACCAGAGGCGTCCGAGTGGCAAAAAAAGGTCCTAACACGCAGCTCGTATGATAGTTTTCCGTAGTTACCGCCTATATACCCCAGGAATTGTCTATTCTTGGTTAGATACTCGAGTATATAGTGCTTGAATCTTTAAAACAAATCAGAATTAAAGAGTCCCGCATTTTATACGTAAATTAAAACATTTTCAGTGATCGTTAGTTAATATTTGAGCATTTACTTAAAGTCCAAATTCATGAAAGGCTGAATATACTTTTGGCTTTAATCCGTAGCTTTCAAATAATTCTTATGTAATTGTTTCTTCATCCGAGAGGATGTTATAGACCCCAAGTGGGATTTCGTATATTTTATGTCTGTTTTGACGTAAAAGAGTACCAAATTTCATATTCCCGATCCTTGTGCAAGTAGACCGAACAATTTCGGATGCATGCAAACACACTCTTGTTACTTATATAGGTTGCGTAAATAATTTTGGATGTTGTCAATGTGAGTTCCAGTTGCTTTGTTTGGTTTTATCTGTTTTAATCTATGGATATAATTATTATTTAAAAACCTAATTAGAATAGTAGTGACAGTAATAATCGCAAAATAAATAATTGTGAATTTGATTTTACGACTTAGATAGCTTTTAAAGGTACGTATTAGGTCCATGCCATACACCCTAGCTGTTGCTTGCGGGATAATAAAAAGAATATAATAATTCAATCACGACATACGACTTGTTTTAAGAGGACTTCCGTCTGGGAAGGCGATGTACGGAAATGTGTCTAAGTGAATCGAAAAAAGGCTTTGTTGGAAACCTACTTAGCTATTCCCTATGCGCCGCAGTGAAAACCCAAATCCGATTGGTAGAAATTACTTTTTATAACGTTACTTTTCCACATTACATTGCTTTTAGTATTTGATGATGATGATGTCCTGACTCGGGGAATGTAGTTTTCGAACCAAGCTGCTAAAATAAAGTATGCTTATGGGAATGGGAATGGAGAGCGCATAATTATTTCTGCCCATTGGACTTTGGTGATCGCTTCGCCAAATAGCAGTGAAATAAACAGTGCCTACGAGGGGAAATGAATGCCACAGTGTTGTTTATATTAATTATTAATAATTTTCCGCAAAATTACAGCCGATAATCTGGTAAGATTATTGGATAATCCGTTCATTTCATATCTGCAGCATACCTGATTGGCCCGGTTTTTTGTTAATTATAAAACTCCTCTCTCTTGGGTATTATATCCTGTGTGGATGTTATTTATCGATATCCCATAAAATATGTTCCACTACTGCATTTGTGAGGTTCATTTACACCTTATAATTTCGGATATATCGGCAGTAAAGTTGAAAGTACATGCATTACCTATTTAAATTGAAATATTTGATTGTATTAATATTTGACCTCTTTAGGATGTGATACATGATCGACAATCCGATTTCTTCAAAAAGGTCAGTTTGTTCCTAGTCTGGAATTAGATCTCAGTTTTTAAATTAGCGAATTAGAGTGGAAGGGGCGCGTGGTTCGTTCCCTGTGCTTCGTGCGGCACCCCGCAAAGGTCTCCCTCTCTCTTTCCAGGAAAATCGCATAAAGCTCGGGCTTTAGTTGAGGGGTGTCCAGAAGGATTACCCAAATGTGAGCCGAGAGGTCCCCCAAACAAGTTGTTGAACCCTCTGACCACATGGCTACCACTCATCTAGGTATGTGCCGGGAATCACTGGAGTTCTCGGTTGAAATAAACTAGAGGCACGCACGCAGAAATTAAGGTCCGCGCACGCCTTTGATCATGGAGAGATATCTGTGTACCTTATTCGTATAAGTTCCCCCGCAGCGGAGTGGACGTGACGTAATCCTGGTACTATCTTCTGAAAGCTTTCTTTAAAGTATTCCGCTCATTGAAATCTGACCTCTGAGGGAATTAAGGGACTTTCCCTAGCCAAAGGCGACACGACCACCACCGCAAGCAGCGAGATAAAAAGCATAAGGGCTCTCCGAGTCTTCCCAATTCGTTTGATACACGGTGAAAGCTTTTGCCGAATGAACCTCGGCCGGCACGAGTTCGGGGGTCTGCCTTACTGCCTTGGGGTCAACTCTTACTCCTCCCCCTCTCCGGTCCCAACGACCTCCATCTTCGGCTTCCCTCCTTCCCCGTTCGGGCGGGGTTAATGGTGATTGGAAGAGGTCCCTCTCTCGACTCGCCGCTGTCCCGCTGCTCACCACGGACTCCATCCGCCTCTACTCAAGGAACTGTCTTCTTAGGCACCGCTCGGCGACACGCTCCTGAGCAGCCGACCTCACGAAGGTGGCGATGGTAGGGTGGGGTGGGGGGTAAGCGCCAGGGGTGAGGCTCCCCTCTCTCTTCTCTACGAGTGTCGCAAAGACGGACATCGCAGTGGGGACACTTTCTGGCCACCGTTTCGTATAGTTCCGGGAGCTTCCGGCTTATCATGGGATGTGTTAGTAGCCGGATGGAAACAGGGAAAATCTTATGTCCATGGCCATGGGTGGGAACCGGAAGAAGGAAGTGTTAATCTAGCTGGAATAATCGGCAGAGGCAAACAAAATGAACGAGGGTTGGAGTTCTTCTGAAAGAGAAGTGGATATTTTATTGATTCTCTATTTATAACAAAAAATGCACTTAAAGGATATATTAAGTGAATAAATTCCACATAATAATGTCATTTTTAAAATAAAACTCGTAATAATCCACTTTTTTTACCGCAGTAAATCGACCAGTTTCAACGAGCAAACATCCGATTTTACACGTGATTTTTTTGGAAAAATCTTTCTTTAAAATAACTTCGTTTCGTAAAGACCGGTTGGGTTAACAAGTGTGGAATAACATCGAGTGATAGGAGGAGAGCCACTACTGTGCAACTCATTCTCAGTTACGCATGCTATCAAGAGAGCAAATATACAGTTGTGAAAAGACGTGATATTTATTGCTGCAGATGCTGAAGTGAAAATGTCATTTAATTTTAAAATATTTCAAAGTATAAAAAGCATACAAGGTGTGTTTGAATTTTCCCTACGTCCGAGAATGGCCTGGAGCTCTACACTTGTTCGTTACATATGCACTACTTCGAGAGGACAGCTCGGAGTTAGGATTTTAAAAGAGTAGTCGGTGGGAACATGTGCTAATTGGTTATGTTGGTACGTATGAAGTTAGTGGAGACGAGGAACGAGAAGAGTGTGACCTCATTGCGCTTGCCTTTGCTCTCTTCCTCGCGAGATCCTATCCGATAGTTGCGACCGCACCAGAGGGGGGTAGGTTGGAGGGTCGGCTGGGCTCACGGGGGGTATTCATTCCGCGCTCCGATCGGAAGCTTGGTTTTCCCCCTCGGAAGTCGAAAAGGGAACGATGGGGATCAGTAGTGGCAGTGCTAAGGGCACGTCGATGGCGTCCTTTAATCTTCGTTTGCTGGGGAGAAGGTTTGCGCACGGAGGTTCCCTCTTAAAAAAAAGGGTTTTCCGGAAAGGGATGGGAGGACATTCAGCCTCTGCGACCGACACAGAGGGACTCTCGGATCCACACACACACACACACATACGCGCGCGCTTGCGGAGGTAATGAGAACCTCGGCTTCTTTACTGGTTGCCCGGACGACCGACCCGACTCTCTTCCGGTGGTCGTTGCAGGTGTTTCCTCCCGCACCTAAAATAGCATTAACCTCCATTCCACACCCCTCCCATCGGATGGCCGATCCAAAGGGACTCGGAAAGAGCAAAGCTAATAAGGCGAAGGGACTGCGAAGAGCTCGCATAATGCCGCCGGATAGCGGTGGTTACGACTCTGCGAGTGTCTTTTGTGTGTGTGTGTGTGCCAGCGGTGATATCGTTTTGCGATAGCGCTTCCAATTACCGCCGGCAGGGGGATAGGGGAGTTGGACTGATACTGCGTCGGACTTAGCCGTTCAGTCCCTGGGCGGATGGGGAGAGATATTCCGGGCTCTGTAAAGGTGGCCAAAGAGAAATGTTGGGAATCTCGAAGCCCCACATCGTAATAATTTTTTTTATATCGACATAAGATTGTTAAGGTTAAGATCTGTGCAGTGGGTCGATCGCAATGCGATGACCGAAACGTTTTCACCCACACGGTACGACATGTGATAATGCAATCCTGGTGAGAATTCCAGCGCTCAAAGTCTCAAAGACGAAGAAAATATATTTAATTTCCTCGCGTTATAAAATGCAAGAAACCACCTGTTATTTTATGTACATGTTAAGGCGTAGATATGTTGGGTTCTAAATTTGTTTGCGTCAAAGGAATGATGTGAAATTTTCGAATAAAAATATGTTGGAGCGTTATTTTCATGTGTTGAACCCTATCTTGAAAATTTACGGAGTTTTTTTCGTGACGCGGTGATGGAGGATTTTGAATACATGATTACATTAAAATGCAAAGCAAAATCGATATATTTGAAAATTGCTGTAATTAAAGGGAGAACCTCGCAGAATAATTAAAAAAATTGAATTGTAGAATCCGGAAAAGAAAAGAGGATTTAGTAAAGGACTTCACCTCATGTAAAAATGCAAATGGTACTAATTTGAATCTGACCAAATTATTATGATTTTGATCGTTGGCGAGGCCAAGCTGGGATTTATGGGTGATGATGCAGGTATTGTATACTTACTGTTGTATAAATCGATGGAAGGAATCCACGTAAATTTCTTGTTCACATAAGCAGAAAACTGTAATGGAAATGATTGAAACTGCTTTATCAGTAGAATAAATTTTTACACTTTGAAGTAGGTGTGGAAACAATAGCCTTTAAATATAAATCTACATCTTGAGAGTTGGGCTTGCGTATTTGCCCAACACCCATTAGGGATTAGGAAGGGGTGTAATGACTCATAGAGCCTCCCACGTCGTAAAGTGGGACGCAGCTGTCATGTCTTCATTGGTTTGTGATGTGTTTGGACGTATCGGTTCCCTGATTGCCTTTGATCGCCTCGCTTTGCTCGTTGGAAAGTTAACCTGTGTGCTCCATGGTAATCGGCTACTGAACATGCTGGATTAGTACCAAGCCAAGATAGGTGTATTTGCAATATGACACCGGATCATACTGAGTAAACATCGTTTGCTGACCCCCGCAGTATCATCCAAGTTTTCTTAGAGAGTGGTAGGTTGCAATTTAGAATTTAGTGTACTAGAATATTCACTAGAAAAATACATTTTTAGGTGGTAAAGACGTTGTGAATGATTAGGGAAACGCAGAACTCGGTTTGAATTTATTTTGTGGCACTGCTAAGGAGACAATTTTGATAAGTGGGATTTCAGAACTGCACTAAACCCTTGAGTCACGAGTTGTTAACATGGACGCAAGAGTATTGTGTAGCGTGGAGATGTATGTTCAACAATGGCGGCTAGCCTCTGGTGATTCACGTGGTTCAACAAAATCCACAAGGCGTCCTGTTGTGACAACACAGTATGATGACACTCATACATTTCTCGGAATAAAATATACCGGATATTAATAGTTGAGTTCGCCTTTGACCTAGACCAATTAGCGTTCCTCCTAACACGTGCTAGAAGTCCCTCTCCCCGCATTTCATGTCGCCATTGTCATCACCACTTCCCCACTCTCATCCTGGCTGCTGCATCATTCTACGCTATTGGATTTTGTAATAGCTATTCATAGAAACCCGGAAAACACTCCTTTTCTCCCCCCACCCTGATTTCTGGCTCAAAGTACGAGATTGCACTAGGTTTTATGGGCATCGCCCTTCGGTTGGAAATGCTGATTTGCTCGGGGGTTTCCGGATGAAAGACTTGGATCTCCTGCCGGTCCTCGGGTTTTCCCAAAGAGTGATGGTGAAGGATTCTTCATCCCTAATAGGGGAAGGCCTTCTTCTTCCTCCGTATTTGTCTGCAGTAGGGGAGGGGAGGAGTTTGGCGCAGGTCATTTCGGGAGATATTTTGCGGAGGGGACTATTGTTTACGGATCTGAGGACATATCCAATTGATTGTGGAGACCCGTTTACCTCCGGGGCGGCCCTCCTTCACAGGAGGTACATAGATCGCACTAATCATAAGAAGGGGGATTGGTTTGCCTTATTTTCATTTCAGATGAGAATTAGTTTGAAAGGTCCTCAGTCAAACTCTCCCTGCCGAACGACGCTGCATCTCCGCCCACTACGTCCCCCGGTTTTTGGAGGCCAACGTGACCAAGTGAAACCTGTTATTTTATGAGACATGGCCGTCGCCGCTTGCGATTTGTGACCTTTCTTCTCTCAGATACGGTACGGTTACTTCGTCCACTTTAAAAGTTTGCGGGTTGGGCAAAATGATGTCAGAAATTACCTCATTAAAGAGATATTCATCATAAAAGTTGAATCTCGTACGTATAAACTATTCAGCCTTATCCATTCATAAGATTTCATATGTGCAAGTACCTAATCAATATAATTTATTGTTTTTAAATTTTACCACAGGGAAAATTTTACATAGAAAAGCGGTAATGAATATTATTATAACCTCCATGAAATTATTTTCATTGGGGAAATGGCCAAAGTAGTGGAAAAAACAAATTATTATAGTTGTATTTTTGGATTTATTTCAATGCATATAAAGAACATAGTTCCTAATTAAGAATTTCATACATCGATTACGCTTAAGTTTAGAAAGTGATATCATGCTTTCAATACAGTTCAGTGGAAGAACTCAAGGTAACGACTGTGTTATCAGTTTATAGCTAAATATGTCAGGTACGTCTTAATAAAGAATTCAGATTTTAAGTCGCATAAAATATTCATGGTGTGGAGCATATCTACTATTCTATTGAAAACGTGTTATTTTACATTAACTAATTTGGGAAATTTCTGACTTCGCATTCGCTTATTTTATAGGAAGTTATTACTGCATTTCCCTTCAAGTACAGGATTCAGGTTCCCACACAAGGAAAGAGGAATATAAAAAAAAAGAAATATTTTTTCGCAGTACTAATGAAGGCAGTGGTTTATGAAACCTGGAATCCCTCGGATTTTTAGGCATGTATATTTTCTCTTGCCTTGCATGTCTTACTTATAGAATCCAGTCATCAACCAGAAGGTTAATTGGATGAGCGATACCACAACAGCTCACTCCAAAGCATTACGCAAAGGTGAGTGAAAGTCACTCCAATAATCCGACTTGTGGGGCCAGTACCTTTCTTTGTTACATCTGAGATTTTCAATGAGGTTCTTATATATTAATATTTCGATTGAAATATGTATGGTTAAGAATTGCTTTCAATAAAAAAGCATTTTCTATGGAGACCTAGGGGAAATGTTCTTGTCAACAGATCATGAATATTTATTTTACGATTCTATTCATGTCGTCTACCAATATGCGTGTGTCGTTGGTATTTTGAATCTCTGATAAAAGCATTATTCCAAGATATACTATATTTATCTAATATTGAACGACTTTTTGTAGTGACACTTTCGTCATCACAACTAATAGATTGTGGTTAAAATCATACAAGAATACATTTAGGAATAATGCCGTAATAGCCACCCACAGGATCCAAATCGTTATTCAGTAACACCATATATTCCTTCGTTTCCAATCCTCTGTTTTTCCAATGCTATTGCCTATTCTTAACCGATTCAAATTATTCGCTCGAAGAAACGTCTGTCTACGTAGTGGAAACGTGCAACTTTTTACTACACCATTAACCTAAATAAGCATAGCATGCGGTATACACAAATGTATGATATACCAGTGATAATGCTAAAAAATAAAATGATATGATATCATACATTATTCTTGTATGTAGGCATATAAATTTTCAATATTGAAAATGTGCTGGGGTCTCTAGCAATCGCAAGTATGTCGTAAGAGAATATATATATTTATTTATATTTATATATATATATATATATTATTAGGTAATCTACCGGTTAAGGTAGGTTTTTGGATGGACACAACTATCAAATAAATATTTTGTAACTCCAAACAAAACCCAATCCAGCAACCTACTCTAAATCAGATCCCTCTTCATCTCCTTGCACTTCTTTCCTCCCTTCATCCCGTCCAACATCCCTATCCTGTTCCTGCCCTTTCCTCGTTTGCCTAACAATCACCCCTCTATTACCTTCTTCAACATATATATATATATATATATATATATATATATATATATATATATATATATATATATATATATATATATATATATTCAAACTTAAAAATCCCGCCATACGGCGCACAAATATTCATTCAAACAGAAATACGAGTAGGTATGAGGAAAGGGGATAGGAAAACACATAAAAGGTGAACACTACGTCGGCGTCCGTGGTTCAAATCCCGGATAAGGAAATATTTTTACTTTCGTGATCTGCTCAAAAACCGCCTTCCCCACATGCCCTGTGTTCGTCTTTTATGTGTTTTCCTATCCCCTTTCCATATACCTACTCGTATTTCTGTTTGAATGAATATATATATATATATATATATATATATATATATATATATATATATATATATATATATATATATATATATTATTATGTAATCCACCGGTTAAGGTAGGTTTTTGGATGAACACAACTATCAAATAAACATTTTGTGACTCCCCACCTAGCAAACTAATCTCTATCAGGTCCCTATTCATCTCTGTGTATGTATATATATATATGGGTATGTGAAAAGAGTTTTCATACAATTTCTCATAAAATGGACATCGAAATCCGATTCAGCGAAGTGGCTCTCCAGAATGTAATATATTATTTATCGAGTGGGAGTGTGTAAGGAATTTTGTTTTGTTTCCCCAAGGATCTACTTTCCTTTTTAATCACAAACTATTTTATTTAATATACTTCCAGTCCATTACTGACATGCTTGAGAGAGTTTCGGAGGCGTAAGCTATCGTGTGTTCGGTCGCGCCGCAACCAATTGTGATTAATATTGGTTTTTGGCATTTGGTGAAACTACTGATTTCCAAGTTAGTTAGACGTTCTTGGAATACTTTCGTCGGAAGATGCGAAATAAAAGTGCCGATGTGGATGGTGAGACTGCGAAATTTTGTGGAAGCATTTTGACGAGAGAAGTGCGTGGGGAAAACATACATACGTTCCTCCAACCGTTGAGGCGGCATATTTATTTTAAAAGTTATCACTCGCGTTGGGCGAATATTCCGCGGTAATGCCGTCCAATAAAAGATACAGGCTTATTGAGACCATCCCTCACAAATACGTTTGCTGAGAGGGGAAGCATTGGATGGTGCGGTGGGAGGCGGGAGGGAGAGCCCCACCGATGCTCACGGCGGGTTTGTCTGAGAGCGCGGTCATATTTCCGATGGCATTTCATTTGGTAACTGGTCGAAATGAATGTTGAAATTTCCCCCTTTAATATATAAATTAGGTGTAATTGGATGGATGGAAAGGGAAAGTTTCTTGAACCGTTAGACTTAAATACACATAAACATGTGCATGTTTAAACAGATTTAGATGTACATGTAAATATGAATTAATGCGTAAACACATTTCATTTATTTATTTATGAATCTACTTCATTATTTTGAAGGAAAAGTGCTCAAGGATCTCGCCTTAAGAATGCAAAATACTCGGTGCTTCAATGTAAAACTTGATGTTTTATTTTTCATTTCTAGAACCATCTGCTCTAGGAAAAAATCCCTGATCGACGAATAGAGCGATGAGCCTTAGATATTATAATTATACTCACACACTTATATACGCAAAACATTTTAAAAGTAGTTTATTTGAGAGATTGGCACAAACACTTACAATTCTTCAAAGTACTATAATGTCCTTGGGCCTCTACACATTTTTTCCTGCGACTCTGCCATGACAGGTACGCGCCCTGGAAGGTGTCTTCGGGGGCTTCTCGCTAGGTCTTCGTCACGGCATATTAGATCTCTTCTATGGACGAAAAACGGGTTCCTTTCAGGGCTGACTTAATCCGAGGGAACAAAAAGAATTCTGTTGGGACGACGTCAGGGCTATTCGAGAGTGGGGGAGAGTTGGCACCTGGTGTTGGGTCAGAAACTCGCGGACTCGTAGCGCGTTGTGGCAAGGAGCGTTGTCGTGTTGGAGTTGCCGGGTAGCGAATATGTCTTTTCTCGTCCTGATGATTCTTTTTCGAAGTCTTTGCAGCACATCCACGTAGTAGGTAAGGTTATCTATCTGACCTTGAGGAAAAAACTCCTTATGGACAACTTCTTTACTGTAGGAAAAGACAATGAGCATTGTTTTCACTTTTGACCTACTCATTCTTGCCTTTTTGGGCTTAGGGGACTGGTCGCTGTGCCACTCAGAGCTTTGACGTTTTGTTTCTGGGTCGTAATAAAAAACACCTAGGTTTCATCACCAGCGATAACGTTGTCCAAATAATCATGTCCATTTTCAATACGTTGCAAAAATTCAGTTGAAATTTCCGTTCGGTTGGTCTTTCGTGACAAGGTCGACACTTAGATGTTTACAATAACTGACGTCCTACCGCTCCCACAGCTTAGAGAGCACTGAGACTGATGTCGCGGCAAAGCTTGGCGTGCACCCTCCACCTGCTCCAAGTAGTTTGACCTTACTCCAAGCAATGGTAACGCCGCTGGAATTTCAATTGCAAACGTCTTTGATGGCATTTAGGGTCCTATGGTGATGTCTTTTGAGGGAGGATTTACCTTTGGGACTAGGTAATAGTCTGCTGGTACCATGTTGGGACTCTTGGGGGTTTGAGGACCTGAACAAAAACGCGATGCCGTTTTTCTTCAGGTCTTCCTAAGGATAAACTGAACTCTGGTTTTGTTCGTCTGTCACGTCCTTCGGGACGATTTTAGGGTAGATCTTCCACATTGCCAAGTTTTCACTAATAATGGTTTGCACTGTCCTCTTATAAAGTCCAGTACTGTCCGTGATCATGCGGACACGTAACTGACGGTGTGAATTTAGCACTTCACTCACACGTCAGAAAAAATTGTCACCGATACTTCCCTGTACACTCTGGTTCAGAACTTATCTAAATATAGAACGGAGATCGACCTTCTGAGGACGACATCCTGCCCGTTGAAACTATATACACATTGGTGGGTCGCAGTAGTCTAGGGGGTAGAGCGTAGAACTACTGACCGGAGGGCCCGGGTTCTATTCCCGGGCAAGCCACTCTGGGTACCTTCAGCTCCACCTAACTATGTGATATTTCGGACACCAGGCCTTCCTGAGAAAACATAACCGGGACAGGGAAAGGAACTGGCCCCCCTACCCTGATGTGTGAATTTCACACGCCGTCGGGCTTAGTACCGGGATAACTCTACCATCACCTGCCAAACCGGCCTTCGGGTTGATTACTGTTTTTATGGTTTTTATATATACATATATCTTCTCTATAGTGGCCGTAAAACAAATGCATGTGAAAATTTGTACATATTAATGTATGTTCTCTTATTACACTGCCGACTAAACCTTCGGGCCTCGAATTGTTAATGAGTTTCACTTTTAGGTTTTCTCGTTTCTTTCCCATTATGTATTTTACAAACGAATATATGTGGCTTTAGCGACAAAGTTCTTCACAATTTTCTATACATATATAGTCGGGATATATATACCTACTCTGTATATAATTCTTCTCGAATACCTCTTCTTCTCTTCACCTTCCTTTCCATCCATTTTTCCCCCTTCTCCCGGCGCCGGATGCCTCTCGATTCCTGCGGTCTCGCATTCCTCGCCGACTCCGCGGGCCATTTCTGAATAACCCACCCGAAATCATTCCACCCCCCTCTTCAACCCTTCTTAACAAAAAAAAAGGAAAATAAAAATCACCCCAAGAGACGGGAAAAAGAGAGAGTGAGAAAAAGGAAAAGAAACGGTAGGGGGAGGGGGCATTTATTATTTCAAGGGCTTTTTTTCTATTAAAATATTTTAAATTCTCCCGCAAAAGTGAGAGAGATGGTAAGGGTGCAGAAATATATTTCTTTTAATTCCAGGACGGTCGAGTGGTTCTCCCTACACCTACCCTCTTAACTCCCCCCCCCCCCTTCTCTCCAGCCCCCCACGCCGAATTCCCACTAAAGAGGGCACGCGGCGGTGGGGAGAATAACTATTCATTTTCTCAAATTCGCTCCGCTACCCGCTCCTCCCTCGGCTCACTCCTCCGTCCTTCGGAAGGGAAAGGACCCTCGAAGGGTGGGAGGGAAGGGTGGACGGGTAGGGGCAGGCAGGGATTTTCCATCTCTCAGGCCGATTAGAAGTGGTTCCGTGATGGTCGCAGTGGCCGTCATCGCCTCTTCCTCCATCTCCTCCATGGTACGTGCTTGTGTGTGTGCGTGTGCTTTTGAAGGGTGGGCAGAATGGGATCAAGAAGATGCAGAATTGAAAGGCAAAATCCCCCCAGAAATAATAAATGTCCGTCTTCACCTTCCTCCCTCCTCCTCCGCTTCCTTTATCCTTCCCCCTTGTTCCCTTTCTTCTCCAATTTTCCCTCGTCCTTGGACCGCATTTGGCATTCCGAACGCGGATTGCTCTCAATCCGACACCCCCAGGGTGAGTGAATGGAAGAATGCATGAATGAGTCGTGGATTAAATGGATGGAGAAGTTGTCCACGGAGGAGGATCTTCTTTCCTCTTTAACGTCCGTCTCCCTGTGATACTCCAGTTGCAGCTTCCACAATTGAAGCAATAATAATGTGACTGTGGCAGTTATTACGTGCCGTATCCAGAAATTAAGGTGCTGTCAAGGGCATTGAGCCAATATTGACATTAATGTTGCAATTGATAAAATCATTCGCATCGCCTGTCGTATATTCAATAAGTCGTGTATATCCAATGTCCTCACTGTCATATATAATCAGTATCTTCCACTTTGTACGAAGAAAGTATCATCACCATCGTAATATCTCCTTGTCATCATATACATACATATCAATGATAGGTTTGATTTTTAGAGTTATTTAAAACAAGCTTTTTAAAGTTTTTGAAACAAGTTTGTTTTGGGTTTCAAGAAATTTGCAATTTAAGCACCCAAATATTTAATTATGTTCAATTTTACACATTTCCATCTACTTTTCAAAAAGCCATTCAAATCGAGCATTTGCCGTATCAATTACCTGAAATTTAAGATTTGTACCCTGTTAATGGGATCCAACCGCTTTTAAACATGAACCATATCCTAGAACTCTTTGCTCTGCTCCTCATTGTTTTCTCTTGAGTATCTGTCCATCTTGAATTTTTTTGAGATTCGAAGACAAACGGAGATCAAATTCAAATAAGTGTCGCGGCAGTTACTTAAACGGGGCAACCTTCTTATGTGCACACCAACGTAAATGTCGCGAAGTGTATCTTAACTGGTTCAAAGTATTTAGCCTGATATAGAGGCATTCGTGTTCGAATCCAGGGTTAGGCGAATGGTTTATACAAATGGCAGTCATGTCGCTCTATACCGGGGCCGTACATGTGGACAACTGGTTTTCTCCCAGCGGGATGACAACAGCCGTTCTTGTGCCATCTTTTCGGCTGGTGTTTCTAAACTTTCAATGGAATCCAATTCATTCAGCCTTTAGTCGTGAATCGTGGATTGATGGATTATTTTAGTAATGATAACCTAAGCGTAGTGATCTTGCGCGTGAGCAGACACGCTAAGGTGAAAATGCATTCGGGTCAAAATTAGTCAAGTGTGTACGTGTTCACGTGCCGCACAACCTAGTGGTGGTTTGCAGGGTACTAAAAATACTAAAATGTCTGCGGTATCTTATTCATGAGTGGAACCTAAACATCTCAGTTTCTTGGAGGATATGGGAATGCGGTGCTTATTTGGTGCACGATCTTCATATTTATTTCCGCAGGTTTACTTCGTCAATAACCGACTTTTGGTAGCAACTGCTACAAAAGTTACACCCTTGTTCCTAGAGGCGTGAAATTCCCACTCCGCCATTTAGTACCCTGAGACGCGGTTGCGGATGAGTTCACTACTTTCTGGTGTTTGAGAATAATCTGTTGTTTTGACGGATGTCGCGACATGCCATCATAGTTACCCCCATGCGAGCGTCGCGAAGGCGTTAAATTAAGAAGCGGCCGGGTGTTCTTTCTCTCGCTCCTTCCTCTTTTTTCAGAGGTTATAAACTTGATGCTGTGCTTTATATGCACGCGGGTGAGGAGAAATAAGTGCCAAGGGGGGCCGCAGAGTGACGAAAGAGGGGAGGAATGGAGAGAGGGGGTGGGGAGATGAGAGGGAAATGGTAGGAGAGGGAGGGGGAAAAAGACGAAGCAGTACATTGCCTTCTTTTCCTGATAATAATTTGCAAGCATTAACCCTATTTAGGTGCGAAGCAGACTCTGTCGCAACAAAATCAGCATACATGTTATGTAAACTACCTGCCTGTATAGTGGTTAATGTTGGTTTTCGATGGGCTCAAGAGCTAAGCACCGACGCAAATATAAAAGCATCATCAAATCTGCAATGAATATGTTGCGTGAATCACTATGGAGGAATACGATGACATGATTTACATATTGAAAATAGAAAAGATTTGAATTGAAATCAGAGGTAGCTTTATTTTAATTTTTCAGATGTCATTGATAACCGAAAGCAACTTCAACTTTATACCTTTCATCATATACTGAAAGCTGTATTTTAAAAATATTTTTGCGTAAGAACACGATTATTACGATTTGGAGGTATTTATTGCCAATAAAATCGGATATACATGTTATAGATATTTAATATATGAAACTGCCTGGAAAAATCCGTTATGATTCGTAACCAATTCAATTAAATTTGTTGAATGATACTTTTATATTTTCGAAATTTCATCATTATTAGAGTAGATGTGAGTAGGCTGGAGCGTTGTGAGTGGTGTGTTCGGGTAGTGATGAAAGAACAAAAGAAATAGAGGTAGGCTTGGGAATGGGAGGAAAAAGGATGTTGGGAGAAATTCAAGGAATGCGGAAAAAGTTGATGCCGGGTATATTGAGCTGCAATGGAATGTTGAAGTCTGCGATAGTGAAGATAATATTGAGGAAGCGAAGTACTAGTTGGAGCAAGAAATACGGCGTTTTGAAGGCGGTGGAGGGAGCCAAAAATTAGGGGAAATGAAAAAAATTGTGATTTTAGGTATTAGTTTGTGTCTTATTATGCGTAATTTTAAGAGCAGTCAAAATTCGCATTTGAAGCGTAGTTCGATAAGATTGGGAAACTTGAATTTTGGGACAAGAGGTTTGGCAAAGGGTGAAAACTTTCGTTTGAGTTTGAGGAAGAATGTTGAAATAAAATGGACAGAAAAGGAAAAAAATGAAATTTTTGAGTAATTTTTATAAGAATTTTTCAGCACGCTGCAAGCTACCGCTAGGGTGTGTGGCATGGGGTGAATAAATACCAAACTAATTTGGACCCAAATATTTGGGGCGAGAACTCCGTTGAACTCGCGGTTTCAGCGGAGGAAAGAAAAGAAGTTGGTTGGGAGAAATCAAAAGAGGGTAGGGAAAGTGTAAGTCCAGAGAATATTGAATTGCAGAGATGGATGGCGAGTGGAATGATAGAGGGAGGGAAAATTACATGATTTTTCTCAACACGACATATGCTCTGCAAGAGTCTACACGTGTTTACAAGTAGTCAAAACTATTTAAAGACACTATAATTAATAAATAAATGTCAACATAGAATATCCTATTGTAAATTATATGGGTGAGATGAAAAAAATATGGGAAGAATGCGAGACGTTATTTGGAAGGTGGAAAATTGAAGGCATATTAGATGGCATGAAGTATTTAAATGCAGTATTTACCGCTAGATTTGGATAATTAGTATTGTAACCCAAGCTATAACCTGTGCTTTTGTTTGCTAGTTCCACCAATAAGCTATTTTTGATGTTTTAATTGACTAATTTCATTAATCATTGCAGAATACTAGTTCAAGCCTGTCCGTTCGATGGACATGAACTCCTAGGCCATCATGAAGAATTCTTCTTAATATTTGCTCAGGTTTATTATTTAAACTGGCCGGATAGATGTGTCTTATAATTTAATTGAATTACTGGTCTTGGTAGAAACTAGTATTTGCAGCATTTACTATCAATTTATGTCTGAACACAAAGCATGAAATAAGATAAGAATGCATTAAATTATCAACAAGGATTCAAGGATAAGAAAATACCAGGAGAGGAGGTTTATATGCAAAACGGGTGAGAGAAGAGGGTGAGAGAGAGTTTACTTTGGTACGTGCGTAAGAGGAGGTAAAAACGGATCAATTTTGTCGGCAAGTGATCCAGACGAGATGAGAGGTGGTAGCAGAGTGAAAATCTACTCAAAATGTGGAAATAAGTATGTAAAGAAATCGGTGCGTAAGGGTAGGTCATGATGGTTGTATAATATTTCTAAGGAAATCCAGTCCAGGTCATTCGCTGATGGGATTAGGAGTGGTATAAGTGAATTACGAATCAAATTGAAGCACGTGGTTTTGGAGATTACAAATCGGGATCGAGGACACAATGGCATCAATTGAAATGTTGCGAAAATGCTGAGAATATTCACTTTTTGAGCCTGAATGAGCGGAGCAGCAGTTGGAATGGATTCGTCGGGTCTTTCACTAAAGCCACTGCGGACTGCTCCGGGTCCCCACATGGGAGAGGTCGAGGGTAGGGGCCGGGAGGGGTAGGAGGAGTTTGCGTAAATCACACGCACTCGGCTCGCACGCACGCATGCACCCATGTTTGCGTGCGCGCGAGAGGAGGAGGGATGGGATTTCCTGAGGAGGAAGACCCTAAAACCCTCCCTGCAACCCCCCCTCTTCCCCGCGTTCACCCTTTCCTTCCGACGACCTCTCCCCCGCACTCCCCATGCCTTTTCACCCCTTTTAAATCTCCTTCGCCCTTTAACACCCCCTCCCCCGTTTTTATGCCTCGCTTAACCCGCAAACTCCCTCCCGCTTCCACCCCTCACCGTTTCCCACCTTCCGGAGCCACCCCCGTGACGTCAGCTCGGGGAAGCGGGGCGGGTGGTATGGCGGGAGGGGGGGTAGGGGTTGTTATCTTCGCTCCCGCTGTCGACCGAGGCCTCCAGCCGCCGCCCCCATTCGCCCCTTTTCAACCTCCTACCCCCTCGGGACGGCAAGCGGGTGCAAACACCCACCCCGCCTTGCTCGGGCACCTCTACGCACCGCTTTTGCCCCGACACCCCTTCCGCTCTCGCACCCCCGGGGGCGTTGACACACGTCATGCCTTTCCCCACCCCTCCCGCGCCCCCCTTTAAGCCCTCCCCACCCTTCCTATTCTCTTCCCTCGCAATATATTCCTCGAGAGCGTGTTGGGTGTAGCATAAGATTGCGCCGCTGTGGCCCCGGAGGAGGCGAGGCGAGTCAGGAGTCAGAGCGCCGTTCTCCCGTTGGTTGTGGTTCTAAGGTGCTCCCGTTACATTTGTGTATGGTGATGTCTATGGATGAGACTCTTTTGATTTTCAATAAATAACTTCAGGGGAAACTGTTGTCTTAATAAAACTTACGACAGAATTCGAATTTCCGGATTTCGGTGGAAATGTATGCGTTGACTCGTCTTTTTGACATTCGTCGACATTTTGACATTCTTCCGAGCAGCGTCTTTCACTGTGGATTCGTGGCGATTGTTTGGGCACAATTTCTTTAATATGACTCACAAATATGAGCAGAAAGAAACTTTACATATGGTTTTTTTATTAGTTGATAAACTGGTAATGTCGGTGGCGATAGTCCAGGGGGTAGAGCGTTGGACTACTGACCCGGGGGGGGGCAGGTTCGATTACCGGGCAAGCCACTCTGGGCACCTGCAGGTCCACCCAAGCTTTGTGATTTTTCGGGTACCAGATCTTCCTAGGAAACCATAACCTGGCACAGGGAAAGGAACTGGCCCCCCTATCCTGATGTGTGAATTTCACACGCCGGTGGGGTTGGTACTGGGTGAACTCTATCATCACCTACCAGACCGACCTTCGGGTTGATTACTGTGTTTATGATTTAAACTGATAATATTCCCACAGATATTGTCCCACGAACAGTAGTCATTGCAGCCTTCTTTCGACATGTGGCAGTTGCGTCGGAGAAAAAGAATAAAAAAAGCTATCGGTCTCAGATTTATTTTTATTATTACCAATGCAAATTTTCGTGAAACGCCGTCGTATTTTTCTTATTAAAATATAAAACAATTTAGAGTCCTGAGTTTTGATACTTAGATCATGATATTAAAAATGGATTTAATTTTCATACATTCTCTTCAATCTTCACTGTATCTCTGAAGAAAAAAAATTTGAGAAGTCTCTTTTATTTAGTTATATATTTTGACCCTTTCGAGTGTGAGCTTCGAAGAAACTCGTTTGTCGCCACCCGACTCATTCTATTTAATAGAGTAAATGCCGGGTTTGATTTTATTCAATTCATTTGGCACAATTTACCGGTATTCTAGCGAAAACTAATTCATACGAGTTAAAAGCATTTTAAGATAAATCCACGAGCAAAAAAACGTTTGCTTGGAATATAAGCAGCGCGATTAATTTTTACAAATCGATGTTTAGTTTTTCCGTTGACATGATCTAAATTTGGCAGAGAGAAAAATGATTTTCTTTAATTATCACTAGTTCTAGTTCGTAGTTCCGCGTGTAACTTCTGATCTTCATTTCGAACATTTTTTTAGTCATGGTAACGAAATTGTTCCAGCACTGCATTAATTATAATGTGAGTTACTGAGGTATTATCTATGTGACAACCTGAAGATTCCATATCCAATTTGAATTGATTTTGAAAACAATAATAATATTCTTTGTTTTGTGCGCGCGTGCAATTTGGTAAAGCGCTCACTTAGTGCCAAAATTACCCAAACGACATTTATTTCTGGAGGATACATTAAAAGTCATGGTGCATATTCACAAGCGTTTAGTTGATCAGTAAAATGTTTAAGTTTATTGTTACTTCGCTCCAGGTGGTTGTCTGAATATAACACTTCATCCTCCTCAAATTCAACCATTAACGATAATTATAGAATTACAGAAAGTATAATATGATTCTCTAAACTGAATATAGCTTTTTTTCTTTGATTGGAGTATTTTATTTGATCGGGATGATCTCCATCTCTTGCCGTATTTGATGCTTTGGCGGTAACATTTTCACTGTTATTGTCTTAAATTATACCCCCATACCATGCAGCGAGATGTTTTAACACAATGGTGGGATTTTTTTATGAACACCTTAAAGTGAGATATAAAGAATAGATCAGGAAAACCTTTAATATGGATGATATTTTGAATGACTCAGTAACTTGGTAAAAGAGGAAATATGGTAAGAGTGGACTGGAGGAATATAAGTTGTGGTTTTGGAGAAGTAAGGAGAAAACGATCGAAGAGGGAAAATAAAAAATGCAGTTTTAGGAATTTTAGGGGAAGAAATTTGAAGTCCAGTCAAGGACAAGTGGATGCAGAATGTACGTACTGAGAGGCAATGGGATGCTGAGAGTGTAAAAGAGGAGAGAATTCTGGGAAAGTGAGTTGGGGGGAAGATGAAAATATTCTTTATATATGGAATTAAGGGAGGTAGACAATATAAAGAGCTGCAAATGAGTTAATGCATTATGTTGTATGGGTTTTAAGGATATCTTTTCTCATTAAGATAGGGCTTGGGAGTACAATAGAGCGCGGCAGTGCGCCAAGGTCAATGAAAAACCTACCTAAGCCGGCAGACGACTGATGATAATAATAATAACTAAATAAATAGCTATTCTTTTGAATTTAATCCTGAAAACTAGAGCTTTAGGAGTTCGATCAAATTAGTTGGATCAACTGTCCTCAGGTGAGAAAGACGTTGCTGCTGGACCTCGATTTGGGAGTACAAATTGAAAGGACGTTCAGATTTTGCTAAAATAGTCGTAATTTTGTTTCGTTTTTGTTGAGCAAAGTAAATAAACAGAGGAATAATTATTTTATATCAATGGATAGTGATTGATTGTTTTGAGTTTTACGTTCAAATAATTACATTTTGTGTTCAAAGTTTCTAAACTCACACGCATTCGAAATGCAACTCGTCATTCGTCATGTTTTCGATTTTCGATCTTCGAATTTAGTCTAATTCGTCTTGGATCACTAATCTGAAATGTTTTGGCTTATCTTTACCCCTGGGAGTGGTAAGACAGTGTGCAAATATTTCATTGGTAACAAGTTAGATACTGAGCCTCCCTTTACAGAGAGAGTCTGGGTCTTCCACTTACTATGCACATTCTTACATAGGAAATCGACAAATGGTGACTTCATAGCGATGAATCTTTCGATTGAACTTGAGGTCAACTTTATTTTGCATGCGCAATTGCATTAATCCATTTAATTCTTGTAAAAATGCACGGACAATTATTGTTACCAGCATCTTCAACAATGTTAAACAATTCAAATGCCCTTCTTCGTTTGTCCCTCCTTTCCTTGGTTCTTCCTGACTTTCACTTCTTTCAATTTGACTTTCTCTTCTTTTCTTTTACTCCCGTTTTAATGCTCCAAAAAAATCCATTTTGTCTCAAGCCATGCCCAATCCATCTAGTTCATCCTTCTCGTCTTCCTCTCAGTTTTGTGTTCCATTCTTTTTGTCCCTGTACCTCCTCGGTCGTCACTCTTAACTTTTATCCTATTCACTTTTGATCTTCAGCATCCACTTCCAGTACCAAGCTTCGCGGGAACTTCTTCGGCCCGATTTGCTAAAAGACCCAAGTCCCTCATCCATAAAGCGGAGCGCTCTAATCTAAATTATGCAGTGTCAACTTTGATGTAGAGATGACTGAATAGGATCCGAAACCTTTTAGTCACTAAGTAGCCTCAACTCACTAAAAATTCACTCGAATTAGATCTTTTAAATTCATCCGATGACGTTATCTTAGAAGGTAGGTAGGACGCTCAGTGGAAAATTGGGTTTTGAAACCAGCTTCTGGGATAGATTTTGTTTTAACCCGATTCAATTCTTCATTTCGGGGTTTACGGTTCGATGGAACGTTAGCATATCACTGCATGCTAAGAACACACTCAGGATAAACGTGACGTCTCATCCTTTTGCCATTGCACGAAAGCGATCGAATTTTTTGTCGCTAATCAGTCGCTTTAAATCAATGCATTCTTTATAGCTAATCTCAAAATGATTGACTTCCTAAAAAATTTGAAATTGACTGGAGATAATGCTTTCTCATTTTTTTCGCGATAGTTCTTGTAACATTGATCACTTTCAGTCATTATCTCTCATCGCTTTCCACTTCATTTGCCATCGATTGGATTGACTATTAAAATCCATTAATGCGGTTTAAATCAAATGGAATGTTTTTTTCCCATTAGGGTTATGCGGTTATGGTGGGATTTTCTCGCCCAATTCCCTTGACGCGTTAGCAAGGATTCTACAGCCTAATTAAAAATCCTTCTCAACTTGAATGAAGGTTCCATTCATGGGCATTCTTTTTTAGACGTAGTAATAAAGCGAAGCCACATTTAATTTTTCCCATTCAGATATTAAAGAATGAAGTTACCACCGTGGAGATTCACCATAATACGGATAAAATATTTAATTTTCTTATTTTGTTTGCCGTTTGCTATGCATCACAAGATAAATTTTCAAAACGTCGCTACTATTCGGAATTGAGTGACATTCGGGTTGGGGGAGAGGGGCCAAGAAGAAATTATTGTAATAATTATAAAAAAATCCTACATTTACGTGTACCCATTTACAAAGTGAAGTCAATTAATTGAGTAAAATTAGGTATTTAATTAAGTAAATTAAAAATTAAAATACAAGTACAACCGAATTATTCTGGTGTGTTTCATCCACTGCCACACACCCTAGTGCCGGCAGCTTTCAGGGTACTAAAAGTACTAAAATATCCAACGAACTCGGCACATTTGGCACTTGCAGTAGGGAGGGAATAGAATTACTACATACGAGTATACTTCTGAAATGAACTTCATTAGCATATACGAATCCTTCAATCCAGGCTTATGTCCATTCTCTGAGATGGCTGTACGTACGAGCCTGCCTCGATGCCTTGTGGAAAGCGATCCCCATGGCACAAGACGTTTTTAAACACAAGTACGCGATCGTGAGCGGCGGGCCGCCTATCCACACTCCCTCGTCCATTTAGGACGGTTATTGCGCGCGGGCCCTTTGTTTATCGGGCCGTTGCAGTCTGCTTTCGCTGTCCGAGTCCTTGATAGGGAATCTCTCAAGGAGGGGCGACTTGGAGGGGTGGTGCGGGAGAGTTGAGGAGGGGCCGGGCGTTGCGCCAACCACACCTCTCCGCCCCTGTAACGTGCGGGGGAAGGCCTATTCCCAATGCGAGGATTTAGCTCTCTTCCAGTATAATTGGGTGACCATCGGCGGGAGTCGTGTCACTTCCGATGGAACGGATAGATTATTAAGGTCACTGTTACGATGTTAAAGCTGGAAAGTATAAGCTAGAGTAATTAAACAATTCGCTGAATGAATAAATGATTTAGACGATGATGGAAAAATACCAGAGACATTAAAAAAGATTGATATTACTTCTAGAAGTCGTCTTAAATAAGTAGGAGTCAATGAAAGGGGTACGAAGTTACAAAGAAAAGATTAGTGAAAATTTTGATATTGGATTGAGTTTTGCATGGTACTGAAGCTTGATCACTCTAGGGGATAAGCACAAATTTGAGGATTTTGAGTTGTGTTTGTTGAGAAGAAAGGAACGTAAAAATAAATTTGACAGAAGTGAACAATTTAAGCGTCTATGGGGTTTTTTCTTTGAATTGTTCCCCATCGCTGCTTAGATTTACACGCTTTACCCACGAGTTTTTTTTATCTGAAACTTCAGTTATTGTATTATTTATTTCCTTCCATTGTAATACTAAGCTTGTTTCATTAATTTCTTTTATTTTTCTGTCGATGGTTGCGGTGAAATTTTCTCTTGGTTGCTAGTTCCCCAGTATCTTTGCGCTCCATCTGGGTTCCTGTGCTACATTTTTCAACTTCTTTCATCGCAGTCGGCTGTTCATGACCACCAAATCGCTATTGATATCTGCACCTGGGTAGCTCTTACCATTGCTTAACTTTGTTCTTGTATCTCGTGCTGACTCGGATGTAGTCAATTTGGCCTCTCGTCCCGTCCTCCAACATTATCCCTCCGTATTCAAAAATGTTTGGTGCCTCTTAAAGGCGACCTTCAGGCTCTTAGCGGTATTAAACTCTTCTGGGCCACCATATCTCCCCACAGAAAACAAGTAAATAAGTGTATTGAATGCTTATAAGATGAAAATGGCCAATTAATTAAATTTTCAATTTCACTGGAGAAATTTCCTGGCTACTTAAACGTGTTGGGAAATTGATATTTAATGGGAACACGCCTTCAGAAAGTATACATTGAAAGAGTATAAGTTGTAATAGGGTTAAAATTTGACGAGGGTACAAATGTAGGGCTAATAATAATCAGTAATGATCCTAGGATTGCTTTAGGGAGCATTTCTTGTAGTAACTCAGTCAAAGTGCAAAAACAAAAACGGGTTTTCGATTACATCAGGTGTACGTTTTGTAAATAAATTTTACTGGTATAGTAAATATTCAAACATAATGAGCACCCCGATTTCAGTCTAATGACTGCTGGTTATCATATTATTAATATTATAGGTTATCCATCAAGTGGCTCATTTGCCTTCGCCGTTAGTTATCCAGCTATTACATAACTCCCTCTAGATTCAAAGAGGTTTAATGTTGGCGTTGCAATGGTTCGGCACTCGCCCGAGAAAAATTAAAATGAATCCTCTTGAAATGTGAAGAGTGCGTTGCTTAAAAAAGCGTCGGATTTTTTAAAAAATTCATCCTATCCTTCAGAGTGTTGTTTGCACAGCCACCCCTGCTCGGGCGCCTCATCCTTGTCTTCAACCGGCCCCGGATATCTCTCCAAGCCCTTTCCCTCCCCCTCCTGCCCTCTCCTCCGCCGTCCTTCCTCTCCTTTCATTTCTTCCCTGCGAGGGGCTTCAGTGTGTGTCCGCTGGTTACCGCCCTCCCGCCCTTCCCGAAAGGTTCCGGGCCCCGTTCCTCCTCTTCTTTCTCCCTTCGCCACTCCGCCCCATTCTTCGCACAAAGTTTCTGACCCCCTCGGGGGCGGAGGGAGGATTGCGGGGGGAGTTGGGTGTGCTGTATAAGGCGGGGGTGGTGGCGGGTCGGAGGGAGGGAGGTGGAGTTGGTTGGAAAGGGCGATGCGAGATGAAAGGGGATCCGCCCATGCGGGGGGCAGGGGCTGCGGTCGGCGGGGGAGGACCCTTCCTCTCGTGGACCACCTCCCGGGGACGTGGACGTCAGGGCGAACATCGATACTCGCTTCATTTCGATCGAAACGAGTGTTTAATGCATCCTGATTTCGTTAATGCTCCCATCTCCCTCTTATATGCACCTATATAAATAAATAAACATACAAATGATTTCGTCGAAGTAATACGGAAGTGTTGAATAGAAAAGACTTGGACAGCAAAAAAAATATAAGAAACACATAAAAAGAACACTCACACGTTATTTCTAAACAATTTCGACGGAATTTAGTTCCGTCTTCCTCAGAAGAAACAGTAGTATTCCTGTTTCAGTGTCCTGCTCCAGTACTACTGTTTCTTTTTTCTCCCAAACCCCGACGGAACTAAATTCCGTCGAAATTATTTAGAAATAACGTTTGAGTGTTCTGTTTATGTGTTTCTTATATTGTTTTTTGCTGTCCAAGTTTTTTTAATGCATATATATCTGTATGCTTAATAAGTGTATATATATTTATGTAGAAAAAATATATATATATATGTACATATATATATACACACACACACACACTTACAGATATCCCGGTCTAGGAAATATTTTTACGCTCGTGATTCTGTCTGATTCCGCCTTCCCCACCTCTCCTGTGTTCGTCCTTTATGTATGTTCCTATCCCTTTTCCTTATACCTTTATTTATGTGTGTATATTATGGTGGCCCTTAGCTATAAGGCATTTTCCGAAAGTCAAAATTTTGTTGCTCTCACTCCCTAATCTAATCCCAATAAACAAAAAAAACAGACTACAAAATTTCACTTTAATCGGCCAACTACTAGACGACTCTCAAACGCCTTGAAGTTGGAACAGGCTATTGCGCTTTTTAGGAAAAGAGTAATTTCTGATATCCGCGGGAGTGTGTAGAACTAACTTCTCAGTTATTTTGCTCATAGATGGCTTTTGGGAGCAACCTCAATCAGTATTATTGAACTATCACAAGAAAATGATATTGGGGAAATAGGCATACGAAGCGTAGTACAGAATTAATAAGTGTGTTCTAATTAAATCTACTAATCAAAGGGTATTTAAGTGACGTAATATTGGACTCGTGAACCATCTTTCGGCATATATTTTCGCCGTTTTGTCGGTTTTCACGTCAATGTGTGTATGTATCCCATTGCGTTATGTTACTATGCCATTCGTTGACTAGATGTTTAATAGCTTATTACAATAGTAGAGGCTGTAAGATGGCTGTATTCCGTTACTTGATTTGAATTTCAGAAAACGCAACATGGGTGATATTTATAAGAATATAATACGTTTCCTTAACAACTGGTGATATAAGAAATAAGGGCAGAAAATAAATAACATTTCTGAGCAAATGATATTTTCATTTATGGTTGGAAATACTTAAAGATCTGTGAACACATTAAACAAAAGTCTGTGAGCGTTTAGATATCTCGGGAAATGGTCAATTATCATTAATGGCTAACCGGAGTCGGCACACTTAAGGGCTTAAGGACTGTGTTTTGAAACGTAAGAAATTCGGAAGGGAGGAGTGAGGGTTCGATGACATTAGTTTATTTCCGTGGGGTGGGGGTTTTAGAAAGAATATTTCAGAGATTTACTATAGATTAGTTTTTGAAGAACTAAAGGAACTATAGTTGGTCACTACCATTGCTTTAGAAAAACTAAAATTTATTACAATCAATCACTGTTGTGTAAATTTACCTAATACTAACGAAAGTGTCGTTTATCCATCATTTTAGCATTTATCATTATTTTAGAAGAGTTTTGAAATGTTTGCATCATTTCACTTCATATGTTCTAATAGTACTGAAATTATAAATAGGTGTTTTAAGAGGTAGGGTATTTTTTCAATCGCTTGATCCAAATTATGAGGTACTGCAAAGGAGAAAGTCCTACTTCTAATCTAATTGCGTATTTTTTATTTTCTTATCGTAAATAAGAGTGCCTAGTAATTACCTCTTTTGTATTAGCTATAACGTCGATATTGTAAGCGGCTATCGTCGTGGAGTGGTATTATGTCCTCACGAGTCCTTAAAAATGGTATAATCCGAAAATGTTCTTCGGTAATTTAAGTACTACCTCTCCGACACATTGGTCTCTGATTGGCACAGTCCGAGCCAAAGTGGAAGACGTCAGCCAAATTGAGGTGGCTGTCGCGGGAGAGATCGTTGGCTATCAGATGATACAGAGAGGCATCGATATGCAAACGTATCGACCGAGACGTCCACCTAGTTTGGGGGTAAAAGGAAAGGGGGAATGAGGGTGCTGTGAAGTGGGGAAGGAGGTCGCATGGGGGTTGGTAAGGATGTCGGCGGCGGAATTCGGGATTCATACGTATCGCAGGAGAAGGCGTCAGGGCCGGAGAAAGTGGGGTCCGGGGAAGACGGGGGTAGACTTAGCTTGGGATGAGGGCTCGACAATCACTCATTGTGGGCTAACAGTTGACGTCATTGCCCTGCCGTTGGTAGTAGAAAAGGCGAGGCATCGTGTGCTCTTAACTAGATCAAATAGAAATATACTCGTATTAACAATAGCAGATTGCCAAAACTTCATATGTTTGAATTCAATGTAATTTAAGTGAGGGGTAAAGTGGTTGATGAGATAATGGAGGGGAATACCATCATCATCCTCCTCTTGAGCCTTAATCCGTGACGCCGGAAATCATTTTTCTGATGGAATCGATTGGCAGTTCATTAACCGTGACTAAAACTTAATGGAATTGAAAGTGGGTTCATGGAAAAAAAGACAAGTGCGTTTAAAAATACACTGAAGGTTCGTAAAACATTTGATTTTCCGGGTATCTTTATATGCATGTATGTACGTATATGCACGTATGTGTGTGTGTGTATATATATATTTAACACTTTTGTGAAAGTCTCATGGTCGTGAATAATAATGTATATGAAGGTTTTATGAATTGTGGATAAAGACAAAAGACAGAAACACACAAAAAAAGAGATACTCACTCGGTATCGAATTTTCGGTGGTCCAAGCCACCTTTCTCAAGAAAAAGATGGAAAGAACTCAGTGCTGTCTTTTTCGTTGAGAAAGGTGGCTTGGACCAGCGAAACTTCGATATGGAGTGAATTTCTCTTTTGTTGTGTGTTTCTGTTTTTTTGTCTTTGTCCACAATTGCTAACTTCATATACCCTATACATAATATACACATTCAAACACGAAGTCCCGCTATACGGCGAACAAATATTAATTCACATGGGAATAGATATAAGGAAAAGTGGTAGGAACATATATCAAGGACGAATCGAAACGAAGGCAGAATCACGAACGTAAAAATATAATGTATATTCATATATTGTCGCGGTGGTCCAGTGGGTAGAGCGATGGACTACTGACCGGAGGGTCCCGGGTTCGATTCCCGGGCAAGGCACTCTGGGAACCTACTGCTCCACCCAAGCTAGTTGATTTTTCGGGTACCAGATCTTCCTGGTAAACCATAACCGGCACAGGAACGGAAAGGAGCTGGCCCCCCTACCCTGATGTGTGAATATTCACACGCCGTCGGGCTCAATGCATGGGTGAACTCTACCATCACCTACTAAACCGATCTTCGGGTTGATTACTGTGTATATGGTTTATATATATATGCACCCATATACACGTGCACTCATATAGGTTTTTATACTCTGATTAAATGCATTGGAGGGCAAGTGCTCATGCCGAATGTATTGTGAAAAGGAAACGTTTCCAGGCCTAATCTCGTGAGATTCATTCTTCAATAAAAATAGAACAAATTGCATTGCCTTTCCTCACATATTTGTGGCAGAGTAGTGGGAAAAATTCGGGCAGAGTGAATGAATAATGATGAAGATTTGATGTTTGTTTGGGAAGAACGGAAGTTGTAAGGTGAAATTATAAGAAGGCAGTAAAATAGTCGGAGCAACTTTCGAGAGGTGGAGTGGAATGTTGCCTCGGCCGTGATAGAAGGGAGAATTTTGGGCAAACGAAGGCGAAGAGCAAGAGAAAATCTTGCATGACAAATGGTGGCAGAAAGCACGTGGAATTGGATGTGGAAATAATGTCGGGTAGGGAAGAGTTTAGGCTGTGGGGAGTCCAGGAATGCGTAATGGTCATTAGAGGCCGTTCACGACCGACTTTAAATGAGTAGATTACCTATGACGATGGCTGTGGAAGTGGCGGCAATGTTTCACGTGAAGGTGCTAAACCTTTTACGAAACTATGGCTGTGCATTAAGTTTTTTACGCGTTGCCGGGTTGTTGTTCATTCTATGGCTAATACAAATGTTTGATTAGAGAGTTTAATTGAGCTTAACCTGTTGATGAATTCACCAAAGGTGGGTAATGATTTTCTCGTTTGAAATCGCGCCTTTTTCTCTTCTCTTTCATCACTAATCTCCGTTCTCTCTCAATCACCCGTCATTCGTCCGTCCCCTCTCCATTCCGCCAAATCCCCCTCTACCCACCCCTCCTCCCATCCCACCACCCTCATACACCCGCCCGCCCCCCCCCAAGCAAGCCTCGGTGTACGTGCATACGCTCCGACTGCGATGAATAGCGTAGTTGCGGTGCACGAGGGAACTTGTTAAACACGAGGGAGGGATATGTAGCACAAATATAATTCACGCTAATTAGCCCCCTCCCCCCTCACCCAAGCGTACAGAGTGAAAAGTCTAGCTTCATCATGTGCCCAGTGTACTTTTTTCGCTCGCTGATTTATATTCGCTACTCCCGACGCCCCTTTCCACCTCCGCGACCACCGAATATTCTCGGCTTTCCGCGCTCCTCCATTCGTTACACTCCTCCTCCCATGGATCCCATCTCGAAGTCCGCGTTTCACGCGAGTGTATTTATACCTCATCTTTAAATTTCATTTGGCCTCGAAGAATGGGTCGCTTGTGCCTAAATGTAATTGCTTGCAACTGAGATTTATTATTTAATTTGTCTGTTTAGGTTTACTATCCAAGATGTGATATCAAACCCTTTATAAATATGAAACATAATTAACCGTAACACACAAACTACTATCAAGCGAGTACGCATGGGAGCACTGTAACTTATAGGGAAAAAAGGCTATAAAACGATAAATATTGTCAAAGTGTACAATATACTTAAAATGTATATTCTAAACGGAATAAATTATATTTTCAAAAAATTAAAACAAAATTTAATTACGGAATGGTTGTCGAGTATTTGTTGGTTGAAACTTCGTTACTCGTCTTTCTTAATCTGAAAATGAATCCCATTCACGTAATCACGTAATAGAGTGACCCTTTTAAAGTCCCACCCATTAATATAAATCATGAATTTCGTAAGGGAATTCTTTTTCCGGTTTGTATAAATTTATAAAGAAGAAGAAACTAAAAGGGAAAAAGGGTTTGGGAGTTCGAAATCATCCAGTCGTAGTCTTGACCCTATCAACCGAGGCGTGAACGACCAGTTCTTTAAAGCGATCTTTTTCCGTTCTTTCTCTCCCATCTACCTCAAAATTCAACCATTTTAAAAATAAGGATAGTGCGTAACACTGCATGGATCCGAAACTTGGGCTTTGAGGCAAGAGGGTGAGGGCGGATGAGAGGGTTTAGATCGATGTGGATGCGGGGAGACTAATGGCGAACTTTTGAATGTGAGCGGAAGTGAGAAGTTGTTAGGTGAGATCCAAGAAAGCCAGAGAGAGTGGATGGAGGAAATATTAAGAGGTATTTGAATGTTAAAATCTCTTTTAGGATGGAGACTATTTGGGTATGCGGGGATAGAGGAAGGGAGATGATAGGTTTTTAGAGCAGTATTGGAAGAAAGAGGAAGTGAAAGGGAAAAGCTCTTTTGGTAAGCAAGCCGAACAACACGCAAAGGGAAGTAATCATCTAAAGCTAAACAAAATATACATGCCTGTCATGATTGCATCGTTGTTGTTTGAGACCGTTCAGTAATTAACTTCCATGAGTGCTACTATTAATGGGTAACTTAATGGAGATCTGTTCCGAATAAAAGGTAGTTAATCCATCTTAAATGCGACGATCTGCTAATAAAGTGTATAAATATGACGACTTGTCCTTATCATCAAGTCATGCGCTAACGAACTGCCGCCCACAATCAAAGTCTTCGCAACTTCCATTCTCTGTTGGAGAGGGGAGAGGGTGTTTGCGGATGCTCTCCATCTTTTGGGAATCATATTCACCGCAAGATGATGATATACGAGGAAACCGGTCGTGTCCTCGTACAAAAGTTTACTGCGGAATGCGCGGAGTTTTTCGAGGACAAGATATATCTAGAAATGTTCTTCGACCAAGTTGTAGCCACCTCGGTGAGAAGTACCCTGACCATATTCTCGGAAGGCTACACGAACGTTTTCAGAACGACTCAAGTGAAACAACTTTGTGTTAGGTCATGGGACGTAGTGTGGAAGCACTTCCGAAGTACGAATTCTCGTATCTGCGTAGATGAATGCAAAAAACTTCGCTTCGCCGAAAGAATAGTGGATTGAATTTTGGTTTTGGATGGCTCTAAGCTGCTTGTATTTTCAAAAGCAATTTGGAAACTTCCATTTTTTCCACACGAAATTTAATTTGTCACTTCTTGGTACATTTTTCCAGCGTCAATGTGCGCGTAGCATATTTTCTTTTTTCCTCAACGCCACTTACCCGACGTTCTCCCTTCTAGGTCGGCCTTCGGATTCCCAGCAACGATATATCCCGCCCATTTTTCCAACATTTAAATTTCCACCAGATAAGTCCTCTCTTCTCCCGACGTATTTTTAAACTTGGTCGTCAGTCCTCCTCTCTGTACAACATAATCTCTCCAATCTCTTCACATCCAAATCCCGGAAACTTTTGATCTACACTCATTCACTTCTTTAAAGCTATGTCATAACATTTTCATACGTCTCCGTGTCCTCTCTCAGAAATTCCTATTTAGCCGCGATCGCTGTCATCCAATCAAAAGTAAATCACATCTCGTAAAGAACGAATTTGGCTCTTGATGTAATGTAAATTTGCTGGTGGGAGAAGTTTTTAATCTTGAGGGAGTATGAAAAATTTAGGAGCAATTACTTGTTACGTCGCCCAAGAACAATCAGGAATGTTTATTTAAGACCTTCGAGATATGAATCTTTGGCGCAAAGCTTTGCAGTCGAGATGTCTGTCTCATAACTACCTCTGCCCCCTCTTCCGGTCGGAATCGTACTTTCTTTCGTATCGATTCGGTTGCTCTTTCACTTTGTGGCCTTCTCGTGCCCTTGCGGCGATCGGTAAAATGTGAGAATCGGGGACACTTCGTCGTAGGGGGTCTCAATCTCGCCAGAATGGGGCCATTTAGCGCCTCCTCACTCATCCCCCCAGCCGTTTGAAGGATAAATTCCAGCGTAGCCAAACAAACCTCAATCCGAACCTACCTCCTTCCAGGTCACCTCCCCTTCCGTCGACCGTCATCCCTCTCCTGCCTCTAAACTGGGCCTGGGAAACATCAACATAAACTCGAATGGTCGCACTCCGTCTCCTCTACACCCCACTTTTCTCGCTCTTCATTGCTCTCCATGTTCCTAATTACACTCCGGAAAGAAAGCCCTATCGTCTTTTTTTTTGGTAAAGCCATGGAATCAAATATTCAATTCACTTGAAATTTTGAAAGCGATTATTGGATCCTGCATAACTCATTTCAACGGCGATATAAAAAGAGCAAGTGAATGACTCGGCTTATATTAGAATAGTTGTAGTAGGGTAGAATACATTTCAAGAAACTGCGGGAGATGCCGAAACAGTAACTTTCACGGAGTCATCCGCTAACATGCATTTAATTGCAACAATTTCAGAGCGTGAAAATCATTTGGATTGACCGGGATTCAAACATCGATCCCTCGAGTTTAAGAGGACGCCACGATAGCTTAACAGACTAAAGTACTCGGTCGGATATCGAGGGATCGAGGCTCGAATCCCGGTCAAGTCGAATGATTTTTACGCTCTAAAATTGTTGCAATAAGGTAGAATATTTTCAAAATATAAATTAGAAAAAAAATAGGATTTTAAAAGGTGATCGTATTCCAACAGGAAGATTTTTTTGCTTGTGGAGTGAAATTAATGGTACCGGTTAAGATTGGATTTAGATGGACACTTAGACTATCCAACTTTGCATTTCCAAACCCCAACTAGCCCGACACAACCTAATACTCTGCTCAAAAGGAAACCCTTCATCAATTCCGCGTATGACCTTCCTCCTTTCAGTCCGTTCAACGTGACTATTCTTTACTTATTCCTATTTTGCTTCCCTATCTTTCTTTGGAAAACGGCAGTGTGTATAGGTCCACTTATCTTTGCATGATCGCCAAACTTGGGCATATGCGGGTGACCATAAGTGTCGACGTAATGCGTTCTGTCAGTGGGTATGGAGCACTTGAAGAGTGTTGGCGGTAAATAAAGGACAGATGGCGTTAGGAGAATAAGTGAGACGCGAAAAAAACTCTGTTGAATTAATATATTGCAGAAAAGCATGAAAGATGAGCGCACTGCTGGATTCTCAACGTTGAGATAATGGATACGAGTCGAATCACCAAATAGAGATAGCGGAAATAATGGTTTGAGAATGTCAAACCGAGAAAGTCGTCGTTAGTAAATATGATCAATTATTCTCTTAGTGGCTAGGAATACTCCATGCTACGTGGATTACGTTGCATGTACAAATAAAAGTGTGCAAATGTCGGATACAAACGAAAAAAGTATCTAAAGACAGGGCGGAACGGAAGAAATTAGAGAGAGAAGCTTTCGTTACCAAATTTTATAGCGGGCTTGCCTAATTTTCACCGAGTGCACTTTATAAGGGTTGAAATGGCTTGAAGGTTGAGTATCTACGTTCTTGAATTCTATGGTCTCAGGCTCAACTTTGTGGTGGTTCATGTTCGTTTTAAATGAATATACTTTGTTACTTCCACACAATTGTGTGGAAGTTACAAAGTATATTCATTTAAAACGAACGTCTACGTTCTTTGTTGAGTTCAGCGTCGGTGAAGAATTAGCAAGTGTCTCAAGACGATCTTTGTTTTTTATTTCGTCCTTTCAGATTAAACAAGTGTGAATTTGTTAATTGATTACCAAAATTGATACACAGACGTTGGAATTTAGAATAACTATTCGAATAACTTCAGTCATGAAAAAGGATATTTTGGCATGATCTCTGCTTATATTTATTTTACGAAGAGGAAGGACGTTAAGGCGTTGGATATCAGTTATAGTTGGAGCGAGGTGGAGGAGGCGTCAATGATTAACTCGTAGCGGATATGTTTATGAAGCCAGTCAAAATGTACCTAATTCTGGACGATGCGTCCGGCATAGAAAGCGGATTGCTGCTGTTGTCAAAAAATCACAAACATGAAAAACCCCTAAAAAGTTAATTTTAAAAACATGCTCGAGTTATGATGATTTTGAGGCATGTGGAAAAATGTGCATGGGATTATTTCCGCGAGAAATAAATGTTTTCTTGATAGGAAAATTGCTGCGGGGAGTTAATGCTGTCTAACGATCTGAGTGTCTCGTGGAAAGTGTGTGTTTTGCGAAAAAAAAGAGAAACCAATTCCCCACTTCCAATTGACTCGTATTCCAAAACATGAAGTTTGTACTCGCTCAAAATGACTTCTATTTTGCTCTGGGATGTTGTTTTTTAATCTATGTATCGATTTTTTTATTCTCAATTAATATTTACCTAAATATACGAGAATGATTAGTAATTTGGGGTCTTTGATAACCGATTGAGGGATCAACCCGTTTTAATGCTACCCTTTGAAAAAAATTAAATACATAGTAATATAGTTTACAAGGTAAAACAGGTTTGAAAGGACAGAACGAGTACACTCCGACATTTTATAGCTTTACTGGACTACATACAGCTTGGCATCCCACCTTTCGATCCCTTCTTCAATTCCACATGCTTTCTTTCTTTTTCAAGTTCTACGTCATCCCGTCCAACGTGCCTATCCCTTTCTTTTTCCCTTCTTGCTTCCCGAGCGACCTACCCCCCTATCACAGTCTTCAATATTCCATCTCCATTCAAAATGCTCTGCATCAATCTTTCTTGCCACCGTTGGATTTCTCCCAAGAATCCTTTCACCTCCCCAAGCATGCCTAGTACTCCATTTTTTTCCTATCTGCCCATTTTACGTAGAGGTAGAAAAGGATAAGCATGTTGGACGGAATAAAGGGAGTAAGGAAATAAAGGGAATAAAAGAAGAATACGGGGTGTTAGATACTACCTAATAATGTTAATTCTGGCGTTTAACTCAGCACTCCTTTTCCTCGATAGCCGCACATTCGGCTGCCTTTATTTTTTTGGGATGGCGTTAACGCTGCTCTAACAAACTCTTCCTGCCAAATTTCTCCCTCCCAAAGTCTACGAATTAGCTAATAAAAACTTTTCCTTTCACGTTTCCCTTAACTTTTAATTACTTCTACGGGGATGTTATCCATCCCCACGATCTCATTTGATTGCATTTTCCCGAATGCCCTTTCTATCTCGTAATCAAATATCCCTGTTACTAAGCTATCTCATCTATTTTATACTTTCTTTGCTTGTCTAAAATTTTTGGCGTGATATGTTTACCTAATAAAAACTCTATAAATTCTTTCCATCATTATTGAACTATTTCTTGTTCAATTAATAATTTCTCGCGTATATTTAAAGGGTGAACGGGTTTTCCATTCTTACTACCAATACTTTCACGTTCCTTTGGAGAGCATCAATTTCACTCTTCCATTTTTAACTTTTCATATCCTTGCACTGCGTCTTCCACCACTCTTATTTCGCCTTAGTTTCCCACATAAGTTAATTATTTATCACGTTGCACCCCCACTCTCATATGCCAAAAAGATTATGAAGGCCTTGTTTTGACGGAAAAGGAGACAATTTCATGTATCTGAAAAGTGTTTTAGAGTAGAAGGGTCGTAGTAGTGACCATGAAGAGAATTGCTTTAGCAAAACGCGTTTTCCAGAAGAGAAATGATGACGGATAACATGAAGAAACATATCAGGAAAACAGTAGTAAATACCTTAATTTTGAACGCAGTGGCGCAGTGCTTTTTAAATGTGAGATCTGGTTTTTGAGGCAAGATATGAGCGTAGATTGGAAGCTTTCGTGATGTGGGTGTGGCGGATACTGGGGAGAAATTAAGCTGGACAGATAGGAAGACAAACGCTACGGTTTTACACAGGTTGGATGATGAGCAGGTATTTTTGGTGGAAATCCAAAATAAGACGGAGAAATTGAGTGAAGGAAATTTAGAAATGTAATAATAAATTGAAGCCCGTATTAAGAGAGAGAAAGAGCACTGGAAAGCCAGGTGGAGATTGAAAATGATCAGTTTCTTAGACAGATTGAAGATGTGCGGATATTTGGAAGAAATGAATAAAGAAATAATTTAGGTTCAAGAAAGCCGTGAGGTTCTCGCATTACTTCGGAGTAAATAGTAATTAGGGGCTGTCCAAACCTACATTTAAAGAGGCGGGATATTTTGAATGAATTGGCAGCGAGAGGTTGGCCGAATTGGCGATGCCATTTCCGTCCTCGGTCGTGAAGTTTTTGCTCATTGCGAAAGAGATGTATCTCATCATGTGCGCCGGTTCTATCCATCAGGCGATTTGAAAACTAAGTACATTAGAGAGGGAGATGAATTTCGCACAGGTCTTTAATTTAATCCCTCAGACATTCAAGTCGTTCCATTACATTTGTCTCCTCTATTGTCATGCGGGACAAATGGGTGACATTTCGCGAAGATTTTCTCCTTGGCTGAAGTTTTTTTTGGCAAAAATCTCTGACCCAGCTCCGTATGGTTCGCGTCAATTAAAGGAAAAAGATGCAAGGTCGGAGAATAATTTTTTTTATGAGAAACTGGTTTTATTAGATTATTTTTGCGATTACTTCCCCTTTAATATTCTACTTTTCAAATTACGATCAGGTTTGTTGATGACTCTGTAATAGGCTGTAAAACTAATGTTATTTGTATTTTCAAACCTGCTTAATTTTGAAAGCGGACACGTAAATGTGATACCAATGACTCTTTAGAAAGCCACTCTAATTAGAAATAGAATGAAATATGGTATATCAGTAAGAACAGCAATGTAAAATCCTTGCTTATCAGGCTGTCGTGATAGTACTTACATTTTAATTATTGTTAAATAATATGACATATTATTACATATTATTTAACCTACTGCTGTATTTACCTTGCCACATCACCATAACACTACATAACAGCGGTATCGATTGAAAATTATCGTCCAATCGAATTGAATCTCATTCGTTTCCCGCAGTTCACACTCGAAATTAAGAAACGATGAAAATTGATTTCCCTGATACTGTCTTTACATGGATAATTGCAATTCGTATACTTCGTTATATAGATTTTATCGTCAATATTTCAATATGGTTTGTGGCATTGCATTAGTAACATCTAGTATAACTGTTCTTCTAGATACATGATCGTTTTTCCATTTTAACACATTTATAAACGCTGAGGTTAGTTTTACAGGTGAGGCAGAGCCTTAAGGTAAAGTTAGGTTGAACACAAGCATATGGGATTAACAAAATAATTTGGGCAATCATAATGACCGTCTCCTTATATGTGGTTTTTAATGGCGATATAGTTACCAAAAATGACGCAGAATTGGTACAGGTGAGGGTGTTCAGAGGAAGCAAAGCCGGTTCTTCCGGGCAGTAGCCATAACCTGAACACACTAGACCACAATGCCCTTTTTCCGTCTTACATCTATATTTATTCATTTTATGAATATGACTGTCCCTTTACCTCTATAGCGGCATATTGCCTTCGTATAAATTCCTTTCAAATCCATAGCTTACCGCTGTGTACCCGACACATCCTTCTTACTCATGTGTTCCATATGATGTGTTTACATTCTATTCATCTTTATTTACATCTTTATTTATTCATTTGATCGCTCGGAATCCGAAATGAACAAAACTAAAATTGATAATCTTCTTATTTTATGATTGCGGCGTTTCTCTTTGACCGTTTAAAAAGCTAGGGGTCTCATAATCTACTCGAACGTATCCAATTATCTCTTCCGTTTTTCATCTTCTCGCCTTTCGGATAAAACTTGCCACGGTGTAGGTAATATTTACGTTTTTGTCAGTGCTTCTGTTTTTTTGATGTCCGTTTGTGCTTTATGGAGAAAATATATATTTTTGAAATATTATCTCAGATGATAAGTGACGTGTAGACGTATTGAGAGCCTATGGCTGTGCCGGGAGTCTTGAGGGGTTTATGGAGAAGGGTGGCAGCGGTGGAAAGGAAAGGGGGGGGGAAGTTGGAAGGGAAATGTGAGGGGAGGCTTTCAGGAAAAGGGCCTCTGTGATGAATTCGGGTTCTCAGCCCTTTTGCCGTTAAATCTTTCAATAAATATGCATGACGCATATTGTATTCATTCTACCACAAAAGTGGCTTTCGTCTTCGAAGAAAGGCGAATTTGGTGATCTAACAAAAAAAGTTTTCAAACGTAATAAATAATTTCGATTGTACGTTCATTGAATAGAGGGGCAACGATCCATTATCAGGTAGATTAATTTTTTTGTCCACGAGTTTGATAACTGAGGATGATTTTGAGCAACCTATATGTTCATTATTTAATTTACTAAGAACACAATTTATACATCCACTGTTCTTTATTATCGTACAACTAGTTTCAACGCTTAGGCGTCATCATCAGGTACCTCAAACAATGGAAAGCAAAAAACCTATATGTTATTGGCAGTAAACAATTATCGTCAACATGTCGAACTTGGCGACGTATTTGGTGTAATGAAATAAGGATTGAGCCTGCATACGACGAGAAAGATGAAGTCGATAATCGACACAAATGATTTCGACGAAATGGTAAACATTTTTGATAATTCCCAGGTATTAACGAAAAATATCGTTAAAACGGATATTTAGGATATTGCGTTATGCTCGCGATAATTACCATACCCTCGGTAGTTTTTTGCCAAAATCTTCAGTATTTAATTTCGATGAGTTTTTTTACTGTAATGCGAGTGAGAATTTCCTTTTTAATGGTTACGCGGTCGCTTTTTATCGAATATTATCGCTATGGACGATGCTGGAAATGCAACCAACACGGTTATTCATTGCCACTTCAATGTTTATATCATATCGAAGGTCAATATTGTATATGGATATCACAAGGCCTGTGGGGATAATACATATTTTAGTTGCTGTAGCTTCCTTTTTCATTCGAGTCAACAGGAGACCAGTCGGGCCACGCCCTTTGTTTAGTGGTTTTCGCGAGCAGAGAAAGCTGACCGGATCGCCCGGGTTTTTTGACCTTTACCTCTCCCACAAAGCATCGCCGGGGCGCAGCGAGCCGGGATTCCTTCGCGTGCACCTTCGTCACGCGAAGGAATCCTCGTTCCCGCGCATACACTCGTTCCCGCGCACCTTGAGCGGACGGGGAGGGGGATCTTTCCCCCACCCCTCACCTCCGTGATGTCAAAGTGCATTGGATTTCTTTGCCTTTGTGCCTCTTGTTGGAAACGATTTTTTGCATCGCCGTTTGTTATCCAGAGGGGAAATAGGGGGCATTTTCACTGCACCGCGCTCTTCGAATCACCAGTCCCAGCTCCCCACGAGGAAAACTCAAATCCTAGGGTGGAACTCAAATGCGGGGAGAAGGCTTGGACTGTAAGACGGAGCTGTCAACATACGTGTACGAGGGAAGTCCAGAAGGTAACCTCCGTTTTCGTGTGGTGTGAGAAGTAGTGGAGGAAGCCGATTGGTTGCTATATTGACGCACACAGTAGAGCAGCGCGCCTCGAGCTACAGTGGTTGGAAGGTCGCGCCGCTTGTCGTTCGTTTACCATGTCGAGTCAAAATGTACAATGCAATTGAAATTGTGACAAATGTGAAGTGCGTTCGGTGATAAGGTTTTTACTGATAAAAAAAACCTCAAAGCTGCTTTGAGATTCATTGGGAAATTTATGCTCTGTACGGACCAAATGTGATGAGTGACAAGAGTTGGCGTCAGTGTTGTCGTTTGTTTGAGAGGGAAGGGACAAATGCCTCTGATGATGACAGAAGTGCCCGCCCGTCTGTGGTAGACAATGAACTGCGCCGGAATATTGACGAAAACTTGGTGAAAACCGACGTTTTACGATATCTGAAATCTTTAGAAAGTTTTCAATGGATTTCTACGACTCTATTGCATGGAAACTCGACTGAAAAGTTAGGCTACTGCATGTTTTGTGGTTGTCTCGACGGATGAAACTTCAAGATGCCGTCTTCGGTTGGCTGCACCCTCAGATGGAAGAATTTTATGCCGAAGGAATTTGAAAACTAGTTCGTATTACTAATGTTTAAATCTGTTAGGCGAATATGTATATAAATAGTAGGGATAAGTAGTTTTGAGATGAAAATGATAAATTATCTGCATATATTCCAGTGTATATTTTATAGCATGATGGTAGTTATTTTCTGGACTGCGATCGTGCAAGTGTATGATTGTATCGGCTCTTCAGTTGAGAGGACGTGGATTTAATAGTTAGCGATGGAAGAATTAGACTAAAGGGTACCCTGGCACGCTGCGATTGCCTCCCGCGTCGGAGAAATTTTAGGGGAAGAAACACCTACACCAAAAGGGTCCTCGGCGCGAGTATCGCATGTTGCGCGACCACTGTGAGTCTGTTTAAGTGAACATGTTCACCTCTGATGAATATTATTTAATAATTAATTCACAATATGAATCATACAGACGTGGCGGTGAAGGTTCGGTAGGAATTAAGCCACCAAGGCGGTAGGCCGCGTATACGGACTATGCGGATTTTCGGTTCTATCGTATCTATTCGTAAATACTTACGTTGGTATTGAGGCTCATGCAACGAAAACATGTGTGTAAAATGTTTATAAATTAGTGAAAAGTATTCAATTTTGAGTTCATCCTACCCAAATCAATGATCGAACAATCAGATTGTAGCAACGATTACTTTATGAATGCTCGAATGAAACGTGTAAAGCAGCTCGTCAGCGCGATTTGCTTTCCGGATATTCGTTTTGGAAGTTAGGCATCGATCGGTGTAGTTTTGGCTTTGAGCTTAGCCGTCAAAAACAAATGTTTGATGGTGTAGTGTTTGCCAAAAAACTTAATGGTAACTCAATGGGAGCTGATACTCCTGACAACGTAATTAGAAAATCGAATTTAATGAAAAATTTGCAATTTTTCACAAAATACATTTTTTTACGACCGGTTTCAATGAAACAATGAATGAATGAAACGATGGAAAATGAATGAATTACAATTAAACCGTTCGCATTAATTTTAACTAGGGGAAAATTGCAACATTTTAATTAATCATGATATTCCACCATTACACACCTGATACATCTCTTTTTATTAGAAAATCGTAGTTAGATTTCGATGCCGAGAAAAATAAAATTCCCATCACTGACTTTGCCCATCCAGTTACCGTTAATTTCAAGATATTCAAGCCCTAAACACAACTTGCCCCCTCCCTCTCCTGCATCATCCCCTCCAACCACCCTCCCCTCGCTCTCTCCCCTCTCTTAGCACTTCTGTTCGTATTCAGTAATCTTCTCTCCACGCATTTTCCCTCTATGCTCATCATATGGCCTTGCCATTTCAATCTCTCCTTTTTCACTCACTCATTTTAATCATCCTTCCACCTCAGTGCTACTGAAGTTTAGCTTGTTTTCAACTTTGTCGCATCGAGTTACTTTAAGAATTCACCTTAAAATCCCCTTTTCCGTCACATCCCGTCTAAGATGGTCTATGCATATTGGCATGTGGAATACTCCTAATAATAATTATTAGCGAACTTGTCGCATTTTACTTGTGTACATGTATCCTTAATGGGGTTATATGACCTCGGTTTGTGAGTGTGAGTCCAAAGGGGGCCTCATCTCTCGTGTTGGATAGAGGGGGAGATTCGGAGGGCGTGATGAGTAATTTCAAGTGTTCACCGCTCCGAAAAGGACGAGATGGCATGCATTCCTGAGGAAATGTGTAGGGAGCGCTGGATTTGGAATAGAGCCGACGGACTGTTCGCCCCGCGTGTGAAGGCGGGAAGGTGCGTTGGGAGAGGAAGGACAGTGGGAGAGGGGTGGAGTTGCCTCATTCCGTCGTAAAAAGCCGACTCTTCTCAGGCACGGGGTGACGAGAGCGAAAAAGTGAGTAGTGGGGTCGAAAGGGATGGGTTGGTGGGTTAGGGTAGGAAGGATAGAGAGGGTTGAGAAAATAGGGGATGGAGGGAGAGAATAGGCATCGGATCCATCCCTCACGCATATATCCTCCTCCCGATGATCGAATATCTGCTCCCCGTCCTTCCCTTGATGCGTGAGTAGGTTGGCGGGATCTCTGCAGGCCTCGTAAAGCGTGCTTCCCTCTGTGTGTGTGTTTTTGTTTGTGTGGAGGCCCTCTTCCTTTCTCCCCGCGCGTCTCATCGTGTGCTTGAGACCCCGGGCGACGGAGATAGCGTCTCGAGAGTGGCAGTTGGTGAGGAAGGAATTTTTTTTTACGCCTGCATTCCCACGTGTCATATACCGAGTACGCTCCAAGTGCGCTCTCGAAAATGGGAATAGCGTCGCGGGAGAAAGGGTTGCGATGACTTCGGAAGCGAAAGTTTTAGGAGAGACAACGGCCCCCCTCTCTTCGTCCCATCTTTCGGTCGCCATGGCCACGCGGCCCATAAACAGCGCGCGCTTTAGGAAAGGAGGTTGTACGGGCGGCGATTCCCTCCCGATCCCGTCGTCCCCTCCCAAACAACGCGCGCCAACCCTCGTCCTTTGTGCCCCCTGGCCCTCGTGTAGACCCCTCCCTTTCCGAATCCTGACCTCTGTGGAGAAAGGAAGGAACTCCCGGTGGTGAAGCACCCATTCCCACTCAGGATGGAATGGTCCATATCCTTTAAGCTGCTCCCCTCATTATTTCAGCTTCAATTTCCTCCCCCATTGCACGACGGCTGATGGAAAAAGTTGTCATCTTATTTTTAGATCGTGTTATCCATTGGTAGTAGTATATTTTGGACGGATCCTGATAAAGTAAAGGCATTAAACGGAATCATGGGTTTTTGAAGTGCTTATGCGCAGCATAAACGTCTATTTCTTCTCCCTATATCGTGCAGTTCATCCGCTAAGTTCCATTCCTCTTCATGTCTTCAAGATGCCGGTTTTTCCATTTATGTTCCGCTTTTCGATTGCCCAGCATTCTGAGTTTTATCGTTACAAACTTTAAACTGTTCAATGACTTTCAATATCACTATTATTCTCTATCTGAGAGGATTTGGAAGAAGGACTTGATTGGAGAAACTTTGAAATTAGCCACTTTTGTGTTATACGAAGTAAATAAATATAATTACCTCAAGTTCTCATGGCGTTCTAGGGGCAGTTCTAGTTGAGTACTACTACTAGAAATCTGAAGATACTATAGTGAGTTGAAACGGAAATAAATTCAAATTCCATGAAACTGAGGGAGATGCCGCGACAGTAATTTTTGACCGAGTCATCTGCTAAATGTGCATTACAATTCTATAATTTTAGAGATTAAAATCTATTCACTTTGAAGGAATGATTGTATCACTCTGAAATTGTTACATTTTAATTAAATTCATTTATGACATAAAACGTTTAATTGTCTTGTTCCTAAATTTTTCCATTCGGTTAGTATATTTTATTATCTTACACTCCCTCATGAGACACATCAAGATCGAATTGGGTGCAGGAAGAATTAAACGGTCAGTTTGAAGAGTATAAAAGCAAACAATTCATTGGAAGAATTGTAGCTAAACAACCGAAGTTTCGTTAATGTGTGAGCGGAAAGTTTGTGAATCCCACTGTGAATCATATGACGCTGGTATGTGATATTTAAACTTCATCAAAATGGAAAATTCACGTACGTATACGTAAGGTAACCACAGAGTATTCAAAGTAATGAACAGAATATTATCTAATACGTGCGCCCATTTCATTGTCTTAAAGTCGAGTTTTTTGACCTCGCATATATGGTATGATTAAAATGTATCGAGAGAAATGTGCGTCACAGAGCGCAGGCTCGATGGGGGGGGGGGGAGGTCTAACGTTCTTGGAGCATGCTCAAAGCGCCAATCGTCTGCGAGCGTTCGCTCAGGGTAGATTGTGTTTTTATTGGACCCCTGTCGAGTGGCAAGGTGCAAGCGCAAATGCGGTGAATGATTTAACAGCGGTGCGGCATCAAATTTTGTTTTGGACTGGGTAAATTGGGTACAGAGACGTTATGCATGATTTTCCAAGTGTTTAAGGATGAAAAAATATCACAAACTGCAATTTCTAAGTGGTACAAGCTCTTCAAAGATGTCCGAAAAAAATGTGGACGACGAGCCCAGTGCTGGACGGCCGTCGACGTCAAGAACTGACGACAGCATGCAACGTGTGCGTGAAGTGCTGCGACGATTAAGTGTGAATGATCGCAGATCGTTTTGGCATCGGTAAGATGACAGTGCCCACTATTATCACAAAATATTTGGCATTGCGAATTATCTGCACTACTCGTTTCGAAGGTCTTGACGGATAATCAAGAGTAAAGTCGAGTGTCTGCTTGCGAAGACTATATAACGGGTCACGATGATTTCCCAACCCCCATATACACCCGACTTGCTACCAACAGACTATTACTTATTTCCATAAGTGAAATTCTACCTCAGATGGCACCACCATGGGACCCGAAGTGCCATCAATGAAGTTTGCACGTGTACCGTTAGAGACCTTCCGGAATCCACCTACCAGGGAGCCTTCGAGTCGTGGAAAAACCGTTGGCAAAAGTGTGTCGAGGATCAAGGGAAATACTGCGAAGAATTTTAATGTGTTGTAGCAATATCTGAAGTAAATCTTTTTTTTCCGAAAATTTTCCCGATATTTTTCATAAAAACCTTGTTTTTTTCTAAATGATAACAGATAAATGCCTTTAAATTTTCCGTAAAAAATTATCGGTAACACTTCAAAAGCTTCGATGCTCACAGTGGGTGGGGGCAATGCGAAATGCAAGGGAAAGAGGATAGTGGGGGAGTGCAAACGGGACCAAGTTTTTAGGATATATTAATAAAAAAGAAGTCGACTGACAGAGCGATAGATCGATATTATTATTAGGTAATCTACCGGTTAAGGTAGGTTTTTGGATGGACACAACTATCAAATAAACATTTTGTGACTCCCCACCTAACAAGCTAATCTATATCAGGTCCCTCTTCATCTCGGTGTACTTCTTTCCTCCCTTCATCCCGTCCAACATCCCTATCCTGTTCCTACCCTTACCTCGCTTGCCCAACATTCTCCCCTCTATTACCCTCTTCAACATTCCACTACCGCTCAATACGCCTTTCATCCATTTTTCCTGCCTCCATAGGATTTCTCTCAACAAACCCATCTCCTCCCCCACCATTTCCAGTACTTCCTCATTTGTTTTCCTTTCGGTCCATTTCGATATAGCTAAGGAATAATTTTTCCCTCACGGAGTTCGTGAGGACAGCATCAGGAAACATTACGGGCGGCAATTCCATCATTCTGTAAATAAAATGACACAGGATGACCAATTAGGGGAACGGCCGGTGCTCTAACATCCGCTACTACACGACCTCGCGGCGGCTTGCGGAGTAACAAGTAGGCCACTGCTGTGCCGAGGGTATCTCGTGCCTCAACCGCATTTGGATTAGCTAGTCCAGGCTCCCGGGAGTCGAACGATCAGAGGATCTTCAGATTACATGGTGATGATATTTCATGTCATGAACAAGCGAGTTCATCAGAAAATTGCTCGCCATCTTTAATTACCGTGTAACCACCAATTATAGTTCCTACCTCCGTGTTAGATGTTGTGCATCTTCAGGGTAATCGTTAAAGTTGCAAATTGGTTCGTATGAATTGGCGAGAGCGTGTCATGGCCTAATTTCTGCGCCCCTCGTAGTAACGAAATGAAAAACGATGCCCTTATTCACAAGTGTTACGGTTTTTTGTGTAAAGCAAATTATAATGGCCGAAAATCTGTAGTAATACGTATCTAATGAATTATTCAATATTGATATGGCCAGCTTAAATATGGACAAGATAAAAACGTAGGCCTCCTTATAAATTCTATTGTGCGCGGAACTAGCATTAGTTTCCTGAATATGAAAAACTAATACATCAAACATTTGACAAGGTAATTTTATTTAATTATCTCTCAATCTCAATCGGGAAAGAAAAGCTTAGTTATTCCACATATATTTTATTAAACACGACCAAGGTTTCGACTTACAAAGTCATCATCAGGTGGAATTTGCAAGTCGACTTCGAATTTTTAAGTCGAAATATTGGTCCTGTTTAATGAAATAATGTGTGGAATAACTAAGTTTTTCTTTTCCGATATGAATCGCTTCCACAAAGTGACGCCTGAAACCATTCTATTCTCAATCTCTAATTTATTTTTGACTCCAATCGAAGGATAGAAATATCAGTGAATGAAATGATGGCTATTACTCTCTTGAGTATTTTATTCATCATAAAGATTCATAAAGATGATTTCAAATGCTCTTGTAATAGTTTATATACCTTTTCTTTACATGTTATAGTAGGAAAGCGATCAAGCAGTAATTGTGCAAAGGGACTGTGAGCTTCGTAAATTGAAGAAATGTATAAAATGTCAAAGTTCTTGGATAATACATTAAAAAGATTAATGTTTAGCTGTGGGTCGTGAAGAGAACGTTTGTTTCACAGGAATAACATTTCATCGAGGGAATGCTCTAACGCACGAGTGGAAATGGATTGTGTGCCCATCCAGAATAAGGCACCGATGACAGACATTTCCTGAAAATTATTAACTCTTTTAAGATATCTTCTGTAAATATTGCTTTTGAACTTTGAAAACCCTCCCAACTTCCTTAACTTAACTTAATGGAAGCCAATACTTTGCAAACACTCAAAATCTCCCGAATGATATTTTTAGTATTTCTGAGACAGGAATCGAAGTGAAACCATATAAATCTCTGATTCAATTAAATGAGGATACTTAAGAAACTTAAATTTCGAATAGAAACTTAAGTTTTTCAAAAGAAATGTAAAAAAAGTGAAGTTTTTTTCTAAAACCCTAGCATAAAATAATTCTTTCCTACAATATCGCAACTGTTGGACGCACCGCAGTGGATTAATAAAACTTTAGCGGGGCAGATTCAGTTAGTCATGATAAAAATTCCACTCGAGGAATATTTTGAGTGTAACGACACCGAGGGTATGAGACCGTTGAGAATGTATCATTGTGGTCGCAGGGTGTGGTCGGCCGGATGCGAATCAGTGGTGACCGTTATTCTTTGAAGATTCAAGCCAGCAAAAGAGTCATGATACGAGTGCATGATATAAATTCTTCCGAGGGGATATATTTTCCGAAAAAAAAATATAAAATCGTTGGGTCTGATCCCAATGGGGACATTTTTGTGAATGTGAGACACTCGGCCCAATGAGAAAAATACGATGGAAGGGATTCATGGGGAAAGATTCTCATGGCAAAACGTTCATTCCCATACGAAATCGCGTCCAGTGGAAAACAATCATCTAGGGTCTTAAAACAATGTCGCGGTCTCGATGCCCATAGCGAACACTATGAAAGCGACTTTTCTGTCGGGAAATGTTTTTTCGATACCCCTCCGCCTCATTCCCCCTTTCTTATTACTTTCATTCCGTTTCTCTCCGTCGAGACTCATCAAATCACCAATCCAGTGTCATAAAGATTGCCTTGAAGTCGACTTCAGCGCGGATGCAATGGATCTCTTCGAATCCACAACATCCGCTCCACTACAGCAAAAGACGACCGCAAGGCGCAATGCCTCACCGTCACTCCAGCGTCTACAGCAGCGCTCTACGCTCCCCCCCCCCCTCCCATCAACCTAACCACGCGACTAGCGTTGCCAATGGGGGGGGGAGGACCCACCCACCCCTCACTCCACTCCCACCCCCGCTCACCCCCCCGCAGCCTTCGGCTCATTACCCTTTTTACATTCGCGGACGACGGCATTGGCAAGACACTCCGTAGCAGTACGACCAGAAAGTTTATTTATTCCTATAAAAGTCCCTTTTTCCTCTTTTTACGTCGGTAGTAAACTTGTTTTTGTTCCGGGGGAAGGAGGGGTGGATGTTGTTGAAATAGAAGAAGAGGCCGAAGGGAATATAAATATATATATACACATACACACATGTATACATGTATACACACACACACACACACACACACACATATATATATATATACATATATATATATATATATATACTATATATATATATGCGAACATCGATGTCCTCGTGTACGTATTTAGGACCCAAGGGGCGAGTCCCTCTTTCCCCGAAAGAACGCCTGGGCATGGAATTCCCGAGCATTCTGGCAGATTCGTAAAAAAAATCCCGTCTTCGAAGCGTTTTTATTTCATGAGCAAGAAATTCGAGGCCCTTAAATATGCCAGCAGGAGACATTCAAACCAAAGAAGAGTCTGCGCATGCGCGGTCCTCCAACCAGGCTCATGACATATCATCCGACATTGCCAAGGATACGTTATCTCTTCCTCTCTTACACAACAGCATCCCCTCCCTATCAGTCAGCATGGGCGTTGTATTTAGGGTGTTGTATTTCGATGCTCAATCCCAGTTTATGACAGAACCTTTAGGTGCTGTCCTTGCTCGTGTTCCTGTCTTACATTATGACCTCTTCAAGTTTGACTGACCATCCGCTTGCTATATGAGATAGTAACCAGGTCATAAACTCTGCATGAAACTGGTGAAATGCTACCATTTGTGGTCTTACGGTAAAATCAGTGGTACACAACCCACGGCCACTGACCGCATTTGGCCAGCGACTGGTGGTGTTGATGTTTCAAAAAAAATACTGGAAATTCCTCTTCTTACGTACTGTTTTCATATTACTGGAAATGTTCTAATTTGGAAAATATTGCGTAGTTTTTGGCAACATATGGTGAAAATGGGACAAGTGAATGGTCTAAACAATTGCGACTTTATCCAGCTGTTGAGAAGGATTTACCTTCTCCTAGGTTTTCTTCCAGCCACAAAGCGAATGAGAAACGGAAGCCATACAGAGGCTCAAATTCACAAAGGAGTTTGGTAAGGATGCAACCTCTCACAGGCATTGCTCAACGCGTACCTGGAGGAGGAAATCAGAGGAGTATAAGGCATCGAATTAAACGAAATTGCGATAAGTGAAGAAGAAATAAACCTGCTACGCTTTGTCGACGATATTGCAATGACAGCAGTAAAACCAGGAGGATCTGCAAAGGTCGCTAAACGTATTGGATCAAATTTTACAAAGATACGAGTACGATACTCGTACAACATAAAAATAAAAACAAGACGAAGACTGAAATCCTAGTACGTGGAAGAGCGAGTGGAATACAGTGGTCACACTGAAAGAACAAACAATTAAAGCAAGTGGATTCCTTCGCCTATCGCGGAAGTACCATCACATGAGACGGAAGAAGTACTACAGGCATCAAGCGAAGAATGGCTCAAGCTAAGAGGGAATTCACAATGAAAAGACAACTGTTAAATTATAAGGGGGGAAAACTCCACTGGCCGTAAAAAGACTTAAGACTCTTAAGACAACTGTTGTAATCGGAGATGACAGAACTACAGACGAGGAAACAATACATGATAACATTCGCGTGGAGCGTGGAAATCTACGAATCAGAAACACATCATCGGAAAAGATCAGAAAAGATTAGAAGCCTTCGAAACCTGGTGCTGAAAGAGGATGCTTACGAGCAAATGGACGGATAAAATAAGAAATGAAGATGTGTACAGAAGAATAGACGAAGAACGGACCTTGTGGAATACCAGTGAGAATAGAACCCGATTGGGTTGGCTATACCCTGAGGCATAATGGATTCGTGAAGAATATAATAGAAGGGAAAATAGAGGGAAAAGTCCCAAGAGAAAGGCCAAGGGGTAAATACATCGGACAAAGAAAGAAAAATTACACTGCAAAAAATACCAGGAAGTAAGTCATATCAGCATCAGATAGGGTAGGATGGAGGGCTGCAGTCAACCAATCTTTGGATTGAACGACCAATGATAGGTTTCCAATTACCACATCATCCTTAGGAAACCTGATCGGAAATCAATATTCATTAGTGTAACCCATCAGTTGTGCCGCTCATTAACTCGTAAAATATCTTGTGCTACCGATTAAAATGCCAAGGTATAATGAGGTTGTATGTACCGGGAAAACTATTGCATAACGTCCTTGTCCGCTAACGGCATTTGTATCCCCGGTCGCGAAATATCACCGCTGGGAAACTTGTCACTTTGCATTGCCTTATATTCTAAATCTACATGTTTTCTATATCCCTCAATTAAGTAGTCGCCTCACAAAAAAGGTATGTTTTCGACCGACACGAAGATTAGCCACAGCTAAACATCTGAGCCCAGATAAAAACTACAATAAAAACATCTCATACGTTACTTTACAATAAGTCTAATGTCTTTCAACTCATCGTATCCTTGACCACTCTTGATCCCGTTCAATTTGATTAATTGTCTCCTACCTCTACCTCGTGATCTCAAACTATCCCATTTCGTGGTATCCAATATTCCATTGCCACTAAGTGTGCTCTGCGTCCATCTTTTCCGTCCTCTTTAAAATTTTCTTAGCGGGCTTCTTTCATTCCCCAAAATTCAGAGAACTTCTTTGATTTGTTTTTCCTTTTAGTCCGTTTCATTTCCAAATATCTCAACTGAAAAACCTCCAATCTTTGCATATCCTTCCGCCTCACTAATCGAGTTTCTGAGCCATTACATTTGAAGTTCCACGTAAAGGTTTTCACTAATCTCTCTTTACGGCATATATCTCCGCTAATGGTTCCTGCATGCCTTACTGCCTTGTTCAAAGAGCATTCCTTTTATCTTTCCACTTCTCTTAATCAACTTTCTTCTGTCTCAGTCGTGTAAATCCCGTCGCTTTAACTCGCGAGTCTATAATATTGAACTCCCAAGTTTCCTCCTTACATCTAACGCTCTCGCCTTCGTGACTGAAATGATATGTTTCAGCATCATTTCCATTCCGACGGATTCGCTCAATTAGTTTATTCTTATATCTGAAGGATTGTATTGATATCAACTTTGAATTCTTAGACCAAACTTCTATCGTAATTCCTTTTACGCCAAGGCCGTCACATTTCGGAATTCCCTTGAATCAACCTTCCGAGGTTATTTAAAATACACTTGTGAACATAATGTGTTTATACCTTTGATGAAAGGGATGAATGGGAGAGTAATTCTGAAAAAATTATATGACCAATATCATAGTCAAGCAGGTTTTTGTATTCTATTGTTATATTCTTGAAAGCGTTTAGGGTCGTCAAAGATAATTATGATTCTTTGAGAGGACAAATATATTTTTTGAAATTATAAAATTTCCTTATGTAATATTTTATATCACAGTTGAAATTTACTATAAATGCAGATAACAGGGATTATTTTATGTGTGAGTGTGTATGATTTCATATTATGACGTATTCGACCGCGGATTTTGTTATGAATAGAAATGCCTAGAGAACACTCTAGCAGCTTTACAATTCTAAATGCAGCCACAATCAGGTTACCACTGTTTAGCTTTACAACATTTTTAGGACTCATTTACAGTATGATGGGTATGAACTGTAATCTTGGTTTAAAGTAATGCAATTTCCTCTAGGGATCCCACTTATGTCTCATGTGTATATTATGTATATAATCACGTAATTATGGGTTGCGGTAGTCCAGTGGAAGAGCGTTGGACTACTTACCGGAGGGCACGGGTACGATTCCTGGGCGATTTTCTCTGAGCGCCATCAGCTCAACCCAAGCTGTGTGATTTTTCGGGTACCAGATCTTCCTGGGAAACCTGTCACAGGTTCATAACTGGCATAGGGAAAGGCCCTGTCCCCCCTACCCTGCTGTGTGAATTTCACACGCCGTCGGGCTCCGTATTGGGTGAGCTCTATTGTCACCTACCTGACCGACCTTCGGGTTGATTACTATGTTTATGTTTTTCTCACGTATTGTCAGGTATTTATTAAAATTTAATCGATAGTTTAGCAGAGGGATGAGTGCATGGTAATGGGCATGCATGAGGGAGGTCGAACATCGAAGGACAAAAATTCTTCCGTTCTTCGGAGCCACAAGCGTTACGTGAGGTTGAGAGAAAACCGCAATGAAACTGATCGAAATGTTTCATTAATACCCATTTTTTTCTAAGTAAATTCTGATATTTTGTTTCATTTTCTTGCTGGTAACCCTTTAAAATTACATTTGAGTAACACTAAACAAAAATCCAATAAAAATTTCGGGAGAATCACTAAACATCTTAGGAACCAAGATGGGATTTTTGAGAAGATCCAACGATTCATCTGGCACAAGAAGACTTACATTCCAGTAGAATCAATGAATGTCTAGGAGTTCACTGATTTTAAGTTAAGACAATTACGAAGAATACGATAATATCCTTTCTCAGAATGATGCGTAGTTTTATGTACTGCATTCATGCTGTATTGATCGTACTATCTATTGTGAATGTTCCATTTTTAGTGACCTTATATACACCAAGCCTTGACTTGGTCGTTATATAAAGTGTACGACCACATGAATGCGGACTAACTTTGATGGAAGACGAAATATTTGACGATTAAATTTCCCGCATTGCCCTTAAAGAGCCAATCGTTGACTTAGGCTGAACTTAGAACTGCTATGAGTTTCGAATTTTAAACCGGCTCCTCGAATTGGCGACAGATTTAGAACTGACGTAATAAATTCGAACTGTTTCCCAGCATCCGATGCGAATTCAGAGCAACAGTTAGTGATAATAAAGTTTAATGTCAGATTCAAGAGTATAAAAACGAAAGTTCGCGTGGGAAATGGAATGTAGAAGCGTTAACTGGGACAAAAAGGGAGGATTACCAGGAGACAATGGTACAGGGAAAAAAATATGATAGGGAAATACAAAAAGGTATATCGAAAGCTGTAAACGACACTACATGAACAGTAAATAGTGAAATGATAAGGAACCCATAGATTGCAGATGAGATGATTGATAAGAAACACGAGAGAAGGAAATCATCATCACCTGCAGCTCTACAGCCCGGTGCGGGCCTTGGCTTCCTCTATGATATGCTTCCATTCAGTTCTTGTTCTTACTTTTTCCTTCCATCTTATAACTCCCATTGCCTTCAAATCATCCTCCACATCCTGTAGCCATCTCTTCCTTGGTCTACCTCTTCTTCTAACCCCTTCCATACAACTATTATGACCCCTTCCATCTGGCTATTAAGTATCAGTTTGGGCATTCTGTCATTTTCCATCCTTTCTACATGCCCCAACCACGCCAGCCGCAGTGACTTGGCAAATCTAACTATGTCCTTCCCTTCTGGTAATTCATTTATCTTCATGTTCATTCTAATTCTCCATCTTTTTCCTACTCTAATTGGACCATAGATTATTCTTATGATTTTTCTTTCAAATTTTCTAAGTGTTTCTTCATCCGAGAGAGAATGAAATGGAAGATTTTAATCAAGGGATAAGAAAATACGTACAAGGAGACGAGGCGTGGCAGAGGAAGTAGTGCGAGTATATGGAGAGTTTACAGAGGACGGTTGGGAGGTGTGCTCTGTAGAGGAAGCTGAAAAAACTGTCAGCAAGCAAGAAGGGGAAACCTGTCCATACTCTCAAACTGAATTATCGACTGACATATGAAAGTTTCAGGAGAAAATGTGAGAATACATAGAGGATCTTATGATAAATATATTAGACCAACAAGTGTAGAAATAGAAAGAGAGTATGACATAATATAATATAGTTAAGATACGAGGGCCATCCGGAAAGTAGTACCCGTTCGTGCCGCATGAAGTGCTGACGACGCGAGTAGCCGCTGGACGAGGTCAGATAGCTTCAGTGGCTTGTCTGCCTTCTCTGAGCCAAGTTGCGTGACGCTAGCATTGCCTGTGTTGTTTCTGTGATTGTTTACAATGTTTAAAAAAATTGAGAACGCCGCCAGTTGTGAAGTGAGGGCAGTGATTAAATTCCTCAATGCAAGAAACGTTCGCCCATGTGATATTCGTCGCCAATTAAAGGAGGTGTATGGAGAAAATGTAATGGACGAGTCGTCTGTTCGGCGGTGGTGTCGCAACTTCAACATGGGGAGGGGGAACACACACGACGATGAGCGTTCGGGGAGACCGTCTGTCATTACAGACCAACTGGTGAGCTCAGTTGACGAATTCGTGAGGAACGATCGGCGCGTCACAATTGATGACATCTGTGAGCATTTTCCCAATGTTTCTCGAACAATTGTTCATGAAATTGTTCAACACCATCTGCATTATGCAAAAATTTGTGCAAGATGGGTCCCTCGCATGCTTACAGATGAGCACAAAACCAAGCCTCATGCAGCTGGGATAACACAAAAACTTTTGCAGCAATTCAAATGGGAAACTTTCGACCATCCACCGTATAGCCCGGACTTGGCCCCTTCAGATTTTCATCTCTTTACAAAGCTTAAAGACTTTTTGGCAGGAAAAAGATTTGACAGCGATGAAGAACTTAAAGAAGGAGTGACCCTGTATCTCAATGAGCTGGCGGCGAAGGACTATGCAGCAGGAATACAGAAACTTGTCACACGTTATGACAAATGCCTTAATTTGCTTGGAGATTATGTTGAGAAGTAGTTTAAAGTATCCTCTTTCAAATAAAATTTTTTATGTTTGTTAATATTTACTTTTGTGTCTTTATTTCACGAACGGGTACTACTTTCCGGATGACCCTCGTATATTAAAGGCATGTATGTATATAGGTATACTAAGGTATATTAAACTGCGAGATATAAAGGAATTATGTAACTTAATTGAATTAAGACCTTGGAGACAGGCCGCGGGCTTTGACGTACTTCCCGTTGAGCCATTTAAGGGTCCTGAAAAACTTAGAAGGAAGAGTTTTATAAGTTATTTCGTGGTATCAAATAGGGATGCATATGATTAGAAGATTTCGTTAAATCTGCTTTGGTTTCCATCCCACAAAATGGACACGAAGCCAGATATGAGGACTTAAGTACACATAGTATTATTTTGAACGCAGCTAAATGTTATCATGATCATTGGTAAGATAATGGAGAGTAAGATATACTATACTATATGATTAATTAAGGGATGATCAGATTAGGTTGAGAATGGAGAGAGTAATGCGTGATGGCAAAGCGGTAATGAGGTCACTAATAGAAAGGTACATTTGTGCAATTAGGATATATATTTTTCGAGAAAGAGTGAAAAAAGCGTTTGATGGAGTTAATTGGGATAGATAAATTAATTTAATATGGTCTAGATTTTGGAGGGATTGGCGACTTATCGGCAACATACGCATATCTCAGACTGCAAATGTGCGTGTGGCAGCTGGGTGGGGATTGGCAATTCTAGATTGGGTAGTCCCCTGCTCTTTCTAATATATACGCAGTAATAATGTTAAGAGAGGCATTGGAAGGATTGGAGGCCGATGTGATAGTAGTTGGGGAATCCAAATGTCAGCTAGATTAGCTGATTACCAAGCTTTAGTTAGTCAGCCAGTTGAGGGGTTATAATAACTGATTAGTGTATCAGTGCGATAGGTATGGAACGAAAGCCATTTCACGCTAAACAAATATGATTTGGTTTCCGAAAAGAAAGCAAGCAACATTAAGGTTAAAAATTTTGAATGAAGTGTAAAGAAGGGTGATGAACTAACACGGTCTAAATAATAGAAGCGTCAGCAGAAACATTGAGTTAGACAAAGAAACTTTCATGTGTAGGAGAGAGTTGATATAGGGATGTGGAAGACTGATAGAGGGGGGAGTGTTAGGTAAGCGCGAAAGGGCAGGAGTAGGATAGGGATGATGGACGGAAGGAATGAAGGAAGGAAGTACATCTACATCGACATAAATACCCTGCGAGCCACCAAAAAAGGTGTGTGGCAGGGGGGTGTAGCACCAAAATAGTATACGGAGGTGAAGAGGGGCTCATTGTGACGTTGAATGTCCGACTATGTTGTTATCAGAGACAAGGGCATTGTCGCTGTACCGTTTGGTAACTTGTGTCATTCCCAAATCTTCAGTAACTAGAAGATCTTTTCCGCATTCTGGCCAACAACAAAACAATGGCTAACATATTTCGAAAATGTCCCTCTGTCACTTTGTAACGACCCGCCATTTCATTTGACATTTCGTTCCACGAAACTTTTATCTAAATATTTAGTTATCCATACATACAAAAATTAAAATTATTACTACTTTTATTATACATTAAAGCTGAACAAAATTTAAAATATTTCCCATCTTAATCACTCCTTGCCTGGCTTCGTAAGTGACCAATTCTCTCCGATCCCTCTCTGCTCCATCATTCGCCTCCCGCGATACAATCCACCAACTTACTTGAAAATTATTTCCCTCCGCCGACGTTGGGCAGTTCGCCACGCCCCTCAACATCCGCGTAAACAAATACCGCGCCTTTTGCAACCCCTCTTCCGCTTCTCCAGCGCTTCTACCAATTCACAAACATGCCTCCCACCACATTATTTTCTTTAATGACCATTTTAACGTATCAATTATCCCCTCCCCTCCACCCTTCAGACACAACGTAAAAGCTCAAAACCCTCGGGCGTGCAATGGGCTCCTAAGAGCTTTCTCAGAATAGTGCATGAACCTTTCCCTCCGATTCCCAACCCTTGCCACTCGCAATACCTGCCCTTTTTATCCCCTTCTCCATCTACCGTACTTCTGCCCATCTTCCCGTGCACTCAAGTCGTCTTCTTTCTTTCGTTAGAAAAGGTAGTTTTGCACCAATTATAAGATACATTGAGTTTTCGGCCGAGTCCCGTCAGAGTCGGACCTAAAGAAGGCTTAAGAGAAGGCCGAAGGCTCAAACTACCTTGAGTGTGAGTGCCCTTTTACGTGTTTCCTATGCATATTTTTGTATTCCATTATTCCCCGGCCAGATGTTATATATATATATATATATATATATATATATATATATATATATATATATATATATATATATATATATATATATATATATATATATATATATATATATATATATATATATATATATATATATATATATATGTTATATATATATGTTATATATATACGTTTATTTATATATTATTAGGTAATCTACCGGTTAAGGTAGGTTTTTGGATGGACACAACTATCAAATAAACTTATTTATATATATATATAAATAAACGTAACCCGTTACCCCCCGGCCCCGGTGGCCGCGGGGTAACGTCCTCGCCTGCCAATCAAAGGGTCGTGGGTTCGATTCGCACCAGGATTTTTTCCACCTAGGGCTTAGGTATTTGTATCGTTGTCACTGTTGTGTAAACAGCTCTAAGCTAAATGCTTGAAGAGATTCTAGTAACTCCTTCCCATATATAGCTTCAACCCGAGGCATGATGGTAAAAACCTGAAGTCTTGCGGTCCATAGTAGACCAAATTCACTTTATATATATATATATATATATATATATATATATATATATATATATATATATATACACATATAGTCACTTTCTTGGAAAACCCACGAACGCGCACAATAATGTAAATTCACTAAATAGTCATAGCAAACACATAAACCAAAACACACATAAGAGGGACTCACTAGTTCTCGAATTTTCGGTGGTGCAACCACCTTTCTTAAGAGGAATTAGGAACGGAACTCTCAGAACTCAGAGTTCTGTTCCTAATTCCTCTTGAGAAAGGTGGTTGCACGACCGAAAATTAGAGAACTAGTGAGTCCCTCTTTTGTGTGTTTTGGTGTATGTGTTTGCTATGACTATTTAGTGAATTTACTATATATATATATGTATGTATGTATGTATATATATATATAACTCTTGGACGGCACAATAGAACACAGAATAAAATGGATAACACATATAAGAACCCTCACATTGTAGATTGATTGACCTTACGGCCTACTTCGAGGTCTTCTTGAGGTGTGTGTATATATATATATATATATATATATATATATATATATATATATATATATATATATACATATATCCGTGGTTCAAGTCCTATTCAAGGAAATATTTTTGCATTCATGATTTGCTCGATTCCGTCTTCCCCACCTCTTCTATGTTCGTCTTTTACAAGTATACGTTTTCCTATCCTTTTTCCTTATATCTATATTCTTTGTATCAATTTCCGTGTGAATGGATGTGTTCACATGGAAATTGGTATTTATTTATTATCGATTTATTTGGGCGAGATTGAGACTAATAGTCCCTCCTTCCACTTAACCCTTACATTACACTTCATTGAAGACAATTAAATATAGCCAAGCTATGGATGGTGGAAAATCCACCAGGTGGGAATCGAACCCGCGACCTCTCGGTTGGTAGGCGAGGACGTTACACTGCCGCTACCGCGGCCGGCATAGCATAAGGAAATAGAATAGGACATAGGATAATGCCCATAGATATAAGGAAAAGGGATAGGATATACATATTTATTTTTATATGAGTATTTATGTCTTCGTGTGTTTATATGAGTATACTCACACAATCAGAAAATTGCTATCGTGGTTGATGATTCTTCTTCATTACTGAGCTGTTTGTGTAGTCTCTTACGATATTTTGATTGCTCTCTTTCCCCTACTGATTTCTCTCCATCACAGCAGAATATCGGTCGGCCTCTCTTGGAGTAAACTCTCCACCCCTGGGGGCTATAATCTCCCCCTCCTTTCGAGACACACCCCGCATCAACCCCTCCAACCCATGCGGAGTCGAGTGTCGGCAGAGGATGTTGCTACGATTCGCTTCATCCCTCTGCCCTGACCCTTTACAGGGGAAAACCCATCGCCGCCCATCCTACATCAAATGGGTTACTCGTTAAATGCCCCAATTATGTCGGAACCTTCTTCCCCTAGAAAAGACAGCAGAGGCGCCTCAGCCTCGGTTGTTATTTTTTTTCTTCATACCGCTCTTCCACTTTTGGTGTACTCACACCGCCTGTCGAGATATCGGAGGTCGCAAATGGACCAGCCTCGGATGACCCAGGAGGACATCCACCGGGGGTTGCTTGACACGGTGATGCGTGTCTTTTAGGGTGGTAATCTTCGAAACACGCGCCATCGCTTTCCGATCCGACCCTCTGTTTGCCCCCCTCCCCCCGTGTCAGTTCCTCTCGGGTTTGTAGAGACAATTTTTCTCCTCCGCGAGAGAAGAGAGACCTTCCCTGTACTCGAACTCTTCCACTACGAGTCCGACGTTGACTGGAGTGAAATTTGTAGCTCATGACGTGCCGTCGCTGTTACAAAGCGGAAGGAGTCTTTTGGATGCTTTTCAATGTTTCCCTAGGTATTCCTACTCCGATACAACCCTAGAGCCATCAATTTGTGAAATATCTCTCCGACATCAAGGTATACACATATCAATGCGGGGAGACGAGGTATGTTGCAACTTTTCAAACTATGCATTATTTTTGCTAGTAATACCTTTTTACCCCCGTATTTTATTACCACCTTCTCGCACATTCATCCTCTGCAACCGAGTTTGCTATTTAAGTAATGTCTATTCTCTGGGAAAAATAGATTTAATGATCGTACTGTAAAAATGCTTAAAATTCTTCAAAATTCATCAATACACTTGCGGAGACATGTCTGTCAAGCCTAGAAGGCACTTTGAAACTCCGCGACGGGGTTGTCTCTTAGGAGCTCAGTAACGTACGTTTATATGTTTTCCACGGTCTCTCCATGTTTTCCTTTAAGCTCACCCTTCAGTCGGGGAAACAAAAATATGTCGCACGGAACCAAGTCGGGGCTGTAAGGGGGCTGGGAGACAACCGTGTGTGGGTGCTCCGTTCCAGGAAGTACGTAACGATTAAGGACGTGTGGCTAGGGACATGTGATGTGTGGCTTGGTCGCTCTATTTCGCCGTGTTACAAAATTGAAAAACACACTTCACGTGGAAGCACGTTTTTCCGCTCAGACGACTCGAAGCAAACTGGCGACCGGCTTCGTTGGAAGGGCAGACCACCCACTACGTTTCCCGACCGGTTTTACCGCGCTGCCATGTATAGTCACGTCAGAATAAAATCATGGGCATTATTTTCATTATGGTTCATGTATTTCGATATTATCTACAACTCATCCATTAGTAGGTGGAGTGTAATAACGCCTCTCCTTCTTGGAAAACTCCTAGGACATGGTATTACTTCAGGAAACAAGGTTGGGAAACATTATTGTGGGAGAAATAAATTTTCTCATTGCATCCTCCTCAAGTGTCATTGCATTGAGGGTAATAAATTTTAAAAAAGTAGGTATATTATTTTAGGTTCCATTATGAAAAAAAATTGTGGCGTTTGGGTTGTACTGCGTTTCATTTAGTCTCTTCACAAGTCTTAAAGTAGATGTCACCGAACACGTCACGCGGCTGCGTTCTCCCGTTCGCTTAAGGCGTCTCTGCCCCGAAGTCCAATAACCCCTGATATAATTCACCACAGCAGCTCTTTATTCATTGAAAGTTTTAATAACTGCGCCGTCCACGTCTGGTTTTCAAAGTAATTCATCCTTTAAAAAATATCTTTAAAATGGGCTCTGTTGTACGTCCCTGGTATCCCTAGTGAATAAAGTATTTTTTAATATTATGGTATACCCCTGTCTCTCTGAAAAACTACTATTTAACATATCATTCTTATATTTTTCTTTCTGAAAACAAATTACCCACGTCATCCCATTCTAAATTGGGAGACCTAAAAATTCAAAATTCAAATATTTTCGAAATTCGTCGTAAAGGGTCAAAATGGTGCCTTCATGAAAATACATTTGGCAGCTGTTTATATGCGTTTCTTAGTTTAAAAATGAAACAATCAGTTGAATTTAATTCTCACAAATAACCAATCTGCGTTATTTTTAAATTACATTAAGTATGGATCCAATTTTTAGGATATAACTACAATACATTTATTGCCAAATTAAAACTTAGTAGGTAACTGCACAATTAATTTTTCATTTGTGTTCTAAACATTCCACATGAAATTTCAATATTTTCATCTCATGATTCAATCCCTTTTCTAGCAACGGTTAGTCAATTTTTATATAGGCATTTAACGGATTCTGTAGTTTAAATGCGTTAAGTATGGAAATATACTTAATTTAATCTTAATTTATCGATTATTTTTAGGGCGGTGCAGGATGGTTTTATCAACATTTCTAGCATACATGTGGTAATCTCTAGTTATGATTGAGCTATTTTAATTTTACGACGCAAATTAAATGGAAAGAGAATTGGCATGCGCGGAGCATCCCTTTATTAAAGACGTAAGGCCGTAAAATAGTGTGTTCTTCAACTCCTCGGGTGGCGCACCACTTTTGGCGGCCCTCCTTTGTTGAAATTGGTCTGGTGCTTCACTGTCGACAGCATCGCCTTCCCATGCAGAAAGCATGCACTTCGAAAGTCGTTACTTTGTCGAGTGCCGTAAATTAAGGGCGGTCACACGTGGCGGTGCAGTCCGATTGCATCCCTGTGGGCCGCTAATGGAACGACGGCAGACGACTTCGCAAGACGGACTCGGTTAAGAAATGCTGATCCCCGTGAAAATTAGAGACGATCCAATCGCGCCAAACGAAGGATCTAGGGACGACATATTTATAATTTTTCTTATTAACAGCCATATTTATTATTATATTATGCATACAATTCACCACACACGTATATTTTAAATATATGTATATATATATATGTATGTATGTATATGTATATGTATATGTATATATATATATATATATATATATATATATATATATATATATATATATATATATATAGATGATGCGGAAGTACTCACGAGAGCAATATAACTTTTGTACGGCACAATATAACACAGAATAAAACAGATAACACGTAAAAGGACACTCACACTGTAGATGATTTGAGCTTTCGGCCTACTCCGAGGCCTTCTTCAGGCCAGACAGAGGTCTTGAGGGGAGAGTGTCTTGGGAGGGAAGGGGGGCGGAAGGTTTAGGGGCTTCTGGGAAGGGAATTAAAGATGGCGGTTAAGGGTGGGAATTTTAAATGATCGGAAATAATATTATACAGTTGCCAATTTCAACTGTCCCACCGAAAGAATCTCCGATTTCCTTGACCACCACCTATAACCTCTTGAAATCTTCTTGCCCTTCTTCACGAAAGGCAAAAATCACTTCCCCCACCGATTAAATTCTGTCTCCATTCCCTCCACCTCTACCCTCCACTTCTATTCCCTATTTAGAGGACTTATCCTCTCTCCGACATTATCTTTCTCTACGCCCCCCACCCCGGGGCCCTTCAACCGATTTTCTCCTCAATCTTGCCTCTTTCGCCCTGACAAAAAGCGTATTTTTGTTCCAAAATTGTGTCAATTGACAAAACAAAGGGAAAAGGTTGTATGCAAACGAGGATGACGTCATAATACGCCAGTCTCTTCACGGGCCACCTTGAAAAGACTTTCGTTTTAAAGTATCCCCTCCAAACTCTTACCTGTGTCCGCTGCATAAACGATATTTTTATTCTCTGGACACACTCAGACCCTCCACTTTCCTCCCACACTCAGACCCTCCACTGAAACTCAAAACATTAGAGCTAGCTTTCATCTGGCTCTTGGATTCCTGGAATCGCCCAGGTATTAATATTAGACATTAATTGCCCCCTTTATGCATATAATTTCATCCCCCTCCGCCCCCAACAGCTTCCATATCATCCCCACCTTTTTTAAAATTCCCGCGCCATACACTACCCCTCCAAACTCCTCACCTCGAATGCCGTCCCCCCCTTTTTTTCCCCCCTTTTCCCCTCCTTTCCCCCATTTTCCCCTTCTCCTTCCTACCACTGCTTTCGGGGCCGCCTCTGCCTCAGTTCTGTTCCTAATTCCTCTTGAGAAAGGTGGTTGGACCACCGAAAATTCGAGAACCAGTGAGTCTCTCTTTTGTGTGTTTTGGTTTCTGTGTTTGTAATGACTATTAGTGAATTTACTATATACACACATATATATATATATATATATATATATATATATATATATATATATATATATATGTTCGTGTGAAGAGGGACCTGATATAGATTAGTTTGCTAGGTGGGGAGTCACAAAATGTTTATTTGATAGTTGTGTCCATCCAAAAACCTACCTTAACCGGTAGATTACCTAATAATAATAATAATATGTGCGTGTACATTCTATCTTGAACACCTCATACTTTTCTTCCCTTCGTCCTGTCCAAAGTGTTCATTACTTCCCTAATTCTACTTTGCTTAATCGTCATTCATTCCGCTTTTCATCACAGTCCTTAACATTCCATTGCCACTCATTATGACCGTAATCCACTTATTCTTTCTTTTTTTATTTTAGCCATCATCCTCCTCTTTTCATCTACCGTGTCCTAAACGTATTTTTTTATAGTCATATCGTTGCACTTAATTTTTTCAACCTTTACCTCTCCCCTATCTCAAAATCTCAAATCTCTGATGATTCCCTTCTTCTTGTCATGTCAGGCTCAACATTAATAGTGACATATTATTGGGGAAAAACTCATTTGTTCTTCGTATTACCTCTTCCAAAGCTGAGGTATCCTCATTCAATTGACAAATACTCGTAATGAATTACTAATGTGTTATCATTTGATGTGAACATGTTCAATAATCTGTGCGAAGGCGCATGAATCATTGACTTGCCGCAATAATTTTTCGTACTCTGTATCAAAAAAATTAAAAGACCAGCCATTTTATTATTGCTGGAATTATAAATACCAAATTCTCTGAAACACAAATATTGGTCTATTTTCTAAAAAAAATAGTAATGAAACGCGCCAACCAATGTCAGGCTAAGTGAGATATTGCATTGAAATAATAATGATGCATTATTTTCTGACCAATAAGATTTATAAACGACATTTTGGCACGTCTAATTTTTTCAAGCTTATCGGAATTTCATCTCTACAACTATTAAATTTTGTGATAGAGAAATATTTTGATTCATTAAATGAGTAACTTGATAGCTTTTTCAAATCTCCTGGACTAAAATTACACTGGGATAAGTTGATTTTGGTCAAAATTTAAATATTTATCATTCCCGCACCATTGAAATATCAGGGTATCAAATTCCGTGGTGACGCAAACGTTAGTTTTTACGTTGGCCAGTAGTTGTCGTCTCTTCAAAATGACAGTCATGTATACAAAACGCAACGGACGTAATGAGGAAAAAATGCTGACGGAACATCAAAATACGTATATCCTTTGACATCCTATGTTTGATTTATTAATGAAGGCAATGACTTCCCATGTGCGGCGGGTTGAAAAAAATAGTTCATTTAATTTTGGAAAATAATCTTTCTCCATATATGATTTATAGCTTCCGTATAATAGAAATCGTACAATTTGGAATGTTTTAACCAACTAATATTTGGTTCTTCCATTTAGCTATTAATTGACCAAATCCCCCCATGGTAACCAAATATAAGGCTGGTTTACTTAAGATAACTTAAAATAGTAAATTAAAAAATGAAACTTAAAATAGGAAACCTAACGGTGTTTGAAATTCAGAAATCAGTGATGAAGGGGTACAATTCCACTCTTTTGGCCACCTGCAGGTACCATGCAAGGGACACTGTTTATTTGAATATACTCAATGATCGCAACACATATCGATAAATCCGATATTTATCAGACGGTGAAAATGAGTTTCGCTCTGTCCTGTTTGGTATTTTTAAACCGACAAATGGCCTTGTGATCAGTTACCTCGTGGCCTGTTTTTTTCGTGACGCTCCGCTTGAGGAATATGTACCTTTGTCAATGATGTTCTTGAAGGAGAAATCAGTCGACTGGTCGCCACTAATCGTCTCCTTTTTCTTTTCAGGTTGTCGCGGTTTTCCTCCGGAAATAGGAAGAGTCGTTAGAGATCACACACGACCAGACCCGGATCACACGCATAAAGGTGAGTCACGCCCCTGAAGCGTTTGATAGTGAATGCCATTCGACCATTGAATGGGAAAACCTGTGTGGCACACGCATTCAAGTCCCTGCTTTCAGTCATGCGTGAGCGAGTGAATTCTCTTCCTAATTTTCTCGCACTCATTCGTCAACGGTGGTTGCCTGGAATTCGGTCAGAGGTAATCATTGTTTCAAAGGCTTCCGTGGTGATTTATTGATGAGTGAAGAGTTTTTGGGTTCTTTCTGCAAATTTGGAATTTTCTTGGGCTCCTGGATTCAGCCTGATAAACGACGGTTTTTCCGGATTCAGTCCGAATCTTTGAAGTAATTCCCCAAAGTCTTTTACATGCTATTTACTATTTAGTTAGTAAGGGTCGGGGTGTGATCGGTAGTTTAGTGGAAAATTCGTTTCAACGTCCAGGAGGAGGACTAGCCATCTTCCTTCTAGATGTTATCGGAAGCCTTGGAGATTTAATTTGCCAAGACGTATTAGCCGTCCGAGAAAAGTATTTAATTCCTTGGCGGTGATCCTGCATTCCTTAACATTGATATTTTGTCTGGGAAGTGACTGGAATGTTGGCGAAACTGTCGCCCACCAGGATGAGTCAACGCGGAGAGAGGACCTGGAAACTCTGGAATCAAAGGAAATCTTTAGACGAAGCGGAACACATTATTTTTTTGGACTTTTTTTTGAAACCCTTAGGTTCAGTTTAGCATGGTGTAAGCCTGCTAAACTGAAGAGAAACGCAATTACACTAATGATCTCGCCCGGCACGGTTGGCTCACAAACAGGCCCTCGGTCCCATTTTCATTTTAAAGTGGGGTAGCACCTGAATCGAGGTCTCCTTGATCATAAAACGAATGGTCGTGCTTTGAAATTCTTCGTTTCGCTGTGAAAGTATCGGAATTCACTGAAACTTCTGCGAGCATACGAAATACGATTCGGGCGCACTGCACGACCGCGTCCACTTATCTGACGATTTTATCACGGACCCCGACTGCAGAGCTTCTGCTTAAAATGTACGATACTCACTTGTATATATGACCCAAGATTCCAGAGAAAAGCCACGAATAAGCTCAATTTCCAAAGGCATTGCCCCACTTCCAAATTATTATAAATACATGGAAACCAGTAAAGGATGATGAGATATAACAATGACACCAGTTGGAGCTCTTTACTAATTCAAACTTGAATAGTAAAACGGCGACAAGTATTTTTAAAAAATATTATCTTTTTTGTTTTGTGGATTGTTTTTCTTTACGTAATAGTACAGACGAAAGTATTAAAATAATAAGAATAAAAACTTCAAAATATCTAAGTTTTTATACCGGCTCATAATGAATACCTTCAGTTATGCAGCCCCATATCAAGCTAGATGTATTTAAACCTATGGTGTTTATCTACATGTATGTACGCGATAACCTTATCATGTGATTAAATGAATGAACATGAAGTGCAAATCTTAGAATCACAGCTAAAGGAAATTTTACTTTTATTTTCGCATATTTCTCTGAGGGATTTCTGTTTTGTTCTCAATTTTCTCAAGTAATATTTTAAAAATTAACAAAACTGTTAATATATATTTTTCGATAGAATTTTTTAAAGTAATTACGGCTCCTCTCAATACCTTTGTTTGTGTAATATCATAAAAACACAAAAAAATTTGTTTGTGTAATATAAACGTTAATAGCAATAATGCAGGTCGTGGTGGTCAACTAGACCACCACGACCTGCATTATTGCTATATAACGTTTATATTTATATATCCTATTTATAAATATAAACGTTATATATAATTAAAAAGACCAAGTTGTGGGACATGAGTATTCATTATTTTCCGTGCTTTTCAACGTATATGTCCAGAAAAGAAAAAGGAGGAGGCATGTGAAGAGCTTCAGAGAGCAACGAAGGTCGGTGGAGAATTCATGAAATCAGTTTTTATACTTGTTGATATTCTAGCTTTAGAAATTCTAACTGGAAATGGGAAAACATTACTGAGCGTAGTGGAAAGTCCATGCAAAAATTTCGGGATAAGAATCGATGTAGACAAATAAAAAGGTTATGCGGTTATTGAGCTAGGGGATGGTTAAATTATGAGGGGAACTCAAATGAAAACCGAACACCCGCTACTACAACCAGTCCACGTATCAACAAGGAGATAACCGAACGACTCCGTGCGTCAGTGAGTTCTCACTAGGCAGTCCTCCTACGAAAGCGATGGCTGTATCGATACGTAACAACAGTGTTGCCAACTTTCGTGCGTGTTATGGCTGGCGCTCGGTTTTCATTTGACTGCCTGAAGTAAATACCCAAATAGGGGAGTATAAACTGGAGCAGGTGGGACAGTTTACCTATCTCGAAAGTATCCTGGACCAAAATGGTCAATATAGTAGGGCCAAAGGAAGAAGGATTGGGTTCCATAAATAAGCTTTCTCAAGGAGGAGCCAATTGATGACGGGGCATTTGAGTAAGGATGTTAAGAAAATGCTCCATAAAACTTCAATATGGTGTGTGGCTTTTTACGGTGTAGAAACATGGTCATCGAGCGGGATGATGGGCATAGATTGGAGGCTTTTGAATTGTGGGTATAAATAAGGATACTGAAGGTCAGAAAGGAAAACAGACGAGAAAATGCTAGGCATGTTGGGGAAGAGTGGGGATTGCTGGTAGAAATCCAAAGTGGGCAGGAAATGTGGATGCCAAGCATATCCATTGGCATTAGGATCTTGAAGACTGTAATAGAGGGGAGTAAACGAGGAATGGGCAGGATTAGGAAAGGGATGTTGAACAGAATTAAGGAAGGAAGGATGTATACAGAAATGAAGAAAGACTTTGTGGTAGAGTAGGAAGTTGGATTGTGTTTTGTTAGGAGGGGCAAAGAAATATGTCTTTGCGCCGTGGAATGGTCGATATCTATCAACAATATACTTTAAATGGTGAAATACCAATAATAATAATGATAAAAATATTTACTTACCTTCATAATAAGTAATCGCCCGCATCTTCAAAAGTTAATTACAGTTGCAATTAATCAATAAGGAAAATAATGTTTGGATGCAGTAAACGGAAGTATACCTCTAAGTGCAACAATGAATGGAAACATATTCAATAATAGTGGAACACATGCAAGAACGGTTATTTTATTTTCTCTGTTTGGAATGAAGGAAACAGAAAAATCTTCGGTGAAAATTATGAAGGAAAATGCCTGGGAAATGTGCTAATATTTTTTATTGGCATATTTTCTCTATGCGAAGAATTTGGCAAACAATAATGTTGATTATTTCACTTATTTTCATTAGTGAAATTATAAATATTCACGTTGCATAATTAAAAAAAAATATCACTTTTAGATTTATTTAGAATTTAAATGAACAATTAGAATCATTTTAGCCGCATGAGAAATTTCTTCATCTCTTTGTTGGTACGTGTTAAGTTATTTGTATGCAAATGTTTCAGCATCCTGACGCAAATGTTGCTAGTACTTCCTACTTCGATGGTTTACTTTCTAATATGCGACAAGTTGATGCCATTCGTTACTCTTTGATCCTCTACTGATTTATCTCTAACATGAAACTTTTCGTGCCATTTCCCAAGGTGGGCAGCATTGCACACCATCAGTAAAAGCAAAAATGGTTATTGCATTATATTGATTGTGTGGGAAAATAAAACAATGACATCCCTCGTAAGCTCTCCCAATGGTGTTATTAACGTGACACAATAATTCAAGTAAACCCTTCCGCTGATTTACACAAAGGCGTCGGACAGTAACGTGGTTTATTTTTGAGGAACACGCGATATTTGAACTAGCTTCATGTAGCTCTTTCTCTTTGATCTTTATGAAAAGGGTGACTTAGCGTTAGGTTATATTTGCTGATTCCCGTGTGGTATAGGAATCATGAAATGGTTGCAGGCTGTGCAAGGTTGTAAAACAAGGGAGAATGTAAGGTAAGCGAAGGGGTTTTCGTTAGAAGGAATGAAGGCATGTGGAATGTTAGAAGAAGTGGAGGAAATAGCGGAGGGCAAGCATGACTTTTATGCTCGGCCTTGTTTACGGCAATGGGTAATGGTTGTTCGCTAATGCCCGAATACTAGCTTTAAATACGAGTAGGGAGGCTATGTACATTGCATTCTGTTCACCCACAAAGTTACGGACTTCGCTGTCGAATTCATCCCGGGAACCTTCTCTTCCCTTCCCGCCCCGCCCTGTCCCCCCTCGGGCTCTCAACCGCCCCACCTCGTTCACCCCTGGTAGGGCCCCACTCCCTTCTCCTCTTCTCATGCACCAGGTGACTCAAATAGCTCCACCAACTCAAATGACTCCCAAAATAATGTAGATTGTGAAAGTGCTCTTTTATCGTAGGAAAAGGAACCGAAAGAGATGACTTTCAATTTGAAAGGATATATACCATAAAAAATGTCGACTGATTAATTTCCACGTACAGTTGTAATATTGAATACGGAGAAAGAAACTAATGTTCAAATAAATTAATTCCGGCAATACTTGGTGTTAAAAATGTCCAATTGCTATAGTTTTTGCGTGTTTTTTTTAGAATATGTCCGAAAGATTCGACGCATAGCAGTGCCTGGCAAAGCCGTCTTTACGCTGAACTCGGAAGCAAAGAGCTCAACAGCGGAGTGGAAGTGTTTTTTTGGCATCTCGTCGGGAAACCATGTATTGCTCAAAGACGGAAGCCATTTCTTTTTTAACACTCATCAAAGAGTTATGGAATCAAAAATTGGCATTCACCGTCCATGTTTTTATCTGCAAGGAATCATGTTCAAGGATATACATGGTTTGTATAAAAAGTATCGGAAAAATTGATTTCTTTCAGATATTGCTACTATGTCTCAAATTTCTTCAAAGTGCACCTTTGGGGGTCGAATAACACATTTTAAGCGGCTTTTCCACGACTCAAAGGCTCCCTGGTAGGCTCCCAGAAGGTCTTTAAGGGTACGCGTGCAAGCTTCTTTGACGGCACTTAGGGTCCCATGATGGTGTCCTATGAGGAAGAATTTCACTTTTGGGAATAGAAAATAGTCTTCTGGTGCCAATTCGGGACTGTAATGGGGTTGAGAAATCATCGCGGTACCGTTTCAGAAGGTCTTCGCAAGCAGACATTCGACTCTATTTTTGCTCCTCCGTTAAAACCTTCGGGACGATTTTAACGCAGATCTTTTGCATCGTCAAGTTTTCAGTGATAATGGTATGCACTGTCATCTTATCAATGCCAAAACAATCTGCGATCATGCACGCATTTAACCGACGGTCTAAATGAATCACTTCGCGTACACGTTGGGAAAGAGTTGTTCTCAATACTGTTTAAGCAAATTGTGTACTTACTCGAATTTTCGGGAAGCATATTGTGGCACCACAACCGGTTTCGACCTGCATAAACCCATGAACATAGGTAACGAAATTTTTAATGAATTTTATGTTACATTTCTTGGAGTTCTTAGCGATCCGTTGCCTTACGGCATCGTTAAAGGAGCTCCGAGCAAGTGGGAGGGTTGGAACGAAGGTGGGATTGTGGGGGAGGGGGCGAGTAACCGAGATAGAGAGGAAATGAAGAAGTTAAATTGAAGGGAGGGAAAGAAGATAGTGCCGTGTGCGAGGCATTTGCTTATGTACGCTCTCTTCTCCCAAGGTCGGAACTGAGAGCTCCGCTCCATGAGGGCGGGCGGTCGATTTCCCACCGCCACCGTTGCGCCGGCCTAAGCGTTGCATCCGCCGAATTACTCTTCTGGAATGCCCTTGTCGCTTCCTTGACCCGAGTGTCGCGCACGTAAAAATATGAGAGAAGTTGAATTCTCGTGCCGGTCTGAAATTTCTAGGGGAAATGTTTTTGTTCTTACTATTATGCTATGGTGGAATCGGTAGAGATCGATTTTATAACATGGAAAAAATAAATGATCCATCAGTTTCCCTGTGGTAGTTTTCGTGGTGGCTATACCTTTAATTGGACCGAGAAAAAATTGTGATGAATATGTTGGTACTTTGTTCTAGGGAAATTCAATTATTTCCCCGTATCCTCTTTTCTCTTCTCTTCATCTCTAGCCACGAAAACTACTACGGTTGGTAGATATTGGTTTTAAAATATGGAAAAAAAATAAATGATTCATCCGTTTTTAAGTTTTTCTGTGGTAATTTTCGTGGATAGAGATGAGGGGAAGAGAATAGAGGATACGGAGAAGTAATTACATTTACCTGGAACAAAGTACCAACACATTCATTGCAATTTTTTTCAGTCCAATTAGAGGTGAAACCAGATAGCATAGGATAATCTGTGTAAATGTATTCAGTTGCATAAATAACTTATATTGCCCAATGATACATACGAAAAACGGTTTAACGAATGCACCAATGAGGCACAGAAAGTAAACGGAATAGGATATTTATCAGTTAAATTAGTTTTCACCGGATTTGGGGTGGATGCAGGTGCTGATCTTATAAATTTGAAGTGGGCTCCATTTTTAATGCTCAGACACGGAGTTTCAGAGTTAATATGGGTTCTCATCGAACGTTTCCTCATTTATATTTCACGAAAATGTAGAAAATAGACTTATTCAGTTTTATGAAATATTATTTAAAAATCGGTATGATTTGTTTTTTTTTGATTGACTGCTAAAGGCTTAGGTGTGGAGGAATGTTTAATCGGGGGTGGATTCTGGAGGTCGTATGCGTGGGCTGCTTACTTTACAGGCATATCAAGAGCAAAAATAAATCCTAGAAAGGTTTTTTCCCTCTCCACACATATCGGAAAATCACTACCATTATTTCGGTTAAATTTTGGCGGTGAATAATGGCTCCGACAATTTTTGAAGTTCGTTCAACTTAGTGAGAATCTCCGCCCCACCTTTCTGTCTGAATTTAAACAAAAACAAGTTCACTCTAATGTATAGAGATTTGGCAAAAGTACCATGATCGGCGTTAAGATGATGCACCGATGTACGAGACCTGCTCATATTTGTTAGGTTATTATTGAGCACCATGAGAATTATTTGGAAAATGAAATCCGGAATATTGCTCATTAAATATGTATTAAAACAGAGAAACGATTTACGATGCAATGCTTAATTATGTACAGGAGTGAGGCAGCCAAATATTTCATGCGGATTGTGTGAGAAGTAATTTTCTTGATTTGTGTCGTCGGCAGAGTGTACCCGAATTAGTCCTCTGAAAAGATCTATGGCCCATAATATTCACACAAGAGTTTGGGGTAATTAATTTCTCTGCGATGTCTGCGGTTTCCCAGGATGATGACCTGTGTCTCGATAAGTCACTCAGTTTGGGAGGAGCTGAGTATCTCCAGTGTCCCCCATCACTGAACCCTGACCCTCCGGGTCCTATTCGAATAACCTTTCGATTAGCACCGTCCCTAAAATTAGTAATTAATGGAATGCAAATACTCGTGTATCAAAATCACCGGAAATAATCCAGTGAGCAGAGGATTATTTTGGTGATAAAGGGTGGTCCCCCATTCACGGCGGGAGGAACGTTTCGTTCTAAATCTAGGCATAGGAAAACGACAAGTGAACTGCTGTGTCGATCTGCCATACAGGCCAACAGGAGAGAGCAACAAGCGAATTGATCTTTTATTATTCCCCAGTTTAGAAAGGGAAGGGAACAGGATTTCACGGAATCAGTCCGGTGGCCGTGTGAGTGGTCATCGTGTGTTTAGTGTTCTCTAAATGTGTGCATACTACCTATGGCGGTTTTCACGTTATTAAAAAGCAATAAACATTATTCATTGTATTTGTCACACATATTCACCTCATTACTTCTTCCGGGCCTTGGATTACACTGTATTTCGTCATAAGCATACTTGTCTTTCTAGTTACCGTATGTATGAGTAAATTTCTTAATAAATGATATATGTATATGTAGGCAAGGCTTCCGCGGTCGTCATCCCACGAAATCCTTGCGGGGGAGAAATAATAGCAGCAGGACAGAAGACTCAGAAGAAGACGAAAGTAGTTAGAATAGGAACATGGAACGTCATGGCAATGCTGAGGACAGGCAAATTAGAGAATATTAAGCGAGAGATGGAAAGAGGTAATATAGATGTTTTAGGTCTATGCGAGGTGAGATGGAAGGATAGCGGGGATTACTGGAGTGATAATTATAGAATAATATATAGCGTCGGGGACGAGAGCCAACGAGGGGTTGCCGTAATATTAAATAAAAGGGTAGGAAGAGGCGCAGTTAGCATAGAGCAAGCAACTGATAGAATTTTACTCGTAGAGATTAAAGCAGAGCCGACGAACTTGGTCATTATTCAGGTATACATGCCACCGAGCAACCACAAGGAGGAAGAAGTCGATAGGATGTATGATGAGTTAGAGGATATAGTCGCGAGTGTTCCTGCAGAGAAACATTTGATAGTGATGGGGGATTGGAATGCGACGGTAGGCGAGGGAAGAGATGTTGGTGAGGTGGGGGACTATGGGTTAGGCACGAGGAATGAACGCGGGGAGAAAGCAATTGAATTCTGCAGGAGACAGGGGTTAGTCATCACCAACACATGGTTTAGACACCACAAAAGGCGTAGGTATACATGGAAAATGCCAGGTGACTCAGAAAGGTATCAGTTAGATTATATTATGGTTAGGCACAGGTTTAGGAACAGTGTGATAAATTCGCAGTTTCCCAGGAGCGGATGCGGACTCTGACCACAATTTAGTTGTTATGAAATGTAATGTTCGTTTCAAGAAGATAAGGCAAGGGCGGCGGGTTAAAAAATGGAATTTAGAAGCAGTAAATGAATTAACGAGGAAGGAGTATCAGCAGGCTGTAGAGAAAATGATGGATGACGGTAAAGAACTGAGTACTATCGAAGAAAAATGGGAATGTATCAAGAAAGGGATATTGGAAGCCGCTAAAGACACTATAGGAACCGTTAACGGGAAAAGGATAAGGAAACCATAGGTAACGGATGAGATGATTGCAAAGATGGACGAGAGAAGAAGATGGAAAAATGTAAACACAGAGTTAGGCAAAATGAAGTACAAAGAGTTAAACAATAAATTGAGAAGGGCCACAAATAAAGCAAAAGAAGAATGGTGGAAAACGCAATGCGAGGATATGGAAAGTTTACAGAAGAAGGGTGAAATTGGTGCTCTATACAGCAAGGTTAAGTTATTATCGGGAAGTAAGAAGGCAAGAGCTGTGCTAACAGTTAAAGATAAATGGGGTAAGATAATAGTTGAACCAGGAGAAATCCAATAGAGATGTAAGGAATATATAGAAACACTGTATGGTAGAGAACTTAGGCCGACAAGGTTAGACATAGAAAAGGAACATGACGTAGAAGAAGATAGCTTGGGTCCAGGCATACTCGACGATGAAATAGAAAGGGCATTAAAGGAGATGAAAGCAAATAAGGCCGTGGGGGTTGACAACATCCCTGTAGAACTGTTGAAATGTTTAGGAAAATGTGGGAAGGATACTCTATATGGACCGATTCGTAGTATATATGAGGAAGGAATCTGGCCGGAAGATTTTGTGAGATCAGTGTTAGTTCCTATTCCGAAAAATATAAAGGCTACATCATGTGAGGATTACAGAACAATAAGTGTGATATCCCACGCAGCTAAAGTTATTCCCAGGATCATCAGCAAAAGGATAGAGAGTAAGGCAAATGAATACTTGGGGGATGATCAGTTTGAGTTTAGGAAAGGAAGAGGTATACGTGATGCCATAGCAGTAATGAGATCACTAATCGAGAAGAATATAGAATACAATCAGGACGATTTTGCCTATTTCGTAGATTTCGAAAAATCGTTTGATAGAGTGAATTACGAAAATTTAATGCGTGTATTGCAGAAAATAGGAATGGACTGGAGAGACAGGAGACTGATCCGCAACCTGTACATGTCTCAGACTGCTCAGGTGCGAGTGGGGAACGGATGCTGTTCTATGTATATGTGGAGGCATTGATTAAAGAGGCATGGGAAGAACTGGATGTAGGAATGAAAGTGGGAGGGGAATTCGTAAAATCGGTTAGGATTGCTGACGACCAAGCTTTAGTTTGTCAGTCAGCCAAGGGGTTGCAAGTATTGCTTAGTGCATTGGAAATTCAGAGCGGTGGATAAGGAATGGGAATTAATATAAATAAAACGAAGGTTTTGCGATTTTCCAGGAAGAAAAAGGTTAAGCTAAATATTAAAATAGGCGGGGAAAAAATAGAGCAGGTAGAGCAGTTTAAATATCTCGGAAGTATTTTGGACCAATACGACCAAAATAATAGGAATGTAAGGATAAGAATTGCGCTAGGCAAGGAGGTTTTCTCAAGGAGGAGGGAGTTGATGATGGGGACTTTGAGTAGGGAGGTTAAGACAAGCCTCGTAAAAACTCTAATATGGAGCGTACAGCACGAAACTATGGTCACTGAGGCAGGAAGATAGACATAGATTGGAGGCTTTTGAAATGTTTGTGGGGAGGAGAATGAAGAAGATGAAATGGACAGGAAAACAAATATGGAATTACTGGAGATGGTGGGTGAGGAGAGGGGTTTGTTGAGGGAAATCCTTTGGAGGCAGGAAAAATGGATGAAAAGCGTATTGAGCGGTAGTGGAATGTTGAAGAAGGTAATAGAGGGTAGGATGTTGGGCAAGCGAGGAAAGCGCAGGAATAGGATAGGGCTGTTGGACGGGATGAAGGGAGGAAGGAAGTACACAGAGATGAAGAGGGACCTGATGTAGATTAAAATGCTGGATTGGGTTTAATTTGGAGTTACAAAATGTTTATTTGATAGTTTTGTCCATCCAAAAACCTACCTTAATCGGTAGATTACCTTTAAAATATAAAAATAACTTTTGGACGGCCAAATAGAACACATAATGAAACAGATAGCACGTAAAAGAACACTCACAGTTTAGATTATTTAAGCTTTCGGCTTACTCCGAGGCCGAAAGCTTAAATAATCTAAATTGTGAGTGTTCTTTTACGTGTTATCTGTTTTATTCTGTGTTCTATTGTGCCGTCCAAAAGTTATATTGCTCTCGTGAGTACTTCCGCATCATCGATATATATATATATATATATATATATACACACATGCACATATGTGTTAATAAAAAATATATATATATATATATATTAACATACGAGGGTCATCCGGAAAGTAGTACCCGTTCGTGAAATAAAGACACAAAAGTAAATATTAACAAACATAAAAAAATTTATTTGAAAGAGGATACTTTAAACTACTTCTCAACATAATGTCCAAGCAAATTAAGGCATTTGTCATAACGTGTGACAAGTTTCTGTATTCCTGCTGCATAGTCCTTCGCCGCCAGCTTATTGAGATACAGGGTCACTCCTTCTTTAAGTTCTTCACCGCTGTCAAATCTTTTTCCTGCCAAAAAGTCTTTAAGCTTTGTAAAGAGATGAAAATCTGAAGGGGCCAAGTCCGGGCTATACGGTGGATGGTCGAAAGTTTCCCATTTGAATTGCTGCAAAAGTTTTTGTGTTATCCCAGCTGCATGAGGCCTGGCATTGTCATGAACGAGAATGACACCAGTAGACAATAGACCTCGCCGCCGATTTTGTATTGCCCGCCGTAATTTCTTTAATGTTTCACAATACGCATTGGTATTAATAGTGTCTCCACGGGCCATAAAATCAATAAGCAATAAACCTCGTCGATCCCAGAAAATGGTTGCCATGAGTTTCCTGGTGGACAGAACTGTCTTGAATTTTTTTGGTTTGTTTGGTGAATGAGCATGATGCCACTCCATTGGCTGTCGTTTACTCTCAGGTGATGCATAACAAACCCATGTTTCGTCACCAGTAATTATGCGAGTCAAGAAAGAGTCTCCTTCATCAGAATAACGTCCCAAAAACGTCAGTGCTGCAGCCATACGCTTGGTTTTGTGCTCATCTGTAAGCATGCGAGGGACCCATCTTGCACAAATTTTTGCATAATGCAGATGGTGTTTAACAATTTCATGAACAATTGTTCGAGAAACATTGGGAAAATGCTCACAGATGTCATCAATTGTGACGCGCCGATCGTTCCTCACGAATTCGTCAACTGAGCTCACCAGTTGGTCTGTAATGACAGACGGTCTCCCCGAACGCTCATCGTCGTGTGTGTTCTTCCTCCCCATGTTGAAGTTGCGACACCACCGCCGAACAGACGACTCGTCCATTACATTGTCTCCATACACCTCCTTTAATTGGCGATGAATATCACATGGGCGAACGTTTCTTGCATTGAGGAATTTAATCACTGCCCTCACTTCACAACTGGCGGCGTTCTCAATTTTTTTAAACATTGTAAACAATCACAGAAACAACACAGGCAATGCTAGCGTCACGCAACTTGGCTCAGAGAAGGCAGACAAGCCACTGAAGCTATCTGACCTCGTCCAGCGGCTACTCGCGTCGTCAGCACTTCATGCGGCACGAACGGGTACTACTTTCCGGATGACCCTCGTATATGTGCATACGCTCACATGCTCATGCACTGTTTCGTGGTAGTCCTTGGGGTATAGGGCTAATGGTTGAGCTGCCAAGCAGAAAGCCCGAGTTCGATTCTCGGGTGCCCCTCACCTTCACCCAAACTGTATAAATTAATATAAACCTAACCTTAGATCATTTGGTGTTCCCAAAATATAGCAGTACACATTTATGCTCCATCTTTTTCTCGAGGAATGTTGTTATGCTCGCCGCTCCAAGCTCAAGAGTGGCGTTATCCTATTACGGCAATCCGCCGTCTAAGCTCCTTGTGGGAGGGGGCTGGAGTATGGGAGGTCCAGGGCGGGGAGGGGGTGTCGTCGCCGTGGCACTCGGCCCCGGAGCGAGGCCGTGAATGGGGAAGGGGAGGGAGGATGGGCGTGCTTCGCCTCCAGATGGAGCGTCGGGGGAGGGGCGTGGGAAGAGATTACCCGCCGCACTCCATTTAGGGGCGAGGGGGGCGGAGGAAGGGGGGGAATAACACGGGCGCCTCTTTTGCGCCCGGGGGGAGGGGGTGTGATGCGACGGATGCTTCCCCCGCGTGCAATCGCACGGAATACGTAATTCAAGAGTGCCGGCTCCACCTGCCGCCTTGGCGACAATGGCGCCTGTCCCGTCTCCTATTTCCCTCCTCCCCCGGGATGTGCGAGGGTGCAGGGCTTCCGAGATACGTCCCTTCACGCTCTATTCTCGCTCCTTGTGTGTAGGTCAGGAAGTCGATTTGCCGGAATATGCCGTACGTTTCGGTGCATAGAAAGGGGGGTCCTATCTTCTCTCACCATGTCAGTCTTTCTCGTTCTCGACTGTTATCTGTACTACGAATTCTTCTTCAATTAAACCAAACTTTACCTCGTTTGTATGTATAATAAAGTGGCTGTACGATGAAAAAGAATTTTCAGACTTATCAAAGCCCACTAAATGGGGTTTTTATCAAAATATAAAAGATTTTTATTCTTACACCATCTAAAAACGTTTAACATCCTGTTAACTGCTCATAATGAAGCTCTAAATAAAGCTCCTAAGCTAGAGAGGCGTTAGGTGTGTGTTGGGGTGTTGATGATGCATTGAAATGCGGATTATTGTCAAGAATATCTAGCATTATCGGGTGCTATGTAAGATAAACGGTAGTTAATATAGATCATGTTAAGTATATTTTGAAAGTATCGTCTATGTACTTTAATTGGTTATTTCGGTTTTTCGATAATGAATCTTCAATTAATATGCCTGTCCCATAAAACTAATTATCACAGGTTGATGTCGATCGGAAAATAATACCGGCTATTTTTTTATATATTGTCAAATCGTCGTACTCTGTATTTCTTCTTTATCGAGAAGAGGGGTGCGCGATTAGCACAGTCCGGCGACCGACGACCGCTCATGACTGCGCCCTCAGTCACATATATATACGTATATCGCGACCCCATTTGTTCGTCCGACCAAGCCGTTTGGTCTTGTCGAGCCTCTTTATTTGGGATCATTCTTAGTTTCTTGGTGCCCGTCGCCCTTCCAAAGGAGCTCCTCTCGAGTTCTTTGCTTTAAATATCGATGATTTTGGGTGATAAATTTCAAAACTAGAGTTAGAGAACGTAAAGTTTGAGCTTGATAACAAGTACCGGATGAAGTAACGGGAAACGTGATGTCGCCAGAAGTTATAAGAATAGCCTTGCTGGTACAACCGCTCCACAGTGGATTGAAGAGTTGAAGGGATAGGCGATGACTTCACTGTGGAATGAAAGAGATTTAATATTAATATGTTTATTAATTTTGGTATTGGACCCGTTAAGGTAAGTTTAGTAAGGACACAGCCCATACATTTGTACATCAATACATATAATTGTCTCCTAGGGGGACACACTCTCTTCATCACTTCCCTTCAAACCTCACCTTATTCCGGCCAAATTCATGCCCTTCCTCGCTGCCCTATCGTTCTCCCATATACCACTGGCTCCAATCATCCAATCTCCAATCAAAACGCATGGCATATATATTTCCTGTTCTTTTGTATTTCTCCAAACAATCCCCTCTCCTCCCCCAAACAGCCTAGCTCTCCTCGTTTGTTTTCCTTTCTGTCCTCTTCACTATCACCATTCTTCTCCAAACCCTCATTACAAATGCCTCCAATTTAGACCTGTCTTTGTGCTCCAATGGCTTTGCTCAAGCGCTCTTCAAAACCACGCTCCACATCTACATCTACATAAGTACCCTGCGAGCCACCAAAAAGGTGTGTGGCAGGGGGTGTAGCACCATGAGGGAAGGGTAAGGGTTGAGGGGGTTGGGAGTTAGGTGAGGAAAGGTGGGGGGAACCTGTAGGGAATATATATATATATATATATATATATATATATATATATATATATATACATACATACATACACACATGCATACACATCCTAAGTTTTAACATGCCTTCTCTCAACATCCCTACTCAACGTCCAATATCACCTTCTGACCACTTCATCGCTTCTGTCCATGATGTGAAAATTGTGAAAATTTTCTTGAAAAATGCAAACCTTCTTTGTACATGTTTACTGCGTTGAAAATTTTGGTCAAAAATTAAGATACTATATAGGGAACATTTCTAAGCGTTCTATATCATAAAATTCAATTTAATATTTGTCTTTAATTTCCTTTTTCATGAAAACCCAAAAATCTTTAATTGTATGTATGGAGTATGTATATACAACCGCACAGTATATATAACCGGGTCGAAAAAGATGCATGATACTTTTGATAGAGGAGTGGCAGTGTGTGGCTGTTGTGAATAATGTTAGTGAGATAGTGAAGTGGAATTCATGTAGTCGTTAATTCACGAAAAAATAACCAATGTACTCAACCAATGTACTCAATGATTGATCAGCGTACATCCCCAGCCATGATTAAGAAACCCTATGTTTTTCTGGCCTTCCCAATGAAGGCGGATTAATGTCCTCGTTGATAACCCAAAGGGATTAGGTTTGATGCCCTCTTGGGGTTTCTCCAACAGTGTGTATGACAGTCATATGCTCCGAGTTTATTATTATTTTGGCTGTTGTAACGTTTTTAAAGGCTCAATATTGGTTGTTTTTACATTAATACCAAACAAATAAAATAAATAAACCCCCATTCGGTGAGAAAGCTAGTGAAATTAGCATGGGCGCAGTGCATTTCAGAAATTATTGACCGTTTATTTTTGAATGTAAATTAATTAATAATTGTATCTAAATTAACCCGCGATAAATATTTTTATTGTAAAAGCTACTGTTTTGGGATATTATTACACTTCTTGGTATGAGTATTAACATTGCCATGGACTGAAAAATAATGCGATATACTGATGAGGACATGCAGAATATGATCTAATACAACCTAAACATCAGTTTTGAATATAATAATTTAACGGAATTATTTGCCGTACCATGTATTAATTGAGTGATTGGTGCATTGATTTTGATGTCGTTTTTAAGCCGAAAGGCTGTGAAGGACGGGCGTAGGAAGCTTGGGTTGGCCGCCCCGTAGAACGAATTTTAAACTAATTTTTTTCAAGCCATCCATTTATCGACTCTTTACATCCTTCTATCCTGTAGGAAAATCTGACTAGGTGATTACCCGACCACAGTAAATTCTGACCTCTAGTTTTAAAATCAAAGGTGTGAAATGTAAAATAAATTCACGAAACTTTTCCCTTTCCTCCTTCATTATCTACCAGCCCCCTTTCCTGTTCCTGGATTTTTCTGCTTGGATCCAGGAAAACTAAGAAAGTCTACTAACATTAACTCTATAGGGAAGAGGAGGTAAGAAGTCGTAGGGAAGTTATAGCCATTATCGACCGATTGCGGATTGGCCTCTGTATATTGAAGTAGTCTTACTTCTGCGCGTTAGAGAAGACTCCACCTCCGTACAATGTGACGAGTTCCTCTGACATTAAAGCTTCTATTGACAGAATGTGATAGATTGCACCACAAGCTAGGCATGAGAGGAAACTTAGAAGATTTTCTAGCAGAAAACTTGGGCCATTTGATTCAACGGTTATTTTTTTAAAGAAACTTGCATTTTAGTGATTATAGCACAGCTCGCACTACTGTATATACTCAGTCTTCTTTTAACATTTTAATAGTTAAACTCACAATTTTTATGAATTAATAGATAACACATGCCAATAGTGCCGGAGCTTTTAATGATGATTTAAAGAACAATTGGGGTGCTGAATCCAATTATGACACTAGTTTTTTCCTATCAGCTATAGTTTTCAAGATGTAGATATGTTGTTACTTACGTAAAAAAAATCTTCTACATGATGATATGGGAATATTATATTAATAATGAAACCCACTAAATATAAAGACTTGATTTATTTCTATGGCTGTTAAATCACCCACAAACACAACAGAATTTTACAATACAATTGAACACAAATACTAAAATTTTTTACTGTAATAAAACAAATTGAAAAGAAAAAAATACATAAAAGCATCACTCAACACATCGGAAGCTTCTTTTGCGCGATTTTCTTGAGTGCAATTTGCTCAAACAGTCTCGTTTTAAGCACCAGCAGTAATCTGCCATCATATGGTTATCCCATCTTCCTTGGTAGCGAGCTTCCATTGTTTTTATATCCTGGTGAAATCTTTCACCTTGTTCTTCACTTGTGTCTCCTAAATTTCCAAGAAAATTGTCTAAGTGGCTGTGTAGGTAGTGAACTTTTTGCTCATATTACATCCAAGTGATTTGAAGTTATTGAGCATAATCTTTACCAGCTCAATATAATTTTCACTTTTGTGATTTCTTAGAAAATGTTTTATGACCTCAACAAATTACATCCAACTAATTTTTTCAATCTCATTCATTGACTCGACAAAAGCAGGATCCTTTGTATGTTGTCTGATTTGTGGCCCCTCAAAAATACCAGCTTTAAGTTTTTCAATACTTATATGGGGCATCTTTAGTCTTAAGTAGCCGAAGCATGGTCCATCCTTGTCAAGAGCCTTTACAAATTGCTTCATTAGGCCTAGTTTAATATGTAGAGGCGGTAAGATAATTTTCTCTCTTTCAACTAAAGATTCAGCAATGATGTTTTCTTTCCCAACAACCAAGTTTTCTCTCTTAGGCCACTCCTCCTTAATCCAGTGGTTTTGTCTGTCCCTGCTATCCCAGAGGCACAAGAAACAAGGATATTTTGTGTAGCCACTTTACTGCCCAAGAAGAAAGTTCACCATTTTTAAATCTACACAAATCACCCAGCGATGTTCCTGGTATTTTATCTTCTGTAAGACCAATGCTATTGTATCGTATTCTTCTTTCATTTTAGTTGAATGAGGGATTGGTATTGCGCCAAGCCTGTTACCATTGTGAAGAAGTACACATTTTAAACTACGCTTGGAGCTATAAATAAACAAACGCCAATCACTAGCATCATATTGTGATAGTAGTCCCATTTTTTCCAAAAGACCCTTAACGTCTAAACAAAATGTAAGATTGTCTTCTCGAGTGAAGAAGGGTAGCATATCCTTTTCCCTTGTGCGATAAAAACTTATTTTTGTACCGGGTTGCAGTACATTCTTTTCATGCAGTCTTGATTCTAGTAGTTCGGATGCTTCCTTCGATAAGTTTAGTTCTCTAGCAAGATCGCTTTTTTCATCTTGATTAAGTAGTTGAGGAATTGTTGATACCCCCTCGTAGTCACTGCCATAATCGTCAATAGAATGAGAAATGTTTTCAAATAACTCAAATTCTTCCTTAGATATATCTGGTAACGTCTGAAATATTGGGATCGGTATTTCTTCTGAATGGGGTATCGGGCGTCTAGCTGAAGGAAAATCTGGATATGCCCACTTGTGGCGATTTTTTCGATTAATTCCCGAAACATTTACTATGCGAAAATAACAGTCGTCAATATGGTTCACAGGTTCTCTCCACACCATTGGCACACCAAATTTTAGACTTTTCCTTTGTCCTGTTGTCCATTGCCGCAGATGTTCAGTACATGTTTTACACACAAAATGCGGTGCCCATGTTTTATCTTGGTCACCAAGCTTAACACCAAAATATCCCAAGTATGCACGCTTCACAAATTCTGTAATATTTTTCCTATTTTCTTTTACCATATATTCCCCACAAACGTATCAAAACACATCAGGTGGTGCAGAGTGGTTATAAATTAGTATACTTATAGATTTATTTAACTTTGAAAATTATTTTCCGGAATATATCAAATATTAAAACAACTAATCGTAAGATGTGCCATATCTAAAAAAGTAGAGCTTTTAAATAAAAACGGATTTCATATTTGGATTCAGCTCTACAAATATAGTTAAAATCATCACATAGATTCCCTGCACAAAAAAAATTTTTTTGTAGGCCTGTGTAATTATTAAATACTATTATCGGTTTATCAGACTATGCTAAACTTTATTATGCGGGGTTCCCTGTGAGCGTATGCTAGGGGTGATTACCCACTGGACTACTTTCGACACAAAATACCTTTACCCACTTTCGAGGCCGGATAGTGTAATTCTGATCCCTTATCGTTCGTGGGAAAAATGGCATCTAATAAGTTCTACTTTGGCCAGTAATCTCTTTTATTTTATTCACATGATCTCTCATACCATAAAGCGATGGGTCTTACGGTCCATATTCGACACCATCGCTAAATACCTCCGTTACCTCCTAAATATTTTTCTTTTTCCGGTCCTCTTTGTCTTAACCTTTATTTTTCTAATATCTCACCAGCATTATGTAGTATTTTTCTATAATGTACGTTCGTATGTTATCCAGAGATGCTGGGGTTCGATTACAGGCTCACTTCTCGGGACACTTTTCAGCTTCACCCGAACTCTTGCGATATTTCTGAGAGCACGTCTTCCTGGGAAACGGCAACCTGTTCAAGAAAGTGCCACGTCACCCCTTAAGGAATTAGGTAACACCCTTTGGAGAGCATTATATTGGAAATAGGGACATGAACACAGATGGGAAGCAAATTGCCTGGACTCTACCTATATTCGTCGAAAAAGATCTTAGTGTGGCTTTTGCCCTGAACAATAACGTTGTGCACATAAATTTTCCCTGTTTTTAAGTTTTTTTTTCCCCACACTTCGAATAGTCCCTTTTTGATGGCAATATGATGATGTTAGTTTCTGCCATTAAGTCTTCAGATCGACAGTCATTATGACTCGCAGATATTGTCAATAATGGCTGGAGAACTTATCGCTGCTCAAAAATTAGTAAGCAAGGAGAAAGACCCGAAAACGGAACTGCTGCACACACTTAACGAAATTTGTGAATCTGAGAACCGGCATAAGATTGGTTCATGTAGTTACGAAAACTTGGATTGAAAAAAACGGAGGACATGGATGAGACTTTCTGATGTGATTATGTTAGCTATATTTAGAGCGGTTAGAGCACTAGCAGTACACTGAGAGAGATGAATGTGCACGTATTAGATATATCATACGAAGAGCAGAAGCTGCTTGAAATCCAAGGAAGCAGTGCAATAAAGGTGATCGTGATATTCAAATGCAGTGGGGTGCCCCGAAGACGGGTTGCGGGGGTAGGAGCAATAGAGCAGCGAGAATGTCAGATAAACTTAGAAGAATAGGAAATGAAGGAGAATTGGTGTTTTGAATGAGATGAAACGTGCGGAAAAATTAAAAAAAGCTGAATATTGAACTGATGCTGAATAAAAAGTTTATATCTCGTCTTTAAGTTATTTATCAGTCGGCGAAGACATGGGACAGGTTTCCGTAACTTTCTAATGCCTGCCTATGAGGGCTATTATTCTTACAATAATAAATAAATAAAATCTTAGACTGAGGTGGGGAAGTCACCCCGGGCGCCATCTATGGGCGGGGACTGCCCAGGGTGCAAATCTAGTTGTGGGAAAGCTGGGTGCCAAAATTTACCAAGAACTCATCCCGGGAAAAGGGGTGCCAGGAAAGAGGAAGTAAGTCTATGGGTTCCGGAAAGACTATCGCCGCCCCTGCAGAAGGGAAGTGAAAGGCGTGCGAACATTCATCCGCCTAGGGTGCCAAAATTCTGAGGGAGGGTCTGGATACAGCAGAAGATGAACGGCTTCGCTTTTAAAGAGAAACGGGACATCGCGGGGTGGAATTACAGGAGTCACGGACGCCATACTGTTCTGTTGTCCGTGATAGTATCGTTGGGAAAAAAGTGAACCTCAGGTGGACTGCAATGGTAAAGTGAAGGCCGCCTTCCTCTGGATGAGACGGTCAGGTTGGGAACGAAACGTGGCCGCATATCGAATTGCCAAAATAAAAGTCATGCGGTTCTGATTCCACGGTGTGTATTCGTATTTAGTTTTTTTATTTATTTTATGCATTAACAAAGTGCCATATCACATGAATATGAGAAGCACAGCGCATAATAATCGACATTTCAAATTCACGTACCTGCGTAATTCTTTTTGATGGAGATAAATGAAATGATGTTGTCATCATACTTTTGTAGCGTTGTTTTTTCTATCGAAATCAAAAAACCTTTTCCATTATATCCCAGGAGATAATCGTTATGTTCTCACATCATACGAATATTCATTCCGCTGCGCAAAATTATTCACCAGTGAAATAATTTTCTTTCATTATTCTTTATTGATTTGAGAGAATTGATAACTGTGCATGGGTTACCCTCAATATAAGCCGTATTTTTTCCATAAAATAGCTCTACTATTTCGGAAACTTTCCCCGAGATTCCTTCAGTGAATCTTTAAAATACTTTGAAATGTAGGGTAGTTCACGTAACGACACGAATTTAAGATTAATGTTACTTACAGAACCATTCAACCCGAATAGGTGTGTAAGTAACAGGCCCGATGACTAAGCGGAAAAAGCTCAAATTCTTAACCAACCCTTTTCATCCCTTCCACTCCCTAAATCTCTCCCTAAAAGGGGATAAAACTGCTTGCTCTTCTTTCAGCTCAAGAGTTCGTTCCCTGCATTCAAAAGATGAGCAGTCGGGGGGAAGTCTTCGTCAGTGGACTCCCCTTCTTCTTTCCCATCTATGTATTCAACCCCCCCCTTTATTCCCTCTCGCAAACATACCCCTCTGCCACAAGTCTCTCGAAAGTAATTCAAGAATAAAATGATTGTACGCACTTACAGAGGAGAGAAATGTCCGAAAACTTTAGATAAGTTTACCGATTAAGAGTTTAGAATGGGCCATAAAAATCCTTGCACACGTGTCGCTATTGTAAATAACTGTGAAGTTTTAGAGGCCCGCTCAAAATACCTACATTTCGCAGTTTTTCTCAAAGGAATCAAAATCGTAATAAGCGGAAGAGAGGGATTGCAGGCAGATATTTGCGCTTCAAATAGGGAACGTAGGACAAATGCTACCTTTCATCTGCCTCCGTATCGGCATGCATGGGATGGAAGCAGCTCGACAGACATCATGTACAGTTAGGCTCAAGTTAAGCACCAAGGCATTTACGGTGAATAAGAGAAAGAAATGCTGAAAGTAGATTCGATTGTAAAAAAAAGTAATGGGCTAAAAAAATCGTGTGAAGTGTTGCACTCTATGGATCAAAGACCAGGATTAATGGTAAAGCCGTTCAAAGAAGATTGGAATCATAAAGCCTTGGTGCTGGAGATGGATGGTGAAGATCAAATGGACAGATTACGTAGGCAACGAAGAGTTTTACGGCAGAATTGATGAGATAAAGCATCGGGAATACTCCATATACGAGTCGTAAATCGTAAAAGTAACTGTTGTGCCGGGGAGATCTATGACTTAATTATTTTCTGAAGCGTATATTAAAAGTGAAGATTACGAAGGAATTTAATTAGTCGTAAAAATACTAACTTATAAAGTTCTGTGCTAAAATTTGGATGAATTTAATTGAGGATATTGAAAAAAAGGAATCAAGAGAAAATGTATAGGGATACAAAATGGTGTCTACGTACTTATAGAGTGCTGCTACGTGGGGTTTCGCCAAAATCTGGTTTTCGCTTCAGGAAGAGTGGTTGGTGAAGAAGCACAAAAATATGCATAAAAAGAACCCAAAATCATGTATACTAAAACAGTTTGATCTTTTGGTCCTCTCCGAGGCCTTCTTTAGGTCAGATTTGGAGTCAATCTGAGCTGAAGAAAGCCAAAAGCTTAAACTACCTTAAATGTGATTGTTCGTTTACATGCTTTATATTTATATTTTTGTATTCTGTTGTGCCGTACAAGTGTTATATTGAAATATAATTAGATAAACTACCGGTTAGGTAAGTTTTGGATGGACACCACTACCAAATAAATATTTCCTAACAAAACACAATCCAACATTCTACTCTAATAGTCCCTCTTCATATCTGTGTACTTCTTTCCTCCCTTCATCCCGTCCAACATCCATATCCTATTCCTGACCCTTCCTCGTTTGCCTAAAATTCTCCCCTCTATCACAGTCTTCACATCCCACTGCCAATCAATATGCACTAGACCCATCCTTTCCTGCTTCGTTTGAATTTCTCCCACCAATCCCCTCTCCTCCCCCACCATACCTGGGACTTCCTCGTCTGTTTTCCTTGTGTTCCATTTCACCATTCTTCTCCACACCCACGTTTGAAAAGCCTCCAATTTACGTCTATCCTCCTGCTTTAGTGACAATGTTTATATAAAGAAAAATATAAATCCTTTATTACGAAAGAGTGACTTATTGCCTTTTATCGGTATAAGTGATATTTGACGGAATTGTAAATGAAGAAAGAACTCTTTAATTTCATTCAAAAGAACATCTGATATCACAAATGACGGCTAGAGAACAGTAATCGTGATATGAGGGTATCAAAAAGGTAAAAATTAGCGTTGAAATGGAATTTTCGCGATAAATGGCACTACATACGTGCGTAATATGATTTACTTTCAGCACTAATGTTTACCTTTTTGATACTATCATCTAATGTTGACCCTTTTCCTCCTTTGCTATCTTTATTTATAAATAATTCCGTCGAATACCGCATGTTTCGGTAAAACAACTTGTTTCAATTCATTGTCGTAACAGAAGAGTTTAAGTTTTATTTTCTTCTATTTATTTATACACTTCTTATACTAATTTTTTCTTTAGTTTTCTCATTGGTTGTGCATTTTTTTAAAAATTATATTGCGTTCAGTGTATTCTGTATAATCGTAACACTTTTTCACCAAAAGATAAGATAAGCAATCGACTAGAAACGTCTTTGTTGACAAGACATTTATCATTATTTTGATCTTGATATCGAGAGCAAAAAATGGGAACTGATTAAAATATGGAATTGAAAAACCTTAATAACATGCCGTGGCATGAAACGGAACGAAATAAGCCCTCTAATACGATATTGCTTCCGATAATTTTGATTAATGCATGCATAAGTAATCAACTTGAAGCTCGAATTTGTTTGATTACTTTAATGAATGGTAAATAACTAATAATGTCTAAATTAATGAAATTACCTCAAAACACGATTGCACATGTTTATTTACTGGGAGGTGATATTATTGTATATTTTATTAATTGCTCGTGATTTCAGTTGAATAACTCATTTCTGAACGCCACCATTTTCTTTATCGCCTCAAATCACACAGTTATTATCGACGGCCGTGACATTTGGATTTCGGAACGCGTCCAGGCGACGCCTTTATTTGGGCGAATGCGAATTGGCGTGAGAAAATAATTTCCATTTATACCCCGAGTCTGAATCGGTGGAGTTTACGCAACTAATTTTGAATGCGAAAGTGGCGAATAACGACAATAAACGATAATCAGGTACCTTAAAATAAAAACAATGTTGTTCATGCTGGAAATTTAAAACGTGTATAAAAGTTGCGCATGTTATGTTGATATCAGGATATCGTGTGTGTGATGCTCTGAGCATTTGGTTGAAATTTTGACATCGGTTAAGAATAATTTTTTGGCTTTAATTTTTTTTTAGAAAATTGGGAGGTGAGGTGATCACGTGAACTATTTTTTTTATTTTTCGCAGTGTATTAAATTCAAATGAGGATCAAATTATTTTTCATTCTGTATTAATTTATTTAATTGGATATTTTGGCAATAGATATTCGAAAAGAGCAAGAACAGTGGGGGCAGAGTGAAAATTGAGAGTTAATGGAATGTTGGGGGAGGATGAAAGACAGGAAGTGTGGGGTAGGATAGGTAGAACAAGGGCTGGATTGGGTAATTTGGACAGAAGAAAAGTGCATGATAATACTGAGTGAAAGCTGTTTCTTATTTTAATATTATTTACGGTATATTTATTTATTTGATGCATTCATTGGGGAGATTTTGAGGTTATAGAAGAGCGGTAGTGGAATGTTGAAGAGGGTAATAGAGGGGAGAATGTTGGGCAAGCGAGGTAAGGGTAGGAACAGGATAGGGTTGTTGGACGGGATGAAGGGAGGAAAGAAGTACACCGAGATGAAGAGGGACCTGATATAGATTAGTTTGCTAAGTGGGGAGTCACAAAATGTTTATTTGATAGTTGTGTCCATCCAAAAACCTACCTTAACCGGTAGCTTACCTAAAAAAAAAGAATCTCTTCATCCACCTAAGCTTTAAACACACACGCAACATTGAAGTTAATTACAAACAGCCATTCCCTAGGCTAAAGTAAACCAACATTGGTGGGAATCGAACCCGCGACCTCTGGTTTGGATGACAAGAACGTTACTTCGCTTCCACCGGCCCCGGCGAATTGATAGCCCTGCTCGGCGGAACTCAAAGAGGGCAGCGGTGGGAAGTCCCTTGTTCCATCAAAAACAGCCTCGCCTTGATCGCTGGACCACTGTTTAAATTTGTAGTGATATCCCTTGTGAATAAGCAAAGTTTTTATTGATGGTTACCGTAATAATATGATTGGTTTTCAGTCAAAATGTTGCACTACCGGTTCTATGTAATACGACTTAGCCTCCAGCCCAGAAGTTTGAGAATCCGGATTTGTGGTGGGCTTACTTTAGCTTACCACCGAAGAGTCTTGCTACGCAGGAATTTCGTTCGTTTCTCTGGGATTTTATGTGCTTTTTTGTGTGCCTGTTTGTTGACATTCCAAGACTTCCCTGTAATTCTAATCCGGGCGCTACAATTAATAGCCGAGCGCTTTTCCAAATGAACTGTAGTTGCACATTGTCTACTCGGGAAGTAATTAAAATTTGATAGGATAGGTAGGGAATAATTAAAATTTGGTAGGATAGGACCTCAACTGAAGTACAAACTGCCAGACTTGGCAACTCATACATCATTTATAAAGTTAAAATTGCGATATAAGGTATGATTTGGAGTAACCCTAAGAACTACTCCGTAATATGCATAGCGTCGAATTCCTCTTCACTGCTCTTTCTGGTGTCCTTCTTCAGTTCTTCGTATCTTCTACCTAAAATGTATGCCATCTAAAAACTCAACTTTCTTCCTCAGCATATCTCTCTTTCCTCCATGCACGTTTCTGCCTCCTCCTGGTTCCTCCAGGCGATTTTTTTTATTCCCGCCATATTGAACTCTTTGCCGTTAGTCTTTCTCTCATTTTCTTAAACCTCCTCCGCCTCATCCATCCTTTAGGTTCATCATCTTGCGTCAAGGGAAAAGGCCATGTTTTTAGTTATCTTAGTGTTAGACTTGAAAAAAATACTGATCCAAATTAATTAAATATGAGATAATTTTGATAGATGATAGTAGTGCCTACTTCTAATGGGGTCTAAAAGCTTCTGAAATGCATGGACTGAGATGGGTGTGTCTCCGTGCGTCGACTGCGTTGCCCCAGGGAGATCCGGTGTTCTGAATATACTGTCACATATGCCGAGGCTAGCCGAATACGTCTGCCGGAATCAAATCCGGGTCCTCCGACCGCAAGAGTTCAGTGCACCTCCCCGCTGGTCTTCCCTTGGTCCCTTCAATGGCGCCAATTCTCATCAACATCCCTAGGGATTTTTCTCAATTTTCAAAGTGACTCTACCTTGCTGAAGAGAGTTGTGCAAATCCGCGCGCGGTGTTTTTGTTTCTTTTTCGTGTGCCTCCCCGAGAGTGTGCCCGACGTGGGGAGGGGAGGAATGGTAGGGGGCGCTGACGTCCACGTCACCCCGCCTCTTTGATTTCCCGCGAGTGCGTGTCCCGTGAGTGCGCACGGCCGGGAAGGGTAACCGAAAAGATTTCGTCTCCGCAAGGCGTTCGTCGTTTGGAGCCTCATCGTCATTCGCACCGACGTCCCCCTAACATATGATGGCGTCTTCAAGGAAGAGCTTTTTCTTTCTCCTCCTTCTCCATTCCATCTTCTCCTTCACTTCCCCACTCCCCTCCCTCCCTCTCTCTCTCCCTCTCTATCACTCTCCTGAGACGATCTCTGGAGGATTCGTCGGAGGGGAGATTCAGCGCACGACCGCGGCGCGTGCTTGTGGGGCAGGTGAGGGACTTTATTCCCGCGGGGGGAGGGGCGGTGCGTCGCCGGTGGGAGAGGTTCCTTCCTTCCATCCACACATGCCTTTGCCATTGCACCACTCACGAATCCTTAGAATCAGTTTCCACCAAACCCACCCCCATTACCGACTTGTAAAATTTACGCTAGTCAACTGGGGCGAGTAAAGGTGTTTAAATATCTAGGAATTAATAGAGATGAACAACTCCCATACATAGAATATATTAAAATAATTACAAAGATAATTTAAAAGATCTATTATTCTGCAAATAGAATATGTCGAAACACTTAAGAGGATAAGTCTATGGAACCAATTTGCACTGGTGTATCAATTTCAATTATAACTTATGGATGCGAAATCTGGGAGCATCGGATTAGCCATTCAAGAATAATTGAAAACTGAGTTTTTCAGCAGTATTCCGATCCCTACTTGAGGCGCTTGATTGAGAGCACTTTGAGTACGACGTCCATCGGGTGGAACACTAAACTGCGGACCCCTTGGCGTCTTTCGACAAGAGTAAGCTTATGCCGACGCCGGGTTTCTCTCCACCCTTCCTTTCCGATCCATCCCTAATGGCACAAATTACCTTACCTGTCGATCGTCTCCAATAAAAACTACTACAAACTCGGAAAACAGAGGGAAATTCAAGAGTTAGCTTAATCTCAATGACTTGAAGCTATACAACAGTGAGTACCGATGCGCTGTGTGTAATTTATAGACTACCCCCACTTCAATTTATCATAGGGGAACGGATAGAAATTTTAAGGTATCAAAAAGGACTTCAAACTAATACGGAACAAAAATATCACAAAACGCTGACCTGAGGAAAAAAGACGTTGCGAAACTAACAAGTGAAGAAACAAAATTGGCACGTTGATTGGGATTCCAGCCGGAACGGAAGACAGTTTTGAAATCATCCCAAGTATAACAGATGGACAAGACATTGAAATAAATGCAAACCTACAATTTACCCAAATATTAACTGCCCTTAAAATTTTCAACGGGTACCAAAGGGAAATGGGGAAATCAAATAGCGAAATATGTGAACAATGGGACACTGCGGCTACACCAATACACAAACGTTCGGTTAGAAACCCGAAGATACAACATTTCGCGTAACATGAGTATAAAACGTCAAACAAATAATCTGGAATCGTTTAAAAACTTCAATGCCCGGAAGTAACTGGACAAATTGACAAGGTTAAAAATCAAGAAAGAAAGAAATATGAGGATTAGGAAGACAATAAACCAGATAAGAGGAACAAAAAAAATGAAAGTACCAGCATAAAAAGGAAAGTTAATTGAGAGGATAATATGGCAAGCCTAGAGGAATATGGATAACTAACTAAGAAAAAATATATAGTTTGAAAAGAATTTAACAATAACAAAAGGAGGAAATCGAAAGAAATGAAGAGTAGAAGACAGCAAAAGAAGAGTGTCAGCCGCCTGGGGCTGCGAGATGGCGAATGTACGTTTTTGTTATCAAAAGTATAATTATTCATTTTTTTAAAGTCGCAAACTCATATGTAAATTAACTAAAATTCAAAGGATAAAAGGGAAAGTAAGAATTTGCAGTAGTGCGCTAAATAACATTGTATAACTTGTGTTATTTTTTAATAAAGTTCTAACTCTGTTCAAACCTCTGCCTCCTCATAACTGGGGGCAGAATTTTGCGCCTTTATTCACCAGCTGAACTGAATATTTCTTTGCATGGAGTGCACCGTGTGATCATTTATTATTCCACACTCTGCATGTGTATTTTCCCATATACTATACATTGCTGAAACAGTGGGTCTCTCATGATGGCCACTAGGTTTACTACGCTACCCCTAAATGAAACGATATATCGTATAGAAATTGATCGTGTAGATTCTTCATCTAGAAAACACTCTGGATACGTCTAGGCGTGTATTCACCCCCTGCCACAGCCCCTTGCCGTAGCCTATAGGGTAGTGAAAAAATAAAATTAACAGAGGTTTTCTTTTGAGTCACTGTAGAGCCCATGAGTCTACGTGACATTTTTTGAGCTTGGGGGTCAATGTGAAAAATAATCGAAAACCAGAAATATAATAAATAGATAGCAAGTAGTGGAACGTTATAAAAACATTGCTACTACCTGATAATTAATTAAACTTAAACCATCACAAAAATAAGCAACATCATTTGGGGCTGAATTGTGAGTGGATTGCTGCAAAATCATGTTGCATTTTGGTACGAAGTTTTAGTTGCAACTTTGTCTGAATTCCATCTTCAGCCAAAAAGATGACATAAACATTATCTTCAATTCAAAATAGAATTCCGAGTAATTTGAAGGCCGAGAAAATGCAGTTAAATCATATAAGCATCTTATTGCTAGAATGCCTATTAAAATGTTGTAGTATTAAAGTACAGGAGTTAATCTGAAAGTAGAAAACTCCTTTGATAGTTCGAAGGTCAGAAAAGTTTGGAAACCATTATCTAGAGTAATATAAAAGCGATGATTAACAATGAGCGCAGGGCAGAAGTTTTAAAGAATCCTTACGATAAAGGGGGGTACCTTGCGCTACAACAGATGCCCCGAAGACAACTAAATTAACAAATATAGCAGGTTCAGGCCTCCTAATTCAGCTGTGAAAAAAATATTTCCCTAAGTTGTTGAAACTTTTCCTTTACTTTCGTTTAAATAGGATCCTTTAAGTTGTCAGAAATGTGATAATTTTGCGTAGATACCATCTCAAAACACCAAAACATTTTCCAATGACTTTCAAATATTCTAGCGCAGAATTCACGTAAAGGACCACTCGTTTAGGGGAATTAAAACATACATTACTTTCTGCGTCAATTAAGACATTTCCTCTGGTCATAAATGGATAGCTGAAAGTCTCTCAACTTTCACACCAGGTTACGTTCTCCCATATCTTCCTTCAACGTTTCAAAGTGCGACTCGCCCATCCTCTCTGGGATCCAGAAATAAAAGCGCCGATCCATGTAAGTTTGCACACTGGTATAGAATTACCAGTGGGTCATGTGGCTGCTGATTTATCCGCTGTCCTGTTTTCCTCTCGGCGTTTCCTGGTTGGTCGTCCATTCCCTCTTGATTCTTAGGAAGTGATCCCTAGTTTTGCTGATGTTGTAGCCGTTATCTCTGCTCCTTTTGTTTAGATGTAGGCGGATCTGAATTGTTTCTTTTTCAATTTTGTCCCAGTATCCCTGAGGAGTGTTGTTTTTGCCCATTGAGAGTTGTGATTTTCTTCGATGCTTCGATGTCCGAATTTCGATGGTGGCTGATGGATAGCTTCAGTGTCAAATGTTTCGAAGGGTTCTCGAGATTTTTCCCAAAATTTGGCAAGATGTACAAGGCAGGACCGCCTTGGCTACCGCTATGGATTCTTCCTTCGGTGGCGTCATTCGTGGACCCAAGGGCCTATAAAGGCCCTAATTATCTGGTCATTTCAATAGCCATTCTAAAATGAAGGTCTTCTTTAGCTTCCGAAGTCTTGAAAGGCTTTCTTTTTCCGCTATAGTCCTCACTCTGTGGAGGAGCGAGGACTATAGATGACCGCATCCAGGTTTGCATGTGGTTCCTTACCCAGTGTATCCTTGGGTAAATAAATGAATCAAAATATTGTCAAATATTTTATCCTTTTTACTTTCTGTAAAGAAAGACATAGACCTCTCATATTCCATTGTTGAAAATTGTTTTCTTTGGTAGCTGCGTATGTCCATTTTGACCACAATTTGCGTCGATATTCGTCTTGTTCTCTCAGCCTATATTAACATTAGCGTTTCACGGTTCTAAATAAGGTGCGCACATGTTTACTGTTTACTGAAAGTTTTATATTCGCGAGTAAAGTCATTCGTGCCATTGTTTGTTCGTAAATTACATTCATCTTTCGGATGTATGTCGTATTGGATATTCGCATCCGTTTGGATCGTGGAATTCCGATTGAATGAAAATAATCCTAACCTTGTTCAAAATGGATCTCTGCCTGGAATTGAATTAGAAGATTCATTAAACCTCTCGCTCCCGGCTATTCGTTTTTTTGATTCCGTTCTGCCTCTTGTCCTATTAATCAGGGCTTGATGGACTGCATGGGTGGGTTAATCCCCTCGCCATCATTGTAATTCGGAAATTAAAGGTCCGAGTGCAACTACTGTTAGATTATCACCAAAAGCAGTATTTTGAAAAATTTGTTGTTAGGCACTCGATAAAGGGAGCGTGATCGTCCTCACATGCCATCTTCTCCCTTGCCCGTCGTTTGGTCACCCTGGCCTTTCAAATTTGACCTTTTCCCTTCTATGGTGTTCATAAAAAACCACTATGTTTCAAGGTGTCTCCATTTCAGCTTGCTTTTTTTTCCCAAGTATTCCGTTTTTCCTTTTTTTCGCTTCGAAATTATTACTATTTCCTCGAATCATTGTCTTTGATTTGATGTCAGCCTGAAAAATATAATTTGTTGTAATATATTTTTACTATTGCCATAAAAATCTAGTAGACTTTAAGGAAAACTTAACATTTACTACTTCACTACGAGCGGTTTCATCATGTTGGTAACATTTTTATGCCTCTATGTGGCGAAATCGATCGCCTCATGCGAATATTTTGAGAAAACTACAATTTTTTTCTATTCGATCCTCAATACGATTTTAGACGAGGGTAACAAGTCCCAATAGTTTCCCAAAATGAAGCCCATGCATATAATTTTCCTTTGCTTTTTCCATATGCAGGAATATGAATTCCGAATACACAATCAGTATTTTCTTTATTGCCTCACAACATCACCAAAAAAAAACGTGTGCGGCGCTATGGAAGGCAAATAACATCAAAATCATACCTTTCAACCCATAATACCTTTTTAGCCTCTACTTATCCCTTATCTGTCAAAGTTCTTTATTTTTCTGATCACTTTATCTTCGTTTTTCATGTCAATCGCCAGTTTTTGTAGGATCGTACTCATATGCTTCTATTCAAGCGTCAAGGATCGTACGATCTACGCATATCTCTTCAAGCCTACATGCCTATGGACCATTTTTATGTACTCCACACCGACTTGCATGCATTAATTTCTTGTTTTTTGAGCCGATATTCTTTGAACAAAACACTTAGCTCTTCGTTTCAAATGAATATACTTTGTAACTTCCACACAATTTTTTTATATTTTTTATTCGTACCGGTTTTTATTCAGTATGAATAAAAAATTGTGTGGAAGTTACAAAGTACATTCATTTAAAACGAACATGAACCTCCACAAAGTTGAGCCTGAGACCATAGAATTCACTTACCTCTTCCTTACAGATGTTTCATAATCTTGTGACATTTTTCGCACACTTCTGAGGATATTTTCCTTTGACTAATTCATTAAACAGCCATTTTATTTTCAGAATAGTTCACTCACGTTTTTTCAAATTAATTACAATCCTGAACACAACGCATCTTAATAAATAAATCGACTTAGTTTGGGCAATTCGTTGGAATATGATTTTTTTTACTGTTCAACTCCTCAATTTTTCTCTTATGCGCTCTCTCTCGACAGCAAGCACCTTCCCGATATTACTTTTTTTACCTTCCCTTTTCCAATTTAATAATTAGTTTCTAAAGCTACCTTCCCACTTGATATCATGCTCATAGCTCCAGATTTAGAAGATTATATTCTTCTTATGATTCGCTCATCCACTTTCCCGTAACCTTGCCAAAAAATATTTCTGTCGTGACTTGTTTCCTTATGGTCTTTTGAGTGCACCAAATCCTCCTACCCAAGTCCTCGTCATCAGAAGTTCTTTCTAAGGCTGTGCCTTGCTTTGATGATTTTTAACCTTACGTTTCTTGAGATCATTTCGTCGTTGACTTTCATTCTCGCACAGTTTCCTTTACATCTCTTCTTCTTCTTCTCCAAATCAATCGATCTTCCAATAGATGTTGGAGACCCGTAGGATTCCTCTGCTACTCCAATTCCTTCGCCCTGCTCTTGTGCTCTCCCGGCATCCCCCGCCGATCTCGGGAGCACGTTCCCGATTGATATTCCTCTCCTCTTCCCCATCTCCCGCTTCGCGTGCCACTCCGGATCCCACCCTCGCACCATCACACACCTCAAGGGTCACCTCTCGCCGGGACGTATCCCTTGATAACGCTGTTTCTATTTCTTCTTCTGCAGCGTGCCATGCATTACAACGCCTCCATTTTTACCTTTCCTCGTTCGCCCCCGTTTGCCTCACGCCCGTGTTGAAAGCTAACTCCAGGGGTGTGCATGAATTGAGGAGGACTCGTAACCTCTCCTCCCAGGCCTAGGGTTCTTCTGTTGAATTTGATAGGAAGCTGAACTGCATGTAAAGCGAGACTTTATGCCGTACCTTTTAAGGTTTCACCCAATTTTAGTATTTAAATCCGTAATTTTTTGCCTCAAGTCATCTTATATTTTTATCTCAAAGGCATTTTGTACGGGATGAAGGGAAATAAAATGTACATGGAATAGAAGAGCAGCTCGTTGTAGTTGGGGTGTCAGGTTTTGTCTTGTTATGTGAGACTAAGAAATGTGAGAGCGTGAAGTCGGTGTCCTGCATAAATACTTAAGGGTTAGAGTTCCTAATAATATCTCATTCCATTGAGTACAATATACTCTGTGTGCTTCTTAGTTCAACTACGTTTAAGTAGAGTTTCGTTGGTATCTTTATTGTAATTATTTTATAGAAAATGTACCTAAAATCATTATAGCTCTCAAATATTTAATAAACGTATGCATATGTTTTATTAAAAACGGTTCGTAAATTGGTTAAAATCCATGCCGATCGGAGGTTTACAAATGTAGATGTCACTGCGCTTCACAGATTAAATTAATCTTGAGCATTTTCTAAAATTAGCTGCCTGTGAAATTAGCAATTAGAGAAAATTCTCCTTGGAAGCTGTGATTTTCCTGGATAATTCATGGTGGATAACATTTTGAGCTAGCGGGGATGGTGTTTGGTTTCTATGTAAGTAAGTCTTGTGTTTGGTGGAGTGCGCCAGACGTTGTTGAGATGGAAAAGGCCAACGTAAACAGTGGCTCGCCTTCTTAGTGAGCCAAAGATGAGAGAGAGAGGCCACGTAACATCTACTGTTTTAACACCCAGCCGGAAGGTCGTGGCATCATTCCAGTCGTTATATTGATGATTATGGAGCGCTCAAGTCTAAAAAGAACGTATTTGACTAATAAATTAAAGAAATTTTTGCTCTGTATCTTTCCCAGGCCGTATTGACGGGCATTTGAATGGAGAACGTCGAGAAATCTGGCCGTTAAATAGAAAATGCCACGTTTAGCTATTTAAGTAATGCAGTTGAAATGTAGAGTAAAATGACAGGAGTATACTTCTTGGGAGATAGACGAACCAAAGTTAAGGAAGAAGGGATACATTTTGAGTCAGTTTTTTTTCCCTACATTTATGGGTGCCAACGGGTATCTTCGCATTTACAATTAGCGTGTTCTTTTCACTTCAAACTTCATGTGCGAACTAATCAAAACGGATAGAAAAATTAGACTGCTTGAATGAAGAGGGGTCGAAGATGCAATTAAGTGCAGTTAAGATTTTACAAAAAGGTGAACGTGTATTTCACTAGGATTAATATTTCCTGTCACAAATGTTTTGTATTACACTGTAGCGTATATTGGAACTGATCTGCGGAAGAAGCGAGAGAGGTCGACGGAGAGAGGAATTTTGACACAAATATAGTGACATTAAAAGTGGGTTCGTTAATTAAGACTATTGGTAAATGGACGGGTGACATAATTTGTTAAAATATATCTTTGCATGCCAAGAAGAGAGCTATATTTCGCGGTCAATCGGAGAAATAGAATAAATTATGAGACTTAAAGACCTAGAATTATGAGTAAATTTGAACCTTTTCCCTCAGTAAAGCCTGTTTGTGTAAGGTATTTACGGTGATATCTACATTGTTTATTATGTTAAATGCTAAATATAATGTGCCCTGTGAAGACGTACTATTTTACCCTATTCTAAAATTATTTTCATGTTAGCGTCTATGAGCTTGAGCATGGGATCTTCTACGAACGTCTTGTGCGTCTCTGCGTACAGAGAAGTAATGAGAAATCCTGCCCTGGAAATATTTTTTTCAACGATCATCAGTTTTTGCTTATTTGACGCGCGCCCCAAGCGGATTATAGCATTGAAGTGGCATGGGCATTTCGTTGTCGGTGGAGACGGAAATCAACTCCGTCGAAAACGAATGCACGGGGGCACTTCAAAACTATAAGCCGCTTGGGGCGTTCTGATACCCGAGCATAACGTTTTTCCTCAAGCGAAGTGGATTTCCAAAGCGGATGGAATGCGTGGGAAGGGTCGTGTTGGGGCGTGGAATTAACAATTACGGCCGGCCATCATTAGCATCAGGTAGGCTCGCGCGGATAAGTGGGAATTAGGCCAAGCACTTGAAAAGCACGGAGTGGGAATTAGCGAAGGCGCAAAACTCCGCGAAAATTGAAATCCCCCTCCTCCCTCCGTCTTTCCAATCCATCCCTCCCTCCTCCTCCCCCTCCCTTTTATCCCATCACTGCTACATTTGCGCGCACAGGATGCAGTGCTCGGGACAATTCGCTTACCCGCTGAACACGGGAGGAATGGGGGTCGTGAACCCCTGGTCATCACCGTGCAAAAAATTATGCCAACTGCGTTCTGTTGGCGGCGTGAATTCCTAATCTCTCTTTACTAAAAACCCAAACGGTCTCCCTGCAGCGAGCACCACTGCAGTGAACGGAAACTAACAACACGACCCGGGGGCAGGAGGGGTCGTTTGTGAGCAATCGAGGTGTGGGGACTAAGGGTGGGAGGGGAGGGGTGGCGGCAACAGGAGGATGCTGCTCGCAAGCATTGCCAATTCGAATGTGTGAGTCTGCACGAGAGTGAGTCTGTCCTTCCGGGAAACGGATTGGGCGAAACACGAGGATAAATTTGGGTCTGAGAGAAATAGGGGTGGTTTAAGGGATAGGATAATCACCCTTAGGAATATCGTCATTTTCGTAAAGTTATCTTATTTTTTAGTATCAGGTTTAATATTAAACGTAGCTCCACAAACTATTGGAAATCTTATTACTTTCATGAGATAAATCATCTTTCGATACCTGACGCATTAATTCTAAAATACGTTTAGCAAACATTTCATGCTAGGTAATTTGTAATCTGTTTATGTTCTTCTCTTGTGCCTTTGTTTCTGCATCAAAGTTGCCCCAGGCATCATTCAGCGTATCTCGGTGATTGAAACCAAGTGATAAGTGAGGGAAATGTTTGGACGTATTTATCGGAGTATGAGGTTAGGATCGAGAAATTCCTGCAGGAAGGGAATTGAGTTTTGCGGAGAGAAGTCTATTTAAACTATTTTATTATTCATTCAGAAACAAAGACAAAAGTCTTTCAGAAAAACTACTGCAGTTACACTAATGTAAAATTTAAGTAGATTACATTATTCCTGGGCTTTATATTTAGAAATGGTGTAATCAACTCTCGCAGTTATGTGGGTACAGTTGTAGGTTCAGATTTAAATTAGTTAATTTGAGTTGAAACTTACAAATCAAGGGTTTGAAAATGATAGTGGGGTTTGAAGATGAAATCCTGAAGATTGAAGAACTTTTAAATTGAAGAATTGGAAATATATCTTCAAATATTAAGTTATAAATCTGACGTGTAGATAGTGGAATGATTATAGAGTAGAAAAGTTGGAGAGATATCAGAATGGGAAAAATAATAGCTGCGGATGAAGTAATGGGAGGGCAAATGTGATTGCATTAGGTAGCCATGGATTTAGAAGAGACGATAAGAATAAATGAGGGAGTGGAATAAGGTGAATATGAAGATATTGAGAGAAGTGAACAGAACGTTAACTAGTAACTTTGGCAATAGACCAATAGGTATTTGAGTAAGTTCGAGGGCAATCAGGAATTTAAGAGACAGTTTGAAGAACGATTTAAAAGACAAAAGTAATGGTTTCAGGCGTAACTTTGTGGAATTGCTTCATGGTAAAAAATTGAAACACTGTAGACTTCCACATATAGAATGGATATAGAATTCTATATGTGGAAGTCTACAGTGTTTCAATTTTTTACGATTTAAAAGACGACTGTGATGAAGGGTGAATGTCAGGTTTACTGGATGAGGTATGAAATATCTGTATTAAATTGAGCAAATACTGATTTAAATATATAGATATACGAATCGTAGTCTTTATTTGGGCGAAATTGAGACCAAAAGTCCCTTCTTCAATTTAACCCATAATAAAATAAAAAGAGACGCAATATCACATGGAATATTTCTTTGGTAAAAAGTTCTTGTATCGTATATAGCGGCTATGTAGTACGGCCGTGAATGAAAATGGCTCAGGAATAGTATATAGCGAGCGAAGTACGTGGCCATTCCCCTCGTTGGCCGTAGTTGGATATGGAAGTGAAGGCAAACGAGGTAGTTGGAACAGGTAATGTCCCCGCAAAATATTATTCAAATGCTCAGCTATACTGAAACAAAAGCTGTTTGAACCACATCGTTTTTTATATGAGTCAGGAGTTTTAGGTATGGGAAAGGTGTTTGGGAAGAATGCTTAATTAGACCAATTTAAACCGCTCATCCGTTCAAGAAACAGTGTTCTAGAATCGCTGGACAGTTAGTCAAACTTCCCAGGAGACATAAAATATCGCTAAGAATCATGAATAGAAGACTGCTTGATTGTGAAAGGGAACTTTCACTTTTAGTTTCTGACAGCGATGCACGACCTTTCTTTATTGAAGGGCTTCAAAACAGGTATTAGCCGAGCATGAATGAGGAAGTTTGAAGAAAATATAGAAATGACTTCTAATCATCTTATTTCATTAGCCGTCATACAAAGGATATACGAAACAGAGTTTAACAATTTGATTAAATAGGTGAAAAATATGGGAATTGCAATTCAAAATTGGCAAGAGTTTGATATAAAAAATGAAACACAGAGGTCAGGGAGCGTATAAAGTGTAATAATAGGCTGGCTAAGGTTTAGAAAAATGAGAGAACACTATAAACCATTGCAATAATCGGGGCATTAAGAGTGAAGACTATAGGATGCAGATGGTCAGAATGTATCGCTTTGGATCGTTAATTTCAAGAAAACCTTCATCAGGTAGATTATGCCAAGTAAATGGATGCATTACGTACGACTTGTCAGACCGATGCTCTTAACCGTTTGAGCTATCGAGGAAACGTAAATTACACAGGAATCTGCGGGGTTTATGCAACCAAGGACTCCGATTCATTGGCCAAGAGATGGACTTCGGGAGCTGTTTCACCTACAAAAGGAGAAATGGTGGAGGACCGTTTCCTTATATATTTATCCATATGAATGCATTTATATATACATATGTAAAACGTTGACAGCAACACACAATATAAGAACAGATAAAAGGAACACTCACACGATATTTCGTGATAATTTGAACGGAATTGAGCTCCGTCTTCATCAGAAGATTAGTTAGGACTAATTTTTTATTTAACACTCCCATGTTACTTCGAAGAATATAAATATATTTAACATTTGGACGGTACCATAGAACAGAGAATGAAATAGATAACACGTAAAAGGACACACATTGTAGATTGTTTAAGCTTTCGGCCTACTCCTAGGCCTTCTTCAGTTCAGACTGAAAGGTCTTGGGCAAAGAATGGTGTACGGGGAGGGAAAAAAGGGGGGAGGTGCAGGGAATGCTGGAAGTGGAATTAAAGATGGCGGTTAAGGGTAGGAATTTTAAAGGATCGGAAAGATAGGATATATGCGGATTCGCGAATGAATAATCACCGCTACTCCTGTAATTCTGTCTCACTCTCTTCTCTTCCTATTCCTTCACACGCAACTTCACCCAACCTGTCATTCGACGAATTTTTTTCCCTATCAATTCTAGAATCCCTACCCGGTTCAGCCACCAACAGAGAAGTGAGAACTCGCGAACCCGCATATATCCTTAACCGCCATCTTTAATTCCTCTCCGAGCATTCCCTGCACCTTCCCCCTCTTTTTTTCCCTCCCGTACACCATTCTTCGCCCAAGACCTTTCAGTCTGACCTGAAGAAGGCCTCGGAGTAGGCCGAAAGCTCAAATAATCTACAAGGTGAGTGTTCTTATACGTGTTATCTTTTTTATTCTGTGTTCTATTGTGCCGTCCAAATGTTATATTGCTCTCGTGAGTGCTTACACATCATCAATACACAGGTATATACATATTTGTGTGTATACGACATATGTATAGATGTCTCCAAAAATAATTGATAGGTGTTCCCATTTAAATTTTTTTAAATATTCTAACTTATTGCTACCCAAGTATTCCATTTTTTCAAATACATTTTTGCCAGAGTATATAAATATCATCCTTCAGTTTCATTACCATAATATTATCTAGAAAGACAGGATTATACTAAACCTGCAATATTTTTCTTTCCGCTGTCTTTGGAAAAGTGTACATCACATTACACATACGTTATGCACACACAATTATATATTGATATAATAAAAAATAAAATATGTAAAATACCAAATATGCAGACATCTATAAGTATTCATCATCCGACCTTCCATGCGACCGCAGATCACTAATCTACTGAGCGAATAGACGTCGAACTCTCTAGCACCAGCCGTCCGAGGCACTTGCTGCTGTCACTCGATATTTGCCTCATCTTTTTTCTCCTCCCGAGGAAATCCTTTTCAGAGCTCTGAGGGCTGGGGAGCGGGAGGCATGATTACGGGCAGGGGAGGGGTTGGAGAGCCTTCTTCCAACTTTGCGTCTCAAGGGCTGCCGATATGGAATCAAACCACCCCCTTCCGCCCATTCACCCTTCCTTACTCTCCTCTCGTACCCCGTCTTCTCTTCTTGGAGACCACCCCCATCTGGCCTCCCCCGTGCTCCGGACAAAACCGCTCGGTTTCCGGAGGATGCGGGAGGTCAGGTTGCGATCTCTCTCACCCGTCTCCCCTCCCCTCGAGAACCCCTCGCCCAAAAGTCCCCCGGAAAGCCCAGACCCACGCCATCATTCCGCGTGGGCGGGGAGGGAGTTGAGCGCGGGCGTACATTCCGCTTTATGCCCTCTAGATGTCACGGGGTGTTGAAGAAAGAAGGCGAGGGAGGTCATCGATTTCGTGCCAATAAAAAAACATGAAACCAGTAATCTTTGGGGAGAAAAAAGCAATCAGAGCCTATGGAATGGTAAAGGGGGCGGAGGGGAACGTGGTTGGGGTGGATTGGGTGGGTTAGGCAAGAGGACATGAGTCGAATATTGCTAGTGTAAAAAAATAAAAATATATATATAACGGGGTCGAAATAATAAACTTGGCCCGCGTGTCGTCGAGAAATCCGAAATTGAATGATAAAGTCGGAGAGAAGTGAAGGAAAAAAAAAGTGCGAGGAGAAGGGAGTTAGAAAGATGGAGCCGAGGGAGGGAGTGAGGGAAGGAGGAAGAGACAGGAAAAAAAAATTTGGAGAATCTCGGGAAAGACTGTCGAAAGATAATTTCGTTTTCGGAGATGGGGAATTTAATTAGAAATGACGTCGGTTGATGGCGACAGCGGGGGTGGGCCGGGCATGAGGGGGAGGAGAGATGGGGTGAGCGGGATGTCTCCTTCATCTGTTCGCTTCGCGTGCAAAGGGAGAGCGGAAGAAGGAGGACACTTATAATCGCTTTGTTTTCTCTTCTCCGAGGGGACTTCCTCTCATTCGCGCATTTGCCTTCAGCGGCAGAAGCGGCGAGCGAACGCGGGGCGTGTCGGGAGTGGAGGGGGAGAGCCACGGGGAGCGGATTGACTGATTATGAAGGGAAGGTGGGTGGGCCCGGGAGAGGGCCAATCGTCCCCTCCCCTCGCTCACTTTCTCCTTCCGACGGGTCTCCTGAGTTCCGCTCCACCCCTTAACTTCCTCCACCTCCCACCCCAACCACTCTCTCCGTCGTCCTTGAAATTTAAGGGAGGTTAGGGGGACCCTGGAAAATAAAATTGATCACCCGAAAACCTGTCCGCCTAAGCCATGACTAGTTTATTAATCATTTCCACAGGGAGGAAGTCGAGGGAGGCCTTGTTTACAGAACTTTCCCCCCTCTAACAAGCGATTCCATCCCCAACCCCCCCCCGCCACTTTCCCATCTCGTCTTTATTTCCGTGCAAGCATAAGTACACATATCGGGTCTTTGCTTTCAAGAGGAGCTCTCCCCCTCTCATCTTTTCCACCCTCTCCCCAACCGCCACCCCGTCCTCCCTCTCCCGAAACCACTCCCTGCAACCTCGAGCGATGTTATATATACATAAATATATGTATGCCTATTTATGTATATGTATAAATAAATAAATATATATATATATACATATATGTATATTTATATATAATGCTCAATCAGCCAAGGGGTTGCAAGCATTGCTGAGTGAATTGGAGGTTCAGTGCGATAGATATGGGATGAGAATCAATATTAATAAAACAAAGGCTATGCAATTTTCCAGAAAGAAAAAGGCTAAGCTAAATATTAAAAAATGCGGGGAAAAAATAGAGCGGGTAGAGCAGTTTACATATCTCGGAAGTGTTTTGGACCAATACGTCAAAGTGGTAGGGACCTAAGGAGAAGAATTGCGCTAGGCAAGGAGGCTTTCTCAAGGAGGAGGGAGTTGATGACGGGGACATTGAGTAGGGATGTTAAGACAAGACTCGTAAAAACTCTGATATGGAGCGTAGCTATGTACGGCGCGGAAACGTGGTCGCTGCAGCAGGAGGATAGACGTAGATTGGAGGCTTTTGAAATGTGGGTGTGGAGAAGAATGGAGAAGGTGAAATGGACCGAAAGGAAAACAAATGAGGAAGTGCTAGAAATGGTGGGGGAGGAGAGGGGTTTGTTGAGAGAAATCCTATGGAGGCAGGAAAAATGGATGAAAGGCGTATTGAGCGGTAGTGGAATGTTGAAGAGGGTAATAGAGGGGAGAATGTTGGGCAAGCGAGGTAAGGGTAGGAACAGGATAGGGATGTTGGACGGGATGAAGGGAGGAAAGAAGTACACCGAGATTAAGAGGGACCTGATATAGATTAGTTTGCTAGGTGGGGAGTCACAAAATGTTTATTTGATAGTTGTGTCCATCCAAAAACCTACCTTAACCGGTAGATTACCTAATAATAATAATAATAATAATATATATATATATATATATGCATATATATATATGCATATATATATATATATATATATATATATATATATATATATATATATATATATATATGGGGAGAGAGATATCAAGTCGATCCCTCTATAATTAAGGTCGTTGTCTACTTGGCTCCCACCTTCTTTCCTTCCCACCTCCTTACACGCTATTAATCCCCCCTTCCCACATTTTTCAACAACGACAATGCTCTTATGTCTCGAATTCCCGTTACGTGACGCGAAGTCTTTCCCGTCCCTTCGGTTAAAACCACGGTAGACCCCGTGTCGTGTCCTATGCCCAATAACCGCGGTAGATATTCAGGAAATTATGTCAACAGATCTACGTATCCAAATAATGAGTTCTCCATTAAATGTTTTATCTTGCTTGTAATTCGCCTTATTTTAAAATTTGGGAAAAAGTATGTTTTACGTTCACTCTCGGTGGCGATGGAGGGATCTTCAGGAAATCTAAAATTAACTACTTCTTAGAAATATTAATGAACATAATCAGTTTGTCGGAAAAATATGATAAATATCAAGCAAATTTATGTAGCAAAAATATAGCAGATATGTAGCATATCTAGCCAATATTTTATATGTTCTCGTGTCTTGGTCCATAAGTTTACGTTTACCCTCTTACACCGAATGATATGTAAGTATTTAAATTTTCTATACTTTTGAATGTCTCGCCATGAGGTGGAAAATGGTGTCTATACTAAAAAAATTTCCGCAAGTTTGTATGTACCTCTATTTCTGATTAATACAATGCCTTAAAATCAAGAATGACTTTATTTTTTTTGTAAATAAGAAGTATAGTTAAAACCGACTTTCAATGAAAATTATCGAAATATTGTATGATGATCGATCTCTTTAAAAGTAGAAAAAGTCTTTCTACCAAAACGCAATATTTCCGTAGCAATGGTGAGTCAAGTTTACAATCTTATGCCAAAATATGAAAGTTATTCATTACCAGTGAAAAGGTTAAAATGAAAAATGAACTTCCTGGTAAATAAATTTTCTATCAGTGGCTCTAATATCTTATTAAAGGAATTTACAAATTTATTAATATAAATGTTATTTAAAAAAATATTTCTTCTTCATATTTGATAAATTCCCAGCCAAACAGATAGTGTAATCATTGAATGGTTAGGTATATCTAAAGTTAACATTCCAGCATTGAAATCAATCATGTATTTTAGAATAATTCATTTACATAAATCATTCGAAAAGCACGTTATCTTCCTCCATCATACACACCATTCACCCTTTCAACGCAGTCTTCAATATTCTATTCCCTCGAAGTATTCTCATTCAACCAAAGTGTTTTGCCTTCTTTGAATTCTTCTCTAGCAATTTTCTCTGCTTTCTCGCAATACGTAAGACTTCAACATTGGGCTTCCTCTCCACAAAACGAATTACCCGTTCCTCTCTCTGCTTACATTTCAAAAGCCTTCAATCTATATCTTCTGATCCTCTTTCCACAAAGAACAAGTTAGTGAAACATACAAGGCAAGTCATCATCTCAAAACTTTACAAATATATTCTTTACCTTTGTACCTGTTGTCCCTGTCACCAAGTCCCTGATTCCTGTTAAAAGGATTTCCTTTCCGTGATATTCTCGCCACTGCAAAGTCATTTCCTCTCAAATTTCTCAACATTTCATGCTCTTGAAACTTAAATCCACCGTTTGTAGTGTGTCATCATCTTTACTCTTATTTCTCGATGGGCTCATCACCTACGTCTTTTAAGATTTCTCCCCAATCCATACTTATCGTATGCGTTGAGAGCACTCACTTGGCTGACTTTATCAATCATTCCCATCTGCATATTCAAGATTTGTATTAAAAGTAACGGGAAATGTTTCTGAAAAATAGATTGTATTTCAGATATTGTTACGATGCCTCCAAATTCTTCAGTGCATCCCTTGAGCGTTGACACACTTTTGCGAGCGGCTTGTTAGGGTACGCGTTCAAGCTTCTCTGACGACACTCTAGGCTCCCATCGAGATATACTTTGAGGCAGGATTTCACTTTTTGGAATAGAAAATAGTCTGTTGGTGCCAATCGAAACTGTAAGGGGGTTGGGCAATCGTCGCAATTCCGTTGCAGAAGATCTTCCCAAGCAGACATATCATTGGCTCTTGGTCGTCCATGAAGACCTTCGGGACGAGTTTAGTGCAAATTTTTTGCGCCGACAAATTTTCAGTGATAATGGTGTACACTATAATCTTTTCAATTTCTATACGATCTGCAATCATTCGCAGACTTAATCGAAGATGAACTAAGGACTTCGCACATACTTTGCACGTTGTCGTTGGTTCGTCCGTGGCTGTCCGGCGCAGGGCTCGTCCTTTACACTCTCTCGGCCATCTTTGAAGAAGTTGTGACACTTGCAGACTGCAGTTTGTGACATGGTTTCATCTTTAAACACTTTGGAAATTATGTATAACGCCTCCGTCCCCAATTTACCCACTCCAACTAAAAATTACATATAACTTTCGGTGGCTGTAGTTCAGGGGTAGAGCGTTGGACACACACACACACATACGTATGATGATATATATACGATGATTAAATAAGGGATGATCAGTTGTAGGAAGGGGAGAGGTACGCATGTTGTCATTGCGGTAATGAGATCACTGATCAAGAGGAATATATTGTAGATTACGATCAGGACGGCTTTGGCTGATTCGTTGATTTCGAAAAAGCGTTTAATAGAGTGAACTGAGAAAAACAAATGATCATATTGCAGAGAATAGGAATGAATTGGAAGGACAGGAGACAGATCGGCCACCTGTACATGTCTCGGACTGCTCAGTTGCGAGTGGGGAACGGAGAGTCCGGATGGGCAGTGTTAGGAAGAGGTGTAAGGCAGGGTTGCCCATTATAACCAGTGCTGTTAAACGTACATGTGGAGGAAATGATTAAAGAGGCATGGGAAGAAATGGAGGTAGAAATGAAAGTCGGAGGGTAATTGGTAAAATCGGTTAGGTTTGCTGATGACCAAGCATTAGTTGCTCAGTCAGCCAAGGGGTTGTAAGCATTGTTGAGTGGATTGGAGGTTCAGTGCGATAAATATGGGATGAGAATCAATATTAATAAAACAAAGGTTATGCGATTTTCCAGAAGGAAAAAGGCTAAGCTAAATATTAAAATAGGCGGGGATAAAATAGAGCAGGTAGAACAGTTCACGGATCTCGGAAGTATTTTGAACTAAAATGAATCATAGAAGTAGGGACGTAAGGAGAAGAATTGTAGAGAAGCTTTCACAAGGAGATAATTCATGACAGGGACGTTGAGTAAGGATGGTGAAAAAAGGCTCGTAAAAACTTTAATACTGAGAGTAGTTATGTACAGCGCGAAAATATGGTCACTGAAGTAGGAAGATAGGCGTGGATTGGAGGTTTTTCAAAAATGGATGAGGAGAAAATGGAGAAGGTGAAATGGACCGAAAGGAAAACAAATGAGGAAGTACTTGGTATGGTGGGGGAGGAGAAGGGATTGTTGGGAGTTTTTTTTGTAGTTACAAAATATTTATTTGGTAGTTGTGTCCATCTAAACCCACCTTAACCAGTAGATTACTTAATAATAATTCATGGGAACTCATTTATTATTCGATTGTTAATGACATAGGTGAACCGTCGGCGACCGCGGTGTTACACGTTCCGTTGAGTGCGTAAATGCGCCGTCAAATTCACGTTCCACTATATTCAAATTCCAGTCACTTTCTATTACGGATTTAAATGTTAAATCTAAAGAATACAGGCATGTATGTGGTCACAATTGATTTCATATCATAATAGTAATAATCTAGTTTGAGTGAAAATCTTTTATGATTTTCCGTATCCGTCGAATATATGTCACCTTGTAGAAGACACGAAAGGTGGTTCAATTTCAATTTTGAATGTATTTATGTGAGCGCTAATGACTTTTTCCCCCTTTGTTTGAAAGTTTGTTGCAGCTGATATTTGATTACTAGATGACGTCCGAGCTATAGAGACCTCAGTTGTTTGACGTGGTTCGCGTCGACAGCCACTGGAAATATTAAACTTTAATAATCGGCTGCATCATGAAGGAGTGATGGATATAATGGACATAGGGTTGCCTCTGCGGATTTATCACACCTTGCTTATTAATATCAAATGACCGATTTTCAAATAAAACTTAGTCGTAGTAATGCAAAAGCACAGCTTCCTGCTGGATAGGCTAAATTAAGCCGTATATATTTCTATTTAAATAAGAATTATTAATGCAGTTCCGCAGACATTATTATCAGTAATAATTTAAGCATTGATATGAAAAATTATTTCCTTGCCAAAAACTAGTTCTAGCGTAACACGAATATCATTTATGCTAAAAAAAACAAAGGTGTTTGAATATTCATTAAATACTTTGTTTAATTCCATCTGCTGCATCGGAATATCAGTTCCTACCTAGTTGAAATGCTTTAACTATGTAACGAAGTAAATTTACGAGCATTTAAAAAATATATTTTGAAAATGATTTATATAATAATATTAACTGAGTTTTAAACTCCTCAGTTTTTTAATACATTCCGTACTTCAGATTCGATCTCCAAAATCCCTAAATTTCCAAATGTTTACTTTCAATTAAGTGAGGAATCAAGAGATTTTTCCAGCACTCCTTTTAAAACTCCTCTTTTATCCCTAAATATTGAACTTCGTTTTATAAGGAGGTAGATTTTTGAAAGAATTTCAGCAGTGATATTATTAAAAGAACAAATTAGAAAATATTGAAATAATGTCTTTTTTTCTTCCATAGGTAAGCATCACGCTGCCCTCGCACTCGATGAACACATTTGCAGGAGGGTAAGTCGTTACCAATTTATCATTCAGCTTTCATTTTCACTCATATAGTGTTTTCATTTTTCACCATAGTTTTCACTATTGCTGAAGCTTATCTCTTACGTTTTGGTAGTAAATTCCCCTGATGTAAGAAAGGTTTAACTTTGTAACTGAACCGTGGAGTTTTCCTTCATACCGCCAGGTAATTGAAAATACCACGATTTCACGATATTTTTATTTCCCATTCTCACAAGCATGGTTTCAACGCGGAGTGGCATCATCAGTTCTTACCCTGATGATTCTTTACAATGGACAAACCACGAATGCGGAAATGGGTAATCAAAATAATTTGTGGTATGATGGAGTTTTCTTTTGTCTGTACGATATTATAAGATGTAAATGTTTCAAGATGTATTGCTGCCAATTTCAAGCCAAATAATTATTTAAGTTAAAATGCGTTCTGTTGTTCGGGCGGCTCATATTCAGTATTAGCTGTCCAACATTCAGGATCTTGAACACGAATAAGGCTACTAGATCAGGTTTCATATTACACCTCTATTACGTGATTGAACCTGAGCGAAAATACGTTTACACTCAGCGTATTCGATGAATATCTTTTGGATATCTCTAAACGGAAGGCATTGGTATTTAATTCGGATTAAAATGTTTTGAATGTTGCTAAATTTGGAGATAAACTATTAATACTGTTTCATATGGTATGAATCGAATGTACTGGTGTCTCGGTGCCAGTAACTGCGACGATAACCCTAGATACTGGTACCTGCGCACCGGTTCCTAGTGAAAACATTTTAGTGTCAACGTAACTACGGTCGTGAATCAATGAAAAAGAGATAGCTAAGACCGTAAACTTGATTGGCACTGAGTGGTTATGGAAAAAAAACACTACGGTGTTATTAAAGTATGGTGTTAATAAATACGGTGTTATTCCGTAGCACACCTTAGTGATCGAGTGGTTGTAAGTTTGCTATTTATTATTACTTTGTTAAAAATTATTTATTTTGCCTTTTGTGTGTGATTGAGGTATGCATAGGTCACTGTTTCTCAAACACACCCAAGTCACCTAGGATTATTTCCCTATTTCTCCCCTTACTTGTAACCTTGTTTTTTCCCTTGCCACTTAGTGCCAATGAAGTTTACGGTCTTGGCTATCTCTTTTTCATCAAAACATTTTAGTTTGTATTCGATACCGAGTTAGCGGTATTATAGTATTCTAGGTTGTGTTTAATGTGGAGTACAGCGTTGCATGGTTTCGAATCTTGGTTTTGGAAAAAAAAACAAAAACGGCCATAATCTGAGCCTTTCAACGAGTGAGTTCGGAGAATGAAAGAGATAATGAGGTAAAGATCCGGGATGATAAACAAACTAGGCTAAGATGTGGTGGGACAAGAATGTAAGCTGCGGGGCGAGTCAAATTAAGAAGTGGATAGTGGTTTTATCAAGGAAATTGGAGTGATGAGGATCGAGGCACACATGACAGGATGTTGGTTAAGCAGGCAAGAGGGTGGAATTCTCCATAAACATTTTTAATTTTCTTCACTTTTTCATATCTATCATAGGCAATAAACATATTTTTGGCATAAGCAGGAAACCATGTTACAGTGATGCGATCATCCCAACCGATTCTTGTCACACCACGGTCCATAAACTATCAGTTTTCCATTCAATGATACACCGACTTGTTCATTTACCCCTAATTATTAAAAATGTCAATTTTCAGTTAGTCGCTATAAAATCTAAACCAGTGTTCCATGGATAGTGTGTAAATATGCTGCCACTGTCTTAAATAAAACATTAAAATCTAAAGTAATTTCACTGTTATGCTCCCTTACCTTCATACAAGAAAAAGCTCAAAATGTGTTGTCGTTTATTATTTGTAGTTTATATTTACAATAATTCCGGATTATGATTCTAATAATTATTACAATAATTGTATTCCCTCGTCTGCGTACGCATGTGAGTGTGGGAAGGATCGGAAAACCAAATAGAATGTACGGAAAGCAATAGAAACGGTGGCAGTTGGGTATAGGAGGATAGGATGGGAAGGGGGATGCGGTTGTTGAGGGAAAATTGGAGAAGGCAGGAAAATTGGATGCAGGAGATAGTGGCTGGCGATGGAATGGATTGTGATAACGGTAATAATGGGAAGATGCTGGGGAAGTGAGAAAGGGAAAAGGAATATGCGTTTTGGAATGAATTGCGGGAGTTGGAAAGGATTTCGGGCTAAAAAATGAGCCCTTGAAATATGTATCAATGTGTATAAGAATATTTTGTGTCAATTTAACTTGGAGTACATTAGTATGTGGCATATGGAAACATACAAAATCTACCCTGAGCCGCTAAGCACGGGTAATAACTCTGCGTGTATGTATGCATATGTGCTCATTCGGATATGGAATAGGGATGGAATCAGGTATACGTACAAAGCAAAAACGAAAATAGTCGGAATGTGGAAGGGTTTGTATTTCAATCAGAGTAAAATTTCTTGACCGAGATTTGAACGACGGATCTTCCATGCTGTAAGAATTAAATTGCCGAGGAAACTTAATTTTTCAATTACCGATGACATTCGCATGGGGTTTAGGCACCAAAGTTTCCTGGTTCTTTGGGCTAGAGATGGCGTTCGCGAGGTACGTATTTCACCCCTGATACATTCATGGCCAAACACACGAGAAAGGGATGAAAGGGAAAGCAGTCTTAAGGAGTGGACGCAGTGCGTTTAGAGGCACGCTTTGGCATTAGAAGGAAATGAGCAGCGTCTTTCTTGATAACTTATTGTTAGAGCTTCGACCCGGTATGTAGAAGGTCCGTGGTTCAAGTCCCATCCAAGGAAACTTTTCTATTTGGAATCCGCACCGTTCTACTTATCCCACTGGCGTTGGGTTTGTCTTTTACATATGCTTCTTTCGTTTTCCTCCTATACATGTATCCGTATGAATCTTTTTTCCCCTTGTGACGGGTTTTCGTGTTTGAATGCGTGTGCGTGTGTACAGGCTTGACATTGGGTTAAAAAAGTGAAAAAAAAATAAAAAGACAAGATTTTCGGTGAAAAGACAAAAGAAGAAAAGACAAAAATTTCGGTGGCACTACCGAAAGGAAGAATAATCTTTTGTAAACCTTGGTCAGTACACACGAACATATACATGCATAAACATACTGTAGGCACAAATATATACATAACACATAAGTATGCAAACATATACACATTATGTATTATGAATAAGCATATATATAATATGTATAACACTTTAGTACAGGTTTCACGGACGTGAATAATATTGAATTTGAAGTTAGCACTAGTGGACAAAGACAAAAACACAGTTACATAAAAAAGAGAAACTCACTCGGTATCGAACTTCCTTTGGGCCAACCCACCTTTCTTAAGGAAAAGGAGGGCAAAACTTAGTCTTTTTTCTGTCGGTGGCTTGGACCAATGAATATTCAATATCGAATGAGTTTCTCTTTTTATATATATGCGTATGAATATACTTATGTAGAGTCACAGCGTGACGATGGCACAAAACAAAAAAAACATTGTCAATTTTATATGTTGATTATTTTGATTGTATTATTTTTCATCGAAAGGAATCCAGTAGTCTTCTTTATTGTGAGAAAAGGTGGTTGAGAAACCGTATTATTTAATAAAAAAAGAATACGTCCTCTTTCTTTACCTTTTTTTTCATAGTACCCCCTGTGACTCGTAATAGATGGCCATCCACATAAGATAGCCGGACGTCGCAGGAAGGGCACTCGAGGAGGTGGGTATTGTTTATGGTCACCGTGGCATCCGATTGGAGGGGGAGAATGCGGGGGCCGGGTGGGAGGGGGACGGAAGGGGTTTTAGGGGGGGTGGAAGTTTTTCCCCGATGCTCGTCGTCAGTCCATTACCGCGGCCGTCTGTCCAAATTCCATTCGCAATTCCGCTGCAGTCCACTGAGTCAGCCATTTCAATTACGTAACCTGATTAATTCCACGCTTTATTTTTTACTTAAAAAAAAAGAAATCCCGGGCGGTCCATGGTGGGCGTAGTTGCTACTCCCTCCTTCTCTCTCGGAAAGAGGCAAAATAAAGAGGAAAACTAAAAATATACCTCTATTTAATCTGTCGAAATAATAAAAATGAAGAGCATGCTAGAGAGATGTTGACTCCGTGACTAATTCCCGGACCCGCTGTCTGCTTCCAATGAAAATGCGAGTGCTCTTTTAAAAAAAGTTGGTTTTGATTATGTCAGCCTAAATTGAATTGGGACGGGGTGGGGTACGATATATGTATATTATATATTTATATATATGTATTTATATATATTTTAAATAAATATATACATTCCACCCATTCCCATATACAAGTAGTAAATGTATTTGTGTATATTTGTATGTTATATATACATATATATATATATATATATATATAAAAGGAATGGAAATAAAAATGGAAAGGAGGTAAAAAACGCGCCACAGTTTTGCCCGTGGCGCCCTCTCCGTCCGGCGAGCGACTGGACTTAACTGGAAACGTCCCGTCGATGTCCACCATTCTTCGTCCACTTCCTTTCCCGGGACGTCGATGGGAGGGCGTGGGACTTGGACCGTATTTACGATACGATGGTTGCAAAATCAGTTTAAAGTTTTCAAAGCCATTGTGCGTAGGAAAGAATCCTTTTCGCTTTCGATTGTGCTCCTAGTTAAGCGAAGCCACTTCATCTTCCGACTACAATCTGCCGATTTGTCCAGTTCTCTACTCTCATATACACGTGCGAAGGAAGCCCATCCTCCCATTTATCAAACGGAATACGTTGGGAGTCCTGGCTTCTTTTCGACGTGATGCAACATTCCATGATCTGCAGAATAAATTGCAATAAAAAAAGTTCAAAATCAAAGCGAATGAGGGAAATGAATGCAGGCCCCACACCCCAAGAGAACATAGATCAAGGCATGAATAAACTCTGGGCACAGAAATAAGATATTCCCGGCGAGAGCGCTGGGATTGAAGGGGATGTGTGAGTGAACGCATCGGTGCCTCACCGCAAAGGGAAGAGTGCCTTAATTACTGCGAAATAAATTTTTCCCGGGAAAGGTCCAACAGCCACTCCTTGTAATCCTTCCCCCGTCATTGACGTGGCACATTATGTCGTTGTGGTGAGTCGAGCCTCGGATATTCCATAGTCCGTTTTCTGGGAACGGTTAGCAGCAGATATTACGTCTGAACTTGTAGGACGCGAGATATTTCGAAGGGAAACCGCGACCGTCCGCGCATTTGTTCTCAAACAGCTTCCCCGCTGAAAATTGATTCATAATCACCAATCTTGGTGAAAGCTAGTTCGCAGATTTCGACGTGAAAAATGAAATACTAATGAAGACAGTGGTAACGTGGATGTCACGTAAGTTCATTTTTATGCTCAATTGATTAAAATACAATTCGAATTCGAAATTTCACTTCAGCGGGCTTTGTGAAATAAATGATAGTAATTAAGGTCAATTTTCAAGAATGTGTTTGGGGGAGGGTCATAGTTCAAGAATGTCTTACGCATCGCGGTAGTGTTTTACAAATAGTTCAATAGTCAACTGGTCGATGATTATGTTGGAATTGAGTTGTAACCATTAAGAGCTAACTTGAAATGATTTAGGTCCAAGAGATCATAGAAGTTTTAAATAAATAGATTTTAAATAAATAGAAGATTTAAAAGTCAGCTTCCCTTTTCTTAAAAAACTGTAACGGAGGAGGTGCAGCGGTCAAAGAGCAAATAAATATTTTGGAACCGTATGACACTGGTATTCTGAAATTATACGCAGTAACATCCTAGTATAATTTCTGGAGAGACGACGACTCAGCTGGAGTTAAACACTTTGAAGAAGTTTCACATTTTATTTTCATAGTGATCTTTTATTCACTTCCTGCCACGCGATCATTTCAAGACTGCCGGAATGCTGTCATTTACTTTCGATTTAGGAAAGTGGGGGAGCATTGGATCACATTTGGGAGACATTCTGCGTAACCTTAAACCGAAACCATTTATGCGAGTATACTCGTAGTCTATAGTAGATTATATTATGGTTAGGCACAGGTTTAGGAACACTGTGATAAATTCGCACAGTTTCCCAGGAGCGGATGCGGACTCTGACCACAATTTAGTTGTTATGAAATGTAACGTGCGTTTCAAGAAGATAAGGTAAGGGCGGCGGGTTAGGAAATGGAATTTAGAAACATTAAATGGATTAACGAGGAAGGAGTATCAGGAGGCTGTAGAGAAAATGATGGATGACGGTAAAGAACTGAGTACTATCGAAGAAAAATGGGAATGTATCAAAAAGGGATATTGGAAGCCGCTAAAGACACTATAGGAACCGTTAACGGGAAAAGGATAAGGAAACCATGGGTAACGGATGAGATGATTGCAAAGATGGATGAGAGAAGAAGATGGAAAAATGTAAACACAGAGTTAGGCAAAATGAAGTACAAAGAGTTAAACAATAAATTGAGAAGGGCCACAAATAAAGCAAAAGAAGAATGGTGGAAAACGCAATGCGAGGATATGGAAAGTTAACAGAAGAAGGTCTGTGCTAACAGTTAAAGATAAATGGGGTAAGATAATAGTTGAACCAGGAAAAATCCAAGAGAGATGGAATGAATATATAGAAACACTGTATGGTAAAGAACTTAGGCCGACAAGGTTAGACATAGAAAAGGAACATGACGTAGAAGAAGATAGCTTAGGTCCAGGCATACCCGACGATGAAAAAGAAAGGGCATTAATGGAGATGAAAGCAAATAAGGCTGTGGGGGTGGACAACATTCCTGTAGAAATGTTGAAATGGTTAGGGAAAGGTGGGAAGAAGGCCATATATGGACTGATTCGTAGTATCTATGAGGAAGGAATCTGGCCGGAAGATTTTGTGAGATCGGTGTTAGTTCCTATTCCAAAAAAGGCAAAGGCTACGTCATGTGAGGATTACAGAACGATAAGTTTGATATCCCACGCAGCTAAAGTTATTCTCAGGATCATCAACAAAAGGATAGAGAGTAAGGCAAATGATTACTTAGGGGATGATCAGTTCGGGTTCAGGAAAGGAAGAGGTACGCGTGATGCCATTGCAGTAATGAGATCACTAATTGAGAGGAATATAGAATACAACCAGGACGTTTTTGCCTGTTTTGTAGATTTCGAAAAAGCGTTTGATAGAGTGAATTGGGAAAAATTAATGCGTGTATTGCAGAAAATAGGAATGGATTGGAGGGACAGGAGACTGATCCGCAACCCGTACATGTCTCAGACAGCTCAGGTGCGAGTGGGGAAGGGAGAGTCCGGATGGGTAGTGTTAGGAAGAGGTGTAAGGCAGGGTTGCCCATTGTCACCGGTACTGTTCAACGTACATGTAGAGGAAATGATTAAAGAGGCATGGGAAGAACTGGAGGTAGGAATGAAAGTCGGAGGGGAATTCGTAAAATCGGTTAGGTTTGCTGATGACCAAGCATTAGTTGCTCAGTCAGCCAAGGGGTTGCAAGCATTGTTGAGTGAATTGGAGGTTCAGTGCGATAAATATGGGTTGAGAATCAATATTAATAAAACAAAGGTTATGCGATTTTCCAGAAAGAAAAAGGCTAAGCTAAATATTAAAATAGGCGGGGAAAAAATAGAGCTGGTAGAACAGTTTACATATCTCGGAAGTGTTTTGGACCAATACGGTCAAAGGGGCAGGGACGTAAGGAGAAGAATTGCGCTAAGCAAGGAGGCTTTCTCAAGGAGGAGGGAGTTGATGACGGGGACGTTGAGTATGGATGTTAAGACAAGACTCGTAAAAACTCTGATATGAAGCGTAGCTATGTACGGCGCGGAAACGTGGTCACTGAAGCAGGAGGATAGGAGTAGATTGGAGGCTTTTGAAATGTGGGTGTGGAGAAGAATGGAAAAGGTGAAATGGACCGAAAGGAAAACAAATGAGGAAGTACTGGAGATGGTGGGTGAGGAGAGGGGTTTGTTGGGAGAAATCCTATGGAGGCAGGAAAAATGGATGAAAGGCGTATTGAGCGGTAGTGGAATGTTGAAGAAAGTAATAGAGGGGAGAATGTTGGGCAAGCGAGGAAAGGGTAGGAACAGGATAGGGATGTTGGATGGGATGAATGGAGGAAAAAATACACAGAGATGAAGAGGGACCTGATGTAGTTTAGGTTGCTGGATTGGGGTTTGTTTGGAGTTACAAAATATTTATTTGATAGTTGTGTCCATCCAAAAACCTACCTTAACCGGTAGATTACCTAATAATACTCGTAGTATTAAGAGCACAGTATCACTATATGAATACTGAAACTTAACCGGTCGTGATGATAATCATGGGGGGTCATGATTTTTGACAATTGAAGGGATACAAGATCTGTCCCAAAAGTCCTACGACTTATTTTTTCCCGGTTAGATGGACGGACAGGCGGCCGTTTTTCTGGCTAGGTTCCAGGGAGGGGGGGTCTCAGGAAAGGCTGTAGGCTAGTGGCAGTTGCCTCCCAGCATTTACGGTGCACTGATCGTTTTTTGCGAAACCTCTATAACGTGACCTCGTTCCACTCAATCGTGAATTGTTTATTGGAACAGCGCTACACCTTCAAAATTTGCGTGAATCTGGGAAAAATCGGGAAAGTGATTCTCATGACATGCTCTAGGCAGCTCACGGTGTTAACGCCATATGTAGATCGGGTGTTTTTTTTTGACTAAATTGTTTAGGAAGAATAGAAAAGATGTTAGAAGACACCGAAAGTTCAGGACGCCCTTCGACTGCAAAAAGTGACGAAAATCATACAAGATTGAAGGCTTTACCGAACAGGGATCTAATGTTTAAGTGCTCGTACGGTTTCTGATGAATTTGGCATTCCTAAAAGTGATTTTCATTGAATTGTGGCGAAAAATATGGGCATGAGATAGGTGTGTGCGAAGTTGGTGGGTCCAGAATTCTCGGACGAACAAAAGGAAACTCGCACGCAGATTTGCCAAAAGCTTCTCGACCATGCGAGGAAGAATCCAATTTTTTTTTCAATGCCCCAATAGAGACTCCTTCTTTCCTCGCCTAAAATCCGTGTCTAAAGGACGTCACAATGGCTTGGTGGAAGCACTACAACAGGCCGTGACGAGGGAGCTTATCATCATTCCGGGCACCGCTTCCAGAAGGCGTACGGGTTGTGGAAAACCCGCTGGCAGTTGTGAGTGGGCGCGCAAGGTTACTACTTAGAAGACTTTTGAGTGAATATGTTAATTCTGCCAATCTTACTTCTTTTGAGACAAATCATGTATTCCCAGTTACTATGGTGGTTGTTTAAATGTCTCAGGTGTCTTTTTGCGCAACATAGTGGTCATCGTTTCCATAAAAATGTGCTGGTATAAAATTCCCACGTAAAAACAGGCATTTTAAAGTTTGAAAGTACGAGTACACTACTCGGGGATTTACGGAAAGACGTCAAAGTCTATTTGAACGTTCGAGGCTTTCTTTCATAAAGGGAGCCAGTGTTTTCGGAATAGTGATCAGTTAGCGAGGCGCTCTGTTAAACCTCCGTTTTCATTCCTTCGATAATTCATGAGTCATATGCTCACGTATACTATAAACAGACGATCACCGTGCGCACAATATGCCGGGCGTGTGCGATTCAGTAAGTTCGAAGAACTGGACATGGAAGCGATGTAGGGTATACAAAAGAACCCTACTCGAAACGAAATGCATAAAACGTAGTCGTTAGGGTCCGTTCAAAACATGCCTATAATGGATTACCTGCGTTGAACGCAAACTATCGTACCCAATTTTGTGTTCCTTTTCATCGTGTGCGATGACGTGGACTGAAGAAAATTCCGAGAAAACTTTTTACTGTATTCAAAATGAAACATCGAACGCAGGCTTCCTCACTTTAGCGTGAGCCAGATTGGAAAGCTTTCGATGCGATTGAGGGAGAAGAGAAATGCCAATGACGGAAGAAAGCCGTGGGGCCGGCGGAGGTGACACCTGAAATGACTGGCCGCTGCCAAATCTGCAAGGGCCCGAAGAAAATAATGGTTGCGTCCTGGCGGGGATATTTTTTACATCGTTGTAAAGTGGTATTTTCATTTCGGCCGCCGTGTAGACGTGAGGAAGGTATTTCTATACATTAGGCCACTTACGTACATGACGGATCAGGCGAATTCAAGGCATCGTTCATATGATCACTTTGGAAACAGCAGCTGAGCACATAGAGGAATATTGTGATCGAGATTCAGCCTCCATTATGTCCTATGCAGATATGAATGAGGATTTTTTTCCATCACCAAATGTACTTATTTTAGGCATACGGATTGCAGATAGAAGGGTAGAGAGATAACCGTGATTTCTTTTGGTCCATTTTTGGCCCTTTTACATTCTATTCCATTCGCCGTACTTCATGCAATCACATGCCGACAACCATTCCGTCGGGTTGAAATTATTGATTCTGGCGTTTTGGAAGGGCATGTGACGGCGTCCATTATATTGCGCCAGTTCTGAAAATCGGTCATAATGCCTTTCAAATGGAGAAGGTATAGAAACAAATGAGAAAAAGGCCTCCCATTCCTCTCAGTGTGCTACTCCAGTGATTATATCCAGTCCCTCGGTAAGCTTTTGTGTGCGAACGTTGTATTCTAGGCTCAAAAGAAACATTATCGAATGGAACGAATCGCAAAAATGAAATGGGGAGGTAAACGGGAGAGAAGTTTTGAGGAAAAAATGGATGAAATATGCTAAGTTTACGTGTTCGTGTGTTAGTGCCCATGCCCATTGAAATACGTTCCATCTCTCCATTATCATATTTATTTATGCAAAAGTTCAGACTAGCCGCCCCCCCCCCCCATCGCTTGACGCGCGAGGGAAAACAAAAGAAGTCAGTTAATCGAAGCGCGAAATGCGTAATGATGATGTAATTGTGAGGGGAATGGAAATGGAATGGAAAATTTGAAGAGATGTGGGCAGATGGAATTGTGGGAACGATGGGGGTGGTGACGCTAGGGGGATCTCGGTTGGAAGAAGGGCGAGAGGTCAGCTGAACGCGGTACTACGTTAGAGGGGATCTGTAATGAGAAAGAGCAAGAGAGAGCATCATCATATAGTATTACATGCAAGTGCGCGGCTATCATCGTTTCAACAACTTTCTCAAAGGCTTTAGAGAAATTAATGAAAGCAATGTCACTTAAGTTTTGGAAAGAAATTGTTTTCATCAATAACCAATTCAAGCTCAGAATTGGGAATGGCCTCAATAAATTTTACGAGGGTGATATGCAATGGTCTCAATCCCATTCGCCGTTCAATTAGATTGTTCATTGATGTAAAAAGGAATTTGATACGCTTTACAATGTTTTGTTGCCTCGGAAACTTCTCCACCGATTTTTGGACCACATGATTCGTTCAAGAGCTGTCGAGCCAACTGGTCCAAATGTTTGAGGTGGAACACTGAGCTATTGTTTTTTTGTAAATATAGATTTTAAGGTATCACAGGGGTATGTGTTTGGGCCGATTATGTTCCTCATATATATATATATATATATATATATATATATATATATATATATATATATATATATATATATATATATATATATATATATATATATGAGGATATATTTATATATATATATATATATATATAAACACACAAACACTAGGTTAATATTTATTAACCTAGTGTTTGTGTGTTTGTGCGTCGCCGGTGTGCGTCATTTTCAATTTATACATATACATATACATATATATATATATATATATATATATATATATATATATATATATATATATATATATATATATATTAGATGGGCGCATTTTTAATTTGTAAGAGTATATGACAAACATTCGAGGTTGATATCCCATTGGTGAATGATGAAGTTTCACGCGTGCTTTGTCATCTCTTAATGCAGGACGATTTTTCTCTTGGGATATTGTGTATGTGTTAAAAATTATTACCGACTGGAAAAACGTTTTATGTGTTATAAATTTTGCATTGGTTTTCCATACAAAGTACTCAGTTAAAAGCCGTGAAACTCTGTAAAAGTTCCGTAATAGTAAAAATAATTTCAGAAATAAAGAAAGCTAGGGAGAGTAGGTTTATTTGAAGGAATTCTTCAGTTCAGATTCTCGTGTACCTCACAGAAGTGAAGGGCAGAGATTTTTTTCAGCCAAATTGTATTTTATATGAAGCGAATGTCCATTTTTCTTTAAGAAGAATGTATTTTGCGCTGGCATGATCAAAGTTGGGTTATGGGTTTAAACATGGGTGCTTCCTACTTTATTATTTTCAAGCCGGTCTTATTCATACAAAAACGAATTCCTCAGGCTGAATTTTTCAAATTCAATGATTAACACAGTAACCCCACACTCTGTATAGCTTAAATTTATCACCAGCTCGATGGGTGTATTTTTTTAAGGTACTTATATTATTTGTAGTTTTTTCAAGAAGGAAGGTTTTTTCCTTATGAGGAATGACCACATTCGAATGCGTCGAAAGTAGTACTCTATAGTTTCATTAGGCGAAGTTAAAAGGTAATTTTTGTAGTCAACAACTTCTGAAAGATATTCAAGAGTGACTCTTAAGTTTAGTTGCGTAGAATTAATGTGGCGTTAGTAAGATTTACAAAAATACCTCTGTCTGCTATTCCTACAACTACTTAACTTTTTGTGTAACATATGCAGACGCTTGTTTACTATACACTGTATTACCAAACAGCTTTTTTGTCAAGGCTGAAAGGTTATTTTTGTGCGTGTAATAACATTGTCGAGGAAGGATATGTATCACTTGAGTAAATTTAATGCGTTATTCACTTATGTGTAGTTGAGTCCCAACTCAGCTGTACCAAACCAGGAACTATGTGCACTACCTTATGCTCCTTGGGACATATGTGTACTCTCTTGATTTTATTGTTATAATTATAATAATTATTTATAAAATTCGTTTGAATTTAAAACTAGCAAAACAATCACTGTGAAGGGACCTGGACTCGTTCTCCCCTCCTTTCTTACACGTACTACTCTATAATAATAATATATTCTTAGTTATTAGTTTAATTATTCGTATTGCAGGGCTTAAATATTGCATGAATGAAAACGATCCAGATTTCAACGAAAAGTTATCTTGAAAATTTGAATAAGTCGAGATGTTTACGCTATGTTTGTAAATTGACTGGTGTGATGTGTTTGAATTTGGCGAAATTAAACATATCAGACTTCTATTGCGTCAATTTACTGTTTTCAAAGGTTTCTTCTTCAAACTCCAACATTTTAAAAATACATGTATATAGCTCGCAATATTGTTATATTTAAAAAAAATAGGTTTTTCTCATCAAATTTCGTATTGCTCATTTTTCCTTGAATTAAATCCTCCGAATATATTTTGTATAATTTGGATTTTTATTGTATAAGCATGTTATTTCGTCTCAAATTAGCGACGTTGGTGAACGAAAGCATTTTGCGAGAAATAAAATCCTCTAGCTTTAGCTTCGGGCATTAGGAAATCCTGTAATTAATGCAATTTGTCATGACCCCCTATAAAAATAATCTTTATGATTACTGATACAGCAAACAGTTATTAAAAACAAATTACATTCGATGGTTTAACCTAATTACTAAGCAAACACATAATAAAAAGAAAAATAATTTAATGGCGATTGCAGACTAGAGTTAATTCATTTCGTGGGAAAATAATTGTTGTGTTAACAAGCTGGATAGCTTATTTGCCACTAGATAATCTAGTATTTAAAGTGAATCCAAGCGGAAGAAAATATATTTCATAATCAGAAGTGGAAATGTGAGCACGGATATTACTGTTTCCCGGACTTCATGTTGAAAGGTGGAGGCTTTGTGGAAAGGAATACGAAGGAAACTAGCTTCATGGACGAGTTAAAGTTGCTTTTTATCAATTAGCACTGATGCAGAAAATTTAGGAAACAGTGCCGTTGATTCATTTGGTTTTTTCAAGTAACGGTTGTAATATGTCCATGGCAACATATAATTTGTAATTTTTGCTAAAATTTGGTGAGCAACGGAACGTGGCACCTAAGAAATTTTTAGTACATACACGCCAACTAAACAATTGAATACCACATTTAATTGCAAAAATCGCATTCGTCCTGTAATTATCGGTCGCAAACCGCTCCGGATTAATTTTAATTTTATAAACACTACGGTGAAGGATTGAGGAAATAATATGACTATAGAGGGAAACTAACGGTGGAGTTTGTAATATGGTCGTTGAAGCGATGAAGTTGAAAGGTGAAATCCGAAAAATGGAGAAAAAGTGGATTGAGGAAACATCAAAAGGCAGTGAGATATCGCGGAAGTATATGTTGATGTACGAAGGAGTGTAATTAAAGAGTGAGGTAGAAAAGTAAAGATTTTTGTGCAGTACGGTTACAATTAGAAATTACAAAAGACTGAATAAGGAAAGGGAAAACAAGAGGGAGTCCACGAGAGATGACATTCGTGTTAGAGCCCAACCACAACATTTTAATATTCAGTCATTCAGTCAATATTAAGTCATGGATAAAACACTTTGATTCTTCGTTTAGATGTTAAAATGCAGTATCTGTACATGTAAAGTTACACAGGCTTCGGAAAAACAAGGAGAAGGATCATCACAAGAGTTGATGAACGTAAAATGTATGGAAAGTAGATAAAAACCAAGTCATATTTTTCAGAACATTTTACTAGGATATTATCACAAGTGTTATTTTACTCCAGATATTTTATCTGCACCTTGCTGACTTTTTTTAAATTAAAGCCTTGAGAGAATATTCCAGTAGTTGAAGGGTATGTTTGCACTCAGGGCAGCGTCGCCTTGGCTCGTGCTACCCTTCACTTCTTCCTCAACGTCGGAAGCCATCGACCAAGCAAAGCCTTCAGAGCAGATTGCGTCTCCTCCTTCGCTGCCAGCCAGGAGTCGGTTGCTTACATTCTGTTTTCGCTCGGAGGAGAAAGAGGCCTGCGTTCGCCCTGAATCACTTCACGCTGACTGCGTGATTTGCGCGAGGAAGGTGAAAGTCAAGAGTTTTTCACTCTTGGCTCGGCCGTAGCGCGTTGCGCGTGTCAACTGGGGAGCACCCGGAGTGGATAACAGTGGACGCCCGTCCGCAGATAGATTTGGCTGGTGGTTTTAGGTGCGGTAGTAGGACTGAAATACCCTAGCGGTGGTGATTCGAAACGGAATTGTTTTTAATTGGCATTTTGGGTGTACTAACTCCCGTCCTTTAAATAGGGCAGTATCAATGTGGCCGACGAATCTGACGCGCTGAAAAGATGGTCTCTAGTGAAAGTGATGTTACCAAGTGTGTATATGCAAAAATTCTTTCCCGACGGATATTGCCGGATTAATGACGTGTATGTGTCCAGATGAAACCCAAAAAATAAAAAAAATCTTTTGTAAATAAATACCTCCTGTTTTAATTGAACAATAGATGATTCCTAGTATGTTAATACTAGGAATACTGTTAATAATAGTATGTTATCAGGGGTCTCCAAAGTTTTCAGCCCGAGAGCCGCAATAACTATCAACCAGCAGTTTTTGGGGCCGACTACACACTCTAGTTCCAAATAAATAGTAATCAAATCAGTTTTTAATTATTCATCTAGTATTATTTTATGCAGTTATAATTAAATAACACAATTTTACACACCAGATGAACACCTGTATTAGAGGAAATGGTAAAATTGTACCCTGGACGCCATAATAGCAGACATTTCTGACTTGAGATATATGTACCTAACATCAACAGTGACCTGAGATGATCATGAGAAAAATTTATTCTCAAATTGTTCTTCACGTATTTCATTCTTGAAAATGTTTTTTCACACAAGTATCTTGTTCCAAAAATTGAAAGGTGCCTCGATGCAAATGTTTTGATATTAGGAAAGTCTTTCTTGGGCAAAAACTGGTAAATACCTACCAATCCTTTTTGGAACTTTTCCCTAAGAAGATAATTTCCATATGATAGAGCGAATCTTTCTTTCAATCATTCCTATTCAGAAAATTCTTGTTAAACTAATGGCATTCCCAATACTTCACACTGGTAAGTAATTATGTGAAGGAAATATCACAAAATAGAATAGAGTGCAACATATTTCGCAATTGCAGCAGTCAACCGCAACTAACAACGTTTGATCAAAATAATCAAGTCTTGAACAAGCAGCTCACCATTTAAAAACTCTGCTACTAGATGGCGTCATATCATCTCGTTGACTGTGAACATTATTAGAATAAGTAGGCAGCGAATAAGGTTTTGGAATGTAGTGATCGGTTGGAAAGCATTACGTACTACAGCGCGCCTCTAATTTAATTCGATTTAAACGTAACGCCCATGTAAGCGGCTCTTGATCTTGGAAGGATATACGTAAATTTCCGCAGATCAAAAGGTCTCCATGGACCAGATGAGAGGGCCTCGCATTCCGAATCTGGACCGCAGCCCGTAGTTAGGAGACCCTTGCTGTATATGATGGCATTTTCTTTATGGATACGAATGTACAAACCAGAAAGATGTGAATTTCAATGCACATATATTGTTATTAAAATATGCCATAAAATTATGATTCGCAACACTTTATTCCTTTGACGTCATCGCCCAATTTTTTCGTGCATAAAATTTAAATGGATCGTATGGCCTGTGCTGAAATACGTTTGAAATATTTTTGTATATATATTTAAAAAATGTTTTCTTTAAGAAATTCTTTGAACTCAAAATATGCGTTTCGGTGCCATTATTTTGCATTCCCGTGCATCACGGTATGTAGTGTTTGTTGACCCTTTGGAAGGTAAACATGAACGCTGTCCGGAGTCGGGATGGTTATTCTCCGAGGACACTAAACGAAACTATATATTTTATGAACACTTTTCTCTTTACGCTCCGTATTAATTAAATTGAAATCAATTGCGATCAGTTTATTGTTTTCCACAAATGAAATAAAAACAATAATGTTCCCCAAGCATGCTTTAACAACATCGCCTCACGTAGAAACGCTGGCTTAAAACTCCAATAGTGCCACGTCGTCATCACCCGGATTCCGGATGACGTCATAGTTCGACACTGCCAAGAATGCGCTATTTTCAACATGTTAATGTCTTTATTTGAGAATTCGGTTTTGAGATTACGTTCCAGCCCTCTACATATTCAAAAATGTTTATGATTATGATAATTTATATAATATAATGCTTATATAAATATATAATGAAAATATATATGTGCAATAAACTATAAAGTGTAAATACTTTTATAAAATATCTCATTACTCTCGTTACCGCTAATGAGATATTTGCGGCAACATTTTCATTGGTTTTATTATGAAGTCTTGTTACTTGCCTCCAACCGGGCGTGTGGCAGAGGATCTACATCACCGGTCATTATTTAATTTATCTCGTAGGAGTCGTGTAGGAGTATCGCGTAGGAGCATTCATTGCGTGGCTGCAATTATACCACCTGGCCCAGTATGAAACGAATTGGACTTGAATTTGATCAATAGTTTACGTTTAATCTGCAATGTCTTCATGCTCCCAGGGACTTCAAACACAGCCTTTCAAATAATAGTATGATGCTAACCCCTATTTGACGATTAATGAAACGGGAAGTTATTATATGCACTTTCTAATTTGGAAATTGTACGCTTTTAGACGCCCTGTAAAATACATGGTTTGTTTAAAAAGTTTCGGAAAAATAAGTTTACTTCAGAAAGTGCTATAATGCCTCACAATTCTTCAAAGTACAACCCTTGAGCGCTGTAGCACTTTTGCCAGCTGCTTTTCCACGACTCGAACGCTCCCTGGTAGGCGGATTCAGGAAGGTCATTAAGGGTACGCGTACAAGCTTCTTTGACGGCACTTAGGGTCACATGGTGGTCTCCTTTGAGAAAAGATTTCAGTTTTTGGAATAGGAAAAAATCTGTTGGTCTAAGTCGGAACTGTGACAGGTTTGGAGATTCGTCGCGATGCCGTTGCAGAAAGTCCTTGCAAGCAGACACTGTGCTCTACTCTTGGTCGTCCGTGAAGAACTTGAGGAGGAGTTTAGTGCAGATGTTTTACATCGCAAAATTTTCAGTTATAATGGTGTGTACTGTCATCTTATCAATGCCAATACGATTTGCAATCATTTGCACACTTAACTGACAGTCTGAATTCAGCACTTCACGTACACGTCGGCAAAACTTTTTACCGATAATTTTTATAGAAACCTATTATTTCGACGCGTAGTCATAATTGTATTCCATTAAAATGCTATCAAATCTGTCATTGGTAATAATTTCCTTATTGTTCGATCGATTCAGCTTCTTCGTCGGTGCATTAATATTTTAATATTTTTTATTCCAGATTATGTTTTCCAGATGGACTGTATAGCTATCACTTCTTGGAGTTTCTTTGAGTTGATTTTTGAAGGTTTTTATTTTATTATAATTACATATATACACAGTATATACCGTGGGTCGCGGTAGTCCAAGGGTAGAGACTACTGACCGGAGGACCCGGGTTCGATTCCCGGGCAAGTCTCTCTGAACACCTGCAGCTCCAACCAAGCTATGTGACTTTTTGGGTACCAGAACTTCCTGGGAAACCATAACCGGCACAGGGAAAGGAACTGGCTCCCCTACCCTGATATGTGAATTTCACACACCATCGGGCTTAGTACTGGGTGAACTACCAAATCGACCTACCAAACCGACCTTCGGGTTGTTTACTGTGTTTACATTTTTTGTTACACATACCCTGCAAGCCAGGATGTGTGGCAGGTGATGAATACACACCAGATTAATTTTACCCGAACATGACTCTTCCGCGGTCGAACAATGTTATTATGACCCCCTATCGTTCGTGGAAAAAATGATTTTTTAGATGTGTCTGTTTTACAATAAATCTCTCTAATTTGACTAGCATGATCTTTCCTACCGTAGTATGATGGGGGTAGTAATACATTTCAACAGCACTGCTAAAGAGACCTCCTTTCAATTTATGCACGAGCTTCAATCTATAATTTAACCTTCGCTCCGTGAGTGAATCTCAGCCTATTTGCTCTAATATTTTGGATACGCTTCTAAATTTATCATAACAACATTTTAAAAATATAGCTCCTCTATGCTGCACGCTATTAATTTAATTTGGCAATCAATCCAACTTCGCGAGGATCCCATATACTTGCACCATATTCTAAATAAAGCCTAACCAACGACAGATAACATTTATCTTTGACCTTTTCATCACATTACCTAGTACTCTTCTAATAAATCCTAATTTTTGGTTAGTTTGTTCGCATATTTCCCGTAAGCTTTCACCAAGGACTGATCGTGAGTGAGGGTAACGCCTAGGCATTTAATTGGGTCCACACCTTCCATTTAGGTATTCCTAATGCATTAGGCGTTCGGCAGGGACTCGCTCTTTTTCCAAAAAAAATTATGACTGCTCACTTTTTTAAGTTTAATTCAAACTGCCAAGTGTCGCACCAGATTTGTATAGCATTTAGGTCATCTTAAAAAGCCTATGTGTCCTCAGGATCACGGTAAACCACTGCATCGTCGGCAAATAAGCGTATCTTACTAGTGAATACCGAGTAAATGTCGTTAATGTAAAGTAGGAATAAAAGAGGTCCGGTGACAATTCCCTGGGAAACACCTGAAGTGACTTCTACTGCATTTGAGCTAAATCCATCTATCAGAATCTTTGACCCAACCATTCAATAAGTCTTTAATCCAACCCAGGATATTTTTATAAATGCCATATGCCTCTAGCTTTGCGAGTACTTTACTATGAGGTACTTCGTCAAAGGCTTTTAAAATCAAGAAATATCACGTCCACTGGAACATTGCCTAAACTTCACGTGTCTCTCCTCGGTGACTTCAGCAAGGATAATCCATTTCGTAATCTTCAGTCATTGTGCTTAATTATGGAGGTTTTCACTCGTGCTCTCCTCCTTTTTTCTTGTATCACTCCTTATTTCCAATTATTAATCTGCCATTCTCCTCTCCTGCTATCGAGCACTCCGATTAGACGCCGCTTGATTTAAAAGTTTCCGCTCTGGCGCCTCTTTTCTGCCGAAGCCCTCTCGACTCGTCGAGAGCGTATCACAGCACACATAGTGAGGGAGGAGTTTCGTAATGCAATTCCATTGCTTACTCAAGCCTAGCACGGCGAAATGTGAATACCCTATGCAAAGTTGAGTGCACGTGATGGAATTAGTAGTAGTTAAAGAGTGAGTGAAATCCATTAATTTGGTCGCCTCTCCTATTTGTAGCTCCATTGAAAGGGTGTAACAGGATGATGCGATGGGGAAAAAACGCCGGGAAATAGTGGCAGGCTGCCTCTTTACTCTTGAAAAGGTGGCCACGGATGGCGCCGATTGACGGAATAGAAAATGTTTTAATTTGGTTTACCTTGCAGCCACCCAGGGCTGCAAGTAAAACAGTTTCAATAGTTCCAAAACAGCAGACAAACAAAACAGCAATTTTGCGATTATTTGGGATGAACCGCAACAACGTGGAACTTGTTGATTTTTCTTCAAACATTTTTTCGTTGTGATAAAAGTCGAAAAGTTCCCCTGCAGTTATATTCAGTAACTTATTACTTATAAACCGCGAGTTTTTACGATAAAGCAACCTACAACGGTAGGATTAAACGTATAGGGGACTGATTCTTTAGGGATTTCACCAGAATATAGTTCTCGAGTTGAACTGGTGGGTGTATGTATAGCTAGTGGGTTGCATTCAATTATTCCATGAATTTTGCATCTCTTCACCGAAATGTACTAATCGAATAATGTTACTGATATGTGTCTCCTGCCGTTATCTTCGGATAGGGATGGGGAATTTAAATTTTTAAAATTTTATCATATAATCAATTCGATTCATGTGTGAGAGGAAGTTTTGATCACGTCAAATGTTATTCCTTCTTGTGAAAAATTAATATTTTGCGTAGGTGTACGTGTATAATCACCAACCAAAGTAATCCATCCGGAGGTTGGTTTGGTAGGTGATAGTTGAGTCCCACCAATACACAGCACAGTGTCATGCTATTTTCGAAAATGAATAGCCAAGGGGCCAGATCCTTTTTCTGTACCACCTATGGTTTCCCAGGAAGGTCAAATATCACAATGTTCAGGTGAAGCCGAGGGTGCCCTGGGGCGTCCTGGATACAGGGCCCTCGGTTGGTAGTCCAGTGCTCTATTGACCGGAATACCACTCCCCCTCAAAGCATATTAGTACAGGTCAACGTGTTACACCGACATCAAACCTTTCATGGGGTACGTACATTAGAGGAAACGATTCAAGATAACCTAGAAAAAGCTAGAATTCAGTGTACGGGCTGTAAAAAATCGTGATGAAAATGTAGAGCAGGGGTGTTACATCGCTTTAATTCGGCTACATTAGTAATTTGCGACAAGGATATGGGATCCATAGGAGAAAACGTTAATTTTTGCATTGAAAAAGGATCGACTAGATTTGTTCGGAATCGCTAGGAGAATAGAATAAGCGTGTTGGAGGGATTAGGTTTGAATGTATTGGTTGTAGAAAAGTTCAAAACACCTGAACTTTCCTTCCCTGGCGAGGGAATTATAATAATTAACAGAAAAATTTACTTCTTGACACTTGCAAAATCATGTTAAATATGCAAAAAAATAACTTTGACAAAACAATTGATTTGACAGTAAATTTCAGTTACAAATTAAATTAAAACAAAGTGAAGTAAGTTTAAAATGCGTGCTCCATATGCATAAGGAAGACTGAGATTTCCAAAATAACGATGGTAGATCCTGTAATTTAAAGGCATATGGCATGCCACGGGCGCCGATTGGTTGGAGTTCACCTTTCCTCGCTCGGCATACAATCGTAAAAAAATCAAATCCAAGCCCCATAATATATTTTGTTGGAAGCCAAAGAGTAATGATTTAACCATTTATTTATAGTGGTATTGTTGGTGTGTATGTGCAAGAGCGTTTTAGCGCGCAGTGAACGTGTGTATTTGAATGCATGCACGGCTGCTGCCTAACCACTGTTCGTAACAAGCCCTTGCGGAAGTTAGCGAGGTATTGTGTGTATTCAGGTGTTCATGTAAGTTGACGCGATTCTAACCGTCGGGCACCGACCTTTGACCTCCCAGCCAGTGTCGGAACAGTCAAGGGAATTACCTTACACCGAAGTGTATCTATATGTTCGGATGCAATGAACTCCAGCTGCGTATTTACACATCATACATGTAAAAGTTGTAACATTTTTATATTTCTTTCGAGAAGTAATGCATGCGTATTTGGAATGAAAAAAAGCCAGCGGGACATTGTGTCTTGCATACGTCGTTCTGTAGTTTCGTAACAATTAGATATTGTTCAAAATGCGCTTTTGATTAGGAATAGTTCAATGTTTAAAGGAGACAGCCAACGACAGGAGGGAAAACCCAGACGGACGAGGACCGTCAGGGGAAAAAAACGCCGTTCGGGGAAATCTGCAGAAAAACGAATATATTACAATCGTAAAAAAATTGTTTTTAAATCCTAGGTGCGTGATGCCCGAACACCATCATTCGCAATCAATTCGATCGCCTAATCGTATTTTACATCCCATCCAAACGACGTGATAGTTACGCTTCCATCTTTGCCTCAGTATTTTGGGAGTGTCAATCTGAGATCTCTGCCTATCATCGTCTAAGCCACTTCAAAGGGTCTCTTGGAGCGTGGAGATCGGAGGTGTTGCGGGGAACTAGGGATTGGGGTCACTGCGGGGTAACCCTTTCTCATAGGGGTGTTGGGCGAGTGGTTGACGCTCGCCATCCCCGTAATTCAATCAGCCGAAATCCGAAAATGACCCGACATGCATCACTCCTCTCGGACACGACAAACCCTTCCCCCTCGTCCTTCCATCCCCCTCCTTCCGACTCTGTATTCCCCTCCATCAAATCCCCCCCCAACCAATACATCCCCGCCCCCCTTAATTCCGGGGCAGGTTAGACTCCGAGGTGGTCAATTTGGCAGGTGTGACAAACTCACCATTAATAAGTAACAATAAACAAGGGTCGCTGTGTCCCATTTGTAAGACAATGGCGGGAGATCAGTTGGTGGTGAAGGTTTAGTGTTGAACTCACGAAAAAATAGTTCTCGGTCAAGTTTTTTTTCTAATCGAGGTTATGAGCACGGAGCACCGATTCAGCAATTTGTCTATTTCATTCCCCTGGGCCAACACGAAAAAAGGGAAATTATTACAAATTTTGATACGTGTACAATTTTGTCTCTTCAGGCGTACATCTCTGGAATCTATTCGTAATCGAAGTAAAAATACTTGGTTTGTCTGCAGACTTCTTGAGGAAAAACCAAGTACTGGTCCCTCGGGTGTAGCATTTTGTTTAATGATTCCAAAACTCAATATGTGAGACGAACGATAAGCTTGGATCAGGGAGACTTTTGCAATGTGGATATGGTGTATGTAAGAAAAAAATAAACGTACGGGAAGTATTCAAGGGAAATAAGGGAGGAGAAGGGAACCGTTTTCTTGGAGAAATTCTAAGAGGGCAGGAAAAATGAGAAGAGGAGAGGTATTTATGGGATGGAGATAGGGACAAAGGGGAGAAGGTCAGTCTCCTGTACCAGGTTTCCTTCGGCTCCTTTTCTCCTCCATTTTAATTCTCCTGCAGTATTTTTCTCCAATCCACGAATGGCCCGATTGGTCTCGATTCGACTATCTTCTCCGTCTTACCCGTGGATATATTCATTGATAGCATAATTGTATCTTCATCGCACGTATTAACTTGTCGATCTTAACATATATATATATATATATATATATATATATATATATATATATATACACACACACACACACACATATTCAAACACGAAATCCAGCCATACGGCATACATATTCATTCACATGAAAATAGATAAAATGAAAAGGGGATAGGATCACTTTTTAAGGACAAACAAAGGAGAGGTGGGGAAGGCGGAATTAAGTAGATCACAAGTGTAGAAATATTTCCTTCACCGGGGCTTGAACACCGGATTTTTCCACTTGCCGGGCGGATGCTCTAACCAATTGAGCTATCGAGGAAACTTACTTTACATATATACATATATATATATATATAACCATAAACACAGTAATCAACCCGAAGGTCGGTTTAGTAGGTGATGGTAGAGCTCACCCGTGTACCAAGCCCGACGGCGTGTGAATATTCACACATCAGGGTAGGGGGCCAGTTCCTTTCCCTGTGCTTGTTATGGTTTTCCAGGAAGACTTGATACCCGAAAAATCAACTAGCTTGGGTGGAACTGCAGGTGCCCAGAGTGCCTTGCCCGGGAATCGAACCCGCGACCCTCCGGTCAGCAGTCCAACGCTCTGCCCACACGCACACATATATATTTTTATATGAATATGAATATATATTTCCAACGAAGGAGTGAGATGGTCTTAGCCGCCAACAAATACATAGAAAAATATAAGAAAAAGCACACACGTATTCCAAATTGTTTATGGGAAGACCACCTCCCTCTGGGGAAAGAAGGAAACTTTTAATGTGTCTATGTATTAAAAAAAAGAGAAATCAAAAGTTATAGTTTTTGAATATTTCGATGGCTCGATCAACATTCTCTCAACGGAAGGAAGAAAGCAGTTCTCATTCTCGACTCAATATCTCGTGAGATACGTCCCAATGATGTTAATATATCAGGCTTTATGTTTGGCGATAAAAAGTTGACGTTAATTTAAAATTTTTATCGCTGTAGTTCCCCACTATAGGCTTCACAAACGCTTCTAGCTCTTTCAGTGCGGCACCATATGTCTCACATGTGTTCGCCTCAATTTACGTCTAATGTGACGGTGACACTCAAGTCTTGTGCGTGACCGGACACGATTACATTAATTTCCATTGTGTAATTGTCGCTCCCTCTCTCCGTTTATCTTTTTATTCGCTCGCTCTTCTTGAATTATTGCAGATGGTTGAGATTAACAGCTCAGATGGTGAGAAAATGGAAAATAGAAGAATTAGACTGGACGAAATGAAAGAAAAACCAGCCGGCAGTAGAGAATGTTATGTGTAAGGACAAGGAGCTGGGTATTATATAAGAGAAATGGGAGCAGCAAGAAGGAGATATTGAATCCGCAAATGATACTAAGAGAACAATTAATACCAAATGGCCATGGATACCCATGGATTACGGAAGAGTTTTAGGAAGATAGGCGAGAGAAGGAAATAGAAGAATATAGAGCTAGGTAGAAGTAGGTATACATACTCGATTGATAATATGAATCTGAAGAAAGTAATAGGGCGAAAAAAGCGTGATGTGAGACGCTGTATGAAAGTATGATAAGTTTATAAAGGGAAGATAAATTTGGTTCAGTGCATGTATTAGAAGATGAAAACACTCTCAGGAAGTAAGAATGGAAAGTCCTTGCAAATTCCCCAAGTTAGGTCAGACAAATTACTAATTAAACTATGAACGATTTTAAATCAACGAGAGTAATTTTAGTTAAATTTTTTAGGTGAGGCCACCGAAAGCTGAGGTCATTTGCGCCATTAGGTATGGACAGGTAAGGGTGAAGGGTGGAGAGAAACCCGGCGTCGGGATGAGCCTACTGTTAACGAAAGGCGCCAAGGGGTGCGCAGCTTAACGTCCCAGCCGACGGACGGCGTACTCACACGAAGTGCCTTCCACAAAGCACCTCAAGTAGGGATTGGGATACTACTGAAAAATAACTGTCGTCAACAGAATTTGAACCCGGGCCCTCTCAGTGGGAAGCCAGTGCAAGAAGCCAGAAGCCGTTAGCCACCGCACCATTCCGATTCCCAATAAATAAATACTTTGTCGTTCCTCACTACAACTCTCCACATTTGGTTTTCGGTGTCCTCCTCCGTGATCCCCGTCAATTTGCGTAGGCTCCTCTTCCTTTCTCGTCCCACTACATGATGAAGACATTAGCTCAGCAATTTAAGGTAGAAAGAGAAAGTTATTTTATGAGGAAAGCGTAAGTCCGGACATTCTTGATTCCAAAATAGAAAGGGTATTGAGGGAAATGTCATCAAATAAGGCCGTGGGGTAGATTAAATTCGCGATAAACTACTTAGGATTTTGGGAGAACTTGGTAGGAATACCTTCTTTGGGTTAATTCGTAGCATTTTTGAGGGAATAATTTGACCGTAGAATTCTCTGCATGAGTGTTTGCACCTATTCTAAAAAATGAGGATAGTGATTACCCCTTTATCAAACGCAAATTTTACGCCATCTATTACCCGGCGGAGAGCAGTCTAGGTGCTATTTTCCTTTTTAATCGTGGTGAAGGGTCACGGGACTTGTTTAGGTGAAGTTATTGTACAATCTGATGGCAAACCATTTTGAAAGGTAACAAAAATTGATATTAGGTAGTGAGATGAAAGAGAGGGAGATTTAAATTGTTTTAATTGACAAACCAAACTACTTATGAGTTCCATGAGTATGGAAAAACCGAGGTTATATTAGAGAAATGAAATATTTGAAGTGTTTTTGGTGATATCAGGGATACACATTTTTAATATAGATCGGTGAAATCATGTAAAATGTTGTCGGATTGGAGAGAGACTGGTGTAGATGCTCATGTAGCAGGTTGGGCATAATGTGGCTAAAAAGTAATTACTCATTTCAAAATGTATTCAGTTATCAACGAAAGTTCTAGGAATGGGCAATCGTTCAATAGTGTGGACGACAAAACGTGTTAATTTGATTCGTCAAGGGAGATATTTGGTGAAAACAAGTTATCTTGGTGATTTTAAGACTCAGGACCAAGGCAAGTTAAATTTTTAAAACTTGAGGTCCTAAAAAGTGGAACAGTTTATCTATCTTAGGAGTGTTTTGGACCACAATTTTCATGGTAAAAGGGGAATGAGAAGAAGATTACTTCGGGAATAGAAGTTTTAACAACGAAAAGGGAATTGAGTAGCTAAAGGCTATAGATAAGGCTTGAGTAAGCATGTTATGAAAAGGTTCGTTAAAAATTTGATATAGAGCTTTATCTTTGGCGAAGCGAAAATAGCCGTTAAAGCGAGGTGATAGGAGTGTATTGAAGGCTTTTGAAACGTGAGTTTGGAAAAGAATGGTGGAGGTAAAGCGGACAGTAAGGAAAACAAATGAGAAAAGGCAAGGCACGGTGAGAGAGGAGGATAGGGGATTGTTGGGAAAAAATCCAAAGAGGCAGGAAAGATGGATGCAGAGAGAATCGATTGGCAGTGGGTTGCTGAAGACTGTGATATATTGAGGGGAGAATGTTGGGCAAGGCAGGAAGGGGAAGGAATGGGATAGACGTATTGGATGAAATGAATGGAGGAAGACGAGCAATTCAAGAAGGGTTTATCGTAGTTTCAGGTTGTTTTGTTAGGAGTGGCATAGAAATTTATCGTTGTGTAGTCTATATCCTTTGAGAATGAGAATATTAACGGAACTCTGCTGTTTATGGTAGGTTTTGGATGGGCATAGACAATGAATAACGATATGTATCATTGGATTTCTTAAAAAAAAGAGCACCTGATTTCGACAATACAATTTGCTTCTCTTCAATATTGCATATTTTTTTCCCTCCTTCCTACATACTGTCCAATATGCCTATATTTTCTATCCCATCCTCGATTGATTAATTTACTCCCTTACATCGCAGTCTTCAACATCCTATTGCCAATCAATATGCTTAACATCCATCTTTCTTACCTCGTTTTAATATCTCTCAGCCACCCTTCTCCACTCTTCTCTCATTATGCCTAGCACCTCCTCGATTATTTTTCTTTCAATTCACTCTACCTATTCCATCTATCTCCGAGCTCACATTTCTAAAGTCTACAATCTACGTCTATCATGCTGCTTCAACGATCATATTTCCTCTCCGTAAATGACTACGCTCCGTATCAAAGTTTTAACGAATATTTTCTTATACTCCTTAATTAACGTCCCGGTCATCCAACCTCTCTTTCTTGTTAAAGCGTCTTTCCCTTAAACATGTCTTGTAATGTCCCCAAGTCCTTAACATCTCTGTCTAAAACACTGACAAATTAGATAAACTTCTCCTCCTCCTCTAGTTTGCCTCATATTTGGGCGAGGCACTCTGGGCACCTGCAGCTACACCCAAACTAGTTGATTTTTCGGGTACCAGATCTTCCCGGGAAACCATAACCGGCACAGGAACGGAAAGGAACTGGCCCCCCTACCCTGATGTGTGAATATTCACACGCCGTCGGGCTTGGTACATGGGTGAGCTCTACCATCACCTACTAAACCGACCTTCGGGTTGATTACTGTGTTTATAGTTTTTTATTGTTTTTCCTATTTCTCGATTACCTTAAAACTTTTGTTTTTTATATTGATTCAAATTTTTATCTATCTCACTGATTTTCTGATTATTATTATTACCACATATTACCCGGCAAGTCGCAACTAGGGTGTATGGCAGGGGGTGATTACACACCAGACTAAATTTGACCTAAAATAATTCTCTCTCCTAGCGTGGTTTCACAACGTTTTACTGATCCATTATCGTTTTTGGGAAAAATGACCCCTTAAATCTATTAGTTCTAAACTTCATCTCTCTAAATGTATTGACTTGATTTCTTCTACCATAGTAAGATGGGGTAATAATACATTTTTGACATACTTTAAATCTGTAGTTTTACTTTCGCACTGTGAATGATTTCCAACATAGCTCCTCTATTAATATTGATACGCTAGTCAATTTATCGTGACAACGTGTAACTAAGTTGACCGGATTAACTTTTGATATGGTCAGGTATTTTAAGTTACAGGGAACGCAATAACATTCCAATTAATGCGCTCAACAATGCTCGTAGCTCTTAGGTCTTTGAAAATTTGAGCATTGGAGATTGGATAATTTTTTCTGTCTTATGTGTCGGCCGCTTGCATTTGTGAACTATCATGGAAACTAGGAATGTGCTATTTGCACTCTGGCCGGCTCCATATTTATTCTCTTTGGAGAGAAGACTTGGGAAGGATGATGAATGGATATGTATGGAGAGGAAACGGAGGAGGTGGGCGGGCGTCGCATTGCCAGGTGTGCACTGCCAGGTTAGCGTGGAAAGCGGAGCAAAAGGAGGAGGAGGGTGAAATGGGATGCTTGGGTTGAATGGAGCTGGAATTTGGGGGAATAGCCGACCAAATGTACTTCTACTTCGGCAGGTGACAATGGCAACAGACCACTTTGACGTATCTAACCGAATTTGCCCATCACTTGGGAAATTGAACGTAGAAGCAATTAAGTGATAATTTCTCTTATAATACTTTGCTTCCCACCCATTTCAAATGGCACAGTCGGATTAGAATGGCAAAAAAGGAGCGTGTTTTGGTTGAAGTAGAAGAGAAAATATTAACGGAGCGCGTATTGAGGAGAGCTGACAGACATAAATTGTATAAGGTGTATTTAAAAAAAAACAGTAATGACATCGCTATTTTTTAGTTCTAAATTTTTATTTTATATTGCTACAGTTTTCTTAATTGAATTATAATATAAAATGAAGCTACTGGTTTTGTTTTTATAATTGAGAGGATTGGTATTGTTCCTTGTTAGCCTACATTAAGCCTACCTTAGTCTATATACGTTAGATCAAACTTATTAAAACATTTAAAGATGGGCCCTTTTTCCGATGATATCAATAATATAATACGAACCCCAATGTATTACGGTCGGAGGGATCACGAATATAAGATTAGAGAGAGAGACTGCAAGACTGACAGGTTCAAAATATCATTTTTTCCAAGAACGATAAGGGACCAGAATGCTTGTAGTCGAAATCCCCCCGGAGTCAGTTCAACACAATAAGCATTAACGTAGAGGGTAGGGGCTGCGCGTGGATATATATATTTATATATATACACACACACACACACACACACACACATATATATATATATATATATTCTAGAGCTGTGCTGGCGGGAGCAATAATAATTACTCCTGGAAGGGTCACCCATGCCAGATAGGTCGAAGGTTAGAAGCCAGACGAAAGGTAGTCCACGCAGCGTCTGTTCCTCAGTGAGGCGGCTGCAATGGCGTCTGACCCCAGTGGGGCGGCCATTAAGTGATGGTGTCACGTTAAAAACACTATTGAGGAAGGCAACGGGAAATCACCTCAATTATGATTCCCAAGAATATAATGATGGGCATTATAGATAGGAAGTACTAGAAATGGTGGGGGAGGAGAGGGGTTTGTTGAGAGAAATCCTATGGAGGCAGGAAAAATGGATGAAAGGCGTATTGAGCGGTAGTGGAATGTTGAAGAGGGTAATAGAGGGGAGAATTTTGGGCAAGCGAGGTAAGGGTAGGAACAGGATAGGGATGTTGGACGGGATGAAGGGAGGAAAGAAGTACACCGAGATGAAGAGGGACCTGATATAGATTAGTTTGCTAGGTGGGGAGTCACAAAATGTTTATTTGATAGTTGTGTCCATCCAAAAACCTACCTTAACCGGTAGATTACCTAATAATAATAATATATTGTTACAGGTTCCCCTCACCTTCCCACACCTATTAGAAAAATCCCAACCCTCTCATCCCTTACCCTTTCCTCCTGGTACTACACCCCCTGCCACACACCTTTTTGGTGGCTCTCAGGGTGTTTATGTAGATGTAGATTCCACGTCATTTATCACTATCGTACCGATTTTATAGCCAACGTGGTAAACGGAAAAGGATCCAAATCTTTAAAAATAATTTGCGGATTGTCTTACATTTCGAAAATTATCTCATCTTCCTATTTTAATAAAACTTCAGTTTTGTGTTGCCTGAAGAATATGCATCAGTGCTGGTAGGAAATACATCTCCAAGGAGAGTACCTACACCGTCCTTCGTTTAACCATGAGTTTCTACCAGAACGATTATTATAATGTTAAACGGTGTTTTTAAAACTAGTTACTTCTCTTATGAACATTTATTTATAAAATACTTCGTCTTCCATTAGTAAATAATGGTTTCATGGTTTGAACGAATTTTCATCTATTGTTAAAGTTTGTTACCGATATTTTTTGCCAGAAGACATTAAGCTTATGGACGATTGTCCACACAGCTAGCCAACAGTTAAATCAAAATTTAAATGCATGAAAGATGCCTCTAATTTCTTTGATTTAAATAAGAAACTCCGAACACGAGAAAATTGTTAGTTTTTTCAAAGATAAACTGTTTGATTTTGTAAATATTTTCGTCAGGACCTTTCAATTGATGTAATGATCATTGCTGCACGTTTACTTGACCTTACACGTATCTTATCAATGTTTGCGGGAGTTCCATGTGCATTATTTTTCATTAATGTTAGTGAAGTGCGATATCAGATTACTATTGGTGCGGGGTAACCATTGCAGTATTGCAGTCTACGCTCTTTAATTTACCCGCGTGTGTACGAACATTATATTTTGAATAATTTTGCACAATCCTTGCTTTGTTCCCTCTTCCTTTCTTTCAGTGGCTATTGTAAACCTCCTTGAATGGGAGCAATGAATTAGATGAATTTGTTAGGGAGGGAATTTATTAATGTAGAATATATCAATGACGTGAAGGGATTTATTAATAATGGAATATTAAATGGGTTTATGAAGTGAAAGACGAGGTAATATACCTGGGGTAGATGAGAAGAGAGATGGAGGCCATTAGGATCATTTAACGTGAAAAATGAACCAGATGGATTGGCCATACACCGAGACTCGATGAATATATAAGAATTATAAGGGAATAATAATGAAGGGGTAAATCCCGCCAGGAAGAGCTAGGGGGAAATGCGTAAAGCAAACAAATGGCTATGTAAGAGGGAAGAGTTATCGATGCGTAAGGGAATAAGCATCGGATAGGGCAGAATTGATGACTGCAATCGACCAGTCTTCCGATTGAAAGGTTAATGAATGAAAAAGAAAATATATATATATATATATATATATATATATATATATATATATATATATATATATATATATATAAGCTGATGGAATATTAATCTACATATTAAAGTGCACACCCAGGCAATACTGTGGATGACGCGTTCGCGGTTTTCCACGGGGCATTCGTGTGCTCCGCTCGCATAATATGCAAAATGATAGTGGCGCCCGGGCGGGTTTGGCTTGGCGGGGAGGAGATATGGGATTCTGGGCGAATGAACGGACGTCTCATTCATTCCGCGACTCCATTCTCTCTCCATTCGTTCCTGGCCTCCGTTTGGCCCATTAGAAAGGGGATGGGATATGGGGAAGTTCGCCATATTTTCCACGACGCGGACGGTGCGGAAAGTCGAACGAGGAAGAGGGAGGAAGAAAGAGGATGGGAGGCTGGGTGGAGGCATAAAACGGAGGGAATGAAGAGAGGAGGAGCAGAAGAAAGGGAAGTGGAAAAGGGTGGGGGTAAGAAAAAATGCACTCATCTCTCTTTCTCTTCCCCTCTCACTTGCTGTGACCGCTACTTTATTGAATGTGGACGGCTTGGTAATAAAAATCGGTGAAATGGTGAAAGGGGCGAGATAGTGGGGGGTGGGGGAGGGGGAAGGGGAGAGCGTGGTGTGCTACATCAGGAGAGGTAAGAGGAGAAACGTGTGCGTTATTTTTTGTGTGGATGCGAGGAGGTGGCGGGGGATGGGAAAAGTCTGGTCCCTGCTTTATGTTGAGTTTATCCCCTAACCCGGGGATGAAGTCTGTATGTTGTGCCTCGGGGGGTTGTGAGGTTAATATATGACCGAAAGGGTTGCGTATTTCGTGGGTGGGTGTAGCGGGGGTGTGAGAAGGGCAGTGTGAGGAGGAGGCAGCTTTCCTGCGAACGAATTCCAACCCCGACTCGCTATACCACTCCCTCTGACGCTCTCTTCCCTAGCCTCCCTGGACTGTGTACTCACTGTGAACAGTGACGTCAAATCACTCCCCATTCGAACGACGCGCGCTATTCCAACGGCTCTGGTGCCCCCAACCGAATGTCGTGGAAACTTGTTAACTTTTTTGTGCTTTTTTGACGGTGCCATGTTGGTTCAGGGTGATGTTGAGCGTAAAAAGAGTCGTTGGACGTCGAGGAGGAAGTAAATTTCGATCTTACACGTTCATGATTCAGAAACAGCCAGTACGAGTATACCTGTATGCAGCTCAAAAAGAAGTGGTCACGCACGTAGTGGTGGTGTCTATTTAAGAAAAGTCGTGTGCGACAGATACGTGGAGCACTTGGAATGTGGAACAGAGTGGTAGAAGTCCCAGAAATTGGGACGCAGGGTGTGAAAGATGAAGACGATATGGGGAGATGAAAGTGGTCAAAGAGGAAAGGTATAAAATTACAATGGATTACGAAGGACTAGGAGAATGTCGTAATAGAAGAGCGAAATTAAATGATCACGCACATTAAGACAACAAAGCATTTTATACGTTGAAGTGGGGAATGAATTACGTGAGAGCCTCAATTTATTGCCAAAAGAAGACGATTCCAATACTCATTTTTCCCGAGCCGACTTTTGACCATAGAACCAACTGACAGGATTTCAGAAACTGTTTAATTTTAAAAATTGACAGCAGCTGATACGCCTTTGAGAAAATTTAGGTACTTAAAACAGCAATGAGCCAGGTGTATGATTGCCAGTGATGGAAACAAGGCGTGAGGGAAAAGTGTTCGGATGCGATGCATTTTCATGCACGAACTAAGCCTATTTAGCTTATGAATATGAGTGAATATTCCCAAGAAATCGCCTGTATTGAATATGCAACGAGAGTTAGTTGTAGTTGCCATTGGCATGCTGTGGGTTATAACATCAATTGATAGGTTTTGTAGGTTTCATAACCATTTGGAAATATCTCTGTCGTGTTCTGAGTAAATCTTTCCAATATATTATATTATAGCATATTATATATTAGCAATATTATATATTAGCAACGTCCTTAGATAGTATTCTTCTTCCCACCGTCTGCTCAAACTTATCTGATTTAACAGCGTTCAACATCCCACTACCTCACCGGGACTTCTAAATTCAGATTCCCTGCCTCCGTTGCTGAGATAACCCACTCTTCTTTCACGATATGTAATACCTCACCTTAAGTTGTGGAAATTACTTCAACCAATATACTGCCTACTATCAACTTTTCATATTAACCTCATTTAATTTATGAAAAAAGCGTAAATTTTTATTTACGATAATAAATGAATATTTATTCTTCATATTAATAGGCAGTCTGCCGAATAGAAACGTATTTTCGACGTCCCGGAAATTATTGCATACTGATTCAGATTACTTAGATATGTCTTCATCTCCATTTTCATGCAATGTCCAAAATGCCATGGCTTCAATTCGTTGGTCTTACCAGCTTATCCAACATTATCCTGACAAATTCACGTTTTCTATAAATTCCTAATGGGCTTTTTATTTTCTACATTATCGACATGATCTGAAATCATGATTATCGACGATTTCCATTTTTCTGTGAAATAAGAGGCATATTCGAAGAGTGAAGGCTTTTTTGCTATGAAAAAAATATTTTGTAAAAAAGTTTTTTCGATAGTTTATTTTTTCTAAAAACCTACTTCACTTTCTGCATAATCGCCATTTACCTCTTAGCACTTTTAGTATGGATTCACCGGCTTTTTCAATCCCTTAGCATAGAAGTTCGCCACCTGGGAATTTAATCAGTTGACAACGGCTGTCTTGAGTTCCTCGTCGTTATCAAACTATTATCCACAAATACATTGTTATTTGAGGGCAGGAAGAGTAAATAGTCGCTAGAAGCAAGGTCCCTACTCTAGCGTGAGGGGACCATTAATATCAAAAGCGGTCCGAAATCGCTCGTTCGCTCAACATTCTTTGCTCTTTCGGTACCCACCTTGCACGCAATTTGTTGTGTCCGAGCTTTCCCGCAGCAATCATGTTAATAGTGAAACATCCAAAAAGTTGGAAATTTATCAGCCATAGATAGCGCTAATCGTCAATCAGATCGAAGTCCTTGGCCCATTTCTTGAACGATTTCATCGGTATGAAAACTTGACCTGCCACTCCGCTCTTCCCCATGCATTTTTGTGTGTGGCCGTTTTGAAGTCTCGACACTATTTTTCAACCTTTCCTTCACGCATAACTGTTCATCCGTACTCTAGGCACGACTTCCGAAGAATTTGGAATGGAAATGATCCTTTTCCTCAGAAAAATCGAATCTCAGCGCGCACTTCACAACTGGCGGGAGCAAATATTTTCGCGGAAATTGTTATCTCTGCATTCACCGACGGACAAACGATTATTGAATCGAAACAATAATTTCAGTGGATTTGGAAACTACTCGTATTAACAGATGTCGGTGCATGAGTGCATCTTTGTTCTGACCTGCCAATATTTAGATAAAATAAAACTGCACTTAAGTATGCCTCGTATATTAACTCTCTGTTTCCATGCCTAAAAAGTGTTCATTTGTATGTCATATTGTTCTTTATCCACCCTTCTCTTGTACCTCAAAGCATTTTACGTTTACCCATTCTCTTTCCGTAAATACCACGTTTCGTAATCAAATCTATACTCGACATATCAGGATTCTGAGACACTATTTTACTAAAATACCAAGTTTCCGAGTCGTTGGTACTTTTCTAAAATACTGCGCTTTACAAACCTATCCGGTTCTAATCATGTTGGTGCATGTGCTAGCGGTATCACTCTCCTGTACCTTATTCACCCTTCTCTTGTACCTGAAAGCATTTTACATTCGCCCTTCCTCTTTCCGTAAATACCACGTTTCGTAATAGAATCTATACTCGACATACCAGGTTTCTGAGACACTATTTTCCTAGAATACCAAGTTTCCGAGTCGTTGGTACTTTTCTAAAATACTGGGCTTTACAACCGTATCCGGTGCTTATCACGTTGGTGATCTCACTATCTCTCCCTAACATTCCCCTCTCCCCGCCCGGAACGCCTCCCTTTCCGCCCGTCTACTTATAAGCCAAGCCCTATCCCTTCCCCGCACGCTCCCCCCCCCCCAGCCAAACCTACGTTATTCTCTTTGTGTATGTTGATGGAGCCGTCGCGCGCTGTTTGCCATTTATTTTTCTTTTTGTTCTCCCCTCCCCTTTTGAGAGAGTTCGATCGCTGCCGCGGCCTTTCCCTTTTTCCCCCGTTAACCCTCTACGGTTCGTTAATGCCGGCGGAGCCGATACTCTTTCTCGCAAATTGACCCGAATCTTCCCTTTTTCATTTGCACACACACACACACAAGCACGCATGAACTCGCGCCTCGTGCGTGCAAACACGCTTGTATATATCCATGCAGGTACGTACACGCGCATATAAATTCATTCGCACGAACTCGCACGTAGATAATATGAATACGAGGTTGCAGGAAAATGCCAGAGGGAACGTGAAATTGAGTATCACGAGGTGATTTGGGAAAGATGAATCAGTCAATTTCGTGGCACATCATTTAATCCAGGACTTGGGCTCTGGACGTGCTCATCCCTATGGGAGGTTTTTCTTTTTAACTATTTAACCCCTATGACTTCTCTATGACGTCCTGGACAGTATTTTCTATCGCTCTCTGTCTTTTTCCTCGTTCTCATGCGCTCGTCGTTTTCGGTTTTTACAGCTATATACAAAGATGGAAGAAACTAGCCGCAAAGGGTTGTGGGGCATAAAAAAAGTTTTGCCTAGTGACACACAAGAATAAAATTGAGATAACTTCAGGAAATTTCAAGAAACTGTAACAGTAACTTTAACGGAGTCAACCGCTATGTGTGCATTATAATGCAACCATTTCAGAGAGTAAAAATCATTCGCCTTGAACGGGATTCGAACCCGGATCCCTCGATATCCGGCCGAGTGTTTTAACCTAAGTTGAATGGCTACTCGAGGACTGGGGTCGCGCTTACGACTGCTGGAAATGTTTGGGGGCTTTAAAGGATCAAGATGTTATGACGAAATATCATAACATCTTGATCCTTTAAAGCCCCCAAAATTTCAGAGTGTAAGAGGACGTCTCGGTAGCTTAATTGGTTAAAACACTCGGCCGGATATCGAGGGATCCGGGTTCGAATCCCGGTCAAGGCGAATGATTTTTACTCTCTGAAATGGTTGCATTATAACTTCAGGAGTCAAAGCGGAGGAAGAATTGCTGTAAGTGAAAGTTTTTCTGTGTTCGGAGCAATATCACTGAGTGAAGCAAGGGAAGGGATATAGTAATCGGACTGGGATTGGCGTATGAGGCTATTTTTAAGAAGAAACAACTGTTGATGGTAAAAAGTAGTGACACAAAGGAGCGAATCTTTAAAATTTGATATCGAATTTACTTTTTATTACGAATTTGTAACTTGGAAACTTGGAACGGCAGAGAAAATTAAGGCGATCGAAGATAAAGAAGTCTATGGAACTGTATTTCTTCAGACGGATCGAGAATGTAAAATGAATATGTAGAGAAATAAATCATGTCCTTAGACGAGTGGGTAAAGATGAAAGCGTAGAGAAGAGATGTAAACAAAAAATTAATACCGGGACCGTAAACTTATTATTAAACTTATTATAAACCGGTATTAGTTTTTTTGTTTACATTGATTCACGACCGTAGCTACGTTTCTTGTATATTTAAAATAAAGAGGAGAGTTACAGGAAGAATAAGGGAACTAAAATCGAAAAATTAAGACAACAGTCACGACAAATTAGGACGTTTTTCTACGTAATGCTTCGGGAGAGCACTAGATTTTACTTTAATTTACACACATTTACGATATTTTGTCAGAAACCATGATTAAAGGAATAATAGAGGGAAAGAATTACCATAAAGAATTAATTTGGCATAAAGACCAAGTTTATGAGAGAGGAATTTGGCCGGAAGACTTTGTCAAATCAGTGTTTGTTCCTATTCTAAAAAAGGTAATGACTAAATCATGTGAGGAATACTTAACAATAAGATTGATTTAGTACGGAGCTAAAGGGATTCTCAGGATCATCAACATGAGGATGGAGAACAGGGTAAATAATTACTTAGGGAATGATCAGTTAAGGTTGAGGAAGGGGAGAGGCAAATGCAATGCCATTGAAGTAATTAGATAACTAATAGACAGATGTATAGAAAGCAATCAGGATGTATTTTCCTGTTTCTTAGATTTCTAAAAGGTACTCGATAGAGCGAATTAGTAAAAATTAATTAATACATTTCAGAAAATAGGAATATATTGGCGGGATATGATGCTAACCCACTACCTGTATATCTCTCAGACTGCTCAGGTGCAAGCGGGGGATGGAGAGTCCGGATGGTATCTATTAGAAAGAGGAGTAAGGTAGGGTTGTCCATTTTCACCGGTGCTGTTCATCGTATACATGAAGGAAATGATTAAAGAGGCATGGGATGAACTGGAGATAAAAATAAAAGCCCGTGGGGAATCAATAAAATGAATTAGGTTTGCTGATGACTAAGCTTAAGTTGTCAGTCAGCCGAGGGGTTGCAAGTATTTCTGAGTGCATTGGAAATTCAGTACCATGGATAAAGGATGAAAATCAATATAAATAAAACAAAGACTATATGATTTTCTAGAAAGAGAAAATGGCTGAGGTTAATGTACAAATAGGAGAGCAAAACATAGAGCAGATGGAACAGTTCACGGATCACGGTAGTGTTTTGAACTAAAATGGATCATAGTTGCAGGAGCTTAGGAGAAGAATTGCATTAGGCAGAGAAACTTTCACAAGGAGATAATTCATGATAGGGACGTTGAGTAAGGATGGTGAAAAAAGGCTCGTAAAAACTTTAATATTGAGAGTAGTTATGTACAGCGCAAAAACATGGTCACTGAAGTAGGAGCATAGGCGTACATTGGAGGCTTTTGAAATGCGGGTGAGGAGAAGAATGAAGGTGGAATTGACCGAAAAGAAAACAAATGAGAAAGTACTTGGTATGGTGGGCGAGGAGAGGGGATTGTTGGGAGAAATGCAAACGAAGCAGGAAAGGATGGATCTAGTGCATATTGATTAGCAGTGGGATGTTGAAGACTGTGATAAAGGAGAGAATTTTAGGCAAACGAGGAAGGGTCAGGAATAGGATAGGGATGTAGGTCAGAATGAAGAGTGAAAGGAAGTATACGGAGATGAAGAGGGACTTGCCGAAGAATAGGATATTGGGTTGCATTTTGTTAGGAGAGACAAGAGAATTATTTGATAGTTGTATCCATCCAAGGCCTACCTAAACCTATTACCTGTAATAATTAAAGCAAATTTGGATTACAAGAAGTGGAAAACGATCCTATTCGCCAGATTACGCCGAACTCCCGAACACTTGTGACAACTACGAATGATTGTGTATGTCCTCTCCCCTGCTTTTATTTCCTGTCTTACAAGCCTAAGGTTGTTCCGCCATCAGTACACGCGGTTTCACTCTTTTCGGGTGGTACCTATCACGTTTCTAAACCGTTTTCTCTATTGACGCACGTGAAAGACTAACGACAAAGTTTTAAAGGCAGTGAAGGAATAGAGGAAACTACCGGCTTGGTAAGTGATACAATACTATTATATGAAATGTGAGAAGATATTGACAGACAGCGGAATACGTAGGCCCTATTTGAAGGGAGGATGTTGGGACAACCAGGAAGAGGAAGGGAAAGGTAAATCTTTCGTGAATTTCGGAGTCTGGTAGGTGTGACGGATTGAAATAGAAAATGTTGCAGAGCTAACATGAGGAGGTAAATTTGATACGAAGGACATAATAGTCAAGAATCGTCGAAAAACAGCCGTAAAAAACAGTTTGCCTTGAGTTAAAAATGAATATTGCAAGTGTTCATGCAATCATAAAGGCATATGCACAGAGATGCGGCTGCTGTGTTGCGGGCATGCACGATTATGGGCCGTCTATCTGCTTAATCATCGTGTGCGAGGGTCATGGGGTGGGGCGCGCTTCTATCGCCCCTCGATCGAGCCCTAAACGGGAATAATAGGTCCCCCCCCCCGCAGGAGGGAGGGAAAAACTACGCCTGCCTCATTTCAACTGTTTAAAAGCATTCGGAACAAATCCTCCCCGGTTCCTTTCTTCTTTTATTTTGGCCGTAGGGAGGTGAGGAGGGTTAGAAGAGGGGAAAACAGTGGGGGGAGGGGGAAACGTGAATTATGAAACCGTCGGAAGCGTTGCGGGTGCTTCGTCCATTGAAATAGAAAGGGGAGGATGGCAGCATAAATGGCGGGACCACCGCCTTCATTCAGTATTTTATTTATTTTTTTCCAAATCTCTCCTCCTCCGCTCCTTTTTTTTTAATATTCCCCTGGATTTACTGGTCGCCGACTGCGCGTATTCGCAAATGTTTGCCCGACCGATTCCCGAGAGAAGATGATTAATTTCAATATTTTTCCTGCGAGCGCTTTGACAATAAAATAGCTTGCCGTTTTGAATCCCGTGCGCGGGAGTTTTCATGCACTATTAATCACGCGGACGTTCTTTGTTATCTGCTGCCCGAGTGCTCGAACAAAACAGAAAGATAAAAGAAAGCGCGAAAGCCTGATAGTGCATTTAATTTTAGAATTTTTGTAAGGATAACCATTGGCGCCCCACTTCTGCCTAGAGTCAATTAAAACGTCAAAAGAGGAGTGGGATCGGAGGTCGGGGGGATGGGCACGGCGTGCTTCGGAATGAATCCTAGGCTAGAGAGAGAGAGCGACTTATTTGCCGCACGTGTGCTCAGAGTTCGGCGTGATCTGGCGAATAGGATCGTTTTGCACTACTTAAAAACCCAATTTGCTGAAAATTTTATACGTTATATAGCACTTTAGGTAGGCCTTGGATGGATACAATTGCCAAAAACTAGGGTGGTCCCAGAAGTACCCGATCCAACACAGAAAACACAAAAATTTCGAATAAAAAAAATGTATTTATCTTTCGAAATAATCTCCTTGCATCTCCATACACTTTTCCCATCGATGTTCAATAAGTTCGATGTCTTTTTTATTATAAGAACTGTCCTGCTCCTCAAAATAGCCATTAACTGCCGACATCACTTCTTCACGGTTGAAAAATCTTTTACCACCGAGCCATTTTTACAGTTTTGCCAACAGAAAATAATCCGAGGGGGCTAAATATGAAGAAGATTGTGCATGAGGTAGCAATTCAAACTTTAATTAATGAATTTTACCCATTGCAATAACGGATGTATGAGCTGGTGTATTGTCTTGATGAAATAACACTTTTTTCTTAGTCTAATGCGGTCACTTTTGCTTGATTTATTCGCTGAAACGTTTCAATAAGTTCGCATAATACTTGCCGGGGATAGATTTTCCTTTTTCAAGGTAGTCAATGAAAATTATCCCTTGTGCATTCTGAAAAACCGACAACATTACATTGCCTGCAGATGAAACACACTTTTTTGTACCGCACTTTTTAAATGCCTACTTTGTCTGCCAGCTCGCGCATTTGCAATGGATGATCATCCAGTATCACTTTGTGGATTTTCTTCACCGTTTCTGAAGTTGCCTAATTTGGTCGACCAATTCGATGCTCGTCTGGACAGTTGGTACGGCCTCGTTTAAACTCTGCTACCCAATATTTTACTGTTGTGAACGAAAGAGCAGACTCACTAAGAGTAAAACCAGTCCAGCTGTTATATCGGTTGGGCTGAGGCCTTTCAAATTAAAGTATTGTATCATATAACGATGACCAATTTTCTCCATTTCACTGAAAATGTTCACTATTGATGGCTGCCAAACAAATACTAAACAACGTGGCGTCCTCAAACTTGAAATACACGCTTTATAGATTGCGTACTTTCTAATGCAGTGATATTTTTAAACAAATGCCGCCATTTTTCAAGAAACTGTAACAGTAACTTTAACGGAGTCACCCGCTATGTGTGCCACATGTTCCAGCGGCGTTCCTATTCCTGGAACGCTCCCGCGAAGGCATCATCGGGAACCTCTCGAAGACACGTCGTCACGGCTTCTTTGACGGCGTCCAAAGTCCCGTATCGCGTTCCTTTCAAACTCCTCTTTATCTTCGGGAACAGAAAGAAGTCCGGTGGTGTCAAGTCCGGGCTGTAGGGTGGGTACGGCAGCGTTGCCACGCCGTGCTTGGCCAAGAAGTCCGACACGACAAGCACGGTGTGAGACGGCGCATTGCCGTGATGCAGCCTCCAGATGTTTTTGATCGCTGGACGGACGCGGGCGACTCGTTTTCGAAACCTATCGAGCACTTGGACGTAAAATGCAGCATTTACAGTTTGTCGTTCAGGTACAAATTCGTAGTGGACGACTCCCCTTTTGTCAAAAAAGACAATGAGCTTATTACAAATTTCAAGAAACTGTAACAGTAACTTTAACGGAGTCACCCGCTACGTGTGCATTATAATGCAACCATTTCAGAGAGTAAAAATCATTCGCCTTGACCGGGATTCGAACCCGGATCCCTCGATATCCGGCCGAGTGCTTTAACCACTTAAACTACCGAGACGTCCTCTTACACTCTGAAATTTTGGGAGCTTTAAAGGAACAAGATGTTATGACGAAATACCGTACATACAATGTCACAGACATTCGTAGTCGTGCGCGACGCGCCACAGTCCACGATGTTAATAAAGCCAATTTCAAACACTTAGGCTGTTCATACCTTAGACAAATTTCAAGAAACTGTAACAGTAACTTTAACGGAGTCACCCGCTATGTGTGCATTATAATGCAACCATTTCAGAGAGTAAAAATCATTCGCCTTGACCGGGATTATATAATTCTCTTGTCTCTCCTAACAAAATACAATCCAATGTCCTATTCTTCAGCAAGTCCCTCTTCATCTCCGTATACTTCCTTCTACCCTTCAGTTCGTCCTACATCCCTATCCTATTCCTGTCCCTTCCTCGTTTGCCTAAAATTCTCCCCTCTATTACAATCTTCAATATCCCACTGCCAATCAATATGCACTATATCCATCTTTCCTATCACCTTTGGATTTCTTCCAACAAAACCTCTCTTCCGCCACCATGCCCAGAACTTCATTTGTTTTCCTGTCTGCTCAATTAACCTTCTCCATCCTTCTCCAAACCCACATTTCTAAGGCCTGCAAACTACGCCTATCATCCTGCTTTAGTAACCATTTGTCTGCGCCGTGCATAACTGTGATCCATATCAAAGTTTTAACGAGCCTTTTCCAAACATCTTTACTCCTTCGCTCTAATATATAATCCTAAAATCTTCTAAAAAATTTGTTTTTAATCTGAAAAAATCATCTCAAATTATTTACTGAATAAAGAATTGGGTGGAAGATGTAGTTATTATGAACGTCTTAATAATTATTATGTGCTCTGTATTCAGAACAATTGTAATTTGGGAAAGGTTGTAGAGGGTTGGCGAAACGTCTGGCACTTCATATCAAATAAGGTTCCATCATAACAAAAATAAGGCTCGGATAACTAATCCTTCCCGGTTTTGATGGCCTCTAAATTTTCTTAAATGGCAAAATATTCTGCGTATTTCTCAAACAAGTACACTCCTCAGAAATCCTTTGCAAGCCGAATATTTCAAAGGAAATTTCGTTCTGGGGGATCCTATACAGACTTACAGGGCTGGTAATAGAGACTATTAAAATAGAAATACATTATTTTTTCCCCAATATTGCACGTTTGCGTTTTCTTCCAACTAGAGGTCACTGAGGTAGCAAAGTTGTGTGGATCATTCAGCTTCCGGTGTATCGCTAAAAAATATCCTTTCCGGTACGAGAATCGTACTTTGTTTGGTTGCGCTCTTGTCTAAATAACAATTAATATTCCCGCTGTTGAAGCTTCAACGACCTGCAGGCATTAATTAATTTACAGTTGGACTAGACTTGCTTATTTCGAGCATCGATTATATTTAATTGGCAACAACAGATTAGTCTTTGTAGCGACCGACCTTTTTCCGTGGAAAACCAGTTGTACGTGAATGTATATTCATTCTAGATAAATTTACGACGTATTGAGTATTATGATAATTTTATGCACGAATATTGGAGTGTCTGTCCTTCAATTTTGATATCATTTTATTTAGATTAGGAAATCGCACAGATATTTCGCATCTCATAAGTCCTTGCCGTATCATTTGGCCCGCTATTTGATCCCTCGTAAATGGCCTATAATCCTATAATCAATAATGGATGTAATTTTATTTAATCATGATTCTGAAAAATATTTAATGATAATTATGAAGCAGGATTTAGCATACGGTGGGCATTCCAATACAAGGGTATTCAAAGAAGAATTGCATACAGTTGATAGACTTTTCCAAAGAGGAAGGAATTAATGATTGGAACGATAGCCAAAGAAGTAAAGAAATGAGTAGTGAGAAGATTAATGAGTAATGTACTTTTCTATGGCACCGAAACTTGAGTCGTTGAGGCGTCGTTGAGGCGAGTGAATAAGCATTATTGCGGTGTTTTGAGATATCAGCGTGTAGGAAGATGGAAAAGGTAAAATAAAATAATTTTTGGACATAGGAGGTTGTTAAGTTGAATCGAAAGAGCCTGGTAAAGTGGATTTAGGGGCTGCGAGTTGTTATTGACTGGCAACAGAATGTTGAAGACGGATATATGGAGGAGAGGATGCTGGGAAAGGGATGGAGGAAAAGAATAGGCATTTCGTTTGGAACTAAAAGTGAATTAGTTGGATGGTTCCTGAAATTGAAGAATGCTACGCAATAATTTTTGGTAATTTAATTAAGGTAATCTATGAGCATGTCTAGCTGGAGAGGGGGGTGGAGTAGATCGTGCCTGGGCCAATCGAATACCTACTCTTAACATGCTGATAATTTTAAGTTGTTGCAGACATTTTTCCAATGATTAGACTATGCATTTCGATTTTCTAAATTGAAACGAAGCATTTTTGCAGCGCTATTGACAGTATACTTAGGGAATGCTAATTAAAAATTTAAGCAAACTAAAAGTTATCATCCTCAGCCGTAAATTCATTGCATCCCTCAGCTATTGACATAATTACGCAAAAGAAAGCATTTTTCCCCGTCCCCTTTGTGAAGGAGCTGAATCAAAACAAATTGAAAACAAAAGTGCAAACGGGAGAATAACGTCAAATGGAAAGTAAACGATGGGACCGGGAAATGTTTCCAGCCGACAAATATCTCGGCCATCTCGGCAGAATAATTGAATGCGTTTTAAAAATTGCCCGCGGAAAGGGATTGAGATGCGGAATATTGATATCACTCCGCATCCCTTTGGAGTATTTTGCTAATGCGATGGGAGTGCTGTAACCTCATCATAATTCTCATTCCCTTTTTTTTTGCCAAGTGGCGGTTTAAATGTTTTTGCTGGATGGAATACATTTGCCGAGGAGGCTTGAATGTTGACGGAGCGGGGACGGAGTGCGCGCGCGACGTTTTGGTACACGCGGTTCCTCTTTGAGTTTATTTTTTCCAATTTCCAAGCAATTTTATGGAAATTACTCCCCTTGTGTGCTCGTGGTGAGTGTGAGTGCAATCATTTTATCATTCATTCTGTGTCTCCCCGTGTCATTAGAGGGAATTACTTTTCCGTTTGGGTTGCGTGGCTGGTGATGAAATTTGCCTCAGATTTCTTCCTCCTCTGGAGTACTCGTGCCAAACTACGGCTTGAAATTTTGAAAACTGCCTTCACTGCGTGGGAAGCACTTGAAAAACGGCGGCCGCTGCTTCTCTTCGTGGATTACCCTGCATTACACCTTTATTTAGTCAGCTTTCTCCCTGCTGTAACGGTTTCTAAACACTCTCTAAATAGAGCGAGTATCAAAATGTTTATGCCACGGAGAGCGTCTTGAAATGTGATATCACAGCTCCCTGTCATTCATTTACGTGAGTGGGTTTTAGGTCAACATTAGGGACAATCATCGAGTGTGCCGTACATTGCTCCGTATTCACATTTGGCGACCTACCAATTCCGAAAAAATTCCAGCAGCAACGATGCTGCATTTTTGCTCTGTAACCCCTTACCGGAACCAGATGTAAAATGCTCGAATATTGTCTGCCAGATAGTTCAAAGGAGAAATGGTCAAGTCACCTGCCAATAGTGACAACGCGATGAAATTATTCCTATTACAAGTTCAATATAGGAGTTTGAGAGCAGATTGAAGCCAGAGCAGGAATACCATAATAGGGAAGTGTCTTTGACGGAGGTGGTATGCATGGAAACGAGTACGTAGAACGAAGCCTTACGTTAGGCGAATGGGGACAGTGTCGAGGGCGTTAATAAAGAGAGAAAGGAAAGGTTCTCTATCTCTGTGAAGTTAACGGCTCGGAAACTTGGTCGTTAAGACTAAAGGATAGTCTAGTCTTTGAGGTTTTTAAATGTGATCGAAGAGCGGAATGGATAAAGTGAAATAGGCGGAAAAAACGAAACAAAGTTCTGGGCATAGCATGGAAGGAGAAAAGGTCATTGGGAGATATGGTAGAAGATAGGTAAGGTACACAGTTAATTGATTGGCAATGAAAGGTTTAAGAGATTGTCTTTGGAGACGTGGTGGACGATAAATTATTTGAGGAGGAAAAGATAGACGTGCTTGACGGAATAAATTGATACAGGAAGTGCTTGTTTTAAGACAACGTTGTGTTGTAACGTATGGCGTTATATAAGATGCTTGTGATAGGGAAGTTGTATTAGAATGGCGTGGAAATGGAACCCAACGTTGTCAATGAATTCATCCTAGACCTATCTCGGCCGCTAGGCTGCCAATCATTTTCTCTTCACTTTTAAGAGAGCATTTCTTCCTTAGGATTTTACTTAGTGGGATTGAGTAGGGGTCACCCCGGTAGATGATCCGAAAAGGGAAGAAAAGGTTATATTTCTTCCTTACTTGGTGCTGGTGTGTACTTAATATTCCGATGCGGTGCTTCTCACGAAATCTATTCTCACTAGACTGGAGTGCTTTCGTGGGCACCACTAAGGTGCAGCACTTCATCTGTCGAATGGGACCAGTTAACCTGTGCCCTCCCCTGGGGGCTTCCCCATCTAGCGATTGGAGCACTACTTCTCTCCCCTCCATGCAACTAACCGCCTCTCCCGCCGCACGAACGGAGGAGAGGCGAATAATACCTCCCCGATTACCTGGCGCCGGCTCCGTTGGCGCCGCCCTGAGAGAGAGAGATCACCTCTCTCACTGAGACTGTGAGCTCAGAGCCTCTTGCAGAGTCAGAGCTTGCTTTGAAAGGACGGAGGCGAGGTTTTTAGGAATGAGTGGAGAGCTCGATCTTAGGCATTCAAAATTCTATTCAAGGAGGTCGAACGTAAATGTTTATTTCATTCCTCGATGGTGACTACACTCGAAAGATGCATAATCATTCTATAGAACATAATATTCGGGTCGAGAGGGTAACAGATTGCCTGTATTGTGATCAAGAGGTTCGAATCATTTGCAAGAGGAACAGAGAAGGATCGAATGTCAATCACTCAGGGTTCGCGAATCGGGATTTTTGAGAGTAAAACCCATTATATTCCTACAATGCTTGTAATAGTTACTCTCAGTAGTATCACGCGAAATGTACTGTCCCTAGAAGCCGGTAAAAACGGCTGGACATTGCAGAAAACCGGGGGAAACCGAGAATTCGGGAGGAAATGTGTTTGGTAGGAGTCAATTCATTATTTTCCGTTCTTTTCGCGTAGTTATATTGTTGTCTTCATTCCACACTTCACGATTGTTCTAATACCAGTGTTATCATTTCTAATTCTGCCTTCTAAATGCAAGTATATTTATTGCTGCTCCATATGATCTCTTTTAAGCATTCAGCCCTTTCTGCGGGTCTGATCTATTTTCGCTCCATCCATGTGTGCTAATTCTGCTTCCCAAACAAGAAACACAACTCACTTACACTGTCTACCTCGATCCTTCATAACTTATAATGGTTTGTCCTCAAAAAAGATAGTTTAAATAAAATGAATGTATCACTTTTACAATTAAATGTTTCCGGCATACGTTCGTCCCACGAACTAATTCGAGAAACTCATTTTTCTTCGATCTTATTCCCTCAGTCCCTCCTGTGTCTGTCCCTCCACTCTATTGATATCATAGCTAAGTAAAACTATGTATATCTATCTAGCATTGTAATTAAGTGTGCCTTGCTTTTATTATGACGGGAGATGAACGAACGTATTACCTCATATTATGCAGTCTAAAGGTCGAAAACTGCTTCCAGGGTAAAATATTTACCTAGCTGCTTTATTTACTTGTCTACATATAATACTATCATTTAATTAGATATGTTTCCATTCCACCCTCAGGGATTCAGGGAGGTAGTAGATATTCGGGGTAATTTTCCTAACCTTATAACAAGGTCTTCCGCTGTGGAGCTCAATTTCATATTCCTTTTTGTAAACAGTTAATATCTGCGTCGCATTCCACCTCAAGAGGTTGGTGCGGGCCAATTTTGGGCTTCCATTAGTCTGCGAGGCATGACGAATGGGTGACTTTTCTAAATGGCCAGTCGACCCTCCTAGGGAAATCGCCAGTAATATATAATTTATATTTCACTCTTTCAATTTTAGAGAGGAGAATTTCGAGAAGTACGGCAAAGGAAAGAAACGATTAGACGAGTTGGATGAACTCAAAAGAGGTTAGAAATCGTTTGTAAGTTAAAAATGGTTTGTTATTTATTTATTTATTTATTATCGACTTAATTGGGCGAGGTTGAGACTAAATAGTCCCTTCTTCCACCTAACCCTTGTTATGTGTTATAAGGATTGATGTATATGCCGTATTAGCCGAGTCTTAGGTACTTATATTGTTTTTCTTTTATAGGGCCTTGAGTCAATCAAAATCTTAACGCTGCTGGCAGTCCACTGACAAGATTAACAATAAAAACATTAATTTTCACATGACCAAGTTTGTATTTTATTCATGAGGCTATAAACATCGACTATCAATAAGGTCAAGTATTTACCACCAAGCCCTTAGTAGGGGATGGAAAGACACAGATGCGAATATCGTATCCGCGACCTCTGGATTTGTGGGCGAGAGCTATGCTCCTTCTTCGTCAATTTTATGGCTACAGTTGCGATTAATTTGGCGTACCTGCTTCATCAGGGGATAGGAGCTTATTTTTGCCGCTTGTCGAGAACATAATGTGAATGAAAAGCATTTTTTTCGTCGTATTCCTTTCAAGAATTAAAAAAAAGTGTTGTAATTTTGTAGATTTATCTTTCTATCAGCGTACCCTCCTCTGGCGTACCTCCCTCCATCCCTGCCCCCTCCCGACATCAAAGGAACACTGACTGTACGTAGACGAATTGAACCTCTGCGTCTCTCGAACGTGCTCCGAGGGATATTTCTTGCTCGTGGAAGTTCAAAAAAAAGGTATCTCATTTTATCTCTTTGTCGATGCGAAATTACTTTCCACTCGTTTTATTGTTCTTCGAGTTGCTTCGACGCCTCCCATAGAGACCGCACTGTCACGGGTGGCACTTCACCAATCAACAAACGTGGCGGAAAATACTCATATTTGAGGAAAAATCTTTCACCTTGCTTCACCACACTTCGCCTTTTGTTAATATATAATGATTTTATTGTTAATTTATCGTATATACGTGCAACAGTGATTTGGGATTAATGCGCTTGCCAAATAAAATAGATAGATAAAGATCTTCCCAAAACGTCATCATCACGGGTTATTAATCTGCGTTTTATTTTATAGCAGATTACCGAAATTCCCGTTTTCTTGCCAGTCTCTTTATTCTCTAATCTCTTCTAGCATCTTACATTGACCACTTCTCATTTATTCCTCTGTGATTCTTGCACTTTATTATTTTTTCGGTTAAGAGCTACGGTTAGTTTTTATGAATCAGGATCGGCAATTACGTCTTGTGTTCTTCCTCCTTAGGCCTCACCTCTTTATTGCATGGTGTTTCATAGTGTGTTTTATTATGCCTGAAAGCCTTTTCCTTAACGTTAATTTAAGTGACTTTGTGTAATTTAGTACTTTGGAAAACCGACACCATTATGAAGCCCGTTTTTTATTATATGTTTGGTTAATAAACTCGTACAGCTTATTCCATTAATTTTTAAATACATGAAGGGGTATATTATTCTTTTTTGCGACAATTAGTAAGTTAGAATCATTGAGGAAAGTGGATTAATTTTTAACTATGAAGTATTTTAATATGATAAACTTTATCGTCTGATAAAATTGTTTTATGGCTAAAAACTTTTTAAAACCGGATACAGCTGCTATGGAGGAGGTAATTCTGTGTATATCAGTGTTTGCCCTTATCCGGGGGAAATAATTCTTTTGGGAAAATTGAAAGAAGGCAGGAATAGTGGATGCAGAAGTCCCAACGGAGTGCTGAATAAGATGTCTGTTGGTGGGGGTGACTGTTGGGGAAGCGGTGTGGAGTGAGGAGAGGAGACAAGTTGGCATATTTAGTCCATCTGTCTATCCGAAACTTATCTTGACTGGCATTCAGACGAGTTCTGGGGAATAGAATATTTTCTCAGAAAACGTACGATCCTGAAGTTTTGCAGTGAAAGCAGAAAAACAAGGCGTACATTGTACAGCATATAGAATCGATAAAAGCATTAATCGATCGACTCGATCAAATAGTTAAGTGTTACACAGTAATTGAACCTATTAAGTAGTACAAGCATCAAAAACATGTGCTAGTAAGCCTTAAAGATTCAATGTTTAATTTGAAGGGTTGTAGGAAAATGTAACGAAAAGACTAGATAAAGGTTTTACTCCACTTTACTTGGACGACATTTGGAACTTCGTGGCAAGTGCCCATTTGGTATCTTTGGGAGAAAAGTGTGATCAATTCGATAAATATTGAAAGAATGTCCGCCAGTTTTGCTAAACATTGTTACGAGAAGAGAGTAAGGATGACGGGAATGTTGGGTGAATTAGGATGGATGCCATATGATGATGAGGCATGGCATAGAATTGTGGAAAGGTTTCGTGGCACCGAGGGGATTATTATGGCACGAAATGAAATTGATGGGTTTTATCACCAAGATAAAAGAAGAGAGACACCGTCACCGTCAGATTTAGGTACTTCGCCTTCATTTGCTCAACATTCAATCATAATAAAATCGAACCCAAGCGACCGAATGTAATTACTTAAAGAAATGATTTAGTCAGTAAATGCAAGATGTATATAGGAATTTGTAGGAGTGCTTTTTCATGTAAGGCCAGGCAAATAAATGCATGAACTATTAGTTTTACATGTATGGATGATGCCTTACCACCCAACGCCATACACCATTACTGCTGTTTACTGCGTAGAGTACCTCTGTATATGTAGTTTAGTGGTAAGAGTAGTCGAATACTCTCTTTCTAATTTTGTATGGAAAACGATAGGTGACGTGGTAAGTTATACGTAATGCTGTGTTCTTCACTATCTATTCTCAATAGGTATTTTTTTATTTAATTGATATTGTATTTCTGCTTCTTTTCTTAAAAAAAGATTCAGCAACTGAACATATCTTTGTTAGGTTGGCGTATGTTTTTCTTTGGATTTTAATTTTAATTAGGACTAGTTCCAGAACTTTTAATTATCATATCCAATAATAAACCTGGTATATTCCCGGATTCAATGGCGAGTTGTGACTCTCCACATCTTTAATTTCTAAATGAATGTGTCAGTGCCGCTCTTGTTATTTGAGACGTCTTATCAGCTATCACATGCCACCAGCCGTTTGTATCTAACATTCTATTTGATATTATTTCTGAGGTACTACTGATGTCCTCTAAAGAATAACTTGCGTTACTCCAATGTAATGTGTTCATCATAGAATGCCTTTAAAAAAGTTTCAATTAGAGATGACGTGGGGATTGTAAGTTGGACGTGGCCTACGTGGTAACTCGGAGTACCCACAGAGAGCTACACATAGTATCTCGGAACGGGTAAAGTCTGAGATATTTGCACCTTTAGTGAGAGTGCAGAACACCTCATTAGAGGAATGTACAATTCCGCGGTTAAAAAATTGTAAACACCTGACAGGATGCGGTGAAATGCAATAAGCGTAATGAAAGATGAACGTGTAATTTAAGGGATTAAATGGAGAGGTTTCTTTCAGCATTACGTAGGTCACATTGTGGTTGCTTGGCAAACATCTAGTATTTATTCGATATACGCAATTATTTGTAATTCAGAGAAAATGCAGGTCAAATTGGTGATGAACGTTTGGAAGATATAGTTAGGGATACATGAAAGAAAGTAGGACGGCTGACCCCCTATCCAGGGAAAGATCAAGCTTGAATAAACCATTTAAATAAATGGAAATGTACAATTCGTTAGGGATTAGAGTAAACTCGAGAGCGTATTTGAGAAAAACCGTGCATGATATTGTCATATTACAAAAGATAAGTCTGTGGTGATAGAATAGAACAACCGGCTCGCCCAGTAATGAATGTGAAGTCGGTTTAACAGATCAATCTTAATGTAAACCCAATGACATGTCGGGGGCCTGTCCTTTTCATGTGCAGTCAGCGGTTTCCAAGGAAGGTATGGTTCTCGAAATCACGGATATCTGCAAAATTGGAAGAAAAGTCCCTGAACGGGGTTCACTTGGCGGTTCAAGACAATTCTTTCTGCTCAGAAATCTCCTTCCTTCCCCACTAACCGTGTGCTGGTCCTTTTATGCGTGTCCCTTTCCATATCGTATATCCTTAAAAATATGTTTGATCCGTGTTGCGGATCGTTTTGTATGAATTTATATGCACATAGTAATACGTAAGTAGCTTACGAAGTAGACAATGGGAACCTTATGTTATTGTTTCTCTTTGGACGACGCAAATATCATCACCCCATTCAAGCATGTCGACTCCGGACGATAAGACTTCCCCCCATTCCTGAATTTTTCGATTGCACAGATTCATTTGCAATGAGTGATTATTTTCACACTGTTATTATTTTGGTGTCCGTGCCACCTTAGGACAAAGTAGACACTTATTTCAATTTCTCCATAAGGAATCTAGGTCCTCTGAAGCCGGTGTCAATTAATAAATACGTCACAATTGGTATCGTATTTAGGAAAGCCATTTACCTGTTTATCATATCTTGTTTTATCTCGTCTCGCATAGATGGAATAGGAACGCTACGGTGAAGGTACGGAGGCCATTCATCCAATATTCGTTCGGGTCTAACATCGCTTAAACTCGATGATAAATCGAGCATCGGTGTCAATGTGGCTAGGCCCTTGCCAAAGGTGATGACTTTTGTGAACATGCTACATGTGTACATCCTTGGTGTTAAAAATTACTCCTAAACGATGCTTGAAAAGTACCCTAGTCGATCATAGTTCAACTGGTAAAATTTTTAAGTAGAATTAAGAATACAAAAATTAGCAAAACAATGTTGCAAACAATGTATAATATGCCACAAAATTGAAAAAAAACTGAAATAACCGGAAAAAATTACGTTTGTACCACTGATGCTTTTATAATCCCCCTGCCACACACCTTTTTGGTGGCTCGCAGGGTATTTATGTAGATGTAGATAAGGTTCTTGTTACAATTTCGATATAAGGAGGCATGTCAGTAGAGAAGCAAAAAAAGTATTAATTATTTAAATTTGAATCGGGGCCTCGCTGACATTTTTATAAGTAGTCCAAATCCCTCATGGACGGTAGTTTTTACGATGAAAGTGAAGGCAAGCGATCGAAGAAATGAACATGTCGATATAGCAACCGCAGCCAATGCATTCAATCACGAGCTGCCATTGTAGGCGAACTCACGCAAGTGAACGGTGATCGCGACCGAGGTCACTGGAAAGACTGACCAGGCATATTCCTGGCCCGCCCAACCCCGCTCCTCTGCCTGCATCCTCCCGAATTGCGCCGACGATTAAGCGCAACAGAAGACGCCGTGGGGAGGTATAGGAGAGTAGTCGCACGCATCGTACCCACGAAGGCGCTGGGCGCCACGAGTTGAGGGCGCCATTAATACCTAACCGACGACATTAGTCATAATTTTTTTTCGCGCTAGCGCACACTCGTGGGTCCAATTACAAAATTTCATTCCCGCGTACGCATATACTTACAAATGTATATAAATAAATGTTTTCGTGTATTTCCCGAAAAGAATTACAATGATTTTCATCAGGAGAATAACTTCCATTAATATTGTCGTCCGTGGATGGGGGTGGGGGGAGGAAAGGAGCATCAAATAACTCGCAGAGACAAAAGGTTTTTGGAAATGAAAAGGCTATCTTTTTGATTGGTGGCTTTTTGCTTCAGACTTATTTACATTCCTACTGCCGTCCATAAATTTCTCTTTATCTCTCTTTCTCTCCTCTGCTCTCCTCTCCACCCTTCCCCTCCCTACGACTACAGCCAGTCCTTTTATGCTTGCTCTCTTCAAAAGATTTACGCTGGAGGGAGGGAGGAGGAGTGGAGGGAGAGCCCTCGGTGCTCGCAGTGGAAGAAATGTTTTGTTTGCCGGTGTCCCTTCCTCTCTTCCCGCACCACGCCCCTCTCTCGGCCCCCGCCACCCACCCACTCTCTCCCCTCCTGAAGGCGGATGGAGGACACTTCATAGCCATCCAACCCGTTCATCCATTGCCTCTCCCCTCAGATTCTATTCCCCTCCATTAGTAGTCGCCCGTGGCCCTGATTTAAACGACGCACGCATAAGGGGCAACGGCTGGCACGGTATTTAACGTTGCCTCGGACGAATGATCGTTGCCATGGCGCATTCTGACGTGATTATATCGGCGCATCGACATTAAGGGAAGCAAAAGGAAGGTGGAAGTTTGATCGGAATTGTTGCGTTAAGAGGGTTCAAGTCCTACTGAAGAGATGGGAGCGGAACTCAAGGCCGTGGCAGTGCGTGGCTCTTCTCGATGCCCTGTCCCTATCCTTTATTATGCCGTATGATTGCTTAAATTGAGCTCCTCAGAAGAGTCCCAACTAATATTCTGAGGAAGACGGAGTTCAATTCCGTCAAAGTTATCAGGAAATAACGTGTGACGGCTCCTTTTATGTGTTCTCATATTGTGTGTTGCTGTCAAAGTTATGAATATATATTATAGTTATAATAATTAGTTATATATATATATATATATATTCATTCAAACATAGAAATATGTATAAGGAAAGGGGATAGGAAAACACATAAAAGGCGAACACAGGACATGTGGGGAAGGCGGTTTTTGAGCAGATCACGAAAGTAAAAATGTTTCCTTGACCGGGATTTGAACACCGGATCTTCCACTTGCCGGGCGGAAGTGCTACCATTACACCACCGAGGAAACTTAATTTACCTTGAGATCTGCGATGTTTTAAGACGCCCAAGTGCTCCGAATCATTTGCCAAAGGAAGGCTTTTTAGGGAGCTGTTCCACCCACCAAAGGAGAAATAGACAATACACACAAGAAGAGGGGACAGTTGGTTAGAAAGCATATAGTATCATATCCTTTGGCAAATGATTGGTTAATTGGCAAAATTGGCTAATCATTCTTAACTTGTTTCACATGTTTTCGAGTGTAAAAAAATCAGTGATCACTCTGATATTCTAGTGAGAACACTTCAAATGTGGTTCAAGTTACAGAATTGGAACTCATGGTTCTAAGATCTTTTGCCATGCGCCCACCTACTGACTGGGATTCACGGTGATGTAGGGTGTAGGTTAAAGCGTATTAACTCCATTATCCTCCAGTCATGGGATAGTTCTCGAAGCTGGAGTAGCTCATTGGTAGCAGAGGTCTCCTTGACGCCGTGTGATAATGATTATTGCAAGGAATTACCCTGTATGCACTCTGTTCATAATTGAATCGTTCACTTATCGGTTTATCATGCGTACCACGCATAAATACAGTGGCTTTAGCATTCTGAAAAAATATTTTTTTCACAAGTGATTGACGGAAGATTGCCTTAGTTTTATGCAGTCCAAGGAGCATAAATTTCGATTTTTGTTCCAGAAACTCTCTTTATCATTTATAAGTTTTATTGCCTGAGAATGATACATTTTTCATGGTATAAGTCAATGGGGAATAGCCTTTAGCTCCGTAATAATTCTGGAATGAGATATCCTTTTGTTACCACTTGTGATATTTAGAGGTCATTAAAGCTATTAGTTTTTGCGGGAGTTGATTGCTGAAAAGAGAAATGTGGAGGACTTGGTGAAATAGATAGAGTTGTGCTCTCTAGTGAGACAAGTGGCAACAATGGTCTCACACCTGAAGAAGCTAGATAGGACGCAAGAGAAACATCGAGCTACAAAATTTTCCGGGTGCAGCGAACTTCAAGAGCTATCTCGGAAATGAAGAATCGTCGCGCAGGCGCTTGATGAATGGGGAAAAGTTAATATATATTCCTTTTTTTTGTTACAATTTAAACTTTTTCCCTAGAGTGATTCTTTTCACGTTTCCATTCCAGCCTTAAATCCTCACCCGTCGGCATTTTCACGCTGAAAGCCAGCCGCTCAGTCAGTCAGTGCCATTCCGATAACGGTGCAGAGACACGCGACACAATCCGTCTTCCCTGCCGCCCTACCCCCCTTAACTTCCCAACCGAACACCCCACTCCCCCTCCATCCACCAACTTTCGGTTAAAGAGCCTCGCTTATCGTCGAGAATGCGTGTATCCACATTAGTTGGAGTCGAGGCGGCCTTCTGACTGCATGTTTTTTCCTTGCAGGATAACTGGTAGAATAAATTCGCCGATTGCAGGCAGATTTGTATCAATATGTTAAAATGGAATCGATTGCAAAAATAAACATCAAAGACAAATTCATCATAAAATGTAAAAAAAAGCTCATGAACCGTGGATAAAAGATTTATTTTTTATTTTTAAGTGTTTGGCAATTTTTAAATTCAAGTTCAGCCCTTGGAACTTCCAGCTAATTCCTAGGAAAAGGCCAAAATATTCGACGCATGACGATTCTTTTGTGGGGATAAGTTCTTGTAGATTAATCTATACCTCATCATGTCGCATATGCGTCGAAACAATTATCATAAAGTTTTTGAGTGAAAAAATACCAAGTTTATTTATTCAGTGTTCCTATAGGTCGACCACAGTTGAGGTAGACTTGAGACGGTTGGCATTTTGCATGAATTAGTGAAGTTGATAGAGCTTCTTCTCATTCTAAAACTATTATTTACTCGGCATTTTTTTCCATTAGTTGTTCACACTAAGCAACATGCACATAGTATCCTTCAGACTACCCAATAAGCCTTCCTTATTTCCCGCATGGCTAATATACATGTATGGCTCTCTTCCATCGACGGCCATCGACGAATTTTTTCTCACTCTCCATCCTACATAATCTCTTCATACCAAAATCTCAAAAGCCTCCAGTGGCCGTTTATTTTTATTCTTCAGAGGCCAAATTAGAAAATGGTAGCAGAAGTATTTCTTTTAATTGAAAATATGGCGAGGACACTTACAGGACTGATTTTAGAGAAACTAAGAAAAGTATGTCTCCAGGAAGTCGACACGAGAGCGTCCGGAACACATTGGAGTTAATTTAAAACAAGAAGAATGAACACTTGAATTTTAAATGACACAGCAATGGTAATGAATTATGCGCTTTGTTACCATGCAATGTATTTTTTCACGTTGGTTCTTAAGGGGATCTTGAAGCATTAGTTGTATGGTAGGACAGATAAAAGACAATAAATAGAAAGCAATTAATTATGATATATTTAACATTTTTTACTTCATATTTGCCGATTTTTTTCAGCCGTTCTTCATTACTTTGTCTCACTTCATGAAAATTCATTACTATACGTATGGATGCAAATGTTCACACAAAATTATATTCATGAAATTTCTCCGCTGGCAACCCATAATCCATTCGTTAAGGGACATTTGGTCGTTATTCCATCTGGTGGATCCCACGGGGCTGAAACACCCGGCTGGTGCTCCCTGGAGAAGGGACCTTGGAAAAAAAAACATCTTTTTTGCAAATCCTCATAACAATCCGATGAAAGCAAGTGATCAATGTTATTATTCTTTGTCTACCAACCCGGTATCTGACACTTCTGGCTTTCTTCAGGACAATGCAGAGATTTAGATGTATTTTCAAGATTGAAAATGACGTTGAAATCGTATTCCCTCTAGTCTGCGAAATACGACATTTTTTTGGCAAAATGAAATTGAAATGCGAATTAAAAACTGGATATGGGGGAATAAATTTCAGTCATTCAACCTAAATGTGAAATAAGTTCTCTCGTACACTTTTGTCAACCAAACTCAAACCTTAAATTACCGCCAGGAGAATCGATTAGGTCAATTTAGATTTACTGTAATTGATCAATATCAGCGTCTACTGAAACTAATCCTTTTTTTAATATTCCATTAATTGCAACACCAAGATCGATTTCTGGGTACATTATTGTCGCAATTGCCGCAAAAAATTTAGATATCACTTTTTGCAAACGTGAAAGAATCAAAATCCGTATCCGTCATCTTTGTATATGCAAGGAAGTAATGTGTGACAAAATGATAACAATTTTCGACTGGCAATAAATGCATATGCGGCTTAGAATCATTATCTCTAGGTCTTTGGTGCACTGTATCACAGAAATATATAAATCTAAAGAGTGGTAAATGTATTTTCAATGTAAAATTGTGGTTAATCAACCATTCATAATATTTCGATGTTACTATGCCATTCTTTGCTCTTGGAAAGTGCGAGGAATGAAAGTTGTTGTCAAGATTTTGCCTAAATATTGCAACATTTGATGAAGAAATGCGGTCTAATAGCGATTTTCTATTGCTCTTTATTATAACTTCTGTCAGCGGATGATGGACGACTGCCCGCTGGAGCAATTTCGAACACGACGAAACAGTCCGGATCCGTTATCAGCGTAGCTGAGCAAGGATTTAGGACGGCTCCTAAATTATAATATTTTTCATGTGGGAAGGGGGGGATATCTGAAAGGATTACCAAATGGGGAGAATGTTGATTTGAAGGCGGTACGCCGGGCGTGGGCGACTCGGATCCCTCTTGGTCGTCCCCGTGGCACACATACGCTCTCGCCGTTGGAAGAGTGCCAAGCCTGAACACCCGCCATTCAAATTTGAATTACTAAATGGCCGATCCTGACTGCGAAAACATCAGATAGATCTTTCTTTTTTGTCGTTAGGTTTTCCAAACGCCTGGCTTCGTACTAACTTTGACCCCGTTTAGATCGCATCTGTCATGGGCCTGGTTAAGGATGATGCCTATTAGGAGGGGAGCAGACAAAATCAGGTGGACGATCGAGCGAAAGCCGGCCAGATGGCTGAGGAATTAGTTATTGCTGAGTGAATGATGGAATCGATGACTGAAGTACGTATGAATTCTATTTGCAAGAAAGGGAGATTAATGAGAGCCATAAATAGCATTGCGGTTAAACTAAACATGAGTGTAGTAGTACGTTAAATTAAAAAAACAACCGGATTTGTCTCTCAGGCCTAGGATCTTATTTCTCATTTAATTTCTTATTTAAGTACCCTACAAGCAACAATGTTATTATGTTACCCTGTCGCTTCGGAAAAAAATGGCATCTCTTCTACACTTTAATCTCTCAAATTTTATTAACATGATTTCTCCTACCGTAGTACGATTGAGGGCACTAATACATTTTCAACATCACTGCTAAAGAGACATCCTTCCAATTTATCCAAGAGCTTCAAATCTGTAATTTAACCTTCACTCCGTGAGTGATTCCCAGCCTAGCTGCTCTAATATTTTGGATACGCTACTAAGTTTATCATAACAACGTTGAACATATCCAGCTCTTCTATGCTGTATGCGATCAAATCCGGCAATTAATTTAACTTCGTGAGGATCTCATATACTTGCAGGATATTCTAAATGAGGCCTAAACAATGACGAACCACTTTGACCTTTTCATCACATTTAAATTGTACTCTCTGAATGAATCCTAATATTTTGTTAGCTTGTCCACATATTACCCGTATGTGTTTCATTCGGAAGAGGATTAATTAGAAAGATGGTGTTTAGCCTTAAATACATTTGAGACTTGCTATGCGTTTATACACGTTAATACATATGAGACACTTGCTATGATACCAATATCAATACAGATGGTTGCACCTACAGTGCACGGCATAGTGCATTGCACATTTAGCTTCCACAAGAGCAAGAAACGTTTTTCATACTTGAAGTGGTGTCGTTTAGTGCACAAGAACTACGGTAATCGATCGCGGTACGTTTATCAACGTTGTTTCACTGTTACGTGACACTACAAGAGTAGGCATAAAATAAGAGAAAGATAGCTATGGAGGAGACACTTTATTAGAATTATCGGTAGTGTTTAACAATTGCCTCAGTATGAAATGAATCACTCTCCATAAATCCACGAACCAGAAAAATGTAATCCTATAACAGCTCAAAAGATGAAACGTTTCTACTGAATCCAATATATTATACGATTCGCATCGCCATGCTGTAACTGAATCTGGTGAATTACTAAAATGCATGCATTTTTGATTAAATATATATATTTTTGATTCCATTTAAGTGATTTTATTGTGTTTCGTGTGATTTATGTTATACCGGAGGCTGCTTAACGTAGTCGTCATGGTTGGCTGCCTAATACTACTAGAGTTAACGTTTGGTAGAGTAAGTAGTTTTGTGTTTTGTAAATGATACGTCAAGGATTCGTTATCTATTAAAACTGATCGTCATCATAGTTTGTCTGCTTCTAAGGCATTTGCCAATTGTTTACCACCACAGACTCCTTCCCTCTGCCCTTGTCTCAATTTCATAGTTTTTTGTGCTCGGTATACTCCTCTTCATTCCGCCCTTACTGCTACCCTTCAACCACGCCCTCTATCGTAACCTCTCCGCACACACCCTCTCTCATGGTTGCTTTTCTCTTATTTATTGTCACCCAAAGTTTCCACTTTTCCTTAGTTTTTTCCCCTCCAAACTTCCTCCTTTCTTAGCCCATCTTTCCGACTGAACTTTAGTTCTCGCCTCCACCTCCGCATCTCAAAAGCTTCCCTCTTCCTCTCTTCAATCAGCTTTCACGTCTCCGCAGCATGCAGAGATGCATTCCTCACGGATCGCTTCCCGATTCTCCTTCTTCGTAAATCCAAGTATAATGGGTCGCATAATATTCTTCTCATTTTCAAGGTCTATGTCCTCTTTCATATTCCATTACTTCTTTCTCACTTCTCAAATCTGAAATTCTAATTGTTCCAAGGTTCTTAAAATGTACTCTCCACTCGGATGCTATGAGTTCTTATTTTTGTACTTAATTTATTTCTCCCTATTAACATACATAACTTGGTGTTTGTAGTGTTTCTTTTGAAACCAAATGTTGCCATTTATCTCCAGTCCGTCTACATCTCTGGTCCCAGCTTTCTCCCGGTATGTCATATCATCCGCAAGTGTAACACTCTTTGTCCTCACCAACGCTCTTTCAATCTTGGCATTGGCAAATAGTTCAGATTAATGTACCATCGGCTTAAAAACCAAAATTATTTGGACTTATTTGAAGAGATTGTACGAGCCTATAATATTATAATTCTTACTATTGCATAGTTAAATGACGAAAGATCAAATGATCCACGGTTTAAAAAAAAAGAATCGGCCGACTCCCTCCCGCTTTCGAAGGGTGCAGTTGGCCGTGCAAATTAAAATTCAGTCTCTACATTGATTAATTATTGTGAATAAGTAGTGATTGTAGTGTGATAAGGTCTATAGCGTAAGGGTCCTGTTACTCATACCGTCGCAGCATCGCTTTCCATATGGTAAATTTCTTTTGAATACATTATAATACTTAATCACTCGTTGACTGCAATGAGTTTGGTCATGAACTAAGGTTGGTAAACCGGCCCAAAGGACTTCAATAATCAGTAACTATGAGCATACTTGACCAGTTAATTATCACTACCTTCTTCCAAACCTAAGCGGTCCTAAACGAAGCGATCAACCACATTGTGCTTTAATGTTGGTCCTGTATATAATGGCGAATGCTGGGAGGATTAAGGTACGTGTGTTAAAGGTGATAATTCTTATTCGGCCATGTCGGACTACCTTTTGATTATTTTTTCAATTTAATTGTAGCTTTCAATGTCTGAGAATTTGAAATTTTAATGACGAAATTTACGTACCATTTAATGATAATTGTCATGTTTGAAGATGCCCTGTTTTAGATAAAAATGACAATTCAATGTTGGAGGAATGGTGCCATTCCATCGGAAATTATTCATTTTCCAAAGGGAAAACCGACCTAATGATTTTTAGAAGATCAAAAGAAGAATATAATATATTATTAACGAAATGAAAATTAAATGAACTTACGAGACATTAAAGGAAAGGTTACGATTGCTTTCCAAAATCCGATGGCACAGCCGCCGGGAAAAGTGGCAACGATGTTCAGATTAAATATGGATATAGAGGAATCATCTATGGATTCATTAAGTATAAATGTACTTAAATTTAGAAACATATTTTATGTAACTGTTTTCATTATTTATATAAAGCAATCGGGAAAGATATTTCCTATTTATGACACTTGACATTTAGTAATTAATTGTATGTACCTATATATGAGTAGCATGGGTTTAGACGTGAAATTTTAATTACTTGTATAAGGCTACAAAATTACATACAATTCGTGTAAAATAAAGTTAACAGTCGTAATTAATCATTTTGCGAATCTCTTCATCTGAAGTTTTTTTTCTCATAACGGACCAGTGTATTCATTGTTGTGTGCTCCTGATGTAATGTTCGAGATAAGAATGTTTTATGTCTTGGACGCTAACGAAGTTACTTTATATAATCCATTCTGTTTTCAAAACGGTGTCTTGTTGAGCATGAACCGAAATTTCTTTATTTTGAATTTGAAGACATTCATAATTTATGATTTTTCGGGCGCAGTGTACATTTATGCAAGTTTGGAGTCAACTAATTTTGCTTTCCTTCGCCCCGACACGGCTGGGCTCATTACAAATATACCATATACACAGTAATCAACCCGAAGGTCGGTTTAGTAGGTGATGGTAGAGCTCACCCATGTACCAAACCCGACGGCGTGTGAATAATCACACATCAGGGTAGGGGGGCCAGTTCCTTTCCCTGTGCCGGTTATGGTTTCCCAGGAAGACCTGGTACCCGAAAAATCAACTAGCTTGGGTGTAGCTGCAGGTGCCCAAAGTGCCTTGCCCTGGAATCGAACCCGGGACCCTCCGGTCAGTAGTCCAACGCTCTACCCACTAGACCACCGCGACCCCATTACATACATACATATATATATATATATAATATCACAATAATATCTTGATAATTTCGACGGACTCCGTATTAGAAATATATATATATATATATATATATATATATATATATATATATATATATATATAAAAACCATAAACACAGTAATCAACCCGAAGGTCGGTTTAGTAGGTGATGGTAGAGCTCACCCATGTACCAAGCCCGACGGCGTGTGAATATTCACACATCAGGGTAGGGGGGCCAGTTCCTTTCCCTGTGCCGGTTATGGTTTCCCAGGAAGATCTGGTACCCGAAAAATCAACTAGCTTGGGTGGAGCTGCAGGTGCCCAAAGTGCCTTGCCCGGGAATCGAACCCGGGACCATCTGGTCAGCAGTCTAACACTCTACCCGCTAGACCACCGCGACCCGCCATATATATATATATATATATATATATATATATATATATATATATATATATTTTTTCTAGGTGGGGAGTCACAAAATGTTTATTTGATAGTTGGGTCCATCCAAAAACCTACCTTAACCGGTAGATTACCTAAAATATATATATATATATATATATATATATATATATATATATATATATATATATATATATATATATATATATATATTCAAATACGGAGTCCGTCGAAATTATCAAGATATTATTGTGAGTGTTCTTTTTATGTGTTCTCGTGCTGTGTGTTACTGTCTAAGTTTTATTATATATATATATATACATATACATGTGTCCAGAACCTACCTTAACCGGTAGATTACCTAATAAATAAATATATATAGACACGTACAGATACATGATATGTAATATCTCTTTATTATTATTTAATATATTCAATGCCGCAAGTGTAACTTTTAACGGAGGCATCCGCTAATATTCACTTGAATACAACACTTTCAGCATGTAAAAGTCATTCGCCATCACCGGGATTCGAACCTATATCCCTCAATGTTCACGTTGCATAGCATGTAATTCTTTTAAACCTTGACATGCATTTCGTGGTTCGTGGTGAGGGTAGAAACAAGAACTTGTCAGTCTCCTTCACTAGACATAACCTTGGTGATCAAAGGAAAATACATGGGATTCACTTTATCATCCAACTTCGCGTAGTTTTTTATTACGTTAGGAACCTCTGAGTGGCTTCTTGTTAAGGCCGAAATATATTTAGCTTACATTGGTGGATATAGTTTGTATAATTTAACTGCTCAATACGAAATAACCTGATTGAATCGAAATAAAATTTTCACAGTATCGCATCTTCCGATATGCCTGTCCCGCTCTTTCAGTTGATTAACATAGCTGTGTAAATTATTAATTGTGTAATTGGACGCGTAAACGTATGCTAATTAGGTGTAATTTTTCCAATTGGAATGACTAAATAATACGTGCTAATGGAAAAAACGTTATTCATTCCTAAAATACCTAATAAAAACTAATTTCTTGCATTGTGGAATTTTAAATTGGCCATCTTAATTGGCCTGAAATTATTATTAGATTCACGGTGGGAATTAAATCTTCATCCAGAATGAACCGAAAACATTAACATTCTTTCATATTTCAAGGAAATATTCCCTTATTGCTCTTGAACCAACGTCTAAAGTATAATGTAATCACAGAGAGATTTGAGGTTTCCCTGTCCGTACAGTGTATGAGTTCCATATACGTTAGGACGGGAATAGAGACAAAAACTTAATTAAATCCTATGGGGGCAGGAAAAGTGTGAAAATACCATGATATATAAACTTTAATCGAGGATTACAGAACGCGTTAATCTCCGCTCATCCTCTTACCTATAGAACCAGGTTTAGGATACTCTGTGCTAATCTTCCATTTAAAAAATCTTTAATAAAGATCGGATAGTAGTTATTTCCACTAGATAATTATCTAGTTGAAAATTGCTAATATTCGTTCTTTATTATTTTCGAATTCCACCACATCACGCTTGAAACTGCTTAATTTGTTTAAATCTTTACTGATGTTTTTCTTATACTTCTTTCCTTAGCGTTCCCTGGAATCAGTTACCACCAATAAAATATTTCTTTTTTCAATTCCATTCTTCTGTTAATATCCTTTACAGCATTCCTCCTGACTATATTCCTTATAAGTACTCGTTTTGAATCATCATATTCGAGTTCAGTCACGTCTCTATAACAACTCAGTAGATCTCCATAGTTTATTTAACCAAATAATACGATCGGTGATGTTTTTCGGGACGAGACAACCACACATTAACAGAAAAAACACAGCGTTGGTGTTTCGGAACGAGGCAGCGAGAAAAATAAACTCTAACTAAAAAGCTAGCTACACTGAACCCATGATGGAAGGCAGCAGTGTCACCATTAGGCACTGGTGGTGCAGTGGGTCGTCCCGGCATCAGCTGCCACAGCTGCGGGCGAGAGTGAAGTTCACCGAATCTGCCGCAGTACCGCGATGTGAACGGTAACGGGAAACAACCACATTACTCTCCCTAGAATATTCAGCCTTTGCCTTGCATTCAAATATAGTGGAATGGAAAGATATGGGCTGCAGTAAACCAATTCTAGAATTGAAATACTAACGATGATGACGATAGTTATACTCTGTACTGAATAAAGTTTCCCGTGGACAGTAAGCTTGCAGTGGTGGCAGAGCTTGTATTCTGATGACCCCTGCTGTGCTAGCGGTAGTAACGATAAGTGCTCTTTTTTAGGTATCCGTGCCGAATAGGAAGAAGGCAAGGAAACAGATGAAAAATACTCTTTAATTTTTTACTAATACTTTTAATCCTAACCGTGCTTGTAATTCAAATGCCTTTACAATTGCTATTATGACTTTGCTACCTTACTATCATGATTCCTGATTGTCCTCGGAAAGAACGAATATTTGTATATAACTGTACTTGAGTCGACTCGTATCTCCCTTATCTTTGGGGTCCAAGCTACACAAATAACGCGGGGCCATAATAATTCCCCTTGTTTCATCTACATCTGTTCAGCATGTATCTACATCAACATTAATAGGAATGTGCAACTGCTGTCTCGAAGTTATAATGAAAAATCCATGAAAGAAACCAATGATGTCAGGAAAATTATTGATTTCAGGGATAGGAGAAATATATAAGTATCTATATGATCATATGGTGGGTCCCGGTAGTCCAGGGGTAGAGCGCTGGAATACTGACCAGGAGGGCCCGGGTTCGATTCCAGGGCAAGGCACTCTGGGCACCTGCAGCTTTACCCAAGCTGTATGATTTTTCGGATGCCAGGACTTCCTGGGGAACCATTGCCGGCACAGGGAAAGGAACTTCCACCCCTACCCTGATGTGTGAATTTCACCTTCCATCGGGCTTGATACTGGATGAACTATACCATCACCTACTAAACCGACCGTCAGGATGATTACTGCGTTATGTTATGAACAGAATATTATGCCAGCAGGTTTAATAGGAAAAGAATGTGAAGATAACTTGGGTACAGGCACATTTGATTTTGTGATTAACGGAATGGAAATGAAATCATGTGTATACGTGGAACTTTCAATAACTCATTAGAAAATCCGAGAGTTAGTACTTTACCATTGGAAGTGGTTTGCTTTCAGTAAGCCTATTATCTCACTAAACTACTATTAGAGTTTCAACTATATCAATCTTGTGGTTTCATTTTCATAGTCGACTGAAGCAGCATAACTTCCGTTATATAGATATTTGGAAAAAATGATCTCCGTGTGATGACTAAACGCTTTTATATAAAAGGCATAACACCATCAATAGAGACCAAAGCCGAGTTCGATGAAGCTCATGGCACATCTGCTTCGTTGATGGCGATTATTCAAAATTGGATAAATGAGTTTAAACGTGGCCGTACATCGACAAATGTTGAACATAGTTCGGGACGTCCAGTGGAAGTGACTTCTTCCGAAATGATTGACAAAATCCGCGATACTTTTTCAATAAATCAACGAATTTAAGTTCGCGAAATAGGTAAGACCACAGACATTCACGGTCTGTCCCAGAACTGTAGTCCCTGTAGGACTGATTCGATTGAAAAAAATGTATCGCCAGAATTGATGAATTCACTCTTAAGTCTTTGAAGTAGCATCCTTTTGCGTCCACACACTACTACCAGCAGGTTTTCCACTCCGCGTACACCTTCTGGAAGGCGGCGCCGGGCCGGAATACTGCAAAACTCCCTCGTCACAGCTTCTTGTAACGCTCCCATCAGCTGTGGTTACGTCTTTTCAGCAGCGATCTGAAGCATGGGAAGAGGAAGTCTAGTTTGGCTTTGTCTAAAAATATCTAGATCCTCATTCACTTTGTCGAGAAGCTCTTGGAAAATCCGCGTGCGAGTTTCCTTTTGTTCGTCCGAGAGCACTCGTGGCACCATCTTCGCGCACAACTTTCTTATTTCCAGTTTTTACTTTTAGCGGTGTCAAGTTCATCAGAGACCAAGCGCAAACGTAATCTGCGATCTCGGTCCAAAGCCTTCACTTTTGGAAGATTTTGGTCAATTTTTAGGTCGAATGGCTTCCTGAACGTTCGGCGTCTTCTAAAATCTTTGGTACCCTTCCTAAACTATTTAGCCAATGAAAATACACCCGATCTACATATAGTGTTATCACCATAAGCTGCCTTGAGCTGTCTTGAGAATCACTTTCCCGGTTTTGCCCAGTTTCACGCAAAATTGGAGCTGCTCCAATGAACAATTCATGTTGGAGCGGAGCGAGGTCAGGTTATAGAGGTTTCGCAAACGAACGAGACGTGCACCGCAAATGCTGGGAGCAAACTGCTACTGGCCTATAGCCTTTCCTGAGACCCCTCCCTCTAACCCAGCCAGAGAAACCGCCGCCCCTCCACATGTCTATCCGGGAAAAAACTAGTCCTTATATTATCGTGACAGACCTTGCATCACAAGGTGTTTTTAATTTTGCATGAAAAATTGGGTGTTAAAAAATCTCGGTAAGATGGTTGCCGCGTTTGCTCTCGGCGGAGACTAAAGGCAAACGTGTGGTCGTTTCAGAAGTTGTATTGGCACTTTTCTGTCTCAATCCTGAAGAGTTTCTGCGCCAATAAATGTGGAGTAAACATGAATGCAATACTACACTACAGAAAAAAGTCAGAAAACAACGTCCTAATTAGGCAACGAAAAACATTCTCTTCCATCATGACAATCCACGGATGCACACCTGAACGGTTTTGATGACGAAATTTATGGAATTAAAGATGGAATTATTGCAACATAGTCTGTATTCACCAGATTTAACCCCCAGTGACACGTTGGGTAAAGTGTATCGAGCTAAAATGAGAATAAGTATTGACGATGAAAGATATGCACCCAAAATAATTTGGTTTTATATTTTACCTTTGGACAAATTAAACGTTTCACGTATCATCCTAATCCGTGTTATATAGAGTGTCTTTGTTTTAGTGTTTTTGTTTTTACTAGATAACGTACTGTGCGAAAGAAGAAAATAATTATGTAAGGAACGAAGTATTATATCACGTTCTCCTATTCCCTAGACCTGATGAAACGTAACGTGGAGGTATCAATCATTAATCTGAATCTTAATAAGAAGTCATCCAACGGTCTTACGTGCCCATTAAATTTTCGGTCCAGGATCTTTTCCGTCCCTGGGGAACGAAAAACAAAGAGCGACGTGAAAAGTCACAGAAGGGATAGCATTTCCGTTCAAAGTTCGAGGTCGGATTTCTATGGGGAAAACTTTCCTCGCTTTCGCCCGAATCGACTATCAACCCCGCCTCTCTTTAAAATTGGCACCCCCGTTAAATCCGTTCCCTCTCTTACATATACAGCCGAGTCCGTTCAATCTGCCGCCCTTACCTTCTTCATCTACGCTTCACTTTCTCCCGATTGCCATCCCTCAATCCTCGAGTATCACTCCGTTGAAGAAACGAAAGAGTGCCTAGTGGAAATGGATGTTCCCGGAAGCGTATCCTCCCCAATGTCGGACGGAAAGTCTGGCCTCCCCACTCCACCTTCTCCCCGGACTCAATCCTAATACTCTCCCCCCCAATTCCTCCCCTTCTATCCAGCTCTCCGGCCCCCTGATGTTCGGGTTTTTGTAAAAAATATTCTTGGATACCGTCTCCTCCGGTTTTTATCGGGCGGGTTCATCTACATTCTACATCTTACCCCCGAAAACCACCACGAGGGGGTGGCTGGGAATATTAAATCACCACCAGCCATTGGAGTAATTGTTGATTGATGGTTTATCGTTTTCAGGAAGCTTAGTTATCATCTCATGTTTCCTTTTGTTGTGGTATCGAATTACGCGAGGGAAAAGTGACTCTTTATATCGATCGATTCGGCAGTCATTTTCCCTTACTACTCCTCTCACTGTGGTCTTGCCTAACGGTGTAATGTGACACTGGGATTAATGCGTATTAAAATATTACTTTTGCTTTCATAGTCTCTAAACCTGCGCCATACAGCAATAGTACTTTCTGTTCGTTCATAACGACCTGTTCCAGAAACAGTTATTCCCTGTATGCCGTATAATTCTCAAATTAAGTCGTTCCGAGAAATATCCCAGACACAGCCATGCGTTTTCAAATGTAATGAAATCCACGCGAAAAAAACATCTCTTTTTAATTTTAATATCCGACTATTTATTTCCTCCCACTTTTCACGTTATGAACCCTAGATTCCCAACTGCGGATCCTCAGGTGCTATTTTCTTTTCTCACTTTTGGGTCGACGATAGTGTGACTCCTAGTCATTACTCTTAATGCTAAGGGATGGGGTCACCGGGAGAGAGGTGCAAAGAGCATCAGCAACGGTCAGTGGACCCCGAATCGTGTTCGAGAGGTCACCTTGATATGAGATGGGGGAGGGTGCGTGGTCAGGAAAACGGACGCCTATATTGTTGGAATTGGCCATACAGCCGTGTGAGTTTGTCGCCGTGAACATTTCGGCGCCATACGATCGTCATATTTTCATCTTTTCCTATCCTCCACCTTCATACATTCCTCTTTCTCGCTCAACTCATCTCGCTTTTCATTAGTCATTTGGTTGGATCACCGGAGGGAGCGTTGCGCCTCATTTCCTTTCCTCTCTATGCATACCTCACAGCACTGCGTTCATAAATGGCGTCACGCTGTTGTTATGCCCTTTTCAACCCCGTCATTCTCTCTCATCTCCGCTCTCTTGTCAAGCTAATTGCCCAAACCCGTCCCGCTTATGGGCAATGCCTTGCCAAAATTCACTAGGAGCGGCCCCCATAGAAATTGCCATATCTTTATATAGTTATGCGTGAAATTTGCAAATACCTCACGTTTCTTCATTTGGACTAATGTTTCCTGAAGTTTCTATACATCCTCACTGCTCAGTTAATTTTATTGCAAATGAAAAATACATATTTTGGAATAAATACATTAAGGAAAAAGGGATTATCTTATTTTTTCTGAAATTAGTCAGTTAGCATAAACCTTGCCATTTGTCTCCACTTGATCTAGGTTTTGTGGTTCATTTGCTTGGCTCATTTGTTCGAATTTAGTCACTGATGAAACCGAGGATGATAAGTTGATATAGAAAATATTAAGAATTAGGTAGTGTAGGCGTCAAAATTATGCAAATGAGAAAGAACCGTATATAGGCGGGGAAGGTAAATAAATGCAAACTTATGGTCATATAATGGATAAGGCAAGTTTGAGGATCTAATGGATTGATATAGGAAAAACAAGAGTTTATAGATGTTTCTTAACTTGAGATTTTCAAAGTAGAGTGCCAATGGTTATGATAATTATATGATTCTAGTTGGCTAAGGGACCATCATGATCAGTGAGGGATTTGCAATCTTCTACTGCAAATCTACAATTTAAACGGAGAGGTAAAAACAAGTGTCAAAAAAATCATGTGTTGTATGTAATTGGAAACTAATATATATGTATTACTACCGTGCGTTGAGTTAGTTGCCTGGATCTGGTTAACATGCGAATACATTTCGGTGGTTGAAAATGGATTAGAAAACGATATCTAATGGGGACGGAGGAGCCCGACGGAAAGTACTCATTTACTGTCTCTTCCTCGCGTCCTGGATGAATCTTCCATTGAAGGACGTGTCCATATTACGGAGAGTAACACATTACTTTTGTCAAATGTTGAGATAAAAAAATTTCCAAAAAATATTTATTTTCAGCAAAGACACTTATGGTGCATCATAAAGAGAAAAATGTATTATGTGTTAATAGATAAATGATCGATGTGCGGAGAAAGAATAGATATTTTGCACTTGTCATTTGAAAGAGGTTGTTATTCAGATAGAGGTTATGGCTTTCCCAATTCCATGACTCCGTTTCGCTTTCATGTGTGGACAGAATGGTCTCTTTTCTAATTTTCCTGCTGCTCCCGGAAACGGCTTTAAGCGTCTCATATTTGAAAAATACTCATGATTAAAACCATTCCAAAGTGTAAGCGACAACGGGAAATGATTCTCTCGAATTTTGACCGAGAATCTAACTTTATCTGCCTCATTCAAAGTGATTAAGTAAACTGACGAAAATTTTGCCTTAAAAATGACTGAAATAAATGGAGTTCTTTTCAAATATTAACTACGAAAGAAATTGAAGGAATCCTATACCTCTGTCCAAATCATCTAGTGTTAGTTTCAACGGAAATTAAATAAAATAATACCAGAATCCGATTATACTGTGCCTGATGACGTGAAATCGACGTCTTGCGAAAATTGATGGATAATATGTTAACATTGAAAAAAGTCTACAATTAATAAAGGTTCTTCCCTGTACGTTATTTCTTGATAATTTCGACGAAATTATCAAGAAATAACGCGTGGGTGTTCCTTTTATGTGTTCTCATATCGTGTGTTGCTGTCAAAGTTTTATATATATATAGCGTATTTAGACGGCACAATAGAATACCAATTCTAAAATAGATAACACGTATAAGGCCGAAAGTTCAAACTTTCTAAAATGTAATGTGAGTTTCCATTTATGTATAATCTATCTATTTTTGTGTTCTATAGTGCCGTCCAAATGTTATATTGCTCTCGTGAGCATACACCTTCGATATATATATATATATATATATATATACATATATATATATATATATATATATATATATATATATATATATATAAACGCTAATATTTTAACTTCGACGGTGGGAAGGGTAAAATTGATTAAATACCTTAATACTCCGGGAAATTTTTATTTTCCGAAATTAAGGTTAAACGTACGAAGTACTTGATAGACGCACTTTACCGTTGTGAAGCTTCATTTTCCAACTGATTCATAGTTTGTTTTGTGGTAGGGTGTCAGCAGCCGGATTGTTTTGACCATCAATATTTGAAAATCAACTTCGTTAGTTTCAGTAAAAAACGAAAAATCTGTTGCACATCCTGGACGTAATTATTTTTCAGAGAGCTGTAATTCTGGGCTCAATGTAGATATGATAATAATAAAGAGTTAACTCCTAGCCATGTCCAAGACTGGTCGCGATTTACGTCGAAAAATAGGCAAACCGAGCCGTTAGTCGACGCATTCACGCAACTCCCCGGGCCTCCCCCGAGAGGTGAGTGATGAGTCTGGTCCCCTAACCGGCAGATGGCACTGCCGACTGTTTTCCGCCGTCCTTTATCTCCCCCTCGTGAAGGGGTGTTTCTATTGGCTGCGGGAGAGGAAGGGGGGGTCAGGAGCGATGGAGGTGGCGGGGGTGGGGAATGCTCCCGAGGAGTTTAATCTCCCGGAAATGATTGATACTCGACGGGCAGTCGAATGGGCGGGTGGCATGGGGTGCTCGCCTTCGGAGAAGTAAACTCCGGGATAAGAGATCTCCCAGAGCCCCAGCCTCCTCCCCATCCTTTACCTCTCTCTCCTTCTGCGACCCCTTCCTTTATGCGCACGCACACACGCACGCACTCCCCACCCCCAAAAACGAGGTCGCTTGGACGATTCCGTAGTGATTCCCGTATAAATCCACCGTTTCTTAAAACTTCGCTGATTTTCGGTGGCGTTCAGAACAGAAAATAAACACAAAATGACGGTTTTGTATTAATTATTTCCGCCATGTATTCTTAGGCCCGGTTACTACAAACTTTTGTTGAGTAGAATGGTTTGAGGAAGAAAATACTTGATCCTTCCAAAATCATTAGGTTCTCAATTGAGAAAGAACAACTTTACGGAGTCTATTGATATTTTAGACATTACTATCGAAAAAAATAACCGGCAACTGGACTTCTCCATTTTCAGGAAAGATACTTTCACAGATCACATCATTCACTTCACGTCAAGACATAATTTCCCCCAAAAATTAGCGGCGTTCAACTCAAAGGCCCACCGTTTAACTAGTATTCTCTTGTTCCCACAAAATGTCCAAAATGAACTCCAAATAATAAAAATTATAACCGGAAATAAGGATTTCTGCTCCAGATGAGAAATTTAGAAAAAATAGCAGACGTTCATTTTCAAATCCGTCCCCAAGAAAGATGAATCGAAATGGAAAATAATTCTCTTTCTGGGGAATTTATCTCGGAAAGTGCCCAGAACATTTCCAGAGAACAGAACAACACCAGCCTTCTATAATAAAGGAAACTTAGGGAGCCTTTTATCAAACAACAAGGACAAAATTTCCAGCGTGGGAAAGAGTGTAGTGTATAAATTACGTTGTGAGTGCTCTGCTATATATGAGAAAGAATATTATGCCAATTTCAAAAACAGAAATCCCTCTCTCCATTTTGTCACGAATTACTGGACAATAACCACAAAAGTGTCTTAGTTTCTGAGATTTTACATTTGAAGAAGTAGGTTTTAAGATTAGATGTCTTGGAACGTTTGGACATTTTCAAGAACTCTCATTTTAATGGTATATTGGTTAATGACCTATTGTATTCCTCCCGCTCTCCCCTCCTGGTCCTTCCTCTGTTCCACAGCCCCTCTCTCTTTTGACGCCATACCCCACCGCCCTTTCCCCCATACACACACATACGTTTCTTTTCTCTTTCCCCTCCTCCCATTTTACCCGCACCTCCCCCTCCTCTTCTCTGTCTACTATATAAAGCTGTGTGTCCTCTGTACTTCACTCGAAAGAGCGAGCGAGACTATCTACTGATGCCTACAACTAAATCGGCGTTTCCGGTGGTCCAGGAGACGAGGAAGGGCCACCGTCGAGCGGGATCCCTCGGCGACTTTGTGTCAACGAAAGAACCCGTGCAGCGGTGCAGCCTTCGCCCAGAGGGCGGGGAGACACCGGCAATCCCGCCGAGTGTCTCCGGTCCGGCGGAGAAGGATATGATGGGGGTGAACGCTGCGGTTCTTGCCCTTCACAGGTCAAGGAGGTGATGGGGAACAGCTGCGGAACTAAGTGGAAGAAGACGAAGGGGAAGAAGTCGGAGCCACCGGTGGCTTTCCCGACATCTTCTTTGAGGCCTCAAGGGGAAGACGACGGGGTCGAACGGGCAGCCAGCACGAAAGGGGAGGCAGACGATGAAACTAATGTAAGCTTCACTTTGGTGTCATCCAGAAAGAAAAAGAGGAGAGCACTATCAAGCACTCCCAATGCGGGAGTCGAGACGAAGGCGCCGCCACCGGTGAAGCCCCACAAAATACCACCAATCGTCGTCTATGGAGTCACAGATGTCCAAGAACTAATCGACGCTTTTAAGGTGTCTCATGGTGATAACTTTGGCCTGGAGTTACGGCGAGCGTGGATACGGGTTATCTATCACCTTGACGAAGGAGTGCCACTCGACAGCTCGTCCTGCCGCAGAGGAAAAAAGTTACACTACCACATACAGCCTACCGAGAGGATACCTGGGATGGAGCTTTTCATCTCTCTCGATGGATTAAGGTGGACAAGATGTACGAGGGCTTAAAATCCCATGGATACGAAATTCGAGGTATTCGTCGACTGATGGTAATGGAGACCGGGAAACCAGTCAATTTTGACCGTCACGTGGGTAGAATGTTGTTAAGACGCCCACTGCGGTCGCTCTCGGAGACATACGACAGCTCTGTCGCCCTCTTTGTGCAAGTGGAGGGCTTCCGTGGCGACCGAGGTCCCCTCCAGTGCAGCACCATCATAGCCAAGGGTCTACGTAGAATAATCAGCTCCGCGCAGGGAAGACTGCTTCTCTCACTCTTTGAGGAGCTAGTGCGCAGCAGGATCGGTGAATCAACCACTCGTGGCTGAACGACCCGTCCTGCTCGCACAATGGAACGCCAGCGGAAGAGCTACTTCACCCACCAAAGGAGAAATAGACAAAACATAAGAGGAAAAGAGAGTATGCTAGCAATCATGCAACATCATAAAGGATATGAACAGTGCGTTTCGTGGCACGCATAGCCAGTAGAAGAGCCCAGCCACATTAGCCAAATACACATTCAAACGCGAAATCCCGCCATACCGCGAACAAATATTCATTCACATGGAAATAGATATTAGGAAGTTGTTTCACCCACCAGCTCCTAACTCCATCTCTTGGCCAAGAAATCGGGGCACTTGGTCGCTTAAATGATCGCAGATCTCATTGTAAATTACGTTTCGTCGATAGCTCAAGTGGTAGGTATCAGCCGGCAAGTCTAAAGATCCTGTGTTCAAGTCCCGGTCAAGGAAATATTTTTGCACTTGTCATCTGCTCGATTCCGCATTCCCCACCTCTCCTGTGTTCATCCTTTATGTGTGTTCCTATCCCTTTGCCTTATATCTATTTCCATGTGAATGAATAATATATGTTCGCCGTATCGTGGGATTTCGTGTTTTTACATATTTCGTGCATATATTTTTATATAATTTGTGTGTATATATATGCATACATATATATGCATATATATATATATATATATATATATATATATATATATGCGGGTCGCGGTGGTCTAGTGGGTAGAGCGTTGGGCTACTGACCGGAGGGTCTCGGGTTCGATTCCCGGGCAAGGCACTTTGGGCACCTACTAGGCACTTTGCTCCACCCAAGCTAGTTGATTTTTCGGGTACCAGATCTTCCTGGGAAACCATAATCGGCACAGGGAAAGGAACTGGCCCCCCTACCCTGATGTGTGAATATTCACACGCCGTCGGGCTTGGTACACGGGTGAGCTCTACGATCACCTACTAAACCGACCTTCGGGTTGATTACTGTGTTTATGGTTATATATATATATATATATATTCAAACTATTTCGAAATATTTTTACTTTCGTGATCTGCTCAAAAACCGCCTTCCCCACATGTCCTGTGTTCGCCTTTTATGTGTTTTCCTATCCCCTTTCCTTATACCTATTTCTGTTTGAATGAATATTTGTGCGCCGTATGGCGGGATTTTCTAGTTTGAATATATATATATATATATATATATATTCAAACTTCATATATATATATTCTTCAGGTCAGACTGACCTGAAGAAGGCCTCGGAGTAGGCCGAAAGCTTAAATCATATACAGTGTGAGTGTCCTTTTACGTGTTATCTGTTTTATTCCGTGTTCTATTGTGCCGTCCAAAAGTTGTATTGCTCTCGTGAGTACTTCCGCATCATCGATTATATATATATATATATATATATATATATATCCAGAGCGTAAGTAGAGAATTTCTCATCCCTTTCCACGAGATATACTTAGTTCACCATAGGTCCATCGCCTTGCATTTCCTTGATATTCCTCATACTAAGTCGCTTCATATTCGAACATATCAGAATGAATTTTGAAATTTTCAAAAAATTTAAATACGTTGCTTGCTGTTGCAGCGGTTTGCTCACAAATGTAGAGGAAGATGAACCGTCAAACCGCCCTGCTACTCCCTTTGAAGAATTTCAGGCAAATGTACGACTTGGTGCAGTGACTTGTCAATGTCGTCCGATGGCACAACTAAACAGCGTTCTAGCAATCCGCCCTCTCGGCGTGCATGTGCTTACAATCCTCGGGAGCCCTTGTCATACTACACCTTTCACGGCTCGGCAGATGTCACTGTGACGGAGCGCTCAGCCTTTTACGTACACCCCCTCCCCCTCCAGTTTGGGTGAAGTGCGATGCTCCAGCGACATGCGGAGATGGGGTTGAAGCCTGACTTACCAGTTTGTATTTCAATTCGCCGGCGGAAACAAGTGATTGAAATGTTCTCTGACTCTTCACTTTATTTGGGTTAGAAGCCTTCTCATTGCGCTTTTGTGTCTTCGATATACCCTTTAGACGCCACGAGCGTAGCGGGTGTAAAGGTGCCGTCTATTATAATATTTGTGTTAAGTGGTAATCGTTTGAAATTATTGTTAAAATCAGAACAAAATATGTAGCAGTTTTGCCGTCACTCTGAACATCATTATCAAACAATCTTATAATGATACTGCAGTACGTTCATAATAATTAATCTTGCGGAAAAACTCGTACAGTTTCTAATGTAATCGTCAGTCGACCTCATAAATGTTTCTTGCTAAAATCAGAATGCATAATTTGAATTATAACTTGACATTAAATATTTTCACATATATTTCCCCAATTTCTAGCCCTTAGGCCGCTACGGGACAAGTACTTGAATGTGTGCGAGGACAAATACGGGGGGGGCGTTCTCGTGCACCTGGCATCTTGCTTCAAACTCCTTTTTAATCTTTATTTGACCCCGAACTTGTTGTCAGCAAGGAGGAGCCAACTCCTTCTCCCGCCCCAAATTGTTCCCACCCTCGTTCATTTGCATCTGAACTCCACCACCACGTGAGATATGACACTCTTGGCAACTGTTTACCAATTTTAGGTTGGTAAATATTACGGGGATGAAAGTTAACGCATTTAGACGCCATTTTTAGCTGATTGCTGCCATGCTGATTCAGTCGGATTATCTCAAGGAAAATAAATATCTTTTGCTATTTCTACAAGTTTTAAAATTTAATCAATTAAATGAAAGAATTTTAAGGTCCACCGGTGCATGATCGAAGTGCGCTCTGCGGTGGCCGCACCTCGGGACAAGTGAATATAAAAGTTTCTAAAGGGTGATTTAGGGGCCTGCCATACGTGCTTTGCCTTGCCTCGCGGAAGAGGGGGACTTAGTCCATCACCTTTCTTCTGCACAAAGTGGCAAGTTTGGAAATGATGAGACCACTGCAGCTGATGGGCTGATAGACAGAATCATAATTCCAAAATATTTGGACCATGGTTTTTATAACCAAAAACTAAATTATGCCGTGACGGACCTTAAAAACGAAACTATTTTTATAAAAAATAGTTGATAATTTTTCTGTGAAATGTTTCAATTAACAAATAGTTAATATTATTAAAGTGTTATTCAATCATAACATAGTTATCTAAGCATAAACACGCTTGCGAATTAGCCATTGCGGGGATCGGGATGATGCGGTGGCTAACGTACTGACTTCCCACCGAGTGGGTCCGGGTTCAAATTCTGGTGACGGTAGATTTTTTTCAGTGTTATTCCGATTCCTACTTGAGGTGCTTAGTGAAGAGTACTTTGAGTGAGCACTCCGTCCGTCGTACGGACGTGAAACTGTTGACCCCTTGGCGCCTTTAGTTAGGAGTAGCCTAATGCCGACGCCGTGTTTCTCTCCACCCTTCATCCTTTCCCATCCATCCCTATTGGTACAAATGACCTCAGCTGTCGGTCGCCTCCCCTAAAGCTACTACTACTACGTAGATTTTGTATATTAAACTGTCTATAGAATTATCGTAACATTGGTTTCGTTTTCATTATGTTATTACCGATTTGCAGAGCCCAATTGTTTGAAATTTAAATATCATGCAACAATTTACGGGATTCCCTTAAGTAGGTAAGAATTTGCTGACCGTATTGGAGCGTGGGAAGCGAAGTGAAGGTAGATTTGTAAAACGTATTTAGGATAGATTCTGTAAAGTAACTCTATTAACAGAGGAACTGAGTGGGGAATCACACACGAACCGAAACTTTAGATTACAATGATATTACAATTTTTCCCCGAACAAGAGGTCAATATCACTTCCTAGAACAATGCTAAGGAAACCTCGAGGACAAACTTTTAATTTAAATATTGAATGATCCTTATGTTAGCCAATTTTTTAACGTCTCCTAGCGTACTGGTGACTTTTCTCACATACGTATGTATTAGATTACTATCTTAAACCTACATGATGATATATTTCTATGCTGTTGAAATTTTTTTATCTATTTTGAATGATTTAACACATCCTAAAATATATAGTGTTTGGCTTAATTAAATTTTAATGTTCATGTTAGTGTTTATGTTGATGGTGCCTTTGTGAAAATAACCTTTGACGCACACAGTTTGGCTTACTGAATGCGTTGTAGTTGTAGTCCTTGTTAAAGTAGTGATTAGTGAGTGAGCTTTTGGAGATTTGGAGATGCACTAATAAAAAAAATGTAATTAGGCTGGAATTAGGGTACTCCTGATTAAAATCTTGTTTTCATGTTCCTATCAGTGGTCCCAAAGCTACAGAAGCTGGTCCTCTGCCCATTAGTTTGTTAATATCATATGCCTGAATGTTTATTACGGGGTGAGCTTTGTTCTGGCTAATTAAACAAAATTTAGGGTTGGTTTTATCGGTTATTATACGAGGGGGATTTTTCAGGGGAGAAGAGAATCGAAACATTACTCGTGAGGAAAACTTAAGAGGGCTCGGCAATGAAAACTTCGGATAGAAAGACGAGTTGAGGGATGGGTGTAGGGAAGCGACATATTTTAAAATCCCCCACCGCCGATGTCAAAGCCTCTCCTTCGATTTTTCTGCCAGACGTATTTTGGGAGAAGAAACAAATTGGTTTCCCGGAAAGAAACGGAATTCTCAGGTGAACGCGGCTGGATGCACGGTTAGCGAATCACGAAGCGAATCAACGATTGTTTTTTTTGTATTTATTTGTTTGGAAAATGATCAATGACCGATGAAAACAATTTGGCCACATTTGGTGCGAATGGCAGAAGGAGCCAGAATCGAATTGCATTCTTTTCCTCTCGGGCGAAGGAGGGATTTCACCCGGGGTGAACCGACGCGACGTAGCGGCGGTGCGTTTCCCACGGCGCATTTATCGAAGAAATTGATGTTTCTTGGTGCGCAGTGTACAAGTGGGTAGCAATCATCGGGAATGGGACTGTTTCGCTTCCTTCCGCTATCTGTCTTTTCATCGAAAATGGTCATCCTTCTTGTGACCGGCCAAAGCGTGCACGGGAAGGTAATTGGTGCCCTTTTACACATATTGATTCGTAAAAAGAGTTAATTTTGTGTTCATTTAATACAACTGATCAAATGCGTAACATAAACATTTGACCACATTTCCTGTGGGACCCAGCCACACTCATATTATTTTTAATGCGAATGCCAGCTTATTGTGAACGTATGTCGAATCAATCAATTTTTTCAAACCAATATTGAAATTATGTAATTTTTATCCGCTGAGCTCGACGTAAGCTATAGCCCACCGCGTGTCATTTGATCATGTAAAACTTTGGTTGAGAGCGAAGTTTACAAAAAAATATATTTTAATCGGATTAATGTCTTCATTTTGGTTTTGAACGGAAATTAAAAATACAATTTCGTGTTTTGGCATCGTTCCATTGACTTTTGTTACTAGATAGTGAAAATTGTGCACAGCCAACATACGACTCGTATAAATTATTAGTTTGATGTTTGATATTTTTAATATTTTTATCAAATATTTTAAAAAACATGGTGTCTGCTAGGTGAATATTTTTAACAGAAATCAGAATAATAGTCTTTATCGTGCTCTCACTCATGCTCTAGAAATAAATGAAACTATTTCATCCGGCATTTTGGTAAGCATAAAGAGTTTTAACTCCTAGATTTCGGCTAATTTTTCCTGTATTACAAGCAATACGGTACTCGGAGTTAGTGTTAATTTTTATTTTTAAGATAAATGCTCAAACACTATCATTAGTAAACTAATTAAATTAAGATTCACTGCTCAGAGTCTTCAGCAGGAGGAAGCCGAAACAAGAAGCGCTATTTATGGCTTCTGATGATTAATTCTTGCTTCTGACTTCGCTTCCAAAAGAAGCCTGCTCAACTTTAGAGAAAGTAAATATTTTAATTCAGAACTCCAATTGTAAACCATTTATCAAACTTGTCGGGTAACCTTTATCCCCGGTCGCACATTTGAATGCAGGACCAGTTAATGTGCGGAATATAGTATTTTGCCCGAGAAGTCTCCATGACATCTTTTGTCAGTAAATTTGTAAAGAAAGAGTAAATTGAATTGGGTACTATTGAATTGACGGAATAATGATGCGCCGTTTTCCCGCTGCCTTCTGGGTCGCTGACCTGAAGCCGTTTTAGGTTAGTATTTGGTTCCAGATCTGAGATGAGTTCAGCTGTGCCAACCTCTTTGGTCTCCACCTTCAATCACATAATGCAGAGCCGTATCCGTATCTCTCTGGTATTCGGAGACTTACAAATAGACGTATTTAATTCACCCATTCAAGAAAACTTTCACAGGTTTTCTTGTCGTTACGTAGGTCTATCGCATCTAAGAATCCCAACACCCTCCAATAGGCGCCGATTGATTGTCCTCGACTGCTTATTCGTCGAATGCATTCGTTTACAATGCAGTTAGCCCTTGTCTACGGGTTCATTTGAAGTTCGATAGTATAAAGGTCTTTGTTTGTATTAGCTTAGGAGTAATTAATGTGGACAGGGAATGTAGTTTTAGCATTTTTTGCACTCAATTAAAAATTTTTTACGAAAATTTCCTTTTTTAACTTTTATACGATAAAAAGTTTATACTATGATTCGTTTTATACCATACTATATTTATTCATTTAGTATAATATACCTATGCTTCTCTTATGTGTTAAACCGTGGCAGTGTGTTCATATGTGCATGCATCGCGGTTATGTTAGATATTTTGTTTGATTGGTGCAAAATTGTTTGCTTTTGTGCGATATTTGTATCTCCCATTTTAATTGGTCATAGTTATTTACGTTTAAGTTTCACGCATGAAATTTAAAGATCTGATTCGCTGGAGGAAATTCAGGTATTAAAGATATTTTAATAACGAGAATGCTGAATTGTTGTCACGAGATCAAGAAGAAAGGAGAAAAATGTTACATTTGGAAATTCTTAGGCTTAAATTAAAGTATTTTCGTGCGTGGAATTTAAAAAAATGAAGTCTGATTTTTATTTTTTAGTTCCCTCCTAACTCTCTATTACCATCAAAATAAATTATTTCCGTTTTTCAAGAATGACAACTGGAAATTATCTGTTTTACTCCCCAATGACGATTTCCTGGGATCTTCTTTGCTATACTACGCGTCATTGATAGAAGTATTTTATGAATGCTCCGTGAATTGCGAATTATGTTGATCTACTAAAAAAATATTTGGATACAGGTGCGGTTTGCGGTTAAAGACTTGGATGGAGCTTAATGGGGAATCTGTTTAATATTTGCTTTATTAAATTTTTTTTATTATGATCCGTTAAAAATTTCAATTAAATTATCCTCTTCATTTTTTGTGTGATACAATATTTCCAAAATTTAAATAAAGCTTTGGGTATTTGGATGCGTGTTAAACTAATATATAAGGATTTTACCCTCTAGGTTTAGTTAAAATAAGGGTGTACCTCATGAAAATCCAAACTTAAAACAATGTGCGTAATATTTTGATGACCAAATCGCCCTTGGAAACTACATTCGGTACAAAGAAAGAGAACTGAACCTAATGTCATATTGGGTGAACTTTATACGCCACTGTAAGTCTTATTGTTGGGTGAGTTCCACCGTTAACTTCCAAGCAAACCTTCGGGTTTTTCTTATTTTATTCAAATTAATTAATATTGCCTTCTCTTCAAGTTCTTGGTGGAGGTATGCCATCTTCCTAGATTCTCCCGCAACTCTATATTATTTGTTTCATCTCGTGTACAAAGTGCTTCGTAGTTCTAAGACATATTCATCTTTAACTGGGTGGATAATTGAGGAACCCGGTTATGACATATATGACAATAGAGAGTGAGACCAACTTATTCCGCTTCCAAACAGGGCAAATCAACTCATATTTAGATTCGTTGGCGACTGGAACATTTGAAATTGTGTGTTTTGAATGAAAACCCCATCAACAACGATGTTTTTTCAAAGCAGGTTTCTCAACAAATGATTTTCGTGAAATTAGAAAATAAAATCGTGTGCCTAACATAATATAATTAATAAGTTTACCCGAGATTAATTTGAGTTAATTTTTGTGCGTGTGTTCAAATTTCTTTTAAATAAGTTAGTCCTAACTCAATGCCCCTTATCACTGGGAATGTATTTTCAAATTTAAGGGGAGGTTAACTCATTTAATTTCTTTTTGTGACAGTTTTTCACCAATATGGAGGATCCTCTCTTTCCATTATGTGACAAGCGTCATTTGTTGTATTTTGTACATGACTGGATTATTAAGAGTAATGTTAGGACTAATTTTCTCCTCAATATACGCATACCCTTGTGATCGAACAATCTCCAGGTTGGCCTTAGTTTTAGCTATTCTCTCTCCAAGCCTCCTCAATGGAAAATTTATGCATTATTCTCTTTTAATAAAGAAACGCTTTTCAGGAATATTTAACCAAAGGAATAATTTTTCATGGGGGTTTTATGATCCTGTCTAAAAAATTGCGGGAAGAACAGCTTGAAAATAATTGCAGACTTTGGTTCTAAAAACGTGGACATCTTGTGAAATTTTCATTTTCTCCTTGGATTGTTGTGGTCACCATGCCTTTGCGATGTAAAATGATTTCACCGATGTGCAACCTCCTGGCATGGTCGGTCGACAGCACTTAGTACGTTGCAACATTGCCCTGAACAAAACGCTCAGAAGTGCCCATAGGCCGATCACCTTAAAAAATTTCGTGCTTGCTTCAAAGATTGGCGTCTGGATCCGTTCGTATTCCTGCTAAAGACCAAAATTTCACGAGTGTGACAAATGACTGGGAAACTGCGAGTTAATATTTTGCTAACGAAACTTTTTCCTTTAACAAGGAAACACCGATTTCATTGGGCTAAGCAGATAAGATTTCATACGTAATCCGGATGGATTAAAAGGGTCAGACGCTTTTGTTCAGGAATGTCTAGGAAGGAAATAATTTATTGTATCCGTCTTCCGATAATTTCTCACGGTGGACCTCGGGGGGTTTTGCGAGCTACTTTTTCCACAAAGGAGGCACTTGAGAGTTAGGAAAAAGAGCGGAAATGACGACACCTTTTCTATTCCTCTATAACCTAATTCATCTCCCACAACTCCTCCTTCATCGGCGACATTTGTTACCCTCCGCGATAAATCTCGACTCTTGCCTTCCCTGCTTCCACATTACTCCTCGCAGTATAAAACCTCTTCAATCAATCCTGAACTTCTCGTAATGGCCTTCTTCCCGAACTTTCAACATCTCCGCTGAACACCTTTTATGTCACCCCCGACCTTGCCCTCTCTCCCTCCTGCCAGATGGGATTGCGCGTTTTAAATTGTCACCGAGCCGATTTCGCTGGAGCCCGAATCCCTCAGAAAATAAATCTCTTGGCAGCATTTTATGCACGCTTGGAAACAACCTCTTTTGTAAGTCAATGGGAACACAGCGGTAATATATAGAAATCTCCGTTTTGGATTTCCCGTGACTTCTTAGTATTTTATTCCCGGTAGGGACAGGGTTGTGAACCGTACCAAAACGAATATAAACTCTTCTTTCAAATTATTGTTAAACATTGAGTACACCACGTTGGAGTAATTATACATGTACTCATTTAAAATTATAGTTGGGCTATAGGCCACCAACGAAATGATGGGAAATTTATGCCAGCATCAAGTTCTGAAAGGGACTTGTTTTTCCCTAAAGAAATATGCGATAAGAGCCAAAAAATATCCCTCTATTTATCCTAAATAAACCATTTTTTTAATCATATTTCTGTGTAGGTGCTTGTGTCTTATGCCATATAGAATCTACATACATGCTATCGACTCAATTTAAATGCAGTAGCTATGAATGCATATAAAAATTATTCACGTTCCTATTGTTAGCTCAATGCACTGGTATTTTTGTCTTCTAAATGTATTCCTTTAATAAATTAATTAAATTTACGGATTTGGTCTGAATCCGCAATGAAACTTGCGATATTACCACCCATTCATTTAGGTGTCATCTGGTGAAACGGAGTTCAGTGGATAGACTTTCAATATTTTCCAAAAATATTTTCGTAACCCATCAATCCTTCATCTTCGAATTAGAAGTACGGTCGTTATCGGCCGCAGCAGGCAAGCGCCTTTCATTTGTCAATCCAGTGAGTTAAGAAGGTTAGAGATCTTAGAGCCAAATGAATACGGAATAGTTTCTAGAATAAAACACTCTACAAATATATTTACACTTATCTTCACATATAAGATACCATGAAAAATACTGCTTTTGTGGATGCATTGCGATGATTTCTCGCCAGGAATGTCACATTAAAATAGTAATCCTGCCTTATTGTTAGTTTGTGTAGAGGTAGTAATCCTATCTCTGGGACACGAATAGATATGGAACGCTAAGCAAAACAATTTGTCACTGACACTCTCATTTCCTCCAGATTGAATTGCATTCGGTCTTTAATATTAAGCCCGACCTAACACTGGTAGAGCACATTGGACACCTCTTATTTGAAAACTACCGCTTTTTAAAACACGCTTCTGCGGAGCGCAGAGTTTGCATACCGATTAAATATCGAAGATGGCCATCCATTTCTCCTTTAATAAAGCTTGTAGTGAACATACTGATACTCAATGAATTCTTCTCGTAAGCGCCATTAGCATTAATAATTGGTTTGGAAACGGGATTGGTGGCTGTCCATTATAAAACTAAGTAAGCATTCTTAACTAATAACGAGTCGGAGTATACAAAATACTTTGCGCGGAGTTTTAAATAGAGCAAATAGGGTAGAATGAGGACTTCGACAGGCATAATGGATCAGCGAAATTTTATTTTTAAAAAATAACCTCAATTCCATCGTCGCTCAATTTTTCTTGGTGAAACAACGTACCCCAATGATGTCTCTGTAAAAAATGTTCGTAAAGGAAAAGGAGGGTCCCCGACTTAGAACATTTGGGATTTTGTCAGCACGTGAACTGAAAAAAGTCCCTCTCTCTCTTGTTTAGCGAATAATATTCATTTTTACCTATCCATTTTCATTTTTCGTTCTCCAAATTTGGACCACCATCATCCTTAACAAGCAACCTCCGTGTTTTTGCTGTGGTCATTGCCTGTTGCCGCCTACGCATTTCCCCACGGGCAGGTATCTCACTAGGAGAGCACTCACGTGGGTAATCGCTGTACGCGTAGGCTCTATTTCCCTCGCCTCCAATCAGTCACTCCACACCCACTTAGATCTCTATATAAATGGTTTTAAGGAGTGTACTTCTGTACATTTTACCCAATAGTTTAACGCTGGGGTAAAAATGGGTGTGGATTATGTCTATAGGAAATTGTGTGATACGCACGCCGATTAAATAATAAAGATTCAATCCGAGAGCAGATCGTGATTCCAAGAGTCGCCATAAGGAATCGAACCCGAACTCTTCAAAGCAGTATCCCAGTGGTTGCCCCATAGATCACCACGCCCGCAACCGGGCTATTCATTTTATAGATTCACCACGAGTCGCGACCGAGAAATGTCCCCGAGAAATAAGGTAAAGTTTACTTCCAATCATACAATAGATGTCGCCGGTGGACATTGGAGTTCCCATCGGGGGTGGATGGAGGGGAGATGGGAGAGGGAGAGAAAGGCGTCGAAACTCCTGGTCGCCACGCCACTGTCGAGGGAGTGAGGGAGGGGGTGGTTTGGGTAGGAGGAAGGGAGGGGGTGTTTCCCCGTGGGAAGTGACGTGGGCCCTGGTAGTCTCCGTGCGAACGTTTAATTGTCGCCGGCAGGTGGCGTCGGTCGCGGTGTCTTCCCCGGCAGGGAAGGTGTGGAACGTCCAATCCAGCCACCATTTTCGCCTCTTTTCCTCCCGCCCCACACTCCCTTAATACCGTCAAAGAACGCCTCCCGGTGTCGCAGGGGAACACTTCTCTCTCTCAGCCTCCCCCGAGGCTCCCACCACCCCCCAACCCTGTCACAAAGTGGAGGACCTCTTTCCCCCGCACTCTCCGTTATCCTTTTGCCTTTCCTCTTCTTCTTCTGTGCCCCGCCTCACTCCCATTCACGCTTACCCTCGCCCAAACCCCTTCCACCCCATCCAAAGGCCGTAATTAAAATATAGGGGGGTGAGCGAACAGTTTCCCCAATTCTCAAGCTTCTCTCGTGCGTGTTCGTGGGGATGGCGGAGGGGGGAAAGGGGGTTTCGGGCTTGGGATTTGTCGAGTGGCCCCCTCCCCTGTCCCTCCTCGTCGCCCTTCCAGCCTCCCCTTCCTAGCCTCCCGGACCCCCATCCTGCAACTTTCCCCTTCTTCACACTCTTGCTATGTACCTCCATATCCCCTCCCTCCCAATTCTTGGGGCCCCTCTCCTCTGGAGGGGGGGGATGAGTGGTGGTGAGATTGGGGATGGAGGTGGTGAGGAGATCCTGAGAATGAATGTCCTTTAGTAGCTGGGAAATGATATCCACCCTCCTCTTTTGCTCAACCTTCCCGCTGATTTGGGCTCCCTGCGACCACTATTGCCCAATTAAGTTATGAGAGGATCTATTAGATCGACCTTATCATTCTTATTATAAATGATGTAATGTGTCAGAACTAGTTTTGATTAATCATTAATTCTCCATGCTGAAAACCACAAACGTATTTCATATTACCAATTATATGCAGTCTGTTTAATAAATACACAAACTAGTGCGATCTGGTGGCCATGACGTGGAATGAAGCCCGTATTAGCCTCGTATTAGGTTCACTTTTCCACCAAGTTACGTTTTTGAAACTTCTTATCGCGTATTTGACGTACTTGCAAAATTCATCTCTTCGTGTTACCACCTGAGAGCTTCGTCAGTTCCCGAAGGTAGTTTCGGTAAATGGAACGAAAATTTGAGTTCCGCAAATTTTCACAGTACCCAGAATCAAATCCAGAATACATCGTTTGTATAAAGAGTATCGGGAAAAGTTTCGGGATAATACATTTATTTCAAACATTGCTTTAATGCCTCAAGTTTCCTCAACGTGTTTCCCTTGTGCGTAGACAAACACATTTTTCACACGAGGTTCTCTGATAGGCGGATCCTTGAAGGTCCTAAAGTATACGCCTGGAAGCTTCTTTGACGACACTTAGGGTCCCATGGTGGCATCCTTTGAGCGAGGATTTCACTTTTGGGGATAGGAAATTGTTTCTTGGTTCCAAGTCGGGACTATAATCGTGTTGAGAGATCGTCGCGATGTTGTTGCAGGTCTTCGCAAGTAGACCCTGGACTTTGCTTTAGGTCGTCCGTTAAGACCTTCGAGATGATATTTTGATGCAAATGTTTCGCGTCGCCTAGTTTTCAGTGATAATGGTATGCACTGTTATCTTATCAGTGCCAAAACTATCTGCGAGCATGCACGCGTTTAACTGGCGGTCTAAATTAATCACTTCACGTACAAGTTAGAAAAAAGTTGTTACCGATACTTTTTAAGCAAACCGTGTACTTAATCTCGAATTTTCGGAAAGCATTTTGCAGCACCACAACGGGTTTCGATTTGATAAACCTTTTAACATATAGGAGAACTTCAGGCGTCACTTTGTGGAAACGATTTACAAAAGAAACACTTGGTTTTTCCACATAAAATTTTTTAATCACTACCTAGGTTTCGACGCTCAGAGTCATCATCAGGTGAATTACAGGCCAAAATCAGGCCATTTCTTCTAGTATATAAGGAAAGATTTTGGCCTGTAATTCACCCGATGATGACGCTGAGCGTCGAAAACTAGGTAGTGATTAAAACATTTTATGTGGAAAAACCAAGTGTTTTTTTTTGCAAACCTTTAACATAGGTAACGAAATATGTTAATGAATTTCTGTAACATTTCTTGGAGTTCCTAGCGATCCGTTGCATTACGGCATAGTTAAGGAGCTCTGAGTAAGTCGGAGGGTTGGAACGAAGACGAAATTGTGGGTTGGGGGGAGAGAGTAAGCGAGATAGAGAGGAAATGAAGAGGTTAAATTAAAGGGAGGGAAAGAAGAACGTGCCGTATGCAAGGCATTTGCTTGTGTACTCTCTCTTCTTCCAAGGTCGGAGCTGAGAGCGCCGCTCCATGAGAACGGGCGGTCGATTTCCCACCGCCACCGTTGCGCCGGCCTAAGCGTTGCATCCGCCGAATTACTCTTCTGGAATGCCCTTGTCGCTTCCTTGACCCGAGTCGACCGCTTTTGGTCGTCCGTCAAAGACCTCCGGGACAAGTTTAGGGCAGATGTTTCGCATCGCCAAATTTTCAGTGTTAATTTTGTGCACTGCCATCTTATCAATGCCAATATGAACTGCGATCATGCGGACAGATAACCGATGGTCTGTATTTAGCACTTAAAACGTACACGTTAAGATAAAATTGTTATACATCTTCTTATACAAAATTTTTAGAGTATTTAGTAGAAACATTACTTATGGCTGTCAAAAACTCAATCAATGATTTCGGTAAGACCCTTATTTTGAAATTCGCAATTACGTGATACATGTACGTCATTGGTTCGTTAACTCTTTCTCGTGGTCAAGGGGTTGAAAAGGGACAGTAATACTCTTCTATATTGAGATTTTGTCGCCTTTCGCAACCCATTTGGTTCCCATTTTACTCCTCGTACTCCATTTGGCCATTTAGTTTCCTACTCTTCTGCTTTCACACTATCTCGTATCTCAATTTATCCGTTCATGTCCTCCCCATCATCGGCTTCCCCGCTTTGGTTTTCGGAGAGTCTCACTCTTCGATCCGTATTTACGGACGCTCATTTACACAGAATTTCGCGATGAAATGGCCGTAGTTGGAACCGGAGGAGGAGATGGCGGCATCAGCTTCGGCCGAATGGAGGCGCTTATCCGACCGCCCCTCGACACGGAATTTCGCGGAGGGCCAAATGCAGTGTGAGAGACTGCCGCACCACCGTTTTCCGCCGCTCTGAATATTGCCGGCGTGGAGTGAAACGTCGCGTTTTGCGCCGATGTGCGGCGGCGGATTTCACCTCTTTTTTATTACGGCCCCGCAGCGGACCCTTCACCGCCGGGGAGCTGTTGCCACCGCCCGGGCGGCCGTGTGTGCCCTGGGGTCGCTCCGATGTGCTTGGTCGCTTTTTCCCAGCGCATCGGGTGCATTCCCCCCCCCATCAAACTCCCCCATATTCCTGGTTTGGATTTGAAGCACTTCAGTGAGAAAGGAGTAACTGCAGTCCCTCCTCACGCACAGAAGAATTAGTGTGAAGGCCGAAGATAATTCTGAAAAAATTATAATATTTGTCACTTTCTTTTTTTTTCGTGTTTGATTTGTTATTTGTGTCGTTGTGGCGAAATACCATAGACATGCACTCAGACACGTTTGCACCTAGTCACCAGTGTGTTATTTTTACAATAAAAAAGTATTGTTTTTCTAAAAATGAGTCAAATAATTTTATTATTGATTTTTGTTAATATATTTGTCAGATATATTGCTTAAATGAATAGTTAATAAGGAGAACACACACACACACACATACATATATATATATATATATATATATATATATATATATATGTGTGTGTGTGTGTGTATATATATGTGTGTGTTTATATATATATATATATATATATATATAAACCATAAAGACAGTAATCAACCCGAAGGTCGGTTTAGTAGGTGATGGTAGAGCTCACCTATGTACCAAGCACGACGGCGTGTGAATATTCACACATCAGGGTAGGGGGGCCAGCTCCTTTCCCTGTTTATAAATAAATAAATAAATACATATATATATATATATATATATATATATATATATATATACACACACATTCAAACACGAAATTCCGCAAAACGGCGAACATATGTATGTATATATGTACATACATATAATGATTTACTGAATATTCATAGCTTAAAATTATAAATAAAAGATGATTGAAGATTGATGGTTCGGAAATAGAAAATAACATTTTCCGGATGAACAAACTAGAAGATGTTCCAGAAGGACGCCACATTACAGTATATTGGGTCAAAGTATAGAGAATGGGGTTATGAATGGTAGGAGAATGGGGTTATGGGGAATGAGATTAATTAGTGTCATACTACATCCTCTGGGCCTAGGTTCTCATCATGTTCTCGGAGAAAGTGTTTAAGATAATAATTGACAGTTACAAAATATTACGGAAAAGGATTTGAACGGTGTTGGTACTTGGGATTGCCTAGTTCGTAGTAAAATTGAAATGGCTTCCACGATGTAGTGACGTGACAGGATACCGGAGGGGTGACTTTGTTAATGACTTGCTACACGCTTGACTGATTGACTACATTTGCTCACTCCGTTGTTGTTAGGTGACGTTTTTGACAGCTCCCGCCATCATTCTAACTTTTATTTCATTTCAATATACGCCCTTTGTGTGAATATTTCCTCATCGCACATGTAGTGGAAGTAGCTATAAAGGGAAGCAACCAACTGCTGAGGTTATTTATGTTATAGGGGTTGGAGTGGGGGGAGTGATTCAGTGGAGTAGGATATTCACGTAATAGAGGAAGGTTGATGAGAGAAATCCGGCGTAGGAATTAGCCTCCCCTTATGGGCTAGTTCCATGGCGTCCACAGTTTAACATCCCATCCGACGAAAGGCGGACTCAACTTGGGGTGTTATCTCTGCGTGATACCCCAAGCAGCGATCGGAATACCACTGATAAAACGTTTCTCCTCCATTATTCGAACCCGGCTCTCGGATCGGGAAGCCAGCATAGTTGTCACTACTCTATTCGATCCTCATAACTTGAGTTTTATATTCATAAAGTAGTCTGCGTAGTTGACATAAGAGGCAGTCTTAAGTGGCAGAAGACATCCCTGCAATGGACTGCGCACAATTAAACATTCGACGAATTTTGCAAACCACACAATTTCAAATGTTGGATTGAATTATCTTAATATTTAATAATTTACCTAATTATGTTGTCAATTCTAGCTAGAATCTGATAGTACTGTTATATAGGCACACCTTTATTCAGACGAAATGAAATGAAAAGTCAAATGAGGAGGGTTTACCAACAGAGTGAAACATTCAGAACAAAAAGGCTCACCGTTTTGATGTAAATTAAAACGGAAAATGTTTATGAGTATAGGAAATTTATTTTGCGTCTCCCCAATAAAGAATATTATTGAAATATTTTTACCGCTTGATGGAGGATTTCACGTTGGGAGGTCGTAGTAGGAGTAGCGAGAGGGAAGTGCGGCCATTACCTCGGACTTGTCGAGTAAGGTGCTGATTACAGGACGAGTGTTCCGGCGGGCGGGCGGGGTGGGAGACGACGCAGTCCTCTCTCGCGGGCAGAAGAGGGACAATCGCTGATGGGAGAGCGGCTGTGTCGGGGGAGGCATGCGCTCTAGAGGGGGTCAAGTGGGGGGGATTTTGCCAAGGAAGACGAAGGAAATTGCGCCACCCCCCCTGCTCCCTTTTCGATGGCTTTTGAAGGAAGAGAGAGGAGCAGGAGGAGGAGGAGGAAGGAGGTGGTCTTTTCGCTTGCTCTCTCAAGGGAATGTTTTGGGTCTCGTTATTTTTTTTGGCGACTGAAACGAAAAACAACGAACTAGGAGTTCATTTTTTCCCCCGCTTTTGCAACAAGAGGGAGCTTCTCTCGCGTACACATTGGAGGAGAAATTCTGCGGTAAAAGTTTCTCTCGTTTTCAATTCCTGAGACGACGGTGGACTTAACACGGGTGGCCAAGTTTCTTAGTGGTAAAAGCGATTACCGATTGAGGCGCGCGCGATCCATTGTTGGGACATTTGCACCAACCGTGCCGCGGCGAAGAAAGGCGTCCCGCGACGTGACTCTGCTGGTAATGAGGTAAATTGTGTAACTATGTGCAATAAGGTATAATGTGTATTGTTTTCCAAGTGTTATAGGTATCGTGAAGATAACGGGAAAATAGATAAAACTTCATATGATGTAAAGCAATCATGAATTGATTTTTAAGCTTCTCCGCTGTGAAAAATTAGGTTATATACTAAATGATTTGTAAAGAGAGGTAAATGTAATAGTAAATAATCAAAATATGAACACAAACATATAGGGAGATATAGTATTATTATGGGTACACCTTACCGGAAAATCCGGGTTCGATTCCTGGGGAAACCACGGGGCACCATCAGCTACAGCCACCCATGTGCGAAAGAATTAAAAAATTAAACATTATAATGTTTTCAATTATTTCAGTAGTTTGTGGAAAGCGAACATTGTTGGAGGATATAGCTTTTCACGGCATTTTAGCTCCAGTCGCAATATCATAGGATATACGAAATTAATTCGAAACTAAATGAAGAATCCTTTTTCTGAATTCTATCATCATCTTACAGGGCTAAAGGTAGTGTATTTGGGCTTAAAAAACACCGCAGAAAAAATATCTACTTATTTTAAATGCTCTCCTGCGCGCTAAGAATCTCGATTCAAAGGTCGACGACCGGATCTGCAAAATTCTGCGGAACTTGGCTGGAAATGTCTACAATGCGAAAAAGTAACTGAGTATTGTGTATGCGTATGTACTATATGTATATATAACTTTTGGACGGCACAATAGAACACAGAATTAAACAGATAACACGTAAAAAACACTCACAGAATGTGAGTGCTTCCGCATCATCTATATATATAAATAAAAAATAAATAAATAAATAAATAAATATATATATATATATATATTTATGGGCAAATGTAAAAGGATTCTCATATTTAAGAAAGTTTAAGCTTTCGACTTTCTCTTAGGCCTTTTTCAGATAAGACTCATTTTACTTGTTTTCTACTTAAATGTTTGTGTTCTATTGTACCGTTCTAGTATTATATTGCTCTAATGAGTGCTTCTAAACCACACACACACACACATGCATACTTTTTATATATACTTACATATATGCATATATTTATTTATATATTTATACATATGTATTTATTAATTTGTTGTATGTGACTTAATGCCAAACGTGCTCTGTCATGAGAATCGCACTGACTGAATTTCGGTGAGGAATTTCCATTAACCTCTGCGAATATGTAAGTACGACAGTCCCGGGTGCGTTCTGCTTTCCCTGTTTCCTTATTGTGCAGATTATTTTCGCGAAGTCATAACTGAAACCACGCGATGGATACACTTGCAGGTTTTTTAACTTAGCGTCATGTTCGACTCATGTGGGACTTCCAGCTCAAATGGTACGGTAACTTTTTGTTCTGTGATTTGCTGGTAGGTTCTCAATATCGAGAGGGATACTTTCTATTTTGCGACACATACTATCTCCAATAAAAATGTATGTCCTATTCGTACGCAAATTGTTCGACTCATTATTTGAAAATGTATGATAAGAAACCATCACTTGTATATCTAAAGTTTTTCTACTCAGTGTAAAATATTTCGACGTACTTTTTACACATTGAATTTGGCCCTTTAAAAATTATCTATCTAGTATCTAGGGAAATAAAGTATCTTATGGTATCCATACTTGTTGAATTGATATAAAATACTCTCCCGAGTCCCATGGATTAAGACCTATAGTATTACTTACGTAATTCAATCTAATCACAGTTGCTCTGAGCAATGAGTCTCTTCTTATGAGTATGGTTAATATTTATACCACCTCTGCTTTTCACGTTACGGTATGTAGAGAATATTAGAAGACCTGCAATTTGAGAAGTTGAAACATACGTTTCAAACGTACATACCTCACTTCAGCGTACACCTCCCTCCTTGTGATCTCTGGGGTGCAACTCTTACTTTGGTCTACAAGATCTGTTCAAAAAGTATCGCGACTTTTGTGGAAACCCAAGGAAATTCAAAATCTGTGATAATGTTTGAACAGACCTCGTATTTGATAGTTCCCTTCTCCCATTTATCCCCACTTCCGTCGACGCAGGTCAAACAGTTCCTCTTATATCTTGCCCTCCCTCAATAACCATTCCTCCTCCCCCCCACTCTCCCTTTCCTGTAATCCTCATTGACACCCCTCCTCCTAACCCCATCTCTCTTGAATTTCGGTGTATACTTATGTGAGATTGCAAAATTTGAAGGTTTTATCTCTTTTGTGAAATTGTTGTAACAATGGTTGGTTGATTAAATTAAGCGTGGAAACTGACTCTTTGTTTTGTCGTGTCGAAATTTTTCACAGAGTAATGTCTGTATGAAATCCAATCATTATAGTCATCTCAAGTTCGGGTATTAAGCTGTATTTTTTTTATCTTTTTCTCAGGTGAGTGCTTGCTGCCACTGGCCAGTTCGCCCATGGCACCCCCCCCCCTTGCTTGACAGACGCCCTCCACGGGAGTCCCTGAACGGCGAGAGGTTCCTCGCCCTCATCCGAGTTCTTCGAGGTGCCTCGCCGTGCGGAGATAAAAAGTTAAACCAGCTATCATCTGTTGAAGCTACCTCATTTAAATCTAGCAGTAGGTACGAGGCGTGGTAGACCAGTGGTTTAAGCTCTTGTGTTGCCGACCGGAGGGACCGGATTTTTTTCCCAGGTAACGCCCCTTGAAGCCCCTCCCGAGTTTCACTCAGTGAATTTTTGAAATGATAATTTTTTAATGGATTAGAAGCGTATATGCTGTTAACTGATGTGAAACATAACTCGCCTGCATTAGGTCCACTTTTATAGCGCTAATCGAATTGGCTCTTTTGAAGGCTGACGTTTCATTTTTTTGAACGTAAGTGGGAAGGTTTAGAGCGGCGAAAGACTTGAGCATAACCTGGCGTTCGATATTTTTCTCTCCGGTTTGAAATGCCGGTCCAAAGGCACAAGTAAAGAGAGTTGTAGACTCCTAAAGGTCTTTTCGGATGCCCTTCACCCACGTATCGGTGCACCGGCAAACGCAAGTCGTTTGCCGATATATTCGCGTACGCAAGTCCGACCTCAGTCGGGGCACATGAAAGCGTTGTAAATACTGCGCAGGGTACCAGAAAGCGATGACAGCACTGTGAGCGAACAGCGCTTAGTATGCAAAGCTTATTGTTTTTATTTGATCAGAAAACGGATCGGCAGGATCCGGAGTAGGGTACGAAGGAGAACACGGTAACGCAAAATGCACGAATAAGCTTACCCCCTCCCCCCCTCCACACATCACTCACTCACTGATTACTTGCAAACGCCTGGAGATGGCTCCACCAAGGCTTTGACGCGGTAACTCCAAGAGCTTTGACGGTCCGTCGATGGATGGCGCCCGCGCGCCAATAAATATAGATCGCCTATAATTAATCACTCCTCCCTGGCAACGTCATCCCGCGTTCTAATTTCAATTAGTACAACACCCGCCCCCTCCTCCTTGCCCAATAATGAATCCGTCGTCCCGTCCCCTCCACCCTCGAGGCCGCAGGAAGTTCGGGAAGAGATGGGTGATGGGACCCGACCCCTGCGCCGTTTCCCGTGCCCGCGCATATCGCACATCCACCTAGATGCACGCTCGTGGTGCCGGTACTTTGATTCCGCCCTTATTATTATTATTGGAGACGGGGTTCAATTAAGTATCTCCGATTACCGATAATATCTCGAGGATTGCGAATTTCGATAATCACGCCCCAGTGTGCTTTACTAGATGCATCCCGCTCTCGTATTTCGTTTGCCCTCGAGGCAAAAAAATTGAGTTCGAAAGAGACGGGGGTGATCGGCTTACATGCGCGTATTTTAATATTTGCGCGGATGGGTCGGCACAGGTCGAGGCGAAAATTAAAAGACTGCGGCTTCCCTTGGTAAAATTTTTCCCACTCTTTTGGTGTGCGCCCCCCATTTTGGGAACTCTCTCGACCTCCTCCCTGTTGATGGAAGAGTTTTCAGGCGGGCCTCCAGGTCGTGCAGGCATGATTTACGTTGGTGAATAGAGCCCGTTTCCCTGAGCTACAAATCAGACCTTGTAAATTTTGCACTCAAATGAGTCAGCAAATGTTTCTTATCGACATTGCACGGTGCAAGTAATGGGACATTTTTATATTTAATTTGGCCATTTTCAGAGGGGGTTGTAAATTGACTAGCGTATTTGAGAAGATTGCCCCTGGTTGGGTTACCCATGACCGATGGGTCTATGGCTAGTTGGGATCCACGCGCAAGTATTTGCAGCCCTCACCTTGAATCAAGAGGCTCCCATCCTAATTCGCCCGATATTCCCGTCGCTCATGCCTCTTTATTTCTCATGTCACCTAACTAGAGTGAAGGTACACCCCAATTACCGAATTAACATGACGGTGTTTCCCCTTCTTCATAAAGTGAAGTTGAAGATCAAATTCTAGTAAGTAGATTCGATTAAATCTCCGAGGAATTTATGACATTACTACAAGCATACTAAGTAAGTGCATAACGATTATGTAGGAACTAGTTGTAAAACTCAGTTGTAAATTGGAAATATTTGCTCCTATTATTCAACAATTCCATATTCTATAAGTTATGGAATGGGTTATAACATAAGTTCATTAGCTGTTAGAACTGGCTCCTTAAACTCCGACAAATAAGTATTATTGCCTGGAGGCTTATGGCCATTATACTACATAAATGGCGTGAATAATAAAGAAAACATGTTGCTGTTTCATGGGAGATAGTTATCGTGTATAATGTTGTTAAACACAATAGGTAATTATTATACTTAATGAAATCTTTAGATTTTTATTTATATGGCACCGCCTATCAACCGAGAATTGGTTTATCGGAACCAGACGGGAGTCGATTTCAATTTTGATATCTTTGTTTCATTATGCAAACTAATTGCGCGTTCAATAGCATTTTTCTTTTTTCCCTACATTGCTGTAACAATGACGATATATCTAATTTTAATCATGTACGTAAATGGTGCTTGCTGCTGAGGGATGATGAAATTCTCCAATATGTATTCCTGTGGGAAAACGATTATTGCCGCCATCATGGAATTTGCATTTTCCGTTGATATATAGATTTTAATATTTTTCTTGCCGAAAAAAAATTTGGATATATTTTATTCCGTACCTCTTGCACATTTACGGCCAAATATTCTTATTTATGTTTATTGTTTCAAGTACAGATGTTGATTCTTAGTTTATAATAAATATAAATATTTCAATTCATATAACCTGAAATCGAATGATCATAGATTGTGTTGGTGTTTGTAAAACAACAATCTAAACTGAAGATTTAATCAGACAAGGACCAATATTCACTCGTGACGTTCAGAGCGTGTGGCATATTTCTCCATTTTCCGTGTCTTGGCTTCACAGTGCAGAACAATTCAAGCGTACGGATTATTTGAAGTTACGCGATGAACGATAAGAAAGGTAAAATATTTTGAATCATCTACCTTATGTAGGTACGAATTTTATTCAAATGTACGACCTTTTGATACGTAAGACATTTTCAATAAATAAAAAAATAAATGGATTGTTTTAATTACAGGAGAATTAAATGTTGAGCAATCGTTTCTTTTAGTGAGCAACGTCTTATTAGTGGTTACAAATCCAGAAGTAGAAGTTTTAACTTCCATTATGTAATAACTTTCCGATATTCGTTTGTTCTACTGAAAATTTATTTGTACAAATGTGGAAATATGAATTTTGGTGAAGTAAAACAATATTTTTACATATTAAGGTCCTGTAGGTGATGGGCATATTTATATTTTGATTAAGCGTTAATTGTGTTTGGGTCTTATTATCTGGAATGAATTTTGCAAGTTATTACAGAGTACATTTTGAAATCCAATTATCAAAGATCCTCCGCAGGTCATAATCGGATTGTTATTATAATATTGCTAATACATCAAAATATGAAATCGAGGGAATTTTATGTTTAAAATTTTGTCATTTGACGGAAGTGTAAATACATGCCATGTAATACCATGATATATTTTGCTTGTGTGCCATTATCTTTCTATCTAACAACTTATACATTTTGCATAAATGGGTTTTTCTCACAGTTGCATTTTTTTTATTTTATTAAAATCATATTTATTGTACCAAGGTAATTAGAAATTTCCCGAAATGGGATAGAAATAAACCCAGTCTTACCCCAGTGAAACATTGTCTTTTCGATGTCGTCTTCCTGCATACTATTGAACTAGGTCGAGCGATGTTCCAGTGTCTTGATCCAACCTCGAAATTAGATTCTTTCAGTCCTGAAAAATACTCGTCTACTTCGGCTATTAGTTCTTTGTTTAAAGGGAATCTTCATTCCTCGTGGAAAATTTTGAGCTTGGGCAAGAGATGGAAATTTGTCGGAGCCAAATTAGTCAAATTAGGCAAGTGTGGCAAATATTCTTATCTTAGTTCGCGTATTTTTTCCAATGAAATGACACTTGTATGTGAAAGTGCATTGTATTGATGAAATATGACTTTCTTCCTTGCCAAACCTTAAGTTTTCTCGTATATTTTTGTTGTAGTAAATTCAGACGGTTTGCGTAATATTTTCCAGTAATAATTAGACTGATGGGAAGATAATCTATCAGCAGAATCTTTTCGCATCCCAGAAAACTGAAGCCATCTCCTTTCTGGCCCACCGTAGTACCTTTGCCTTCTTGGTGGTGGTGGTGAATCAACATGTTTTCACTACTTGAACTGCTGTTTTGTCTCTTGGGTATAGTAGTGGACCCAAGTTTTATCTGTGGTCACAAACCGGCGCAAAAAAAACTTGATGATTGCTCTAAAAACGGGTCAAACCTTTTTCGGAAATTTCCATTCTGATGCGTTTGCGATCCTGCGTCAAAGTGACTAGCAGTTAATTTTCACATATCCAATTCAACTGTTAAAATTTGATGCGCTCGTTCAGATAAAATTCTTCCAGCTTCAGCGATTTCTTACCAAGTCGGCGATCCTCCATGACCATTTTATGCACTTTTACAATAGTTGCTGCGATAGTTGCACAGTTTGGTTGATTACTACGTGGATCTTAATCTACGCTGGCTCGAAAAACTTAAACTCGTTTCCTTACTTGAAAACAGCTATAATATAAAATAATAAAAGGGGCAGAGTCCCCGGCGCGTTCTGAATGTCGACATGAATTCCCTTTGCTTAAATACCTTACCTTACGAAGTATTTAATCACTGCTCGCCTCTTCATTTCTTACATCTTCAAATATCACTGCATGGGAAGCGCAACAGAGTCCGTACTACGGATCTCTTTCCAAAGCACTGAAGAGTTGCGTGTTTACTCATAAAGGATTACATATAACTACGTGGGAAATTCGTGTCGCTAGAGCTTACAACTGGAGGTGATTCCCAGAGCCTTTCTAACTACCTTTGAAAATACACAGTTTTCGTTACTGTGAAATGCCCCCTCACACAATGCCGTTTGAGAAATAAAGGGTATGCTGGATGGAAATGCTTCGAAGGGGAGATATCTTCACATGCTATCCCGAACGTAAATGTTCGGCACTCCGTAATGTGGGTTGCCAAAGTGCCAGGATGATTATGTACAGCACGTAGTATAATCATTAGGATACCTGACCACCGTAGAAAAGTTTCCTTGATATAGTTCTAGCGGCATACTATATTTTCTTGAAACACTGCAGGTTAACGATAATATTTCTGATATGCATGGATTTTCTTTACTTTCAAGTTCTCTCTCTTGTCGGAATAGTGTCTCCCCTCTAATTTGGAAAACAGAAGATTGGTTCTTGGAATCTAGTTCGTTCACTTACGGAATATAGTATAATAGAGGATCTGACATTTTTCAAACCGGAGTGAACCATATTCGTCATATTAAATTTATAACTTCAAAAACGATGTTCTTTTGAGCTTCAACTAATGGCTTAATTACTAAATTTTGTCGTATTCTACGAATTCACTTGTAAAATTAATTTTTAACGACACATTATTGATCTGAAACGAGACCTCATATTTAATTAGCAAAGTTTGTTTCCTACTACGAGTGTTCGTACTCAGTCATTAGTTTTTATTCTTATTGCGTTGGAAAGGTGGTCGAGTAAAAGACATTATCCCCTTCTGGTATGCGTGGGAATAAGGATGTGGACCCTAACCTTGCCCTTTCCTGACCTAGTCCATATCCAAATCCATAACTTACGCATTAAGCCGCCACGAAGATATGCTACCGGGGGCTCATTAGAGTAGTCCATATTGGATTAATTGATTATGATTGCAATTCGTGATGGTCAGTTCGTTCTACTATTCGCTACTTAATATTTCGATATGGAATTTTGTCTAAAGAAAGTTATTTCTTATTTCTATCGGTTCGCTGGTCGTTTTCCTTATATTTTCATATTGTACTCTCCTCTACTAAGAGTATAATGTTATACAGTACGTAGGAGTATTATAACTCTGTCAGAGTTAAAGTGTAATTAACTTTGATTGCCTTAATGTCGTGCAGGTGACGTTTGCGAATTCAGTGTCCCCCCACAGCGGAGTCCCTCAATGACGTGAATTACGAGAGGGAGCGGGCGAGGGTCAACCTTGACAGAAAGCGAGAGTGGCAGAATTAGAAGAAAAGCAAATAGAATAGCTCCCTGGTTTATTGACGGATTCTTATCATTTCATTGTTTCGTGAACTCTAAGATCCGATGACTTCATATACGTGACTAATTTTATTGATTCCGTAACCGTAATTGGGAAACCGCGAAATATGCTACCATATTGAAATAAATTATGCAAAAAACCTGCTCTCTTGAGTTAGTAGTGAGAGGAAACGGTGTGGCCGGGATATTAGCCTTGTAGATTTAATAGAGTCAGAAGAACGTTTGAAACTACTTCACTTTATTTCTTGACGGATGTGAGAAAAACCCAATTAGTGCCAGCTGTCACGGCTCCGGTGCTTAACTTCTTCAAAGTGGTTTTTGGTCGGGTCGCCCTTAAATTAATTATACACTCTTGACCGCTAACATATTTATATATATATATATATATATATATATATATATATATATATATATATATATATATATATATATATATATATATATTCTTTTTCATTAGGTCTTTTGCTTTGAGTTGGTGTTTCAAGGAACGAAGTCAATCGACCGCGGCCAGCGGTCATTATCCACTGCGCACAAACACAATGTGCCCGAAACGACCCGTAGTTCAAAAGTCGGCTTTCATGAAATTTCTCAACCGAGAAAATATATTAACATTGAAACTGAATCGGGTGTCGTTGAAGAACCTTTTCTAGCTTTCTGGAGATTCGCGAATCATGAAAGACATTAGTCGTGGCAAACCCGTAAGAAATAGCATGACAAAAAAGGATTTCACACAACCGAAATAATTTGAAGTACTCAGCATATACAAATAAGTACCTGCTTGCATTCTTTCAACTTTATTGATGCGTTAAGAGAAAGTAAGTTTTCCAAGAAATGGAAAGGGTACGATAAAAATTAAAGGGGTAGACAAAAACTTGTTAGGCATAGAATAGAGCAGGAAGAATAGTTTACCTAATTGAGAAATGTTTCAGAAAAAAATTGTTATAATAGTAGAATAATTTCATTGAATACAGTGTTCACAAAGTGGAGAGAGTTGAGAGCGGGGGGCTTTGAGTAAAATTAAAAAGTAGGGAAAAACGAGGAGAGATATGGACAGAACTTAGTCTCCGAAACTAAGGTAGTTGAGCCCAGAGAACAAAGTGATTGATTGGATACTTGTAATATTTTATTTTAAAACATTATTCACGTACAGCAGTAGCGCAGGTTTATAGTGAAAAAATAAAAAAAAACATGACAGAGAACAACGTACAATAACAGCATAACAATAAACAAAGAAAACCAAACATGGACAGGGGAAATATTTAATTTGTTGACAGGTGGGATAAAGGTTGGGTGGTGAAATTGTTACATGATAAATCAAAAGGATCGAACGTGTGAGGGAGTGAATTTAGAAGGAGAAATAAAGGCGAGCGCTTAGTGAGAGATATCTTAGGAATAGGCAGATGGAGTATGGAGGGGGTATGGGTGGATCGAGTTGGTATCTTAAAGTTGAAGAGAGAGAGAGAGAGCAGCTCCGGGCAATCAATAGTCGAGTTTAGGGTGTTCTGGAGTAGTTTTAAATATGAATTTATTTAAAATTTATTTACAATTATTATTATTTATTTATTTATTCGAATATGAATTTAAAAATATATTAAAGTGAATAACAAAATATGGTATGTTGAGAGAAACCGCAGAAAACGGTCGAATAAATAACTGGAGAATATTTTGAAATCGAGTTGTGAGGCGTACAAATAGAATGCATTTTGGACGGAAAGAAGGAAAGCAGGAATTAATCGTAGATAGATAATTATTTTTTTAGTGCATTACATTATGGTGTTTGGTTCAATGTAGACCGAAGCTTAAAATTTATATAATCGGTAGTCGTAGTCGTTTGGAGCACTTCCGTTTTCTCAGTGACTAGTTGTTTTGCAAAAGTGTTTAAAACAATATATTTCACAGGTCCCATTAATGAATCACTTTCCGTTTTAGCCTCCGTTGGATAGGTATTGAGCGCACGAACTCTTTCCTACGGGGTAAGTTAGCGTTGCTGTCATCTCGTGCTCATCAATGCATTGATAGTGATTCGGGGCTCCTTTTTCGCGTAAACGGGCGACGATTTAATGGAGGGTTGACTGTAGGACGGCGTAAGGCGATGACGAGAAATCCGCGACGGGAGATCTGCAGCGGAAGATTAATCTCTCCGAGTGAAGTACTCAAGACCGCGTCACCGCTTTCAGGTTGCAGTCCTCGCCTTAAGAGGAGGGAATGAGGGGGCGGGGAGGAAATCCTCGAGTCGCCTCTCCAGTCGCGATGAACCCGAGAAATATGGAAACTTTTAGTCGGTGGCCTCCCTGTTTTTTTTTCACGCCTGTCCCAAGCCTCGGAAGAAAGGATTTTCAAATGCTCCTGCTCTCGGGGCCGTAATCTCGGTGGTGAATACGGGGAAAGTGTAGCCTCGATGAGGAATAGACTCGGCTCTAAAGAGAAATAAATTGAGCGGGCCGGGTCGTGAGCGAGGACTTTGGCACTAATGCGCGCGCCCTCACCTCACCCTCCGAAAGGCGAGCGGGGGTGTGGCGTCAAGGAATGGGCATTTATTTCCCCCCCAACCGGAGGGGTTGGAAATTTGGTAACCTCTTCCCGGGCTTCTCTCGAGTACCCCGGCAGTCGAGGGATAAGTGGGCGCCTGTATCGACACGGTGGCCCAAACTGGCGTTTCTCTCGCGAGTAAAGGCGGGGAGTGGGAAGCCGTCGTCGGAACGGGGTGTGGTGGGTAAGAGGGGATCGCGGAAAGGAGCTGGATGTGAGCGGGTTGAGTGTGTTGTTGGAGGGGGAAGATTGGGAAGGAGGCGGGGGGTGTGGCAGGGGCCTAGGGGTGTAGGGGTCGATGCGGGGAGCGAAGGTGTTGTCGCCAAAAATAAAAACTGAAGGAAATGCGAGAGGAAAACGAAAAAATAAAACCGCAGAGACGAGAAGTCGAAAAAAATGTGAGGGATGGAAAAAAGAAAAAAAATCCTAGGGACATGGAGAAAAAAAAATCATCCTTTCCCCTCTCTCCCTCATTTTCTCTCCTGAATACATATATTCATATATATGTACGTATGTATTTGTCTCGCTTGGCGTTCAGCAAAAATTTTCATCCAAAGAGATCTCGGGACGGCGTGCTGGAGTAGTGCGAGGGCGTGGAGTGGCGAGGGCGTGGTGAGGGCGTGGCGGGGGGTGAGTGGGTGGGGAAGAGCGTTGCCGTGTTAACGAAAAGAGGTGCGATATCAAGGGAGGAGAGGAGCACGAATGAGGTTGCTAGTGAGTTAAGAAATGTCTTTCTCCGTCGCGAGACGACGACGGTCAGTGCCCCGAATGGAGAAAGGGAAAAGAAAGGAACCGGGGCGGAGAGGGAGGTTGGGGGACCCCCGTTCCTTTTATCCCCCCCTCTTCTCTCTCATTTTTACAATCCTCGGTGTTTCATTTTTTCTCCTCCTCACTCGAGAAATTCATATCCCCCCCTATCCCCTCCATACCTCCACCCTACACTCTCTCTCTCTCTTGAAAATATCTCCGATCCGAAAAAGGCCCTCTCCTTCCCTCGGATCGCTAAAAGGAGTTAGAGACACTCCCTTCCCACTTCTTTCCCCACCCAACCCGTACCTCTCACTCGCGCACGAGTTCGCCAAGTATTCGAAAGAGGCGAGAATAAAAAAGTTTGCACTCGATGAGGGGTGGCGCTCCGAAAATGACCTCAAAATTTCGCACTCGAGGGGAGAGAGAGAGAAATAATGGAGACGCGGGGAGTAGTCAGCTGATTTGAAAAGGAGATTGAAAGAGAGGGTGAGTGAGTGTGGAGAGGGGGGCGGGTGGGCGGTGAAGGGAGGCTCTAAGATGTCTCCTGCTTCAACCTCCCAAGTTATCCAAGAGGCGTATGTGGCAGAGGGCAGTGTATAGAGCACTCATTTGATTCACTGGTCGCATGGCGGGGGGGGGGGGGGCGCAAGTGAATCGCGTCATTAGGGACTATTCGCCCCGCACCCTTTGGCCTCGTTGGGGGGTAGATCAGTGCCCTCCAATCGAGCGGCAAAGCTTCCCTCGGAACAAAGACTCAACGCAGCCACTCGAGGAATTCCATAGCATTAAATTGCTGACATTCTGAAGTCGTTCGGCTAGGTTTTGCGTGAAAAATATGTGTATGAATTTTCCTCATACTCATGTTTTGCGATTGGTATCCAAATAAATGTCAACATATGTAAGTATAAGCCGCTGATAAAGACGAATAGGGTGTCTTTTCTTGTGGAAGTGGTGCATAAAGCTCTCTTGCATATGGGCTTCAATATATACGGTCGAAAGGAAAAGAGTAATAGAGTTGTACATGTGTAGTAGTGTTATTCTATACTACTGTATTTCATATGCGATAAGAGCAGTAGAGAAGGATAGGAAGAGGAAGCGATGAAATACAGGCGAAGATTTTTGAAAATAAACTGTACAACTGACTAAAGAAAGAACGAAGAAGTACTTCGATAAGTTGCAGAGAAATAGCTTTTGGGGACACTGCTAGAAAAAGATAGAAATAAATTGGACACATTCTTAGACATAATGGATCAATGAGAAAATAAAGGAGAAGATTGACAATTTAAGATAAAGGAAAAACTATGAGGAACAGAAGTATGCTTGTGGTAGAGATCAGTGCAAGATCTTTGAATATCAAATGATTGACAACCCATTCCGATTATGGTTAGCAGTTTCAACTTCACCATCATTGATAAAATGTTATGAACGTCAATATGGGTGTGAAAAAAATAGAATAATTGGTTCAGAAAGAAACACCATTGTATTATCTCTATACATTACATCTCGTATTAAACATTGGCGGCGGTTAAGAAATTGAATGATTCGACGTCATTCTTAGCGTATTCTGTATTTATGGTGAATACAATGCGTTCTATACCTAGATTACTTGCAATGATAAAATCCTCGTGGAAAAGATTTGATCGATACTGTACACAGTACTAGCAACCACTAGGGAGAGTGATTAACTCCACACAGGGTACTCAACATCAAAAATAAAATTTTCTCTATATTTTATCACCAATTGTGGAGTTAAAGTATTCATATGATAGAAGTTAGTCTTGCAACGTCCAACAATGGTTTAAAATATTTACAGATGTACATTTAACATAAATGTAGTAAGGGAAACACAAATATAAGTTTCAATGTGAGAACAAAACTATCTTTTATGCTCATATCTTTCGGGAAATTTCACAAAGTAAAACCTAAATATGTATCTTCATCAAAGTTGACTAACTTGTATAGAAGATTTAAGTTTTCATTTTCATAGTTTTTTGGTAACCGAGGGTTTTTCCTGCGAGATTCGAATGAAAATCGTTTGGTTGGAATTTGTTTCCCCAAAAAAACAATATCGTGGTCAAATGGGTTTTAGAATGACACTTTATGGGATGCGTGGCGAAAAGGGATTAATACTCACGCAGGACCCGGCTATCATGTTCGATTTTGACTTCAAATCATAATTTATGTTAAATAAGGTATTTATATATTTTATGAATTCCGTTTTATTGTTTTCCTTTAAAATGGTTCTTTTTAAAATCAGCGGAAATGCAATCAATATTTTTCAAATTTATTAAAAGGAATAATATTTTTAAAGGTGTTATAGAGTTAGATGAATCTGCATTCACTGTTGATCTTTTTTGAGATCAGTATATCCATACAAATGACTTCTCTCTCAAGAGAATATCACAGAGATCAAAATGTAAAAAAGATAAGTCGTATCCCGATGAATAGGCTTCGTATATATATCGTGAAGAAACCGTTATTTTCATTGTGAAATGTAGGAAGTGATAGTTTGAATATACGCAGAGTACCCTCCATTCCAGTATGGTCTATATTTTTATGCCTGGAAGCAGTCGTGATTCTCCAGAAATACATATCGATTTCGCCCTGCAGCCTTGAGGTCTTCGAAATAAGACTCCAGCTCATTCAGTTAAGGGCCTACTTTCCTTGGTCGCGGACTGTTCTTCAAGTCCCCATTGTACCTTACGTTTAATATACCTCCAGCACAATGGCAGGAACAGCATCTTTTAGTTCGAGATGCAGGATCAGGATTCATAAATTGGAGTCGCGTAGAAACGTCAGCAGATGTTTATGCAGTCACGATTTTCATTCAAAACTTAATGAATTTTTGTAAAGTTTCACGGATATGAATTTACGGATACGAGGTAATTATTTTGTTATTTTCTGCCATATCATATTAAAATTTATCATTGGGGGTTTAATTTTGGGGGTTTTATTTTGTGTTATCCTTTCTCAAAAGTAAAATGCAAGTTTCAATTGAATAAAATTCAGCCTCTCTAGAAGGAAAATTGTATCCAATTTCAATCCTCAAATTTACTCCTACCTATCTCCTTTCATTTCTCAGTTAGCATTTGTTACATAGCTCATCATTTGCCATGCCAGTTTTTAAGTGCTAATTTATTTTTTATTGGTTGATTATATCAGTCAAACTGGCGATTTAGACTCGCTATTTAAGTGAAAAGTGTAACTTATTTTTGCCACAATCTTTATTCAACAAATCGTAGGTTTCATTGAAGAAAAAGTCATCTGCTAATTGTGTTGATGTTGATCTTGAATGAACATTGGGTAATTTATTAACTGTATATAGGAAAGTTAGGTTCCACTTATCATGTGAACATCAAGCAATCTACAAAGTTTCTCCGAATTCAATATACCATAATTTCCTTTCTCATCAACGTTTCTAATAAAATAAATATTTTAACACTCAGTGAGCTTAAAATTTCCTTGGAGAACAGAATGCTTTGAAATAAAACGGAACAATTAGCCAGTCTGTGATATCTGTTTGTATAAAATAATGAAATCAATATAAAAATAACAAGGAAAAGAATGCGCCCCAATAGAAACTTAGGATGAACTACGCTTTTAGAGAGAGTTCACATAAAAGCTAATTAGATTTATGTTTATATTACAGCTCAGTAGCAAGCCCTGGTATTCGCTTTGAACTTAAATTTATTAAGCTTAACTCCGAACAGTAAGAGCGATGCGGGAAATTCAATTGCCTTACCTTGGGAACGCTCCCCGTAATTGCAAAATTTATTTAGTTCAAATTAATTATACTAATGTATTTGAGGATAGTCTTTGGCCGTATATCAAACTAAAGAATTATAATTATATATTTTGATTGTTTATTGTGCTGATATTAAATAAGTGAAAAATAAGTTGATTGTCCAAAAGATGCATGGATTGTACTGGAAACATTTTGGCACCGACGCTGATTTATTTTAGATGCATTTTCAACAGAATTATTAAATGAAATAAAATCCTATACTTGCGTGCTGCGTTTGGCTTAATTGAACGGATTTAAAATTTCAAACTGACTAGATTCATTTATATAATTTCGACACATTCAGATATTTAATTAATCTATGGCAAATTATCTGCAGATACTTTAAAGTAGCTAAATTACTGCTTCAAAATTCTTCTGGGCATATTTATTTTGGTTTTGGAAAGGTTTGGAATTTGAATTAAAAAAAAACTTTCCTCTTGAACAATCGAGTGTATTTTTAATTTTTTTTCAATGTCTTTAATTTACCATACATTCTACTGTGTGAAGGTGGTTTCAAAAGTGAAAGCATTTAAATTGAAATCGTGCGATAAGATAAAATAGTTTTGTGTGTGTGTGTGTGTCATTCCCGTTATAAAGGCCCGACATTTGCAATCGGCTGACAACGGTATTAAGTCGTCACATGTTCTTTTCGGAACGCTTAATAATGGAATCGTGTGGCATATTTAATTCTCCCCGTCCCTTCACCTTCAAGATTTTTCGCATACATTTTGTTTTATATCTGTGCTTTGTGGATTCATTTCTTTTGTGGCGCGTTGTGACGTTAATGTTTTCAGCGAGCGTCGTAACATTTCGCAGATATATCCCCAATCTCATGAGCCTCCCACGAGCCCGTTGGCTACAGCGAATATTTCATACCGTGGCGTTGATTGCGAGTGGCGTATTCGCCGATGCGCTGCGAGTCCATCCCGCACCCATGAGTGCCTCCATCTCGGGTCGAAATCATTCGGCGCCACGTAGTCCGCGCGCCATAAGGTCACTCCCTTGCCCCGGGCGGATTTCGAATCCACGCCGTTTGCGTGTTGTGTGGCCCAATCAGTGGAGCCGGTCAGACTCCAGGGACGGGGAGTGGGTCGGTTCTCAATGTTCAACTCGTAGGTGCCCATTAACATTCTGATGGGTCTCTATTTCGCCAACCCTGATATTCATGTTATCCTCTCCATATTAAAATTCCGCAATGAACGCAGTTCGTACTTGGTGGTGAACTCGTAGCATACTAAAACTTGTAGATATTCTGTGTACCGTATTTTTTTGGAAATTCTCCATCACGGGACTCATGAAAGCATTCTTGCTTATTACCTACTCATGCCCGCTTTGAATGCCCGATGGTGATATTTTATATTTAAAAAATGGTTACATATGAATATTTACCCAGGGAAACTTCACATAGAAACTTTCATTGGCTATGTTGTGGAGGAATGATTATATTGCGTAAGTGCAATAAGTAAATTTTAAATTTCCTCTTGTAAAAAGAAATACTTTTTGTTGTGTCAAGTAGTATATGGTGTGTTAAAATATTAAGTAGGCAAGTACATCGGATGCAATCGATGTAGAATTCTTGGAGGAAAATATCTACTCTTTATCTAAAATTATGAATATATATATATATATATATATATATATGTTGAGCGAAATCCTATGGAGGCAGGAAAAATCGTATTGAGCGGTAGTGGAATGTTGAAGAAGGAAATAGAGGGGAGAAAGTTTGGCAAGCGAGGTAAGGGCAGGAACAGGATAGGGATGTTGGACGGGATGAATGGAGGAAAGGAGAGTACACAGAGATGAAGATGGACCTGATATAGATTAGGTAGCTAGGTGGGGAGTTACAAAATGTTTATTTGATAGTTGTGTCCATCCAAAAACCTACCTTAACCGGTAGATTACCTGATAATAATATATATATATATATATATACGTTATTATATAACATCTTCCCTTTATCTAAAAACTCTACATTTTCGCAATAAATTATTAGATCTAAATATTGTATAATTTTGATATCCTTTTTTGGTTTGGGAACTCTTTATTTTACTGTGATTTAAAAGTTTTCGCGTAAAGAATTTTGAGCTAATAAGTGACAGACGTAACTACAGGAATGTTTTCGCTTTTAAAACCACCTTCAAACAGGATAGACGTAACTACATGAGAGCGATGGTTAAGTGTAATGGGGCCCATATTACTCTTTCCTAACGTTGATGACTTGATCTGTCACGTTTTCAGTAAACTTTTATCATTTCCAGAAGAAATAGTTGTTCAGGGATAATTAATGGCAACCACAGATTGCGGTTTTCTTTCTAGCGATTTAGACACGATATCAATGTGGTGAAAAAGATGAGGGTTTCCGAATTTCACGTTTGAAAGTCTGCGGCACTTGCGGTTTGGGAGAAAATTAAGAAAATCCAAATTTACATGTAAAGTATTAAATAGAAGGGATGGAGTTAGTAATTTCAGAATTGGTCAAATGCTTCTTTGATACATAGACATCAAACCTTTCATCCTTTTTATGTTAGTTTTTATATTCAGGTGTTCGGAAACCTTTGAGAAAGTGTTCACTAATTAATTTGATCAGGTCCGGAGAGAATCCTCATGGAATTTCATGTAAAGTGTTTTTAGGAAAAATCTCATGGTTTAGCAGTAAGAACTCAAATTCCATTTCCCTCTTCATGTGATTGTGAAGGGCATTTGGAAAAAAATATTGAAGTTTTTCATGCGAACGTTGGCGAAAATTTGGTCGTCCAATACCATTCACCTAGATTGGGATCTGAGTTCGCATCCTGGCCAAGAGGAATGATTTTTTCATTTTAAATTTCTCGCTTTTCCGTGTGCACACGAGCGTTTGACTTCTTTAAAGTTACTGTGACCGCATTTTCCGCAGTTTCTTTGTTTATGGAAGAATAGATTAGAGTGAATAAAACTACCGACGGTATTTGGGTAGTTGGCTGCGTGTGTAAAGAAGGCAGGGTAAAACGAACTGAATGAAGAGGGAAATAAACAGATATCTTAGCAATGGCAATGAAAGAGAAAATTGTTGGGAAACTCAGTGGGCACTGCGCGCGTGTTGAAAATTGAAAAAAGTACCTTGGATATTGAAACAACAAAGACGTTTGCGAAGTAAACTTTTAAGAAAGTTCTGAATTGGTCGCGTAGTCTCTTGATAGTAGGCGTAAATAAGGGAGTAGAGATTACTTGGACGTAGATCCTGGTTTCTTATTTTACCGTTTGAGCGTAAATTCTAGTATATATATTAAGGTGCGTGTTTAGGGGAGGAAGTGGAAAATGAACTGAATGAAGAGAAAAATACACGGAAATGTTATAAATGGTGGCTAAAGAGAAAATTTTGAAAGTCATTGGTGAAGCCACCCACATCCACGTTTCCATTATATGCCCCCCCTGCTCCTCAACTCCGGCTGATATTCCCCTGCCTTCCACGGCCTTCGCCGCCGGGACGACCGAGTCGGCATCTAGCAGTTTACCTACTCTCCCTGAGTGCAGTTTAAGACCTATGCAGATTAAAACATGTACATGTTCCAATTCTGTTCCCTTCAAAGATCGTCGCTGAGCGTTTCATTTGAGTCTACCATGGGATTTTTGTCGACCAACGGAGTTTTATCATATCGGATAAAATGCCGCCCTCTGACTGGGGTCCCCGGGCTGAAATCTCGCTGAATGTCTTAGGATAACCTCATATAAAAATATACTTATAGCGGTTTCCTACACAGTACAACCTCATAGGAAACCGAATGGTGGTATAAAAAATCTCTGACCCCCTTTTGTGACTTTTTTTCATGTATAACGAATTTATTAAACTAAAATTGGTTAAAAGTTGAAGGTCTACATCGTGCGTCTTTGGTTTAGTTTTAGGTGAGTTATGCCTGTCAAATCCAACCTTCGGCTACCCATCCTAACCGAGGCTATACTCATGTAAGAGTTCGAATGTACAAGTGACCCTTTTTGCCACGACTGGTCTCTATTCCTTCGCAGAATACTCCTCTACCCTTCCGGGCTTGGAACCTGTAACTGCCGCTGTATAGGTGCTCAATCCAATAGGTACCGTTTCCAAGATAGACCTTTATCAGAATTACAAATAGATTGAATGAGTAAATAGGAGAAAACAGAGATAAATGGAAAGAACACTTGGACAATATATCCAAAAAAGAATGCCAGAAATAATTTATCGTCTATCGGTCATTAGGAAAAGGTGGATTGGAAGGTGGATAGAAGGAAAGGGGAGTAGTAAGTTAGGATGGTAGACGGTGGCAGACGACAAATGCTTGAAGGATGGGTGACGTGACAGCTTCAGGTTGATTACTGTGAGCTTTTGCAAGCAGGCAAAATTTTCAAGTATGCGAACACCTATGTAACTTTGATGTGCTTAAAGCTTTAAAATTATGTTTTATTTAATTAAGTTGAATTTCTTTTAAATAATGCACACATTGTTCATTTAGGTAGCTTTTGATTTATTTTTACCTCGGGGTTGGCTCCCCAGTGACCAAGTCACTCTGGGTATTATATAATGGAACGCTTCGTCTCCTCAGGGAGGTACGTTTACGAGCGCGAGTGTTAGTGCGTGCGTACAAAGGATAAAGGCCCCGCCGGCTGTGTAATGCGACCCTTTTCGAGGGATGTGATACGTCCATTTCCCTTTCTCTCCTCCCCTCTAATCTTTTCCCCTCCACCCCAAGGTATCCTTCCCGAGGGGGGTGGGTGGGTCCGGGCCGCTCAAAATGGCGAGGGGTGAATATGAGAAGCCTCTCACACTTCGGAGTCTTCGTCCACCCCCACCCTCTACCCAGTCTCTTCCAGAGGCGTCTCGACGATCTTCCACCTACTCGACTCCTCCTCCCCCCACATACTCCCATTTAAATTGACAGTGTGAATGATTTTAACGGATTATATCTTTAATCGCAGGTTTTTCGAAATATCGCGAGAATCGGCTCGAGCATCTTTAATAGGATCCATTAAAGTCGTACTTTTATGGTTGCCGTGACGTTGAAATCGTCTCCCACTACACCAAAGCTAATTTACTTTTCCGAACGGACTTTGTTTCCCAGCATTGGTTTTAAAGTATAATAATGTTATTATCAAAGTCTCATTCTCGACTATGGCGCCTTAACGTTAAAACGATGGCTGAAAAATAGGAAATATGTTTGGAAAAGAGCAATGTTTATTTTACTCAGTAAAAAAGGATCTAGAAAAGAGAAATATTTATCAACAATCGATTTTGTGGATTCAGGGTTCGATATGGTGGAAGGCAAACACGATTGATTTGTATCAAATAATAATGCAATATATCTATGACCTATGTTATTAAAACATATTTCGGACTAGGGTTCCTCAAAAAATCCCTCACTCCTCCCTTGCTGTCTTAGAGGAAACTATATAAGCTTACAATTTCCAGCATTATGTACCTAAGTAATGCTTACGACGAAATAACGTCGAACCTAGCTCAAAACACATTTCATTAACAGTGGAAAAGTGCGTTATTATTTGCGTAGAATCTATGCTCTTCCAAATACTCGAACGGGAAAGCATAGGAAGACCATTAGTAGATAAGAGAAAAGCAACTTCGAATGCTAACTCTTGAATTTTCGCCACATCCGTCGAGAGGAATCAATTACATGCAATATGATGTTAATCACTTAGAAGAGTTTTCAAGCATTTTTAACAAGGCAGTTTTCCTAGAAGATGACAATTTAGATCACTCCGCCGCTAGGCATTTATTAATGCATTCAAGTGCACATTATTACGTCCATGCTCGAATTTTATACACTATTTTGTCGCAGGACTGGGGTTTCGTGTTCAAAGTGCTTGATAATGAATATAGTATTTTGTGCTTCCAAAGTTCCAACGAAAGTCACAACTCAAAAGTAACAAATTTCAATAATTTCCATTAAAGCAGACGCAAGTTTCAGTTTTGGATAAACTATTCTGATATACAATAGTTATCAATTTTGTTACATCAAGCATTGAATCTTCGAAAAATATTTTATTTTAATTACGTGATATACTTACAAATTAATATGAATGATATAATGGCGTGTAAAGTTAGATCTAAAATATTCTAGAAAGCTACAGTACCTGGTTAAATAAATAATGAAATCCATAAAGTGAAGAAACTGAAGGAAAATTGAAGTGAAATGTGAAGGAAGACTCCGTCCAGCTACAAATTATTGTTATAAATAAAGCTGTCGTGCGTTTTTAATTAAATTTAATTAAAGTATAATATGTACTTTTGAAGGAAATATACATTCTAGTAGGTATGAATCTTTCCTGATAACGCAAGAGCAATGTATTCTGAATTAGATTCCTGGTCACATTCCCTACCTGTGTCCTTGGGGGAAGTGCCCGTGGTATATTGCATGTCCATGTAGAAGTGAAATTTCGCCTTAATACTTTTCAAACTCTAGCTTGCACGTTAATGGATAAATTTGTTACTGTATCCTATATATATATATATATATGTATATATATGTATATATATATATATATATATATGTATATATATATATATATATGTATATATATATGTATATGTATATATATGTGTATATATATATATATATATATATATATATATATATATATATATATATATATATATGTATATGTATATATATGTATATATATATATATTTGCATGCGTGTAAGTTGAAAGAATCTTTACATCAATGTATACGCTACTGTGGGTATAGGCTTGCATAGATGTGTTGATTTTGCAAGTGGTTTCATTCCCTTTTACGGGTGCTGACCTAACACCCCCCGCCACACACCCTTGCGGCGGCTTGCGGGGTAGTATGTAGATGTGGATGATTGTTCTAATATTTTGACATGGGTCCTTAGTTACTCAACTGAAATCTTGACAATAGTTTCGAAATCAAAACTCATACCATAAAAAGATCATTGACTGGTTGGCAGGTGATGAAGTAAATTAAAGCATCGGATGATGACGCTGTATTTAGCTAGTCAGCGAAGGAATTTCATTTATTGCAGAGGCTGTAACTGAACCTGGGTGGTTTGGGAGTTCTGAGGGAGAAACGAATGTAAGGGAGTTATTTGAAAAGAAGGATAGAAAGAACGTGAATGTTGAGAGATATCAACTAGAATATTGAAAATACGTCTCACCAATTTATTAATTGTTTTAGAAAAAAGTGGGCCAATAAAGTAAGGACATGAAAAGGATTTTGTTCCCTAAAGAGGATTTTGGAAAAAAAGAGGTAGACGATGAGGGAAGCTGGGAAGAATGATTTATACATTAATATGGCGCTTGATATTTTGCGGCTCGTAAACTTGGTCTTTGGCAGAAAAAAATAAGCCCAGATTTTTGGATTTTTAAATATGGGGGCAGAGGAGAATGGAAAAGATGAACGCAATCGATATATTTCTGAAAATCCATCACTAGAGTTTGATTGTTCATTAAAAAAATGAAAAAAACAAGTTAGCTTAAAAAAAGACGCTGGATTGAATTTTGGTAGCTTGTTTACTTCGTCACTCAGGAGTTGCGAACACATTGGTTTATTGGTGAGTACATATAATGGAAAAGTACTTAATCTGAAATTTATACCACCTCTCAATATATTTCTCATTACTTTTAGAATACCAAATACTCGGATGTAGGTTGTTTTTTTCACCTCAGTTAAAATAAAAATAACATGCTCATGTGTTTCCATTTAAAGGAGATTAATTAAATCCACATGAATTTTGAATTTTTCGGCGGCACAATTATAATCATTCTCAGGCCCACCTTTTTTCCGAAACCTGTTTTCTATCTTGCCTGTGAACATTTTATGCGTGCATTCGAACATACACGAGGACTTGCGCATACTTAAACTGTATTATTGCATGTTCTCTTGCCTCATTGATCATTTCGCGTGTCCCTTTTCCCTTTGTGGGTGAGACCAGTCTTCCGGAATACAATTCCGAAACTGCTTCCTTAGTGTTTTTGAATTACAGTTGCAGAGGTTGCTGAATAAAGCACCCCAATCTCAATCAATCAAATGGCTCTTAGCCAACTTGCACGAACCTTTTTGTCTCACGACGATTCTAACACTAATCACGTTCTTTTGGTTGACCTAGTGCAGTGGTCATTGGTACACGATATAAGACCCGTATACACACACGTTTTCCTCGCCAGTGATTTTTTTTCGGCCCGCGACCACTGACGTTCATTTTATTTAATTTGACAAGAGTTGAAATTTCTATATTAAATTTTGTCAAATGAATAATTTTGTCAATGACTGATTAATTTTTTGTTAAGTTGTTATGCTTCTAGCTATTCAGGCACCTGCTAATGTAATTAAAAACTTCTACGGTACCAAATAATCTTTATAGCTACAATGCGGTTCGCAATACAAACGGATCGTAAGCGTAGAAAATCTTCTTTTGTCTGTCCATAGATGTATCACTAACCTATATCCACATCAATAGCCTGCGAGCCACCAAAAAGGTGTGTGGCAAGGGGTTCAGCACCAGGAGAAAGGGTGAGGGTTGGGGTTTTTCAAATGAGTGGGGGAAGGTAGGGGAACCTACGAAAAAATATACATATACCGACTCCTGTGGGATTTCGACTACAAGCATTCTGGTCTCTTATCGTTCTTCGAGAAAATGATATTTTAAAACAGTCTTGCAGTCTTTCTAATCTTAAATTCGTGAACGTAATGGTTATTGGCATCCGTCCGGAAAACGATTCAATTCTTGCTCAGAAAATCTTGTTCGAAATTGTCATCAATGGTCTCGTGATCATTTTTCATCAACACTATATTTTCTATCATCTTCCTTTCATCTTTATCAATATCTATTAATGTGGGCACCCGAAATATTTTTTCCATTTGCATATAGGAAGTCACTGCTCCGTGGAAACTTGGAAAAACTGAAAATATTCGTCCATATTTTCATTCAGTGGCTGACAGGCAATTGAATTGCGACAGTTTTGCGTCATTCTGAGAGCGCCTGATTATCATTTAATACGGGCATGGTGGACATCTTCACCCTTCGTCGATCCTCAAAAACCGGTAAGTGCCTGTAGACTTTTGGAAAAGATCGTCCATTCGGATGCGAGCGTACCCCTCCAGGGTGTTTAAACATTCCGTCGTCTCGAGAAACTCGGTTCTGCAGCCCGACTACTCCTTTCGCCTCCGTAAGCAGCGGCTCTCTTCCCGGCGATCGCCCTCTCCTAGTTGGAGGGGGAGACTCGAAGAGTGTCTCCCCTGGAACTGAAGCCAAACCTTAACGATGGAAAGCCGGGGAGGTGTTGGGGAGTGGGAGGAGGAAAAGGGGCTTTTTTGCGAAACGAGATGGGTCCATGGGGTGGTGGCGAAAAGGGTCCAGCTGCCTCTCCTCTCCAACTCCCCGTCCCTTCTCTCTGTCGCCTCCGGAAAATGGACCAGTGCTGCCAACTGCGCATCCTTCGCGGTGACTGAGGAGAACTTTCCGCATAACTTGAAAGGCGGTCCCGAAACGGTTGAATGGAGGGCGGGGGCCGCCCATTACCCAAGTTTGCGATCTATGCGTTCTCTCGCCGGAAAGACTGTTCGCTTTCCAAATTTCCCACCTCGCGCGGCCCTTTCCTCTCGGGGAAAAGAGCGGTATTTGTGGGTAAAATTTGACGACAATGGCCGCCATTTCACTCTATACCAATCGATCCATGTACTTATTTCGGCGTCCTTTCGCTTTGGTAGCACTGCCTATCAAGCGCTCTACAAAGTTTTCCCATTGTATGTAGTTGCGTCCAAGGTATTAGTGTGATTTGAACCCAAATCATCCCACTCCGTACTTATTCCTTCCTTGCGTTAAGTACGAGTATCTCTGCCTCCCATTGAATGGGGATTCATAAAAATAACGCGCTCTGTTCTCGACAGACGATGTCCTCCATTCTGAAACCTGGGCAAGCCTTTCTGAGCGCTGCCGTTGACGCGAGTGATTAATTGCATTTCATGAAGCACGCTGTCAAATTTGAAATCCGACCCGAGGAATTTTAAATGACACCACCACGCAAATAAAATAACCGTGGAAAAAATTTGGATGATTAAAATTAAACGAACTGTCAAAACTTAGTCCTACCACGGAAGTAAATATATTTTTTTCAAATTATGGATTAACCATCAAGGAGAGAGGCAACTCAAAGACTGTCCATTCGTGGGCCCTTTGTGCGCATCGATTGTATCTCAAATTTGATCCTCTTGCCGGAAACCCTTGGCCGTATAATAAGGTCGTTACTTCTTCGAATTCTTTGGCTTCCCTTGAATGAAATTGAGCCCGTAATGAGATACCGATGCTGCGTTTATTTTCATGCTTCGAGCATAACTCAATCTGAAATTCGTTTCGCTTCCTTATTTGCAATTATTATACTGCTAGTAAACAAGAATTGTTTTTCCTCTGAGATACCCTTTATGTTTTATGCTTAATATTATGAACGTGAGTGTACTGCATCATTTTAATGGAAACTTACATTTGTTAATTAATTGTGAACCGATGAAATACATAGCGAAAAACCAACGCCAAGACGTGCACGAAACAATCTCACGATTAATTTCGAATGCATTTTTTCTTCTTATGTTAACAGTTAGTACTTGTATTAATTGGTTGGCAGAAACTTTTCACTCCTTTACCTTCGTGTTCTACTTCGATTCCATTTTAACAAAACAAAGTAACTTTCTACAAAGATGTTTCCTATAATCTTAGGAAGGCCTTCACCTCTTACTTAATTCTTCTCTTTGCCCTACCCATATATTCTTTTCCCGTATATCATATGTAAGAATACGTCCTTTAAGATGGGCACTTCTTACATTTGAACTACTTCAAGATTTTTCTCATTTCTCCAGCTCTTCGAAGTATTTCTTAGTCCCTTACTTATTCTGGTTATTGTAACGATATTGTCAAATTAAAAAAAATAACCACTGGGAAAAATGTAAGTTAAATGTCTACTGATACGTAATAGTAGCTTTTAATTACACCAATTCATGGACTGTCTTAATCACAACATCGGTATTTTGTGCAAAATGATCAGGCCAATAGTTTTCTCTTCGGTTTCTCGGATAGGGAGGACCCGGCGCGGCGTGTCGACGTTTTTAGTAGTAGTTTTCGGCGTCTCGTTTAGCTCAGGGAAACAAATGGAATGACAACTATGTGCCATATCTTCTTTTTATATTTTTTTTGTTGTCGCAGCAGAGAAAGACAGTGCAGGGTGGAGAGATTGAAATGGTCTAGGTTTCCGCAGCCAAGTTGTTCCGAATCAGGCTCACTTTCCCCCGGCGGGCGCCGCAATTGGCTTTCACATTCCGAAGGGCAATTGTGCACCCGGTCGGGTTCAGTCAGACCAACCGGGCGCATATTCGTGCCAAAACACGGAATTACATTTCCCTCGAAAAGAGTGCGGTTACAGCCAGAGTTCCACCTCATACCTTTGTCGCAGTTTCTAGTTGTAAGCCCTCTGTGCAGCTCGACTATTTCCTAACTTCTGAGGGAACCATTGCGTTGTCGTAAAATCCTCTGAAGAGGGACTGGAAGCAGATTACACCCTGTTGGATTGAACATGGCATCAAGACACGGAATTAAATTTAGTTTTCCTTCAAAGTCCTTTCAAATATTTAACGTAATAGTTAATCAATCTATTAAGGGACGATATTAAGGCGGTATCTAAAAATAATTACTTCATATTAGTTTATCAGTTCCTAAATCCATCAGGTTTTAGGTCAGTAATTAAATGTTTCATTTATTTCATGTCAGTAAAATTAAAATTGAATTATCATTATGAAGTAATGGGAGGGTGTATTACTATCATTGATAGTAATAATACTATTACTCACAACTTCCAAACATGGCTTAAGTAATTATTTGGGAAGAAAGCACTCTTTATTGCTCATACAAATCCATGCCAATTTATATTTTTTAAATGTGTACCAAAAATTAGTCCTAAAACGCACATTTTGCGTTGATTATTAAAAATACTTAGTGATTTTCAGATAGTCAAAACTTGACAGATCGCTATCCCCTTGAATAAAGAAGATGCACCAATGAATTCCATAAGTAATTTCTTTATGACGGGATAGTTGAAATTATAAACACTCAATTATATCTTCCTGGGTAACGTTTGGTGGTGCATAATAAAACAATAATATTGCAGTGAGCTATCCAACGTCAATTAATGAAACTGGGATCGTTCCTTATTTGTCAAATTATGTAAATAAAGTATTCAATATTGTATACAAGAGGCCGGTTACGAGTTACGAGGCACGTCTTGTATATAGGCGTTCTTGAAGAAAGTATTGAGGCAGAGTTTTCAAAATTTTAATTGAATATAGAATTTTGAATAGCTTTGGTAAATGTTCATGAAATATTTGCTTTCTAAAATAGCGGGTAAGGTAAATCATGGTATGCAACATTATATAGGCCATCAAATGTCATTTTGGGCAGGAGAGAATGAGAAAACGTGTACTCGCGCCGTATCTATCTGCTTGGTGGATGGCTTTTCTGGCATTGTAAATAAGATATTAGATGATGTATCACAACCGCTTATTCCTATTTCGCTCCTCAAACCGGGATACAAATGCTTCCCCTATAGAATAGGAATGCAGAATGGGTTAAACTCGACATAGGTTTTGGACTGCGATAATCGAAAAAGATCGAATGTGTCAATAAGGTGTACATTTAAATCTACGCCATAGCCGCAAATCACCATTATGACATGCCAATTATAATAGAGGTCAAGAACAAATCTTCACTCCTTTAATTTTTTTTGCTGTACTTTCCATAAATATGCCTTTTTCAAATTATAACATATAACCGGCTGCGTCGAATATGCGAAGTGCCTTCTCTGGACTGTGGCTGTTTTGATGGTGACACACCGGGTCGTGCGTTTATTAAGTGGCTCACAAAGGAACGAGCTATATCACACTTGCGTGCCTTGAAATAACCGATGTCGAAGAGAATCTAATTTTGGATCCCTCGCAGATATTCTTAGCGTCGCATTTTTTAGCCATCTCCAGTGTAGCACGCCCGTTTTATGTCCTTCTGTGGTCACGATTTTTTTTCGAAATACCATGTACATGCGGATTAAATGTGCGATGTTTTTATAGTAGAATAAGCTATCAGACGAAACCATTACTTTCGAACTCGAAACTCATGGGTGGATCATCTGGAAAGACTGAGGATTTTGGATGGATGATCATATTGCAAAAGTACATTAAAAGGACACTTTGAGAGCTTGGTGAAATATTTCGTGAAGTTAAACAGCCTGATGTTCAACATCTTCTAAATGTGGCTATTTCCACTGTAGTTATATATTCTTTTCAATAGATTTACAAGGCGTCCTCAAGTACAAGGTTAGGCTGAAAATACGTTCCCGTATATTATGATACCGTACTATAAAAATTGTACTTTTTTACATATATTCATGTATAAATATTTATATATACATGTATAAATATATAAATTTAATTTTTCTGGGTCATGGATGTTGTAATATCTGTGGATGAACTATTTGTTTTCTATTCCGTCGAAATTATCAATAAATAACATGTGAGTGTTCCTTTTGTGTGTTCTCATGCTTTGTGTGTGTGTGTGTATATGTATATATATATATATATATATATATATATATATATATATATATATATATATATATATATATATATATATATATATGTCGATAATGTGAAAGCACTCACGAGAGCAATATAACATTTGGACGGCACAGTAGAACACAAAATAAAATAGATAACACGTAAAAGGACTCTCACGTTGTAGATTGTTTAAGCTTTTGGCCTACTCCAAGGCCTTCTACAGATCAGGCTGAAAATTCTTGGGGGGAAGTATGGTGCCTGGGGAGGGTAAAAAAGGGGGCTGAAGGCATAGGGAATGCTGGGAGGAGAATTAAAGATGGCAGTTAAGGGTGGGAATTTTAAGAGATCGGAAAGCTAGTATAAATGCGGATTTGCGAGTTCTTACCTCTGTGTTATATTTTTGTATATGTGTGTGTTTTGGTCAGTCAGAAAGTTTGGGGATGACATATGAAACTTAGGAACATAAAATAATGAGTGACAGTTTTGCTTTTCAAATATTTCGGTGGCACGACCACCTTTCTCTGCGGAAGGAAGAAAGTTGGTAATAAGAGTGATAAACCGGAAGGGTAGGCCATAGAAAGAATGGGGATGGAGAAGGGAGTAGGGTGCTTTGCGAGGGCGATTGGCAGAGGTGGGGATCAACGGGATGGAAAAGAAGGAGTAACCCCTAAAGGGCAAGGTTCATGCCGAGGTCCGAGCAGGCTCCCAGGGGCCAAATGCGTACCGACTTGAGGGTATTGGGATTTGGCGTTTAGTCTGATGGGGGAGAAAGAAGTAATATCTGGGGCATTGAAACAATCGTTGAATTATTATGGAATTATGCATTACGGAGGGAGACATGCTTAGACACTGGTAGAAAGTCTAATGCGGGAGGTCTGCTGCTTGAAGCGTGGCGTGTGTTGATGCTGATGTTTAGGAGTTTTGTGCACTGCCCAACGTAGAGGGAGGGACAGAATTTGACGTTAAGGTGATAGATTATAATGCGGAATTTGCATAAGGAAGTGAAAAGCTTATCTGTCCTGGGGAAAGCGCATACTAGAAATATGCGGTCGTGCTAATAAAAAATTTGGATTTGTAAAAAGAGTGCTGGGTAAATGCGACGCAAAAATTAAGGAGCACTGTTTTCTTGCCCTAGTCAGGCCCCACCTAGAATATGCTGCCAGTATAAGGGATCCTCAAAAGATAAATTTGATTTCGGAATTAGATCAAGTTCAGTGGAGGACACCTGGATTGGTCTAACATTGCTATGACCAACGCATTACCGTAACTATTTTACTAAAAAAATTAGGCTGGGATTCCCTTAAACAGCGGCTTGTAAAACATAGATTAAACTTATGAAAAACATTTAAAGATGGGTCCTTTTCCGATAACATCAAGAATATAATACGAACCCCAACGTATTACGGTCAGGGGGATCAAGAATATAAGATTAGAGAGATAGACTGCAAGACTGACAGGTTTAAAATGTCATTTTTTCGAAGAAAGATAGGAGACCAGAATATTTGTAGTCAAAATGCCCCAAGAGTCAGTTGGACACAATAAGCATTAACTTACAAGCTAGGGAATCCACATGTTTATATGCCTTTTTTTTGTTGATTCCCCCTTCTCCCACCCATTTGAAAACCCCAACCGCCTCATCCTTTACCCTTTTCTCCTGGTGCTGCACCCCTGCCTTTTTGGTTTCTCGCAGGGTATTGATGTAGATATAGAAAGGGGTTAAGGAGAATCGGTAAGTTGAGAGTGGTGGAAGGGAATGGTGAATTCTGGGCATGATTTACATTTGGGTCTATTGCTAAGTATAGATCTGGAAGGAGGCTTTAAACGAGGATCTAGTGGGTTTCAGTGTGTCGGAAACTGGCGAATTGTTTGTAAATAAGTAAAATTAACGTAAAATGCATGACGTTGTTTTTCGGTTGTCAGAATGTGGAAAATATTTTATTTTTAAGAAGAAGAGAGATATATTTCAAACCATCCGACTGCACCAAGTCACCTACCCTCTCCATTTTCACAAATTACTTCCCAGGAATCCAGTCTCTCAAACATAGTCTCAAAGACCTATTCTTCTTTCTGACAAACCAAAAAAATTACGCCAAATATTGTTATACGTATATCACATGGAATTCAGCACGCAAGGCCTGCATCGCAATCGTTTCCCCTGCAGTTTTGTCACCCCGGCTTTTGCCGCTCCTCGCTCGGCACTGATGATGATGGTCCGATCCCATCAAACCCCTTTCTTCTTCCCCCACCCTCCCCCGGAGGCTGCTCATTCTTCGCGAGAGAAAGGGGTAGCTTGGGCGGGGTGGGGACCATGGGGCATGCCTGGAAGGAGGGGGAGGTCAATCTTGAAACGCCGTCACGTCCGCTCGCCTCCTGGGAGAGAGGGAATGGAGGACCCTCCCTTTATCCTATTTTCGTACCCCGAGGGAAACCTTCTGTTCATGGCCCCCCTCTCCTCACCAACCCTCTGCTCCCTTATAAACGCATGGGCACCGCCTATGTACCTACACGCCCATCTATTATTATTTACCGCTCCGCCGCTCAATTTATTTGCTTTCACATGCGTTTTTCGAATGTGATTATTCAAGACGTGCGAATTTTCTCCGCTAATCTTAAGCAGTTTCAGACAAAGGCCAGTTTTTTAAAGCTATAAATCGGTTTACGAATCTCCTGTTGTCTTAAAAGTAATATGTATAAAAAAATCGAACTATACTATTTAATACCATCGAATTCGTGTATGCAAATAACATGGTCTAGTGTTTTTATTTTTAGCCTTAAGAAACGGACCTCAAGATGATTTCGGACGAAATTAATTCCTCACACAGTATTTTGCGTAAGCCAAGTGTTCTTTGGCTGCCCGAAAGGGCAAGTATAAACGAGTGGAGTCTCACCTTTACCGGTCGTTGTACATAAGAAACGCATGGTATTTAATGAGAAACATGGCTGAAGTAAAAGTGTGGCTTGCGAGAAGAAGAAACTTAAAATTAGTAATAAAATATAAACTCTTAACCTAACAAGAAAGGAAAACCGACAGGGAACGGTTTTTTACAACAAGTACAATTATGAACGTCAGTAACGGTACTAACTGCCCACCGGTGAACTCTGAGCATAGAGCGGTACGAAGAGGTGACTCAGACATACGTATTACTAAATGATAAATTTTAAATGGCAATAAAAACCAAGTTCCGTTAATTCGCAGTGCAAGTGCAGTGCAGCGCAGTGCAAGAGAGCAGCTTCTTCAGGTCCAAAGTGTCTTCAAGTACGACCCTTCGCTACGAGACAATCTTCAGGTTTTTGTATTTTCTCTGACTGAGTGCGCATCATGGAAAAATGTTGCTTCCAACGGCCAGCTATGGAATGAGCGAGAGGGAGAGGATGGACCCTGGTCCCACTCTCCCCCCCCCCTCCCAAATGATTCTGGTAAATGACACGGCTTGCCGCTGCAGGTTCGGATTTGAGGATTAGAGAGAAACATTTTTTGTCATTCGATTTCACCACTAGAAATACAGGAACTGTAGTTCTGCGTATATCCTTACACTACTGGAGGATTTAAATGCACACTCACTCAATGCACATCAGTAACTTCGTAGTGACGATTAAAGCTCAACGTTACGATCCTTACCCCGTTATGACCTTTGAAGTATTACGTTTTTCATGACCACGAGGAATAAATTCACCGGTGAATACAGGCATATAGCATATCAGGTGCTTAGTAAAATGCCACGTAAAAGATTGAACAAATTTAACGGAAAAAAGCGAAGACGCCTAATGGATATTGGATGTAATTGGATAATTCCGCATATAATTTTATTCATTTAGGAGAGCATTAAAGGTTGGCAGTTTTCCAGCTGGTAACATACATTCAGTTTACATTTGTGCATTAAATTTAACATACTACTTGATTTTAGATTCATTATTCATTTAGATTCATATAATTTAAAAGGGATGACATTATCGTATAAACATTTTACATATTAATTTTTCAATCAAACTTTTGCAGTCGTCTTTAAGAAAACAGTCCCCGCCCCTTCTTTTCCCATTCGCTCGTTCGATGGTTTTTAAAGTCGAATCCCACGTCTTTTAGATAAATTTCCATGTTGAGTTGGGAAGTCGTCTTATTTTCATTATGAAACCCTTCCAAAAAGTCACGCCCAAGGCCATCAATTTCTCGTCACCTGGCGTTTGCTTCGACTGAGATCGCCAGTCGCCTCCCCGCGAAAGACAGAAGGTGTAAATTCAGACTTTTTTATTGAGAAAAAGGGTTATTACTTAAGTTTTATTGGTGCTATTATTTCGACGGAATTCTTAAAATGATATCCATTATTAAGGCTGCCAAGGGTGAGGAGGATGTACGTGTATATTGGAAAAGTGATGAGGAGAGAGAGATGAAAAGGTGTCTTTGACTCCAAGAAGTGAGGTGGCAAGCAAGTTGAACTTATGTAACGCACACAGTAAGGAAGCAAATACACTTCAACACAAAATTAAATACAACCAAAATATTAGTTACCGATGGAGAAGGTAAAAAATGGAAATTAATTTTTATGTGTATCTTGCATACCTTACGGTAGTTGCGTTGAGGTATTATACCTTACGAATGCAGGACGAGCTGCAATCAGGAGTCCAGATTTAAAAGAAAAAATTGAGTAGAGGATGGACCTGTACAATAATAGCATTGCATTATTTACTTAAAGAATATCCATCCTGCCGGCATCGTGATTGGTCTCTCCCTTCGCGAATTTCTTCTCTTTGAACTTCCCATCTTTCAGCTCGCTCTCACCGGTAATGGAAACACCTCTCCGCTCACCACCTCCTCGAGCCCCGAGATACGCCCAACCGCCCCCGCCCGACCCCCGCCAATCCAGTGTGGCTCCCGTTTTGCCCGCTTTGTTCCTGGTCACGGGCAGTGCGTGAGTGAACCATACGAATTGAACCCGTTCAGTTCAATGAACAACTACCCGGCGCTGCTGGCGGTGAGAGTCCCCACTTTGTGCACGGGCCGGGGGCGCCTCGTTGGACTCCTGCGGTGCTCGTTCGCGAGTTTCGCTCAAATTCAATCCCGCTGCCCGAATGGCTCACAGAATTATTCTTCTTCATTTGATCAGCCCGTGGGCGGTGCTTGCTGCTTCTAGTTCACTGGTCTAAAACTCATACGTTTTCCCATGTTTGTTTGGCAGATGTTATCTAACCGCTTCGGCTTACCTGGGAAGTTCCATGAAAAGTTTCAAGTGGACGAACTGCATCTCTGCTAGCTTTTACCCGAACGATAACAGATGCCTCCGTAATTACTCATTCCCATTGCATTAATACTAAAATTCAAGTTCTCGTTCACTCCCAAAGTCGTTGTTTACCCCTGGAATTAATAATAAAAAACGAATCACTATCTTTATCTATTATTTCTTTCATAATTAGAGTCTCGAGTAATATGTGTAACGTGCTACTTATTGAGGTAATTTAAAGTAACAGTTGTGCTCATTATCTTTTCTCCCTACTCATTTAAATGATACATCATTTTCTTGGCCAAGTTTAACGCTCCCTTCTTAAAGGTTTTTCCGCACTGGCCTAAGTGAAATGTAAGGCCTCGTATAGAAAAAATAAACACACCCCGTTCCTAATATCACGCTCCAAGGATTCCAAATTAACTCACCGAACACTTGTAGTTGTGAAGCGTTAGCCAATTAATCATCCGTTGCTTTATCCATTTTTGTTTTAAATGCCTCTTTGACTCACAATTGCGTCTGTTATTCAAAACTAATATTCTCAGAGGGAACAATTTATCACACCTAATCCCAGTTCATTGATTGAATCCTAAGTATTTTACTTATTCAAGGTAGGTTTTGGGCCATCCGTTTCGCCTTATATATCATACAATTTGCGACAGTTTCTCCTTGTTCACCCTTGAGTATGTTCATATTTAGTTCTTCGTCCTGGCTTCAAGTCATCTAGAAACCTATTTTTTCTCCTTTCGTCCACCTGCTTTCCTAAAATGTTCTCTTCTATTGCTTTTTTCAGCAACACAGTAAATTCAATATTATCATAAAATAATTTATACTGCTTTCTTCACATTTCTCATGGCAACTTCCTCTCTCCTCTGTACCCGTTTATTCTTTTGAACTAAGCCCTCTTTTCTCATAGAAAAAGAAAAGTGTTTGGAGTGGCTGTAATCGTAACAAGGATCATATTAGTATATGTATCACTGATACATACAGGTTATTACACCTTCTTCTCCATGATTAATAGAAAAACCTTAAATTCGCATACTGCTACTTAAGGGTGGATCAAATGATTCTCTTTGTGATGTCAAGTATCTAAAAAAGCAATTTATTCAAAAATGAGTTTGATGACTTGAATCAGTTGCTTGAATTTTAAAAAGGAGACATACTATAGTACACACTACGTTATACGAGGTTTTTAAAAAATATCTGAATTTCATTTGTGTAATTCCCTGTAATGTAATGAAACCTTTTTTATCCAGTTGTCTATTGGGTAATAACTGTCAACTTTCGACCAAATGCAGTAAGAATTCGAGATTCGACCCGATCGGGTCAAGGGACTCCTTTTTAGGTTTGAAGGGCTTCAGTCCGAGAGGAAGTAGCGGACCGTTCTCTGCCGACCACTCCAAGGGGATGGCGATGTGGGAAGGGGGATGATAGGAGGGAGGCGTTTAATAGACACGCGAGGCCCGGGACGTAAACCCGCCCGGTCGCAGGCGTGCCCCATGTGGGGAGAGAGAAAGAAGCTTCTGCGTCCGCAATCTTCTCCGGCATCCTCCGGCACGCCCCCCAACCTCCCTCCCCCGCCGCCCGCTCTTATGAGAAAGCGCCTGTGCCGTCGTCTTCTCGGGATGGATCCGACCCTCGTCGGGGGCGATGGGCGGAGACGTCCGCCTCGTCTCAGGGAGCCTGAGTTCTCTATATTGGCACGGGGAAAAGTGAAGTGAGCGGGGAAAAGGGGTGCACGACGCTGCACAGTATCCAAAGGGGCGGGGGGGGGTCATTGAAAGAGATATGGCGAGAGACGGTGTCGTCAACTGCCCTTCAGCCAGAAGGAAATAAATAGTAGAGGAACTCTAGTTTTTTTCACTTATTTCCCCCCCACCCCCTGTAAACTTCCTTCTCTTCTCTCGCGGACCCCAGCTCCCCCAAAACCTCTCTACTCCTCCCTCATAAACTTTTTCTCCACCCTGACCTGTCCTCTCTGCCCCCGCCTCCTACCCTCCGCCCCGAGCTCTTCAACCCTCTCCCCCTGACCCTTTAATATAAAGGCGTTGCATGCGTCCTTCCGGAGCGAGAGGGTTCCCGGAGGAAGGGAGAGTGGAGCTGTGTGAGTTGGCTTCGGTATTGGCTGTCGGAATTAAATTTAGAAACCGGTATGGACAGGATATTTTGGCGTGATAATATCTACTTATCGAATTTTTTGTACAATATCAACTTAACCTCAACATCAACAATGTCGGCAGCAAAGTGTGTCTAAAATTTTTCTTTCTCCGAAGTTCTTCCTATGCCAAATATGGAACATATCGATGAGTTGATATTTTAATGGCCGAAGCGATAATTCTAAGTGGATAGGGTCGGTCTATATTAGGGTCTAGTCGTAATTTTGGTAGTTATCGTATGCACCTATATTATTTCTCTAAGATCTGTTTTTATATGCTCTTCTCTTAAATTTGGATCTTTCAGGATTTCCCCGTAAATATGGTTTGAAAATGTCTTTCACTGACTCTGAGGAAATCTGCTCACGTTTCATACAAGACAGCATTTATGCTAAAGTGAACGATTTAAAATTAAAAGTTCTTTCGCAGGATTTGGAGTATATTAATAATGGTAAGTTTTAAGCAAAAAATGTTCCAAATTGATTTTCAATTATAATTCATTTTTTATATTACAATTTACTATTTTTAGTTATTGTGATAATAAAATAAACGTAAATCTTAAACCCACCTCACCTCTTAGCCACATCAGCGCTTTACCTTGACGGGACTCGTGTAAAATTTAAAAGTGTCCGTACATATAAAAGTTAACCTCGTTTTGACCGATTATCGACATAATTAAATATTTTCTACAATTTCAAGATTTTTAGTGAAACGTTATTATTATTTTTTGCAAGAATAAAATACAAGATTAGTTTCTACAATCCCGAGATTTTTGGTGAAAGTTTTATTATTATTATATAGCAAGAATGAAATGCAATATTTACTCGTACCAGTTAAACACTTTTTGTTGCCGCGAATTGGAATTAAATATTGCCCTTTATTAATACACAATTTATTTTATAGTTTTAGGTAGCAAATCTTAAATTAATAATTTCTTTTTTCTGGGACATACGAGTACATACATGTACGACAATCATACAGTAATAAAAGTGGTTGAACGTACTAGGTTATCATAAAACATATTTTACATATCAATGCTATGAGATCATTTGACATAGGTGGAAAAACAATGGGAATGAGTTATTGACGATGAATTTTAATAAAACATTTAAATAAAAGATTGGTAAAATATTGAAATGGAGCGCAGTTCTCGACGACTTCGGGAACATGTTTGTTGATGAGTTCAGGAAGACTCAGATTGGTGCTTTCAAGGTTTGGTTGCGTTAGGACCAGGAGGAAGTAAATCGGGCAAAATAGAATAGATAAGAATTTATACGAATCATGGAGGAGTGAGAAGGATGTGTGTGTGAAAGGAATTGAAGGAAACCATGAAAAGTGAAAGCAGTGCATAATGAAGACTCTGATAAAGGGTCAGAATGTTAATGGTAAGAGAGGTAGAGTGGATGAGGCTATCGTTAGACGAAATGGAGCTAGAACCCACTTGAAGAAAGACATTTCAGTTTGTAGGGGATCACTAGCGGTATATCAGGCAAGGGTTGTGAGCGGTAGTCTCTGTATCTATCTAAGCGTACCTTGAATGGTAGACTTACCTAGAAGATACGTGGTGATCGTATCGGGTTTACAGCGGGAAACTGGTAAGATCGGGTACAAACGTCCATCCTCAGCGGGTCTTCAAGTTGGAATACATTAGAGATTTGAATCACTCGGACGTTCACGGTTGCAGTTCCTTTTGAGCGGCAATTCTAGGAATGAAGATCGCGGCAACGACACGCCGCCCGTGAAAACGCAGCCATGGAATGGGTTAGTCCAGCGCGAGATGACGTCTAGGGGACCGTGCGCTGAAAGAGGAGATAGAGATCGGTGCGAGGGACGAACCGGATGAAGGGAAGTAATGAAGGGAGTGAATGAGTATGCTCAAGGACCGTTCGGATGATTCGGGAGGGCTGAAAGAAAGCAGGGTCGTCGTTACCCGTAGACCGATACAGCGGCGCATTTGACTGTCGCATTCGACCGCGAAGCCGTGCGAGTCGGGGCGGCTAACACGATGACGCGCGTACGCGTCCGTGCGTGTGTGGATGGATATGGTGCCAGTTCAAGATAATACAAAAGACGAGGTGCGATCATCAAATGATATTAAACCTGCGTTCGAATCGCGAGAATGGGGAAAGCCATCAATGGAGAAAGTAATTGATTGCTCCTTAATTCCTCTTGGTTTGCGCCACCCTCGTTCATCGCCTCCTCTTTGCTTGTTAATTGCAAAGAATTCACTTTAAGCTACAGTCAACATGGAAATCCGATAAGACCCCTTCCAAAATGATGTTGACATGTAAGCATTTCGACATTAACATTATACGATAGTTTAAAGCAACCTCATGCTTGCCGTTATCTGTAAGGGATTTAGCGTTTAAATTAATATAACTGGAAATTTTGCTATATTTTTGCATTGAACTAAATAATAGTACTTGAGTCCCTATATACCTATAGAGGGAAACCTAAAGCAGTTTTGAAAATTTCAGGAGCCATGAAATATTGATCGCATTCATTAAATATCAGAAGATGAGATCCAAGTTTGTTGGATTTATTGTTCTCAATAGTTCTATTGTTGACAAGCAGTTTAATTAAAGAGATGATCTGTGGAAATTTGATAAGTCTTAAGGAAGAGTATATTGTTAAATGCATGTGCGCCTTAGCACTACTTCAATTAGGGACGAGTTTTTTTTTGGCAAGAGAATGGAACAGAATAGGAGGAATACACACGTGCAATAAACATAGCTCATGCTTTCACCATATTCGTTTATTTTTGCAGCAAAATTGTTAGCATACCCTACCGTATAAAATATTTTACGTTTGTTGCCGAGGAATAGTTTTGCTGGATTTAAATGGTGTGAACGTTTCTCGAAGCTACAAAACTGTATAAATTCCTCAAAGTTTCACCACTGTAACTTTTCAGCATGTGATATTTAACTGAGAGTCACAAGATGTGTTTTAGAAAGTTTTATTACAAGTTTACGGCTAATTTTAGAACTGAAAATTGAGTTCTAGGCCCGAGCAGAAGTTTATACCTTTTGATGATTCCATATTGCGTTTGAGCCATCTGTAAGGTGAACGATTTGAGATGTTCTGAGGTAGCGTTACAATAGTGTCTATCTTGTCATCTCATTCAAACTGTCAATATTTTCTTCCTCCAACCATTTAACGGAAATATTTTCATAAGTGTCGTTGAAATGAGCGCTCTACCCTGGCCTTACGTACCATATGTATAATCGTTTACGCTATAATTTATTCATACCTTTTGGTATAATTTCACTGTCGGATTCCCTTTTAATGGCAAGAAGTTTCAACATCACATTTAATTGTGTATTTGGTTTCAATATGAACTGATTTTATCATGCCTGAAGGACGTCATTAGGCATTACTAGGTAAGATAGTATTCTATAGCCTTCTCATTTCTATTTGAAGGCTCAATGGCGTCTCGTACAGTCACCTTTAACCATTCTTTTTGTGCCTTCCGGTTATGTTTATTCGCAGTAATATTGCAGTGTTTTGCGATTCTCATTATTTCAGTTTTTTTTTCATTTTTAGTCTTCGCCCAAAGTGCTGCCTGCCGGAGGTATGCTTCAATTGCATAGGAAGGTGTAGACGCGCTCGTACGAAAGACGATCCACGACGAAGCGTTAAAAAAAATGGGTTCATTTATTTGTCGTTTTTTAAGTATCCATCGTGAAATATATTTTTAAACTCTTCGTGTATATAGTATCTCGCGCTTTGAGTTTTAACCGTCTGCTCTAACTTGATTTGAGTTAATCGCAAGAAACACAAACGAAAAGCTCCGAATCCGCCGAAAATTCACCGACGTGACCTCATTCCTGGAAAATTAAAAAGTATTCCTGTCTTGCGTGCCCTCCTGGAAATGTAATGTTCTGACTCGCCGGTAAAGCGGGAGATTGATATCCTCAATCGGATCGGCACATTCTCTCAATCAGTCCAGTATTGCGGTGCAGTTGGCATCAAAGGAAATAGAAATAAAAGTCTATGGATGTCGTTCCGTGGGCCACTCATAGTGAATATGCCTTCAGCATAAATTTTAAAGTTTGTCTATTCATGAAGCATTTTCCGGTAGGAACGTCGTTTCATTTTAGTTCTTCCATCCTTTGTTTCAGCTGATGCGAGTGTTGATTTTTTGTTTTGACTCGGTCTCATCTGTTTGGGAGATATGAATATTCAAACGCAACGAACACAGCTTTAGAGAACAATAGGGTGGCGAAAGATACTGTAAAGGGAAAATTTGATGTAAGAAACGGTGAATAAATACGTGAGGGACCGAACCTTGAAGAATAATATGAACCGGTGCGCTGAATAGTTCCGAAATATGGACTCAAGAGGTTGAGAGCATACAGGGTTCGTCTGGAAAATAACTGTACTGAGCTCAGGAAAAAAACTTTATTACACTTTTACATATCTTAAGCTAATATTCCTCAAAATAGGACCCTTGTGAGTCGATACACTTGTTCCAGCGGCGTTCCCATTCCTGGAACGCTCCCGCGAAGGCATCATCGGGAACCTTTCGAAGACACGTCGTCACGGCCTCTTTGACGGCGTCCCGTATCGCGTTCCTTTCAAACTCCTCTTTATCTTCGGGAACAGAAAGAAGTCCGGTGGTGGTCCAAGTCCGGCCTGTAGGGCGGGTGCGGCAGAGTTGCCATGCCGTGCTTGGCCAAGAAGTCCGACACAACAAGCGCGGTGTGAGACGGCGCATTGTCGTGATGCAGCCGCCAGATGTTTTTGATCGCTGGCCGGACGCGGGCGACTCGTTTTCGAAGCCTGTCGGGCACTTGGACGTAAAATGCAGCATTTACAGTTTGTCGTTCAGGTACAAATTCGTAGTGGACGACTCCCCTTTTGTCAAAAATCCGGAAAAAATCAGTACACTTATCTTCCGGACGAACCCTGTATTTGAGATTGTTGAGATGCGAGTGTGGAGACAAATTGAGACAATAGTCGGAAAATAAGGAAGAAAGACTAACGGCGATTTTTTTACGAACTAAGGATCAAAAGAAGTATTGTAGTTGATATTCAGTTTTAAGTGCTTCTAGTTGGGCCAAAATTTAAAAGTATTGTATACACTTCGGAAGTGTTTTTCTCCAAAATGAGCAGTCGTGACCATCCCTTGATACAGCACGTTAATTAAACATCAGTATGGCAATCGAATCTGGGTATTAGGGTGCCGGGAGGGTATCTTCTGCCTCCTTCTACCTGAGTACTCAGCTCACACGCGGGTGCCTCTGCCTCCCTCGTTACGTCCCTCCCGACCATTATCTCCTCTACCACCCCTCTCCCTCCCCTCCGAGAAAACCCTCCTCCTCCCTCTGCCCTCGTCGGTGCCCCGTGTCCACCTTTCGTCCGGGCGAATCAATTGATTTTTCCCCATCCGATGGGGGAGTAACGGAGAGCGAATGGGTTTTCAGGTGAAAAAATAATAATGCCCGAGGGAGGGAGAGAGTGGAGAGGAAGAGGAAATAGGGAATAAGAAAGGAAGGACTCGTATTCCCTCTGGGACTCAACCCGAAACCTTCCCAAACTCCCCCCTTTTTCAGTCTCCCCCACTCACCCCGACCCCCAGACTCCCCTCCCACCTTCTCCACCCTCTTGCCCATCCCTCCACTTCACTCCCCTGCCCCTCACCCAATCTCGCCGTGGACGACTCCACGGGGGGTCTGTCCACGTTTTAATTTTTTTTTAAATTTACTCTTCGTCTCATTTTCTTCTCCTCCCGTCCCTCTGGGAAGAGACCTCTCGAAAAGAATGAGATGGTCTCCCCACAGCGGGTGTGGAGGGGGCGATAGAAGTCATTGGCATGGCGCTTTACGAGTAGGTAACTTACTTCAGAAAAATAGGAGCGCTTTGGGACGCCCGTCCCAAAATCGAAGAGTTTTTTAATCGACTGAACCGCGTGAACTCATCGAGGTTAATACTTCCTGGTTCATTGATACGTAATTGCAATGAGAGAACAAACGAATTGCGTAGCGGGATTACATTCTAACCTGGGACGGGAGTCGACTCAGCGACAGGTTAAAAAAAAACTCACCTATTCAGGGATTCAAAAGTCAAGGAATACTATGATTGGATTCCGCTGGCTACCCTAATATGACAAAGGTATCAGTAGTGCCATTTTACAACGACGTGTCTGGAATGAAAGAGGGCCCGCTCTACGTCGGAATGTGTGCGAAAGGGAGAAGCTGAAAGTAGATTTCGCAATTCGAGGATCGAAACTAGAGTAAGTGGTATCCTTAATCTCCACGGTCAGCTTTGTAACTTGGGATGAAAGAAGTTGTTTATTTGTTTTTAAATTTATTTTAAAAGATTATTCACCTACAGTAGTAGCGCCAATTTACAGTGAAAAATATAACAAAAACATGAAAGAGGACAGAATACAATAACAGTATAGCAGTAAACAAGGAGAACCAAACATGAGTAGGGGAAATATTTAATTTGTTGGGGATAAACCTTAAGTGGTGAAATTGTTGCCTGATAAATAAAAAGGATCGACAGTGTGAAAGAGTGTATTTGGAAGGGAGAAGAGGTGAAATAATGGTGAGCGCTTAGTGAGAGATATCCCAGGAATAGGCTGATGGAGTAGGGAGTGGGTGCGGGTGGATTGACTTTGCCCTGATGTCAACCAAAATAGATTAAGCTAAGAAGGCGTTCGTGAAGAAAACGGTTCGAAGAACCTGAAGTAGCAAACAAGGAAGCAGATCGTCAATACGTTCGTATGGAGATTTTTTATCTAAGGATCAGAGACGTGGGATATTGGAAGAGTGAACCAGCATAGAATAGAACAAGCCATTGTAACGTGGCGCTAAATAATAGATTGTTGAAGATAATAATACGCATAAAAGTGTGAGGAACAAATAAACACGGAGATGAGCAAGAGAGGGAAGGACCATATGGAGAAATTACGACAAAGGACAAGTAGACGAATCGTACACACCCTGAGGCGCAATGGGTTATTTATAAACGCAATAGAAGTGATGATTATATAGAAGATTCTTGGAGGAAATTCAGGGATCGTTAAAATAGGACAAATTTAGAGGAGTGCAAAACAGTTAATATATAAGATAATGAGAGAAATGAGCTGAATAGAAGAGGGTGGAGGGTCGCATTAAACCAATCTTAGGATTGAAATGCTGATGATCATGACAAATATCGGAAGATTTGACAATAAAATGATTTGCTCTATGACTATAATTTCTTGCCGATAAATACACAGGTTTGTCAATTCTTCCGAAATTTACCTTGGTAAGAAGAGGAGATGCACGATAAGAAATGAATATCAATTTTTCATTTGCAGGCGGCTTTTTAAAAATAAAAATTTCTGATCTGGTTTTCTTATACCAACTACCACATCTCTCTTCGGCGGTTAGCGTTTTATTAAACAGATGTAGATAAAAATGGTGATATGTAGTGCTAATTTCGATTGAAAGGTCTGTAGTTTTCAATGAACTAAATATAGTTAAATGAAAACATCTGTGCAAGTAATTGAATCCTTTTTAAAATTTAATATTTCCAAGATGCACGTTACGTGTCTTACGTAAAAACTATAATTTTAACCTCCGGAATGAAACGCCGCGTGTTTGTGTGTATCATGCTCAAAAGACGACTGATTTAGTTGTTGGTGGTTGGACTGGTTTATGTGTAGGTCTTCTGTAAATGTCGAAGGAAAGTTTATTTGTACTAGTCTGGTTCGCTCTATCTAAGAACGGGATGGATTGACTGGTGGTCTTTTTCATGGACGAAGTTAATGGCAGGGTATTGGCTATTGAGTTTTTCCAAGAAATGCTCTAGAAGGGCTTGGTTGGTATCATAAATTGCAAAAATGTCATCGACGTATCTTAGCCAAGAGGCAGGGAAATAGATGAAAGTGGCTTTACGGTAATCTTCAAATTTGGACATGGATATGTTCGCCAGGAAAGGGGAAAGTGGATTGCCCATTGCCGTGCCAATGTTTTGCTTGTATACCTTTTTTTTGAAAGTACAGCTGGGGTTGATTCTTCCCCTAATGTAAATGTCGATCTTGGATTGATTGCCGCGTTGAATCGTGTGCAGCGTAGATGAGCTAGATTTGTAAAATGTTGTTATGATAAACTTAGTAGCGGATCCAAAATATTAGAGCCGCTAGGTTGGGAATCACTCACGGAGTGAGGATTAAATTAAGAATTAAATTTCTTGCAAAATTTGGAAAGATTTCTCTTTAGTAGTGATGTTGAAAATTTATTATTACCTCAATCGTATTACGGTAGGAGAGATCATGCGGGGTAAAAATATTTGGGTAAAACTAGTCTGGTTTGTATTCACCCCGACACACATTTTAGGCGTGGTTTGGAGATTACTAAAATATCTGAATGCTCTTATTATCTTTTGGCATAGAAATAAAAACCACTCCGTTTATGAGCAACCTCTTGAATTGATTAGTTTTTTAACATAATGTAGCAATGATTTTGTAACATTGGCGAATTGGTTGCCGGATAACACTTGGAAATAATTCACCGAAAAAAATAGCCGCTGAGTAAAAAGCATCGAGTCACTTGTTACCTAATGGGTATATCGTTCATCAACTAGCATTTTGGCCATGGGTTTCGAACCCATTTGGAGAATCATAAGGCATATCCAAGCACAGCAGGCTTCCGTCTATTTCTATTGGTAGGAAATTCAGTGTTGGAATAGGGGCTGGGAAAAAATAGGAAAAATGTGTAGCTATAGTAAGATACGTTTAACCTCAAACATTATTTTTTTTAATGCATGAATTGAGTTTGACTCAAGCAATTAGATTCGCTCAAATAATTTTGGAATTTCCGTGAAAACATGGGGTATCATTTTGGGTTTCGTCAGTCCAGGTCTATGTATGTGAATCCACTTGCTGACCGTATGACACGAACAAAAATTAATGCAGTGGTCGTCTTTGACGTCGGCTGCTGTTTTAGGTCTCGACTTTTCACTCGCTTTGCAGCTGGTGGTTTCATGTGCCCACTCACTTTCGGCGTATTTATCCGTCCCTTTTACCCCCCAACTTGTTTTATTTACTTGTGGTCCAAGTGACTGTCGTCGTTTGAGTTCACATGATTGCTCGCCTCTCTTTAGTCATTCTTGTTTCGCCTTTGGAGAGAGGGGACGCCACGAAAAGTGATTGGCGCAAGGTGGCGCCATCTTTGGCATGGCAACGTTATAATAGACAGATATATGAACGTCTTTATTCTGGCGAAATTTAGACCATAAGGTCCCTTCTTCCATTTAACCCTCCCTCAAGTACATGACAACAATAATAATTAGAGTAGTGGCTTTCTTTATCGGAGGCTACCGACAGCTGGCGTTATTTGCATAGGTATACCACATTCTAGGGATAGAGGGGTATTGTATGAATTATGATATGCAATGTTGTACAGTACAATAAATACATATGGCTATATGGACATAAATAAAAAAAGTAAAATAAGATGTCATGCTTTAAAGCAAGGTGAAGTTGATGGTCAGAAATGGCACAAGTAAAGAGGAATTGTGATGATATATATCTGCATAGGAGTAGATTTACAGAGAAACATCGAATCATAGGTTATGACACAGTAATAAACGGATAATGGGAGACGTATTCGTGAATGTATAACTTCATGAATAAGTGAAAACGTTGGATATGGATAGAACAGCTGAGAGGAAATACACCGTAAGCGAATCGAATGAAGATGAATGTGTGCGAGTTTATGGATGATACCTCCCTCCTTTGTGTTCTTAGATAGTCGAAAAGTCGTCCGTCTAATGCCGGAGAATAAATACAGGTCCATAGCGGCTATTAAGGTTAAACCTACGACCTCATAAACCGGATAAAAGAGCTTGAAACCATTGAGAGCAAATTCAACAAATTCTAAAATATATACTTTAAGCAATACAAGCTTACCATCCGTCATGTTCGCTTTTGGCCACCTTTGGCGAAATATCTACAGGTAGCGTTATCCAACCAAGCGGCTCCATCGGCGGCCGGGAACGATGGATCCAATCTCCCCTTCGATGCAGTGAAAAGTGAAAGCAATCAGAGAAGAATCCGCAAACGTAAACAAGAGACGAGGCTGCTAGGGCAAAAGCATCAGGGTAGAACAAGGGATCGGGGCAGAGAGTGGGAAAGATATGGAAGGGAGAAAAGACTATCAGGGGTAACAATCACTTTTCTGCCAGAGACGCTTTGAGGCGTTGGGGAAGCGGCAAATCTCTTAAAAATGACCCGAAAGTCCCCGAAAGCTCCATCAGCACCAACTGAACACGACCAAACAAAATAACCATCAAATACGGGCCGAATTAAATGATTTTCCTCACTCTGAAGCAATTGAGAGGAGCTTGGTATCCCAGTAGGTATACTGCTGGATCACCGGCCGCGGAGCTCGGGTTCGATTCCAAGTGACATCACAAGGCACACTCAGCTTCACGTAAGCGGTATGATTTCTCATACCAAATCTTCTCGGGAAGTTGCTAGCAGTACAGGATATGCGGAAGTACATTCTGTAAATCTCTGTTAACTGTAAATACGCGTCTATTTCACACGCCATATAAAGCTTAAATGCTAGGTGAGCTTCACCCTTACCTCTCCAAGTAATAGTTACCTTGGCTTGTCACGTTTAGTACTGCTGGGAAAAATTAAGGATACAAAGCCGGGTTGCATTGTATCCTTATTTCCTCCCTCAGTCCTTCCCCTCTGAAAGTACTGAAGATTCTAGAATATGCTATTTTGATCTTAGTGTTCATTAAAAGGACATTTTAATCCACTTCCTCGTGATAGAGAGGTGACAGCTTAGGTTAAACAAACGTCAAGCGACGTTGGTACAGAGTATCCATCTCTCGAGATAAGGGGATCCCTTCTCCCTGGGCCAGTAACCTCTTCAGAGGGTGCATGAGTGGATAGAAGGTAGAATATTGAGATATATCTAGCTTCATTCATCTACAGTTAAATCCAATTGGACCAACTTTATGAAGTTCCCATGTTGTTAGAAGCTTATTCTAAATGAGATCTAACCAGCGAAATATTCTTTTTTTACCGGAGATTGGGATTGTGTTGTGGCTAACGTACTGGCTTCCCACCAGTAGGGCCCAGGTTCTAATCCTAGAGGAGACAGGTATTTTCCAGTGGTATCCCGATCCCTACTCGAGGTGATTTGTGGGGAGCACTGTGAGTGAGTACGTCGTCCGTCGGATGGGACGTTAAATTGCGGACCACTTGGCGCCTTTCCCTAACAGTAGGCTAGTGCCAATGCCGGGTTTCTCTCCACCCTTCTTTTCCAATCCATCCCTAATGGCGCAAATGACCTTAACTGTCGGTCTGCTCCCCTAAAACTACTACTATTACTTTCATATATGTATTAATAAAATCTACTGTTTACTAAAAATGAAGGAATTAAAATTTTGAGCAAGCTACAAACGAGAAAATTACTATGTAGTATGAATAGCTAAGATGAAAAAAAATTAACTTAGAGACTAGTTTTATTAAATAGTATATTTAATTGTTTCAGATAGAATGAAATTCATGTATGTTGTCTAAAGGAGGCGGCCTGTTTATGATTAATATTCTATTTTACAGGATTTTAGAACAAAGAAAGACTTACAAAGTCCAGAAGACACACTTTTTTATCAGATAAATGGATGTATGTATTATGGTAGTGTACCAATGTTCTCAAAACCTCTTTAGACTTAAGCTTAAAGCTTTTGTCTGAAGGTAAATCATTTTAATCGCAAAGAATCGGGCAAAGGAAATGAGAAGGCGGTATTATTTGTGTTTTTTCCACAAATGAATGCAGAGGCAAAGATTTTCTGTGGGTGAAAATACCTAGAGATGGTAAACTTAGATACTATATTCATCAGGTTAGAACCAAGTGCGTTTTCAAGTTTGATTCGCAGCGGCATTAGTTGTAAAAATAATGATTGGAGCAGTTCCAGAAGAGACTACTTGCTAAGGGTAATGCAGGAGGATTTCATGTTTTGTTTCGTCCTTGGGAGGGCACGCGGTTGCTCGGGAGGGCGAGAGGCGCCTTTCAAGGAAACCTTATGGTTACCTCGATTGGTAGTTGCGGGCGTGAAGAGGACCCGATTGCGTGATTTTCGAGTAGAACCTAAACCAACTAATTAACTGGGAAAGCGTTCATTTCTGGGGTTTCGACCTTTCGCCCGTCGCCTCAACCTGGCAACGACGGCTCTTAAATAGCCTCCCTCCCCGCCAAACCCTTCCAACCCCTTTCACACTTCCCTGCCGCAGCTCCCTAAAACAGCCCCTCCCCTCTGCCTTCCCTCTTTCTCTCTTCTCTCTCCCTGCCTCCTAGTTACTCTTCCACGCACAGCCAGCGCTGAACTCGATCGGGCCTAAAAAATATCCACCCACGCGAACAATTTTCAGAGGATACACAAGACCAGAGTTCATTTCCGGCGCCCGTGAGAGAATTATTGAGGTTCCGTACGCTCTATATGGATGAATTGCAGTCATTCGGTGAACGCAAGAGAGGAGGTAGATCGTAAAAAAACTGAAGTTACAATTTTCTAAAAAATTCGGAACTAGCCATTATTTACAGCTGGTAAATCACGTCTCCTACTTGAGAAGTAGGTATTTTAGACGGAAGAGGGTTTTAATATCACGCTGAGGGAAGAATTTTGTTATATGAACGAAGAACAACGATTTTTAGATTGTCTGAATGACTAAAGCCTTCAATAAAGGCGTAAATCTTTTAAAATTACTCTAAATTCCGAAACACGGTCGTTGGGGAATGAGAATTTGCGTGTATTGGAAATAATTTGAGTTGTAATCGTGGAGAAGAGTGGAGGAAAAATATCGACGGAAAGAAATATGGGTGAAGGAAAATGGTAGTTAGTAGAGTTTCGAAGAAGCAGAGAAAAGTGGGAGAAGAGGATATTGCAAGTCAGTGGGAAGTTGAAGAATGTAAAAAAAGATAGGATAATGTTGAGGAAGAGACCTGGGGGACACTCCCTTTAGTCATTTGGACATTATTAAGAGGGTGAAAATATGTGGAGCTGAAGAATGATTCATTCGAAGGCAATATACTGGGATGGCCCGTTTAGTTTCTACATGACTACGCCACTGACAGTTTAGTTTTTCTCGGTCCATCAAAAGCCTAATTATAATTAGTAGTTTACTACGGACCATGCATTGTGTAGAACGATGAATCCACCGAATATTCGCTCATTATATCGCACCATTATCAGTCACAAAATAAATAAATTTCGTACCCCACGAGTTGTGATCAAAGAAATTTCGTTTCCGCCAGCAGTTGCCTCTCATAAACGCTTCAAGTTTGCCTGCAATTATATTATATGAAATGCGGGGGTGTGCCGCCGGGCACCCTTCACGACTAGGCCTCCCCTTTCCTCCGGGGGCTCGCTGGGAATGACGTGGAAGTGGATATAAACTCGCACCGCCACCAGAAATTTCGAGAGGGAGAGAGAGAGGCCGATAAAACAAGAAAATCGCGAGCCGTCGGGTGCCGGAAGGGGAGGGCTTTCCCTGCCTACCTTCCGGAGGAGATTTTTCATTGGGGTTGGAAAAGGAAGTTTAATGTTGGTCCGGGGTGGTCGGGGGCGGGCCTCACCCTTTTTTCCGTTCGCCGTTCACGCTGGTGATGGGACCACCCCCACCCCGGCCGACACCCCCGAAGCACGGTCCCATCCATTTTGCCGCGTTCCCGTTTCCATGGCCGCGTTCAGGATCCCCTCCCCCTACCGCCACTCGTTACGTTTGCTCGCCTCCCTGCCACCTCCACCTCCCCTATTCCCCTCTCCTTCCCCTCCCCCCTGTCCCTTCTCGGGTGTAAGCACGAATTTCATCGTGACGCGCATCACGGCCCATCCATCCACGGGTTCACGCGCTCTTGACTCCGCGCACCCTTTTATTCGCTCTAGACTCTGAAGTACTTCCTCGATTTTGTGCACTCTTACCCGTGAAAATGTGTTAACTTTTGTCAGTTTTCTAAACATTGGGTCTGAGTACAGATATTGGTGTTTTCATTGGTTTTGCTGAGTGCGAGCAAGTTTAAATAACTATATTTATAATTAAAATTAATAAAAAATACGGACATTATGTTATGGATTCACCAGATAGTGAGTCTTTGATATGGTAACTAAAACGAAAATAGAGATTACGGTGTCTTCGTTTCACGTGATTATAATCCTATGAGGGGCATGTACACGGGATATGGTATCCGTATGAACTAACGCAACACCAGCATTATGAAAGAGATGAAGGGGAAATGAACAGGTGAAAGGTTGAGTCAAGCAAAATATGAGCATGTTGTATGGAGCCCCTAACGAGAATGGTTTGATTTCAGAATTAAAACAACTGCTACAAAGAGCAAATTGAATTTCGACTAGATTTTTTGATGAAATTAGTGGCGTAACTTGTTCATTAGAGCACCACGATAGGAAATAATTTGACTTAGAATAAATGACAAAATATGTTCAAAAATTCGAAGTATCTCTTATCTCACGTGAATGAGAACATAGCATAAGTATTATTGTATCGTGGTAATTTATATTATTGGCGTGCATATAATGGGATAATAGATGGCATAATTGGTAGATTTAACAATTATTTTTTTCTTCGAAAGGTTTGTTACCAGTATATTTGATGTTAAATATAAGTAACTATAAAATCATAGATAACACTCGGTTCTTACTTCCATAAACATTTATGGATGCGGGTTTATGAATTTATGTCCGACTTAGGTTTTGCCTCAGCAAAGTTGCATTCAGGTGAACCAATTTTGATGAGGATGATTCTTAAGTTGAAATTCGAAGTATGCCCTGTAAAATAAATCAATTTTTGTGATAATTTCTATCAACCGTTACCACATAAGTACATCTGAATCTGGTGCTATGCAAGCCACCCATAGGATGGGTGGCAGGGGTGCTCAACACCAGACATGCCAACTTTTATGATTAATCGTTTCTACTGAGTGAAAGCCAACACCATCGGTTGTACATGCCAGGATTTAGATTATAATTTTTTATCTTATTATTTTGGCATAAACTTTTTTAGAATACTTCTCACATAAATAAGAACTCTAATTTGAATTGCTGAAGTGGATGGGAAACGATTACATTGAGTTTCATTTCTTTTATTTTGGATTATTTCCATTTCTGCACCCTCTTAATTGGTTACTAGTTTGTGTCATAGGCAGACTTAGTAGATGGCTATAATAATGTTCATACGTTAAATTTAAGAAGTCAGTTTTCAAATAAAACAGCTCAATTTGAATAAATGGTGTGAATTAAAGATATTTTTAATGAGAGAAATTGTGTAAAACTTCTCATGTCAAGAGTTTATTTCTCGATAGAAATGGATTTCTCATTAGAATAATTTCGAGCTAGTACTGAAACAAGAACACTCCAAATTCAGCAAGTCACACTCTCTCTTGCTTACTTTATTCAAAGACGTATTACTCTTTGCCAGTTAATCTGATTATTCGTTTCGTTTGTTTAGAAATAGACAAATTTTTCTACATGACTTTTGGCGTAGTAAAAATATACGTGTCGAATCAACTGTAGAAATAGCATGAAAGTTAAATTTTGAGCTTATATATCCACAGCGTTACATTATTGGAATAAAAAATATCTTTTGGTCATGTTCTGTTTTTCTTTAGTAGCAAACCAATAAAGCAGCCCACAGCTTCCGGATAAATCTTCCTTCTGCCAACATAAAGGTTAACTTTGATTTCCCTCAAATTACATGAAAATAACTTCATCCGTCTATATCCAATAGCGTAATACAGTGTAAAATATAACACGCTTAGCTTGCTGAGTCACCTCAAGTTAATTCCTCAACGTATGGTTACGGTTAGTAAAAAAAATGTGTGAAAACATATCCTGGAAAATTACGAATTTCAAATTTGAGAGTAGATGAGCTAAAATGCGATCATAATGTTAGGAAAAATAACATTGTGATAGGTTTTCATTTTGCTGTTTATTTATTAATGCAAATATGATTTCATTTTTTGTGATATACTGACCGTCACTCCATGTGACGACAGTGCTCACTTCAACGACTTTTGGGCCTTTAAAAGAAGTCGAAAACTCTTAATTCCACTTTAAAATCTTAAATACACGTAATTGTTGAAAAGGTAAATTCATTTTATTTATTGTGGTATGCGGGTTTTGGACATATGAATATGCCATTTTTTCCAACTGTCCAACATTTTTTCCCATTTTAAATCTGCGTACCCCATTTACTCTGCGTGCGGAATTTGCCCCGTTGGGGGCATTTGGGATATTTTCCGGGAGACAATTAGCAAATTGTCTCCATCATCTCATCACCGAGAAAGCAGAAATGACCGCTGTTGGCATATTTTTTATTTAATAAGGGAATTAATTGAAAAAGGTTTTTTTTTGCATTGAAAAAAATTGTAATTCCGTGTTAATATTGTACAATTTTATAAGTTAGTTGGTTATGTTTCTAGAAAGGGTAATGGAACATTTGTGCCGTTGACGTGGGATAAGAATGTTTGGAAAGACTAAAATGATGTGTGGATCCCTTATGTGCTATCCATTGCAGTGAATGCGGCGGGTAGCACATGAGGGGAAACACATACTTCGACTTGTTTGAAAATAGATTTTTGTTTAATTACCAGAAGGCCATTACTTACTTCTTACAAATTACTTACTTCGAGCCTTACTTCGAGCAAATAACTTCAAGTAATCCCTCTCCACCCTTAACCCTTTTTCTTTTCTACTTCACGTCCTTGAGCATTTCTTCTGCAAACCCGTCCTAGCCCGTCTCTCTTATCGATTCACGCTGCAATCAATCTCGTTCTTTCCTTCTTTCTCTCTCCATTTGCCAATCATCCAGCATTTCGTAATTCGATTTCCGATCTCCCGACCCTGCGAGAACCGCCTGCCCGCCCACCTCCGTTCCATCTCCCCTGGAAGACCCCCGTCCACCCGCCCGCAGCGTTCTCCCCATTGCTTCCTTCACCTCTGATCCTCGAGTGCGATTGCCGCCGCGTCGAGAGGATCTGCCGATAGCATTCATTCCCTCCCCGCCCACCCCCCCGTCGTCACCTCGGCCCGGGTCGAATTGAATGCCAGCACGTGAGGGTGAAGGCGGGTTGGGATCGACCGCGAGAGGATCTGAGGACATGTATACGATACACTACTTTTCTTAAACTAGGTGTACGTACACCAAATTAAAATAAGTTTATCATTGTGGAATTTCTAAGAGCATCTTAATCATATTAAAAATCAATGGAATTGCCAGTATTCCTGAAAGGTATTTTACAAAATACGATAATGTTGAATGTGATTTTTACATGACACATTTTCTTAGGGAAAGGAGAGGTTCAACTGGAAAAGAGATGACCAAACAAACCCTCCGTATTAAATTACTGCTACAGTCTCCATTCACACGTCGTGCAGATTAGTATTGAGTGAGATGTGCTTTCACTATTTAATACAATCCTCGGGTTGATTGCCTTGGGCACATACTATACTGCTGATGGCGTATTGTGAAGCTCCACTCACCATGGCTAAAGAAGTACAAATGTTTTGGGAAGATGATTAGTCATATAGGGTGTACGTTTTAATTTATTCCATGGCTTAATGTGCGATAGTTGGCAGATTCTAATCAAGTGAGCATTTTATGAGGGTTGATATTTATATTTTCAGCCTAATATTGAAAGGACAGTAATTTATTATTGAAAATGACTTCATTGTTTTTCGACGTATTCTCCATGATAATCAATACACTATTGTATGCGCTTGAACCAATTTTCGTTATACTTTTTCCACTACGATTGAGATACCTCCAAAACATGGTTTTTCAATGCAACAACGGCTTCTTCATCCAACACTAACAAATTTTTTTCAGAGCTAAATGTTCATGCAATATCTTATTGATGCTCGTCATAGTAATCCCCAGGGATGCCTTAATCTCAGGATAAGTCACATGACGATCTTCCTTTACTAGTTCTTGCATCAATGTTTTCTGGCACAGCGACTGATTTTGGACGGCCTTCACGACTTTCGTCGCTGAACGAACGGCGGCTATGATGGAATTCCTTATACCAGCGTTTCACAATGGCAAAGAATGGGGCTTCAACGCTTAACGTGGAAGTAAGTTGATCGATGCATTCCTTTCTTAATAATCCCCGTCTAAAGTCGTAAGAAATTGAGTAAGTTGTTGAGTCACTGTGACTAACACAAGTTATGATCAAACGACAAAATTTTCTGAAGAAAGATAGCGTCAAAATGGTAAAACTTTCATATGGAAACGTCAGATGGCGCGAAGAGCACTAAGTGGTGTCCAGGCTCACATTTAAATAGCAACCCTTGTAGAATAGAAAATCTCACCTACATTCACGTAACGTATTTTGCCCTTAAAAAGGAGAAATTTGGAAACATTGGAACTTAATTAGCACTCCGAGGCAACATGGAAGGTTCAACATAATAACCCTTGTTAAACACGGTGGTCAATTTGTGAATAAAAATATTATGGGAGGCTTAGTTATTCAAATTTCCACTAGACCTAAAATTGAGCTATGTTTATTATTAATATCATAAATTGCTAGAGAATTTCTAATATTCTTTGATTTAAGAGCGAAAATATCTTGTGGACATGGCATTGGAAATGCCGAGTTCAGTACATGTAAGGAGAAGGTGCAGCGTGATAGTACAGGCCTGTGTATGCCACTATCCACCTTTTAAGTCAACTTGTTAAGATTTTCAGTGCCTACAAAGAAAAAGACATGCAATTTTTAGCCAATCAAGGATGGTCGAACAAACGTAGAATTTCTCTTGTACTTTCAGACTTGTCGTAAGCCAACTTAAGGTAAACAGGGAACCTTCTAATTTGTTTTTTGAGTATACAACTCATTTTTTGGATCGGTTCCAAATGTTGGGGTTAACTTTAAGTTACATTGAATTAAAGAATGGAGTTAGGCATTCTTGTATCCTTCAAAACGACTTAAAACGTTAAAGATGAACGTAATCCATTCTTTGTTTTCGGTTATCTCAGCAAATTGTGATATCATCCGGTTTCAGGATTATTTTTGATGCTTTTTACCTCGTGTGGCATACAGACTAGCAATAGGAGCGGACGAATATTATCTTTATATCCTGTGTAATTCATAATAAGGCCCCTATGCACAGGGCCTTAAATTTTCGGCGTTTATTCAAACCGTTGCCTAGCCGGCGAATAATGTTAACTAGGACTGACAAGTTTTCCGTTCGATTACTTCTTTACTGTTAGTTTGATGATAAGAAGTTTCTTCAGTACTAATCTGCATTTAATTAGCATTAATCATGAGAGATTCGGTATTCAGAACTCAAAAATATCATTGAATTTCAAGAATCTGGAAGGTAGCATTCAAGCGTTCTGAATTATTCGTGGAATTAACCTGGGTATGGCATCTCGGTGTATCCCTCCCCGTTGCTCCTATCTTCCGCCTCACTCAGAATTAAATTCTCTTTACCCGTGAGAATTATCTTGCCTTCATTTCCCTTCTAAATAAACCCTATATACCTACGAGAGGCAACATCTTGTCTGCCTCCTTCCGCGGAACGGACTTGGCTTGTTGACTTCATTTGGGTGGTTGAAATGGCGATCTCTCCACCCACCCTCTCTCACGCTCCCTCTATCTCTCACGCAAGAACGAGGAGATGAGTAGAAAGAGCAATGATGACGATGTTAGCATTATCTCCTTGCAAAATAAAGAAAGAGAGAGTGGGGAATTAATATGCTTGGAAAAAAATGACTACCCGCCGAGTCGCGAAAGGCCTCGGAGGAGCCATTTAAGAAAGAAGCCTCCCAAGAGTGGCGAAACCTTGCGAAAGATAAACACCGTGGAGCGGTAGTTATAAGAACCGGATAGGGGGTGAGGGTGTGGGAACCAATCTCGAGTAAGGGGCTGTCTAGGGGTAGGGACGAGAAAAGGCGGAATGAATTAATGATAAGACCCCGACACGCACTTGACGCGAAAACCTATAGACGGAGTTGAGGGAGATCGAATTCAAGACAACGAAGCAACGAAATGGGAATAATTCGAGGCGTGCGTGTTGCGCAAAGAGGAGAAGGAGATGAATAAAATCGTTCATTCGGACTCGACTGATTCCCTTGGAACCAACGTAACTGCAGAGTCATTTAGAAGGTCACTAAGTAATTCCACTAGGTAGCGTTTTTATTTATCTTAGGAGAATCTCATTATCCACAAGGAAAGGAAAGCATTCATGTCCTCCGGAAGTGAAAAAGGAATGCACTTCAGAAGTCGGAGCAGTTCACACATTTTATCTTGGTATCTTGGATTGTAACTTGGGGATACTATGAGAAGAAAATTTTTCGAAAGAAAAATTGCAACGAATAAGAAATTGATATAGATGCGCTAAGTGAAGAAAATATTAGCATATGAATTATATTTATTTATATATCAACATTTTATGTTGGAGGCCAGAGGTTATAAAGAATACTGAGGTGTGGGTGAGAATAATAATAAAGAAAATATGGGAATATTTTTATGAACCGTGAAAGTGGAAGTCCGCATGGAATTAAACATAAATGTACTTATGTTTTTAGGACTCATCCGAATCCTAACTTCGTGCGGTACACCACTTGGGTGGTCTTATTTATTGATAGAAAGTATACCATAGTATCTAACAGAAACAACCCGGCTGGTTTCTACGCATAGTCATCACCATCAACAAGTTACGATGGTACAGGATGGTTTGTCGGGTTTTTTATACAGAAGGTGAACAGTAAGAGTTGAGGAAGAGGTTTAGGGTACGGGTGGGACTGTGGGGGGAGGGGTTGGTAATATCTTAATCCTTTGCATGGGCGAGGAAAGTTTGTGAGAAGGGCATAGGACCGAAGCCGGCGGAGGCGGATGAAAGGTGCGATATAATTTAAAATCCTCACATATATATTTATGCACACACAAATTCGAAACTCGCTAAATGTCAAACATATAGCTATTCACATGGAAAAGGTATTAGGAAAAGGGATAGGAACACACATGAAAGACGAAAACAGGAATGTTGAAAAAGGTGGAATCGAGCAGATCACAAAGCCAAAAAAGTTTCCTTAACCAGGAGTTAAACCACGGAACTTCAAGTTGCTGGTTCGAGGCTCTTAACCCTTCAGCTATCGAGGAAACGTAATTTCCTGTGTTGGTCTTTTACGTGTCCCTAACCGTTTTCCTTTTATCTAATATATAAATACATACACACACACTCGTATATCCGGATAGTGGTGGTGATTGTAAAGAATAAACAGTGTTCCGACCTTGATTTTTCAAAATTGCATCCCAAGTTCCTACTTTTAAATAGACTGGAATATTCTCAATTGATTATTTTATTCTCTATCATGCGATTCTACAAAGTGGCTCTTCTACAATCACTTTTACCAAAAATGTGAATCGAAATGGATTTTGCGCCATTTGTCAGTGACTCCCGTCTCAAGGTGCGAAAGCTACGTAGGTGTTTATCGGCGGTTAAGGGCTTCCGGGTCTTGCATGTTGCGACTAGCCTGGCTGATCGTGAATGCATACGGAGAGTGTCCTCATCGTTAGAGTACGCTCGCGTGGTAATCTCGCGCGGAGGACGCTCCGAAGGAATCTTGTTGCTGTCCGTGAAGCCACTCTAACGCCGATTGGGACTCTGTAGAAAAGAAAGCGTTTTTGCGCTTGATAAAAGGATGTTATGTTGCCGCACCCTGTATTTATCAGTATAAGTGGTGACGATATGTCGACTTGGCGCCCGTGAATAAAGAGGTTTTGGCTCCATTTCATCAACATAAACTACGCTGTCCATGTTGAGTATTAAGCATATCCCTCATGCCGAGAATCGAGTGCATCGTTAAAGACGAAGATCGACAATATCCCTGTCATTGATTAATGACCAGATGGTTCATGTCGACTTGCGATAATATCATCTACCTCAAGTATCAAATGTATCGTCATTATCGAGTATCAACCATGCATTTCATGTTGATTGTCGGTCATATCCCGTTGTGCCGACAGTACATCTAGATATTGATAAAATTGTTCCCAATGACAATTCTATCTATATCATCAATCACCGCTGTGATATCATAGCCTCTTTTTGACATCTGTATTCAGGTCAAATCCTGCTTTGAAATTTGGTTGCCAGATCAGTCTCCTTTTCATGTTTGTGTCCCAAAGGTATCCTTAAACTTCTCGAAATAGTTGTTATCGTCAGTGTCGTCCATATTACCTATCATTTATATCCCCATATCAACAATATAATCATGACGAAATAATTCGTCCACATATCCTCATATTTTGCGTTGACTTCCGATCATTGATGCATTTCCTTTTGTGTGAAAATTTTTAATTTCGACTCGACAAATATTATAAACGTTTTTTTTTAATGTGGACGAATTGTCGATATTGACTCACGTCAAATGGTCCCAACTCTGTCCAAAATTGCTATAAAAATATTTCCAATTAAGTTTGGTGACCCGTTGTTTACGACCGAAGTGAATATGCCCCGGCACTTAACTATTTAAAAGAATTAAAATACTTTGTTCATTCGAATTAATTTACTGTTTATGCTTATTTAGCAAATTTTTTTAGTTACTTACCATGAAGTGATCCCATGAAGTCACGGCGTGAACAAATCCCTATACCCGTTATTTCACAGTGGAAGCGCCATATTAGAGGGGAACGTTTGTGCGAGTTAAAAAGGAACGATGCATTTCTAACATAACACATGCCAGCTTATTCAGATAGCAAACATATTTTCAGGATATCAGACATTGAGACCGAGTAACTTGGAAATATGAAAAACCTGAGTAAATAGGAAAATATGACAAAGACGGAGGAAAGAATATAAAATGCCGGAATCAGAAATGTTTATTATAATAAGATTCATCTAAATCAGGTAATTAAATGGAATGGATCAACTCACCCTCCAAAATTAGAACGAATATCTCTTATCTTTACTAGTTGCCACAATTTTACGCTCTCTTCTATTAAAATTTATTTACTTATTTATTATTATATTACTTTATTTATTTATTTACACACCTGAAATTTTCTTTTTATTATTTATGCTGTCTTATTCATTTATGCTAATCGTAATAATCTCAAAAGAAGTGATAACCCTTCTGAACATGTGCATAGCACATGCTGTAATGCATATAGCAATATACTGGTTATACGGCTTAGTTTTGCACCCGAGACTAAGAATATTTGAGTACACGTATAGTGAAATGTAGCAACGTGTTGTTTAGGAACAAAAACCTGGATTGCTTTTATAAAAAAATCACTCAAGTAGATTGTTTTTATTTGTAATAATTTATGTGTAATGAAATCACCCACAGTATTCACCATTTCTGGACCCCCAGAGACTTTTTGCCGTTTTCTAACCTAAAAGTTTCGCTTGGATGACGGAGATTTTAATCGGGCGAAGCGGGTATCGAATAAGTGAAGTTTATTTTACGGAGAACGACCACTATCTGGAATGTTTACATAAGTTAAAGAGTATCGCTGGTAATTTTTTATTGAATTAAAAGGAGAAAATGTTGAAAAATAAATTTGAAGTTATATTGCTCTCGTGAGTACTTCCGCATCATCGATATATATATATATATATATATATATATATATATATATATTACTTTTGGACGGAACAATAGAAGACAGAATAAAACAAATAACACGTAAAAGAACACTCAATTGTAGATTATTTGAGCTTTCGGCCTACTCCGAGGCCTTCTTCAGGTCAGACAATGTGAGTATTCTGTGTCCTCTATATATATATATATATATAAACCATAAACACAGTAATCAACCCGAAGGTCGGTTTAGTAGGTGATGGTAGAGCTCACCCATGTACCAAGCCCGACGGCGTGTGAATATTCACACATCAGGGTAGGGGGGCCAGTTCCTTTCCCTGTGCCGGTTATGTTTTCCCAGGAAGATCTGGTACCCGAAAAATCAACAAGCTTGGGTGGAGCTGCAGGTGCCCAAAGTGCCTTGCCCGGGAATCGAACCCGGGACCCTCCGGTCAGCAGTCCAACTCTCTACCCGCTAGACCACTGCGACCCGCATATATATATATATATATATATATATATATATATATATATATATATATATATATATATATAGATGATTTCTTCGAAGTAACACGGAAGTGTTGAATAAAAAACTTAGACAGTAACACACAGCACGAGAACACATAAAAAGAACACCCACAATAATATCTTGATAATTTCGACGGACTCGAGCTCCGTCTTCTTCGGAAGATAAGATATGACTGAGTTATATCTTATCTTCCGAAGAAGACGGAGCTCGAGTCCGTCGAAATTATCAAGATATTATTGTGAGTGTTCTTTTTATGTGTTCTCGTGCTGTGTGTTACTGTCTAAGAGATATATATATATATATATATATATATATATAATAGATAACAAACTCGCATAAATAGAAAACACGTAAAAGGACACTCACGTTTTAAAAAGTTCGAGGTTTCAGCCTTCTCTTAGGCCATATTCAGGTCTGACCAGGCCCTCCACGGAAATAAATCACTCCTCCCTCCAAAGTATGGCTGTTATACGTACATTTCTAGGCGGTGGTGTCATATTTTCGTGAGCCTGCCTGAAACTCGGACGGAATCTGTCTCACGGAAGTAACTTAGTATCACCTTATATGGTTTTTCTTTCTCGAATGTGATCGTATCAGGTTAAGAAAGGGGTTATACATACGTACATATATACATACACACAAACACACACACAAATATATATATATATATATATATATATATATATATATATATATATATATATATATATATATATATATATATATATATATATATATATATATATATATATATATATATCCGTATTAAAATCATGGCTCGTTCTCTTAGGGTATGAAATGGCTTCATAATCCTTTAGTAGTTTTTTCATCGATCGCTTTCTAAGCCATTCTCTTACTTCAAACCTTTTGACATAACTCCCCTTTCGTAGAAGCACTTGAACTGCTCGAATTTGAAGAGGTTCAAGGTATGAATGCTCTTTGTCATCGGATATTGTGTGATTTCAAAGTTTTGCTGTGCTTATGATGATGATCGATTTCAGACACAGGTCCCCCTTGAGGGGATGGAAGAACTCGATTTGGAAGACTGAATTTGTGTTCGGTGTGAAAGGGCCGTGGCGAACACACCGAAATCTCGAGCTTTCGGTGATTGAACCACGTGACTCCTTGGTTGCCTAATAGGAATTATCCCGAAGGGTTCCCAAACACACCTACCCCCTCTCGAACCCACTGCCGCCCATTGTTGGGACGAGGGTAAGGAGTCAAAGGGCGGACGCGACTGCGGCGGTATTCGAGGAATCGGATTGAATCGGAGAGATCTCTGCTTCCCAAAGAGCTCTCTCTTTCTCTCTCTCTCTCTGTATATATCCTTCCAACTCCTCCTCCCCCATCCTGTTTCCAATTCTCTGTTTCCACGCCCTTGGCTCTCCCCCTATCTATTCCGTATTTTGCTCCAATGGACACGGGAAGGAGAGAAAGGAGGAGAGGAAAAAGGTCGCTCTTCCACTGTTTGTCTGTTTACTCTTTCGCGACCTTTCCTCCCGCCCGAGGCCTTCCATTCACCCACCCCCTTCGTCGTACTACGCCAAGTAGTTGCATGGGTGATCAGGGTGGAGGGGTGGATTCTATAGAGCGGAGGGAGGAAAGAAGAAGCTATGGAAATCTAAGGTCCCACCATACGCTTCCACCATTAGAAGAATATCATTTTGCGATTTGTAATTCGATAATTTCCTTTGAGGTTCCCATAGTTCTAACATCCCTGGTTTGTTACGTGTGCACATGGCTGCGTGAGAATGGAGTACACGATATGTATTTCCTTATCCTTTATGGACGAAATCTCCCTTCTTATATTGGTTGAAAAATATTTTAATGGATGAATGATTGGCGGATGTATCCATAACAAAACCGCAGTGTTCCATTTAATGGGTACGTTGATAGTTGAGAATGGAGTGCACCGCTTACGAAGGCCTGCATGTCGTGTGGTGTTCACATAGTGTTACCGTGAGGATGCAATGAGGGGATCTATTCCATTACATCTGTCATCTTTTATTTTCTGGTATTATATAATGCCTGGAAATTCACGTAAATTGAAGGGTGCCTGGAAGCTCATTTGAATTTGACAGTAGCCCCTGCAGCGTAAATAGCTGGGTAATATGGAATTTGAAAGTTTAGTTACTCAAGTAAAGGTGGCACTTCGTGCTTTTTGCTCGAACTTTTAAATTTTGCCTTACATTCATGCATGTATAAACTTACAATTGGGACCCTAAGAGTGAATTGCTAGAAATTAATCAGTTTTCAAAAGGAAGACAAGAAGTACATGTTTCATTTCTGATGCATCCAATTTTACAATTCTCAAGTCTCTCTTCGATTACAGTCACCCATAATATTGTCGTCCTATCCCCGCCTACAAACCATGTGCTTGTATTCTCAAATATCTGTTTGATGGGTCGGCTCTCATCCGTTGTCTTCATACTGCTACACCATCGTAGAAAATTTATTCATTTTTCGTGCGTCTGTGTATTAATCTAAGTGTCTCTTCGTGCCCTGATGAATGTGGTTGGGACCACTGAAATATTAAAGGTCGCTGTTTTTGTAGCCGTTAATCCTTTTAAAAATTATACTATGATTAAATTTATCTGCATCAAGAACAAGTAAACATCATGAAAGTGATACCTGTAAATATATATAAATATATATATATTTTATATATATATATTAACTTGGACAGACTTGTACAAACAATATAAGAACACATAAAAAGATCACTCTTTGTTAGTGTGAATGTTCTTTTTATGTGTTCTTTTATTTTATATATATATATATATATGTATGTGTGTGTGTATATATATGTATGCATGCATATATATGTATGCATGCATATATATACATACATATGTGCGCATATATTATTATTAGTAATCTACCGTTTAAGGTAGGTTTTTGGATGGACACAACTATCAAATAAACATTTTGTGACTCCCCACCTATCAAACTAATCTATATCAGGTCCCTCTTCATCTTGGTGTACTTCTTTCCTCCCTTCATCCCGTCCAACATCCCTATCCTGTTCCTGCCCTTACCTCGCTTGCTCAACATTCTCCCCTCTATTACCTTCTTCAACATTCCACTACCGCCATTACCGCCTTTCATCTATTTTTCCTGCCTCCATACGATTTCTCTCAACAAACCCCTCTCCACACCCACCATCTCTAGTACTTCCTCGTTTGTTTTCCTTTCGGTCCATTTCACCTTCTCCATTCTTCTCCACACCCACATTTCAAAAGCCTCCAATCTACGTCTATCCTCCTGCTTCAGTGACCACGTTTCCGCGCCGTACTACGCTCCATATCAGAGTTTTTACGAGTCTTGTCTTAACATCCATACTCAACGTCCCCGTCATCAACTCCCTCCTCCTTGAGAAAGCCTTCTTCTCTAGCGCAATTCTTCTCCTTACGTCCCTACCACTTTGACCGTATTGGTCCAAAACACTTCCGATATATGTAAACTGTTCTACCTGCTCTATTCTTTCCCCGCCTATATATATATATATATATATATATATATATAAACTTGGAAAAGACGCTCTCCGGCGACGCACAAACACACAAACACTAACACAAAAAACACTACACACATAGAAACATATAAGAAGGACACTTACATTGGATATTTACGTTTCGACGGCACGGCCGTCGTCATCAGAATGCCGTTGTCGGGGAAGAGCGGAGAGGACATGTGCAAGAGAAGGGTGACGGGAGGAGAGGTAAGGGGCCAATGGGAAGCGGACAAGGTGGGGGAGGGGGAAATGGCAGGGGGCGGTAGAGTTGCCGCGGTAGGGGAAGAGCTGGAAGGTCCCGGTCGTGAAGCGGCCGGGCCTTTAGCGGGGGACTTGGTGACCGATTCGCTCAGAAGAGTGAAGCGGTTCTAGGCAGCTTTGGATAAAATCCTTATATATATATATACAAATGCATATATATACATACATATACACATATACATATACATATATATACATACACACACTCTTCTACATATATACAAGGAGGAGGAGAATTAAGGGGCCAATAGGAAGCGGACAAGGTGGGGGAGGCGAAATGTAGGCAGCATTGGATAAAATCAGTGGGCTTGGTTCAGCCCGGGGGGTTTAAAGGACTGGAGCACCCAGATATGTGCCATCTCGCGAGTTCTCACCTCTATGTTACTAGCGGAATTGGGAAGGATTTCAATCACTGAAACGGAGAAGCAGTCATCAAAAGACTGGTTGTGGGAAGCAGTGTGAGTAGGGATGGGATAATTAAGGAAGGTGGGAGATTTGGTGGAATAGCGGTGGTTATTCATTCGGAGGGAAAGGGTGGTCGTGCATTCACCCACGTAAAAGGCAGGGCAGAAGTTACAGGAGAGGCGATATATAAGGTTTTTAGAGGTGCAGGTGGCTATGGGTTGGGAGTTGGTAATAAGGGACGTGGAAGGTCTGAGGAGATGGCAGCATTTACAGCGTGGGCGGTTGCATGGTGCGGACAGGGGTGGGGAAGAGACAGGGGTGCTCGTAGGTGGTTTTATAGACTTAAAGATATCACGCAGGTTTGACGGGCGTTTAAATGAAACGGAGGGACAATGTGGGAATAAAGGTGATGTGGATTGACTATTGCTAATAATTGGGAAGAGTTCACGGATTATCTGTTTAATTTTGTGGGTTCCGGGGAAGAAAGTGGTGATAAGGTTAGGGCATTTTGGGCGGTTAGGTTTGGGGAGAGGAGTGTATTGGGTTGAAGGTTTGAGAATTTTCCTGTTGAGCAGTGTTTCAGGGTACCCACATTCTCTGAGAGAAACGTGTAACTGGTCAATGTATTTCCGTTTGGAGGGGGTGTTGTTGCAGAGACGGAGGCCGCGGACTGAGAGTGAGAAGGGGATGGAGCGTTTTGTGTGCGATGGGTGACAGCTATATATATATATATATATATATATATATATATATATATATATATATATATATATATATATATATATATATATATATATTCATTCAAACATAGAAAATAGGTATAAGGAAAGGGAATAGGAAAACACATAAAAGGCGAACACAGGACATGTGGGGAAGGCGGTTTTTGAGCAGATCACGAAAGTAAAAATATTTGCTTTCCTATCCCCTTTCCTTATACCTATTTTCTATGTTTGAATGAATATTTGTGCGCCGTATGGCGGGATTTTCAAGTTTGAATATATATATATATATATATATATATATATATATATATATATATATATACTCACACATACATTTACTCGTAGCATCCTGCCATCACCTTGTCCCAACCATCTCTTCCCTTCCAGGTCCCTTTGTGTTTCTCTCTTTCTCCTAACTCTCAATCTCCCTTACCTCAGCCCGCCTTCCCTCCTCTCTCCCTCTCTCTCTCTATTTCACTCCTCGTGCGTAGCATTCATTCTGTTTGAGTTTTGAGGAAGTCCCCGGCGGCTCTGTGGAAGAGGACGGGGAGGATTTGGGGGGTGGCTGGGTGGGTTGAGAGGTGGGATACCATCTCGCGAATGGGAACGGAGGAAAAGGGAAGAGTCGTCTTCCCCTCACACACACGCGCACAGAAGCAGTGACGCACAACAAACAGATACGCAGGAGGGGGGAATAGTAGTGGGGGCGGAAGGATTGGATGGCGGAACAATGGAAAGAGAGGCTTCCTATATATTGCGAGCATATAGGTAATGTACACACGGTCCCGTTTAGTCCCTTTGGACTCTCTCGCACTTTCTCCTCTTTCTCCCTTCTGTCTGTGGAGCCGAGAGGATGGGGATAGCGGCGTAATGGCGGAAAGAAAGTGTGGAAGATTGAGGCGCAAAGGGCCTTCTTTCTTCCCCCCTTCCGACGGCTTCGTGCCATAAGAGACCCCTTTTACGCTGCGCTCCCTGAGTTTATGTTGGCACGGAAGCCTCCTCCTCCCCCCGCCCTATATCTTTCCCCCTCGCGTCCGCGTGCCGCTAAATAAATGGAAACATTTTCATTCGCCGGATCTTTGGCGAATCGTTACTGTGGGATACCACCGCGAATTCCCCATTTGTAATTCCGCAACCTGCATATAGTTTTAGATGAACAAATAACAATTTAATAAAAATTCCTCTATGCCTAATCATCTTTTTCTGCATGGTTTCCTAGGAGTCTTCCTACGGTCAATGAGGTAGCGTTAGCATGAACGTAATATTTTTTCATTCCCATAGTATCGTACTATGTGGTCTAATCGTTGCTGACAGTTTGACATTTTCTCAGGGCGTTCGGTGCTTCTGAACTCTATGATTTTCCCCCTAGTTTTACCTGTTTATTATTAAAAATGTCTGTATTAGGTAAATGTCAAAACAAGTTTTCTTCCTTTGATATTAGATTAAAAGCGGCACCATATAAGAAAATTGCGAGTAAAAACCCGATGAGGAAATAGATGACAAATTTTGTAAAATTGAGTGAGGTTCCGGGAAGATATTCGTGGAAAAGTAATCATTTTAAATTTGCCGGTTCTCCGTAAAAAACTGATATTTTTTGACATAATCGCGCTAAATAATATGGTTCTAAAGAGAAGCAAATCATAAAATATTAGATAGGATGTTTTGTCACACAGACGATTAAAAAATAACTGAAAGTTTCCAATAATATCATGCTTTTTAATGATAATTATTTTTATTATAATGTAGTCTACCGTTTAAGATGGATGAACACGGATATAAGAAAGACTATACATCTCGTGCTAGATTTCCAACCAACCAATGTACGTAAGGAAAACCATATCTTAGTAGACCTTATAACCGTTGATGATCCTGCAAAATAGTTGGCTGTCAGAACAGGCTCTGGAATTTACGTAAATGTTACTAATTTGAATTACTGCAAGATACGTGTAAACCACATAAAATTTCTTTCCACGGTTGCAAGCAGTTTTTGGTCAAATCGATGTTTAATTTGAATGGTCTACAGCGATATACATTTGTAGAAAATTTTCCTCTCACAAAAGGTCGACGAGAAGTTTGACATATTTGCTTCATTCCCGTGCCAACCTCTGGACAGTCGTGCCTCACTTAAGATATTGGCGACCAAACACAACCCAATCCCATAGATCAATCAAGGAATAAAATCATACCATGTGCCATAGGGATTGTTGGAGGTGCTGCTTCCAAAGAACTCAATTTCTCTCCGTTAAAAATGTAAGCTCATTTGCAATAGCGTAAAGCGTCTACTGACTGAAGCCACATTGAAATTGTTTCAGTGGTAAGAGTGATGTAAATTTCATCTGGCCTTGCATTAAACAATTAGGACTTGGCATATTGAGAAGCAGAACTAGTAATTTAATATTTCCCGTTGAATAACCTCAAGGAGTACTTCGTTACGAGTTTCTGTAGTCGCTTGTATGCTGAAAGAGATGATATTAGACCTAAAGTGCATCATCATTTGCTGTACTATATGCCTATGAGGAAATATTTTGGCAACGAAACTTATATTTCTCACACTTCAATCCTGAGTTGTTATTCAAATATATCAACTTGATTAAATCCAACTCTTCGGGCGTTAATGAGTTAAATATTAAGCTCATCAAAGGAATAATATGAACAGTTGCTGTTAAACTACATACATTTCTTATTTAACCCTCACTAGATTGTTCAATAATACGAGTTCCAACTTTGCGCTCGTGGAAACCATTAAAAAGTAAGCATTTCATACGGAGATGTCCCAAAATAGGCCAATGACTATTTTATCCGTCATAAATGCTCTTGAGCGATTTGTTTACAGCTTTTTCACAGAACACTTGTAATAATTGTTTCGATTCTTTCGGGTTACCGTAAGTATCAAAGAACCCATTCGTCTCTTACATAAGTAAATCGCTAACGGAATAAGATCTACTATGGACTAAGGAAAAGTAACTTATTTGATTTAGTTTGACTTGAGTAACAGGTTTGACAGTGTAAACCACGATATTCTTTTGCTCCGATTAGGTGAGTTAAAACTTTCCTGTTTGGTCGTGCTGTGGTATCGTTCATGCTTAACGATGCAAGTGGTCGAAGGAACCGATTGAGAGAGCTCTGTCTTGATCAAATGCGGAATCTAACGTGCGGCTCCATCCTTGGTCCTTTGTTAATACTTGGGTATATTAATGACCTCCATAAAGCCTTAAAACACTTCACGTATCGTTTTTATGCCGATTAACTTCAAATTTGCGTCCACTCTCGCCTAAATGTTGTTGATAATAAATTGAACATTGATATATTCCGTATTTGTGATTATGGGTTTATGAACCGTTCGACATTAAATACTAAAACAACAGTCCATCGTGATAAGTAGTTCTAAGATCCAAAATAAATATATCTATAATTGTTTACAAAAACTGGTAAATGATGAAGAACTCTAATATGTCCACAATGCAAACAAATTTGAAGTAATTATTAACTTTACCTAAGCCTGGAATGAACATGTTAGGCGAAGATTAAACATACCTTGCGCGATTGAGATCCAGTGTCAAAGAAAATTATTTCTAAATCCAGTGTCTTTTTAAATACAACAGAAACGTGTCAGCACACTAATAATGCCGCAGTTAAACTATTACCGAAGTATTGTACTAATAGTTTGTGGAAGAGTAAAGTTTTCCTTATTTTTTACCCTCATTAAAAATCTCTTGCTCCCACAACCTTATCCACGCCTCACTTTTGTTAGAATTGATAAATTGTTCTTATTTGTGTATGATGGTTTTTAATTCTACGTGTGTTTTCCTTTGCACTCGTAGTTTACGCTCTGCGTACTGCTTCTATTTCTTCCGCTGACCTTTTTCTTTCCTTTTCTACTCTCAATGAATATTTGATGGTAAACTTTGTGTACATCTGTGCATTAGCTACTGAGTCGATGGTTGAATGTTTTGATGTGTCCCAATTGCTTATTTGAAGTATTTTTCACTCAGCTGCATCTTATAGATCGGTAAACTTACTACCTTGATCAAAAAGTTCCCGGAATTTATTCAGAAAATTAAAAATACAAGTTTATTCATCTAAATCTATATTGTCCCCTTCAAAGTAATCCCCATCGACTGCAACACACTTTTGCCAGCGCTTGATCCAATCCTCGAAACATTCTTTATATTCGGTTTTCGGTATGTCCATCAGTGCTTCCTGCGATTTTTCCATTACTTCCTCTCGGCTGCTAAAACGCGTTCCCCGTAATGGTTTTTTAACACGATTGAACAGAAAGAAGTCACAGGGAGCCAAATCAGGTGAATTCGGTGGCTGTTGGATGGTATTTGTTGCATTTTTCGTCAAAAAATTACGAATAATGATAGCACTGAGCGACGGTCTCGACGCACTGTGCGACGATTTCTGGTCTCTTTCGGCGAATTGCTTCACGCAAACGTCTCATAACGCCCAAATATTACTCTTTGTTTACTGTCTGGCCTTCTGGCAAAAATTCATGATGCACTACACCGTTGTAATCCATGAAAACCGTCAGCATTGCCTTCTTTTTTGACTGAAAACGACGTGGTTTTTTTGGTCTCGGCTCATTTGGTGAACGCCATTCACTTGCCTGATGTCTGGATTGCGTGTTGTACTCATAAACCCACGTCTCGTCTCCAGTAATGATCCTTTTGATGAATGTGGGATCGGATTCAGCCTCGCAAATGATGTCTTTTGCGACGTCAACACGGTCTCTTTTTTGCATGAAATTGAGGTCTTTTGGCACCAACTTTGCTGCTACACGACGGAAACCCAAATCATTAACCACAATGTCTTGGGCGGATCCATAGGCAATGTTCAAGTCCTCCGCTATTTCTCTGATGGTTAATTTGCGGTTATTGACCAACATTTCTTTTACTTTATCAATTTTTTCACCGACTTTCGATGTCGATGTCACTGCGACCACTGCCACTGCGTTCATCATCTTCGATTGACTCACGACCACTTCTGAACCGCTCGTGCCACTGGTAAACGACCGTTTTTTTTAGAGAATCGTTGCCGAAACACTTTTCCAACATTTCCAACGGCCGAACGCCACTAAATCCGTCTTTTACGCAAAATTTAATACAAGTTCGTTGTTGCAAATTTAAATCCATTTCTGCAATTGTAAAAAATCGCCAACACACACAGAGATAGATGTACTCTTGGCTACGTAACTTTTGCAAATGTCAAGTTATGACTCTAAGATTTAAAGGGAATATCAACAACAAATGTACCAATTTAACAAAAAAAAACAGAACTCAAATCGGAACGATGGGAGCGCCACACGGTGGTTATTCCGGGAACTTTTTGTTCAAGGTAGTATGCTCGAAGGGGCCATCCCCGAGCGATTAATTCTTCTTCGTTTTCAATTAACTATCTCGAGTTCATCATTATGATCAACTTCCCCTTCATATTTCGTCAGTTTTAATTACTGTTCACTGATATTTATATTTAAAATTAATACTCCTGTGTCATTAGTGTAAGATGTTTCCGATCTGTATGGGATTTTTCTTTCAAATTTTCTATCATATCGTCCCCATATTAAAGAGGCATTGGATTAAAGAGACATCGGAAGAACTGGAGGTAGGAATGAAAGTCGGAGGGGAATTCGTAAAATCGGTTAGGTTTGCTGATGACCAAGCATTAGTTGCTCAGTCAGCCAAGGGGTTGCAAGCATTGTTGAGTGAATTGGAGGTTCAGTGCGATAAATATGGGATGAGAATAAATATTAGTAAAACAAAGGTTATGCGATTTTCCAGAAAGAAAAAGGCTAAGCTAAATATTAAAATAGGCGGGGAAAAAATAGAGCAGGTAGAACAGTTTACATATCTCGGAAGTGTTTTGGACCAACACGGTCAAAGTGGTAGGGACGTAAGGAGAAGAATTGCGCTAGGCAAGGAGGCTTTCTCAAGGAGGAGGGAGTTGATGACGGGGACGTTGAGTAGGGATGTTAAGACAAGACTCGTAAAAACTCTGATATGGAGCATAGCTATGTACGGCGCGGAAACGTGGTCGCTGAAGCAGGAGGATAGACGTAGATTGGAGGCTTTTGAAATGTGGGTGTGGAGAAGAATGGAGAAGGTGAAATGGACCGAAAGGAAAACAAATGAGGAAGTACTAGAAATGGTGGGGGAGGAGAGGGGTTTGTTGAGAGAAATCCTATGGAGGCAGGAAAAATGGATGAAAGGCGTATTGAGCGGTAGTGGAATGTTGAAGAGGGTAATAGAGGGGAGAATGTTGGGCAAGCGAGGTAAGGGTAGGAACAGGATAGGGATGTTGGACGGGATGAAGGGAGGAAAGAAGTACACCGAGATGAAGAGGGACCTGATATAGATTAGTTTGCTAGGTGGGGAGTCACAAAATGTTTATTTGATAGTTGTGTCCATCCAAAAACCTACCTTAACCGGTAGATTACCTAATAATAACGTCCCCATAATGTTCAAGTCTTTCCTTGTCGCAGCCTACTCGTAATTTAAGTAGTGAGTGGAAACTGACGCGTCGGAATTTTTCGAAGTCGGTTGGAGGCAAGGATTGTGGAATGACTGAAAATTTTCTCGGAGATTTTCAGTTACTTTCCAATGTAATCATTATTATGCGAAAAACTGCCATATTTGCGATTATATTTAGTCCGTAATTTTCAGAATTATCACCCTATAAATGAATTTGCAACCCATGTCACGCTTGTATTTGGTTTTTCCTATTTGCTTTGTAATTCTTCTTCCCGAAGATTTAACAGAATCCCTTTTATCAGTGAAGAAGGATGGTTACGTGAAGAGCCAGTTATTTCGCAGGAAATACGTAGTACGTTCCGACCTGAATTTTTTCTTCTGTGCAGTGGTTATGCAACGTTTCTGTATTTAATAGCTCTGAAAAGCTTTTCGTTGCATTCGTCGGAAAGGAGGTGATGGGTATTGGGAGCGGCCCGTAATCCAAAAATGATCGATCGCTAACTGGAAGGAGGGATTGCGAATATAATATTGCAAACACCCGAATAGGAATAGAAATACTGTTATGGACAAATTTATTTCCTCCATTTAATATTTTGTGAAGAATAATTTTCCTGATGCACAGCCCTTAATTCCTTATTTAATTTATTTTGCACGTCGAAATCTACATAAATACCCCGCAATTCACCAAAAAAGGTGTGTGGCAGGGGGCGCAAGGACCATTTTGGAAGGATAAACGATAAGGAAGGATATTGGAGAGGAAGGGAAAAGGGAAAAATATTCGTTAAAAAACTATCAAATAACTTGCAAATTAATGTTAATGCTGTCGAACAGATTATCGTCATACTTAATCTCCTTTTTTAACGGTATGTTTTGGAAGATTCCTACCTAACTGTATGTGCTATGCATGGCGTATATATCTCATTGTTTTTCCTGCATTATTTTATTCCTCGATTTCTCATACTTCCAGTATTTAATTTCTAATCGTTTTCTTTCCCTCCTACCCGACGGCATCTTCTGTCCAATGAAGGCATTCTGTGCCACACCACCTCATAACATCCCCTCCTATCATGTAGCAGTATCTACATTTTGTATCAATAAAAGGAGTTCCCGGAAACTAAAATGATAAGCCAATAACATGAAACCTCAAGAAACAAGAACCTCCGAATTATTTTAGATACCGCTCTCTGGTGGGAAGTTTTCTCATTTCCGGGAGAAAATCAGTCAATCGTCTCTGAATGAGGGACGTTTTCAAAATCAGGGCCGTGGAGGCGCGAGATTGGCCGTGTGGGGGGCAAGGGAAGGGAATGAGGTTTGAGGGGGAGATATGGCATTTCTTTTCCATCCACCCCCGCCACCGCCACCGTCCGGGCGGCGTCCTCGTTCGGCGTCTCACCTTTGCATGGTTCTGATTCCAAGCGAACGCCTCGATAGCTCCTGTTGAAATTATTCTAATCAAATATCATCTTTATCTCAAGTTATGTACCTACAAATTGTAGTGACTAATCCAAAGTTAATGAAGTCAAGTACCGATTAACCTCTAGGTTATTTTATTATTAGCGGTAGCCTATCGACATAGGATGGTTTTTGATGGGTCCACACGAAAGCCACTACTCGGCACATAATCCCTAGATAATGAGTCGTTAATTATCCTAAAACTCCATTGCTAAATGTTACAATGACTCATTATTTATATATGCATACCTTTTATCAAAAATACTTATCCTCTACCCCAATCTACGCCTCGCTCTCCCAGCATTCCCCACTCTATTACTGTTTCCATCTAACCCATTGTTTTTAGGCTCTCCCGCAACCATTTGTCCGGCCGCTTCCGAATTCCTTCCAACATCTGCCTCTCTTTCCCTGAAAAACCTAAAAGTTAATCGTTTGTTTTCATTCCGGTCCATTTTATTTTGCTATTTTAACCGCATCCATATCTTAAGGCACTCAAATCTATTCTCATCCTATTGCCACAACGGTCAAATTTCTGAACCACCAATTTCCTTTCTAAAACCAAATTAATCTTCTTCAAAGAGCCATTGGTACTCTTCGTCACCAGTTTGTTGATGAAACTAAATGGTACCTTTTCCGAGGGTGAAATAAATCTTACAGTCCAATAGTCTTAACATACTGCCTCTCTCCCTTTTATTGGTACGGGTATCAGTATTGATCTGGCAATCTTCCGGCTAACTTCCTCACTCAGAAATAACCATTAAAACTCATCGTTCTACGATTTCTTAATTATTCAGTAGTCCTGCAGGGATATCATCTATACACACCGCCTTCTCCGATTTCATTTCCTTTAATGCTTTTCCAATTTCGTTGTCTATTGATGGTCCCCTTACGCGCCACATCATGGTTCTAAGCTATTTTTATCGACATCGAATTCCTTTTCTATTTGAAAGCGTTCTCAACTATTTATGAAAACATATTGGTCAGGTATTGGAAAGAAAGTGCGAGACATACGGGAGGAAAATAAGTGCAAACAACGCAAAAAAAATCCATTTTTCGAGAAAGAGAGAGGCCAGGTTAAATATTTAAATGGGAGTGCGTAAAGAAGAGCAGGTAGGACAGTTTATCTTTATCGTAAACGCTCCGGATAGAATGGACAAAGTATTGTGGACATAAGGTGAAGAATTATGTTACGAGGCTTGTTCATAAAGTAAAGCCCGTTTGGTCACAGGAAAAAATATACTCATATGAAACACATTTGATTGGCACTTTTAGTTATCTACAAACCTACTTCACTTATCTACATAATCGCCGTTCACTTCTAAGCATTTTTCGTACCGCTGCACCAGCTTCTTTAACCCCTCTGCATAGAAACTCGCCGCCTGAGGGTTGAACCAATCGACAACGCCATTCTCGAGTTCCTCATCCGTTTCGAAACGTTGTCCACCGAACCACTGTTTCAAGTGCAAGAAGAGGAAGTAGTCGCTGGGTGTAAGGTCAGGACTGTACGGTGGGTGGTTTAAAGAGTTCCCAACGACCCAAAGCTCTCGTCCACTGGACATTCTTTGCTCTTTGTGGTGGTCGGTGAGCATTTTCGGTACCCACCTTGCACGCAATGTGTGGTATCCGAGGTTTTCCGTAACAATATTGTAGACAGTAGTGCGTCCAAGTTGAGGAAATTGTTCAGCCAGGCCATTAATTGTCAATCGACGATCACATCGCATTTTTTGTTCCACTTGCGAAACAATTTCTTCGTCAGAATACTGGGCCTACCACTTCGCTCTTCGTCATGGACATTTGTTCGTCCATTTTTAAAATCACAGCACCATTGTCAAACCTTTCCTTCACTCATAACTGTAGGTTTATAAACTAGGCATAATTCCCGATGAATTTCAGCAGCCGACAATCCTTTTGCATACATGAATCGTGTGACAGAACGCACTTCACAGCTGGCGGGATCAACGATTGTCGCGAACATTGTTGTTGCATGCATGGACAAGCAAACGACTTCTGAAACAAAACAAATGCTGCTATAGCTTCTCAGTGAATCAGTAGATGGCGCTGCAGGAGCAAAACTGTGTTCTGAAGCGCCAATATTTAAATATAAGCAAATGGTACTTACTTTAAGAATACGCCTCGTAGATAAAGAAGTTTTCATGTGGAGGAGGATTTCATAAGAGGGACTTCGAGTAAGGATGTTAAGAAGAGGCTTGTCACAAGTTTGATATGTAGCGTAGTTGTGTACGGTGCGGAAACATGGTCATTGAAGCAGGATGATAAGCGTAAATTGGAGGTTTTTAAAATGTGGGTGTAGAGAAGATCAAATAGACAGAAAATAAAAAAAATATGAAGTGCCAGGTATGCTGGGGCAGGAGAGGGAATTGTTTGGAGAAATTCAAAGGAGGCAGGAAAGATGGATGCAGAGCATATTGATTAGCAATGGGATTTTGAAGACTGTGATATAGGGGGGAATGTTAGGAAACGAGTAAGATGCAGAAATAGAATAGAGATGTTGGACGGAATGGAGGAAGGGAGTATACGAAGATGAAGGGAGGCTTTCTGTAGAGTAGGATATTGAGCTTAGTTTTGTTCGGAGAGGTAAGAGAACTGTTGCTGGGACGTTTGGTGGCTTATGTTCATCCAAAGTCTACCTTACCGAATATAATATTAATAATAAATTATCTACGAGATCTGTCCAATAAATACGCCAACTGAAGCCATCAAAACTTTATTTTGCAAAATCCAGCCGATTTTGTCCCCTTTAAAGTACTCTCCATTCGTTGTGATGCACTTATTCCATCTTCTTTTCCATTGTTTAAAGCACCATTGAAAGTTCTCGGCAGTTAGATTTTTTTAGTTTCCCCATCGTTTCATGCTTTATTGTGTTCACATCTTCCCAGTGTTCTCCCCTTATCACTTTTTTGCATTTGGGAATAGGAAAAAGTGCCATGGGGCGTGATCTGGCGAAAAAGGAGGATGATCAAGGACGGTGATTGAATTTTTGCCAGAAACTGGCGAACAATCAATGCAGCATTGGCACGATTTTTGCACACATTTTTTAAAACCCAAATGTTTGGTTAAAATATTGTGCACTGTGGATTTTTTAGAATTCACTTCATCAGCTATCATTCGGAAAGTTTTTCAAAGATCGCTAAGGACAAGCGACTGCACGCGTTCAATGTTGTCGTAATCACAGGTGGTTGAAGGTCGTCCCGGCCTTGCATCATCCGTGGCGTCTTGTCGGCCGTCCGTAAAACGCTTCATTCACTTGAAAGCGGATGTTTTCTTCAGAGCATTATCACCATAAACAGCTGTCTACATTTAAGTAATTTCATTATAACTTTTGGCGCACTTCACCAAAAAACTTGTTGGTTTTTATGCTCCTTGATTTCGCCTATTTCTATTTTCGACAAACAGTAAAAACAAGGACAATAGAAACTAACTTAACTGGCACTATACGCCCAGCTCTCTGATCCGCGAAGCACAGACGGCTCATTAGGACTCGGGCAACTAGCTCCACTATTGGGCAGGGCTATATTCCGAGTCTTGGCTGCTAGATAGCACCAGTTCGCGCATTTATTGCACAGGCCACGAATATTCGTAAGTACATGTTAGTTTATAATGTATGTATTTGCACGTGTGTAAGTTATTTAGGTTTTTGCACGATTTTTTGTGTAAACGATATATATTTTTACATCACGAGTGATGTAAAAATATATGGTATATATTTTTACATCACTCGTATATTGTTATAAATTTGTGAGTTTTGCATACGGTTCTATTCTTAATTCCGGGTGGTGACCCAGCACCCCCAGAAAACGCCCCCGCGGTGGTACAGATGTAGACGTGTTTAACCATAGGGGTTATTCCTGATATCGAACGGATATGGGTACTGACGAACCGTAGTATCTCGAAGATCCCTTAGTTATGCACGGGTGGAGCGGTAACGGTCGAGCTAAGGAGCAGAATGGAAGGACTCATTGCGTGGTTTCAGTTCTTACTTACTGCTCTTCTTAAAGTATTACCTTTTAGGAGATCTCCCTTGTTCTCCAAATTGTTCCAGTCCTCTTGGTGTCTCACTTTCCCTCTCGCACACGGATTCATACAAACCCACAGGCATCTTCATCATTGGTTCTCTTTTTTTTTCTGGTCACCCATTTATATGGGTCTTCCAATGTTTGTTTGGGTGGCCAATAAGCGGTCCTTTTTTCCGGTGCCTTGGAGACGGAACAAACACATAAAACCGACACCAACAATCCTCTCTCCCTCTCCTTTCTGTTTTCTTCCGGGTCGAAATTTTTCATTGATCCGCTTGGAAATATTTATTACATGCCTTTAGGGTCAAGTGCTAGGAAGGCTCTATTGGCCATCTATTTCAATCTAATATTCCTTTGAATTCTTTAGACAAACGGTCAGTATCAAGCTGCGCATGTGTACGCTATGCGTGCGAAACACATGCGTGGGTCATAATGATTGTTGAGTGAAATTTAGGAAAACTTTCGATTCAGCCATGAGATTAGTAATTAGAAAGAGTTTTTTTACGGCTAATTTTACATGTTTGCTGTCATTGTTTTTATCCTGCGTTTACCGTAAATTATACGAGGTTAGTTAAAAAAATTTACGGGAATTTTTTCATTTCGCGAACTTGGAGAGTTCGATTGTTAATTTTTTTTAATTATGCTGGTATACATGCCCCTGAAGTATGATAAAACTTTCAGCTGTTTTCATTGTGGGCTTTGTCTATGACAGCCACTAAGGTTAGACGTGTTTTATGAGCTCGGCGATATTCGTTTGTTTAAAGAAATGGATCAAAGAATTTGTATCAAATTTTGCGTAAAAAAATGAGATAATGTGTAACAAAGTATGTGAAATGTTAACAAAGGTCTATGGTGAGCCTGCTATGGGTAAATCAAGAGTTTACGAGTGGTATAAGCGTTTCCAAGAAGGCCGTGAAGACATTGAAGATGACGAACGCCCTGGACACCCCAGCACATCAACAATCGATGAAAACGTGGAAAAAGTGAAAGAAATGGTTATGAACGATCGCCGAATGACAATTTGAGAGGTCGCTGATGATTTTGGCATATCGATTGGATCATGTCATAACATTTTTTCCGATTTTTTGGGTATGAAACGCGTGGCGGCAAAATTCGTTCCAAAATGGCTTTTGCACCACAATAATGCACCAGCTCACACTTCTTCGCTTGTTCGTGAATTTTTGTCCCAAAACCATACTGTTATGATGCCTCATCCTCAATATTCGCCAGATATGGACTCGATGTGACTTTTTTCCATTTCCAAAAAATAAGAGAACCTTGATGGGTCGTCGTTTCACAGCCGTTGATGACATTAAAACCGCATCACTGAAATAACTAAAGGCACTCTCAAACATCGTGTTTGAGAAGTGTTTCGGGGATTGGAAGAAGCGCTGGCGCAAGTGCATAATCTTCAATCTTGGGGACTACTTTGAAGGTGACAACATCAATGTATAAGAATAAATAAATATTATCGTCCGAAAAATTAAAATACCCGTTAATTTTTTAACACACCTCGTATCCGAAAAAATGATTTATTATTACACCCGTTGGCAGTCTGGTTTTTCTCGACTTTTCACAGTGGTCTACCAATTTAACGAATAAGGGGCTTGAATCATTTTTTGGAGTTTCGTTATTAAAACTCTGCGATATTTACTTTTCCGGCAAATTTAGCTCTGCGCGAAAGTAAAATCTCGATCCTCAAGAAGACCCTGACGAGGTTGTTTTTCCATAACTTTGTGACTTTGTGTACTCGTTCGTGGTAGGTGAGACTTGTTTTCCAACTGGCGAGAGGGTCAGCCATCCGTTGTGCTTTTATTTATTCAGAAATTATGAACTCTTCCGCGTGAGATTCGAAATGGTTGAGGTATATTCAAATCTAACATACGAAGAATAAACACCTCTCCTATATCTCTTCATGCGAATATTTTCCCGTTGTTCATTCGATGAAGCTATCCTCCTCCTCCTCCTTGGCAGCCCCGCATTTATTTCGAATGCATTTCCCCCTTGTTAGATCCGATGTTAGAACTCAAGTGGCCTTGCTGTTCAGCGCGGAAAACTCTTTTTCCAATGCCCTCCCCACCTGCGAGCACTTTCATCATGGATTGTTGTATTTATGCTTTTTTTCTGTTGGATTCGCGAAGGTAACACACGGGGTGTATGATGGGGAATTGAACTTTGTGTGATCTTTCCTTCTTTCTATTTTTTCCTCTCGGTTTCTAGTTTCCCGGGGAGATTCGGCATGGCAGTTGTGGAGAGGGCTAATCTTTTTTATTTTGCATTCGCGCTCATTTCGGAGTCGGAAGAATGCCCCAGAGGCTTGCTTCACCGAAGGCTTTTGTGAATCACGTGCCCTGGTAGCAAATGGATTTAATAAGGAATATTCTGCGTCTGCTCCGGAGATACAGTAAAACATGTACTGGTTTCTGATTTATTTAACGGAATTATTTTATAATTAACCTTTGGTCTCTCGAGTGGTGACAACATAATGATGCTATTAATGTGGTCTTACCGCTAAGTTGAATATAACAATGTTTTCCAAGTCTAACTCTCCTTCGCTACACTCTGTCTGATTCGGATATTGAACAAGTGGTGGGATCAGAAAGGGGGGTCACGGAGCTCTGGGTCACTTCCGAACTGGCATTTCCAAGCATGCGAGGGACAATTAGATCTGAATCTAGATAAATATCCCGCCTAACTTATAAAATCCACCAAAACTTATGTGGCAGGTTGTGGAAGCACCAAGTGGGATCAGTAAATGATAATGGAGAGAAAGTGTGTTTAAAGGAATAGGAAAAGGGAAAATATTCACTAAAATTTCTGAGAAGATATGCTAATCCATATATACGTGTATATACCAGCAGAGCACTTAGTCCCAAACATGTGTTGAGTTCACCCATTGAAAAGTTCTCTGGTAAACAAAAAAGGAGAGAATACTAATTAAAAGGAGCCACAACCATTGATACGATGGAACACCACCACTCCAAGACAGGTCAGTCATAACTGAAGAGTAAGAGAAATGTATGAATAAGATCTGAGAAAAATGACAACAGGAAGTTATATTAATTCACGGGCATGAAAATAAAAATTTGAGTTATTTCAGTACGCTAAAAGCCCCCACCACGGTGTATGGCAAGGGGTGAATACCCAACAGACTCATTTTTACCCAAATATGACCCTATCGCAGTCGGAAAATGTTGTTCTGAACCGTTATCTTGCTTGGAAAAAACGATATCTTAATCTATATGTTTTATACTTAATCTTTCTAATTTTATTGGAATCATCCCTCCTACCATAGTACGATTGAAGTAATAATAGATTTTCAACATCACTGCTAAAGAGACATCCTTCTAATTAATGCAAGAGATTTAATCTTTTATTTAAGCTTCCTTCCATGAGTAATTCCCAGCCTAGCTTCTCTAATATTTTGGATACGCTACTAAGTTCATCATAGTAACGTTTTAAAATCTAGCTCCTCTACGCTTCAAGTGATCCGATTCGGCTTTGAATGTAACTTTGTGAGGATCCCATTATATAGCAGCTTATTCTAAATGCGGCCTAACCAGTAAAATATAATATTTTTCTTCGACGTTTTCATCAAATTTACCCAGTGCACTTCATATAAATCCTAATTATTTGTTAGATTGTCCTCACGCCCAAAAGTTTTGAAATACAAAAAATTGCAAAAAATATATGACCTCTACGTTTGGTTGTAAATTAGTTTGAGTGCTAAGAGATCTCGTCTTACACTTGTAGGGTTTTACTTAATTTTGCAGCTCCAAGGTCGATTTCAAACAGGGGCGTACCTAGATTTCAATTTGGGGGTGTGAGACTCATTTCAAATTTCAAGAAAATGATAGGGAATGACGGACTCTCCATAAATGGTTTTTAAAAATTGTATCGGAAATTTTTTCGATAAAATAGATTTGTTTTAGATGTTGTTACATTGCCTCAGAATTCTTCAAAGTACATCTATTGAGTGTCAACACACTTTTGTCAGTATCTTTTCCTCGACTCGAAGGTTCCCTGTTAGGTGGTTTCCGAAAGGTCCTCAAAGGTACGCGTGCAAGCTTCCTTGGCGGCACTTAGGGTTCCGTGATGGTATCCTTTTACTAAGGATTTCACTTTTGGGAATAGGAAATAGTCTGCTGGTGTCAATTCGGGACTTAAAGGGGATTGGGGAATCGTCGCGATACCATTGCAGAAGATCTTTGCAAACAGACACTCGACTCTGCTCATGATCTCCCGTCAAGACCTCCGCTCGAGTTTAGCGCAAATCATTCACATCAACAAATTTTAGTGATAATGGTGTGCCCTGTCATTTTATCAATACCAATACGATCTGCATATTGCGTCCAATTAACCGGCGCCCTGAATTAAGAACTTAACACAAATTTCAAGAAAAATAATTGTTTCTTATACTTTTTAAAGAAACCTTTTAAATAGGCCTCAGCTGACGATTTTTCTTGAGGGAAGCAATACGTATTTCAACGCAGAAAGGCGAGCTCGACGTGTTCCAACTTGCAACGGTTGCTACTGAAGTCGAATCAAATAAATTAGTACCGCATAAACATTACTAATTAAACTTACATGATAAGATAAAATATAATTTTGCCAAATAAATTCCGTAAATAGCAAAAATATGATATTTTCCTAATTTTTTTTATTAAGTGTTCTCGGTAATGGGAATTCTTGCTTTCCACGTACGCCATCTCTCGTAATGAAATCAAGGAACTCTTCCACATCTCTGGAATCGTTATCTGTAAGGCGTTGTTGTCGCCTAATCTAAATTCAGACCGTGGAAGCATGACGCATGAATACAGTAGTTGTTTGCAGCGAGTAGGCGGTAGGATTTGAAAGGTGGTTTAGGGGAATCATTAAGAGATGGCGGTGCCGTTCGAGCGGAAATGGCCAACGGAGGGAGAGGTAGTTGTGCTTAAGTGTGGGAGAGAGGGGGGATGTTCGGAGGCAGCGGTGGTAAAATGAAGTGTAAGTGTTGAATAATGGACGGACATAAAGGGTTACATGCTGTGGTGATCCAATTATAGTAATTGAATGGATTAGCATTTCATCAGGTGCAAATTATTTTTCTCCCTTTTTCGTGCCTTATAAAGTGCTAAATTCAACTGGAGTTTGTTATGCTGAGGGTGGAGACGGGTTTTATGTTTCTATAACTTTGGAGTACTTTGTATGTTCCACTGCAGGTATGCATAGCAGGCGTTATAAGGAGAGAGTGTATTACGGAATTGTCGGAAGTGTAAGTGCTAAAAATAGTATCAGAGGATGCAAACATTTGTTTAGAAATAGTATTATATTACTTTTTTCGTACCTTTCTCTTCTTTTTCTTCTCTTTCAAGTCTTTTTTTGAGATATTATGGGCAATGCTGGTATTTTTTTTTTTTAAGGTAATCTCCCATTTAAGGTAGGTTTTTGGATGGACACAACTATCAAATAAACATTTTGTGACTCCCCACCTAGCAAACTAATCTATATCAGGTCCCTCTTCATCTCGGTGTACTTCTTTCCTCCCTTCATCTCGTCCAACATCCCTATCCTGTTCCTACCCTTACCTCGCTTGCCCAACATTCTTCCCTCTATTACCCTCTTCAACATTCCACTACCGCTCAATACGCCCTTCATCCATTTTTCCTGCCTCCATAGGATTTCTCTCAACAAACCCCTCTCCTCCCCCACCATTTCTAGTACTTCCTCATTTGTTTTCCTTTCGGTCCATTTCACCTTCTCCATTCTTCTCCACACCCACATTTCAAAAGCCTCCAATCTACGTCTATCCTCCTGCTTCAGCGACCACGTTTCCGCGCCGTACATAGCTACGCTCCATATCAGAGTTTTTACGAGTCTTGTCTTAACATCCCTACTCAACGTCCCCGTCATCAACTCCCTCCTCCTTGAAAAAGCCTCCTTGCCTAGCGCAATTCTTCTCCTTACGTCCCTACCACTTTGACCGTGTTGGTCCAAAACACTTCCGAGATAAGTAAACTGTTCTACCTGCTCTATTTTTTCCCCGCCTAAATGCTGGTATATCCTGGGCAAAATCATTTAAAATATGATATGGATTATTTCAGTGTTCTTAAAATGCTAATATATAACAGATCATAGGGTTGTATCAGTTTGTATTACTATACACGCCTTTGGACGTGTTCTCAATAACTTTTAAGTTTAAAAATCCCAATATATTGTGATTTCTTGAAGTAGAAAATGGCGCCCTGGATGAAATATTTTCTTGTTTGATAATTTTCAGCTCGTTACTAACAAAACCTGACGAGGATCATCTTAGATGAAACTATATTACATATATATTTTATTATTTAACAAGGCAAAAATTCGATGCTTAATAAATAAGTCTAAAATACAGTCATTTACACAAATTACTTCGATGATTTTATCGTACTTAAAACGATATTTCTTTCTCCTGAAGCACTTAAAGAATGAGTGGCTAAAGTGCTTGCTAAAAAGGCTAAAAAATGCTAAAATACTTAAAAACTTGTTTACCATATTCACAAAAGGATGTCTTTTTACAATGGTGTTTAATTAGTATTATTAGCCCCATTGTACTACAAGAAGGAGCAATGATATAAATAAAATGAGAGTTCAAGTGTAGAATAGATTTAAGATGTGATTTTCCCACGAACATCACCGGATTGGAATAACGCTATTTGACTGTGCTAGGGAGTAAAAGTATTTTGGGTCAAAAGCTGTCCGGTTTTAATCCCCCCCCCTGCCATACACCATAGCGGCTGCTTGCAGGGTACCATGTGGAAAAAATAAAATGCTTAGCGATGGTAAGTCAGATTTTATAAAAAGTCTTGGATTTGATCTTGCATGATGAATCATCTATTTGGAACACAATATAAATAGGTAATCATCAACAGTGTAAAATGCTACCGTAACTTCCAGTAATGATTGGCCAATTTTAATATTAATTGCACAAAAATCGATGAATTGATATTAATGTTGCGATAATCTTGTGTAGTTAAGCCCGAAGCGTGCCACTTTATGGTATGGCTCCGATATGTATGGAATCGTACCGTTTGGAGTCATCCCCACTAGGTGCAAGGATTACTCCTTACGGCAGACGCGTTCATGGTTTTCCGTGTCGAGAAAGAGAGATGAGGCGCGGAGAAGAGTATCCTAAATGGAGCACCAGATGGAGTTGGGAAAATGAGTGCCTACTCGCTGGTAGTGCGAGCTCTTTCCTCGGAGGCTGTTTCTAGAGTCCCTGCTGTGGCCTATCTATCTGGCACTGCCGAAATGCGACAAGTGCCTCCGGGGTGATAGGCACACGAGTATAAATAAATAAAAATAAAGATGTGTGTATATATTTTTATATACATTGTACACTTTTTATTTACTACATCTGAACGAGGTCTTCCGTTATATATCCTTGATCCTTACCGACCATTCTGTTTGGGTGGCGCGCATGCGCAATGGCACATTGATCAGTGGAAGCATTTACTTCTCTCGGGCCGTTGATTTTGTTTATTTTACCGTTGGCGCACCCCATTCCAGGCAAGAGAATTGAGATTGATACCTTTGATGCAATGCGTATCGTATGCCTTTGTTATTACACGCTCAAAGACAATGATTGATACTTAGGTCGTCCAAGGTATTGATGTTCTTTGCTTGAAATCTAGTGTGGTGTTCCCTTCAATCAGTCCATGCAATTATATATTGATAGAAATATGTATTTCTTAACCATCAAATATTGAATAGCAAAAAATTTCAAATTAATATTGGTATTATATATATTTTTATTCTTTAGGTATAGTTCATAATGATGAATTTTTTCCTTAAGAAATTCGTAATCAGTTTCCTAGGCTGTTACATTAATTAGATTAATTTCTGCGATACTCTTTGGTATCGTATAAGAGAACTACAGATATGCAGTGAAGGGCAAAGGGAATGCAGTGACTCTAGGGTCATTTTTCAAGCATTACCCATATGGCTTAAACTTGAAGGTCTTTTGTCAGTATCGATTTCGTTCAAATCGAAATTTTGGAAAAATGTCCATATTTTAGGGAAACCTACACCATATCAAAATGCACACCATTAATACATAAATTCATCTCTCCATGATTTTAACAAATCTAATTAATCAATGAGTACTGGCATTGACTTAACAAATACTACTACTAAACTAATTACTAGTAGCTATCCACTTAGTCCGAATGAAGGAAAAGAATTTAATGAAAGCGACTTCGAAGCCATATCGCTGAAATCCGGCGACGAACCTAGAAGTTAGTAATTACAGTACAAAATAATATCCTGATATATAGAATGAATTGAAAAAAATGCTATCGAGCGGAAAAAAACTTTGTCCCGGAAAACGTTTTATTTAAAGTGACGGATCCATCTCTAATTTTCCATTGTGCGGCGACTGAAGAGTGGAGACGATTAGTCGCCGGAGAGGAGAAAAGATAGAAGGCCGAATATTTTGGCGGAAGGCGAGAGTTAAGGAAACTGTCGAGAAAGTCGCTCAAATGGAACTTGCAGTTGTCTTTTATTTTTTAAATCGGGAATTGGCATTTCGCCCCGGATGTGTATGCCCCTCTGGCGTCCAAGTTAAGTGAACGACGGAGGAACATTCGAAGCCACTCTTGGCCTACATTTGCCAAGTTTTGTCTCCTTAATATTGCACTGCTTTGTCTTTCTGCCTTTATTTTCGCGTTTAATCCGCTTTCTACTGACTGAATATTCATGTTATTCCGTCACGGGGCGGAGGACATTATTACACCGGCGGTGCTTTGAATTTCCTCGACAATTTAGATGGCCTGTGATTTTTATTTATTCATAAAACCAGTTGTTGTGTTATTTAATCAAACTCGTCTACGTTTTTTTTTAATTTTAAGGTTACATTTTGGAAGGGTCCTAACTACTGGTATGCACTAAGCATCCCGTGAATTTCTCCCCGCTTGTTTATGTTAGCACTTATGCACCCACCCATACCTCCAAGTGAAATCAGCCATCGCCGAACTCAGCGTAGCCAATATCACGTGATCAAATGGGACGAGGAAAAGTACAGGGTTTGTATAGAAATTATCTGGAATAACTTTTTCCTGATGTGTGTGCTCATTACAGCGCGCTCGCACCGAGAAGGCTCGGTGGTGGGAGATATGACCTTTAACACTCTCCAAGAGCCAATCGCTTGCGAGCGTTCGTTTAGGATAGATTTTACGAGTATTTCTCGTATTTTTAGTGGACCCCTGTCGAGTGACTCAGTGCATACGCAAAATATAGTGAACGATTGAACAGCGGAGTGCCATCAAATTTTGTGTTGGACTAGAGAAATCGGGCACGGAGACGTTGGGCATGATTTCCAAGTGTTCATATATGAGCTCATGTCATAAACTGCAGTTTTTAAGTGGCAAAAGCTCTTCAAAGATGGCCGAGAGAGTACGGAGGACGACCCCCTCGCTGGACGATCTTTGATGGCAAGAACAGACGACAATATGCAACGCGTGCATAAAGTTCTGAAATCAGACCGTCGGTTAATATGAGAATGATCGCAGGTCGTATTAGCATTTAAACTATGATATTGCACACCATTATCACTGAACATTTGGCGATGTGAAAGATCTACGCTTAACTCGTCCCGAAGGTCTTACGCGCTTGAGGCTCCATGATGACCGACTACCTAATGAAAACTGACATCGGACAGCAGACTGTTTTCTATTCCCAAAAGTAAAATCCTCCCTCAAAGAACACCACCATTGGACCCTCAAACCCCCAAGTGCCGTCAAAAAAGCTTGCGCGCATACCCTAAACGACCTTCGAGAATCCGCCTACCAGGGAGTCTTTGAGTCGTGGAAAATCCACGACAAAAGTGTGTTGATGATCAAGGGATTTAGATTGAAGAATTTTGAAGGCAGTGTAACATCTGAAATGAAACTATTTTTCGAAAGTTTTCCAGACACCTTTTATACTAACCTTTTACTATGCCGCTCGCGTGTCTATTGGGATTGGGTGGTCCAAGAATTTATTGAAATTTGCCTCCAGAAGACGAGTATAATGTGATTAGAGAAGAGATCCATATTTTCAATTAGGTAACACCTGGAGATCTATTCTAAAACTCATTGCAGAAGACAGGAATAACGCACGGTCAATCAGAAGATGCCAAGGCAATAGTTGGTCTACGACCAATAGGAACACACGATCCAAGGAAAAATGTATGTACATGACGCGGTCCAAAAGTAATGCAATTAAATTTCCTGCGCCGCTCCTATTGGTTGGAGTGGAATAGAATTACTTTCAGTCACTGCAGCGAACACTAAGCTTTGCCGCAAAACCAGTCTCTGTGATCTCCAAGCTGTGAAAGTGGCAGGATGTCAGTTATTGTAATCATCTGCGCGCCGACGACGTCACAAAAAAATGTAATCTACGATCGGGCAACGTTACGTGATTACTAACTTTTGTGCTAAAATGTAAAAAATCTCTCGAGAACACTAAAAATATGATTCAGAGGTTTACGAGGTTCACGACAAATAACGCTCTGGGCTACCATCAACCAACAAAATCGAAAACAATGTGGCTCGCATTCGACAAATGTTGGACTCGGACCGTCGATTGAGTATCAAGATGGTTGCAAATGTACTGAACTTGTCGTTTACTTTTGTGTTTCGCATTGTGAATGAAGATTTAGCGTTGAGAAAAGTGTGCGCTAAACTCATGCGTAAGGTGTTTGCCACGACTCTCTACGAGTCAGCGAGTTCCTGACCAAACAGCAAATGCCAACGCTGCCCCACTCCCCTGTAGTCCTGTCTCCCCAGAACACTTCTTTTTGTTTCCTCGGATTAAGGCAGCCCTGAAAGGAACCCGTTTTTCGTCCACAGAAGAGATCCCATCATTCGTGACGAAAACCTTGCGAGAGGTCCCCGAACACGCCTTCCAGGGCAAGTACCGGTCATGGTAGAGTAGCTGGAAAAAATGTGTGGAAATCTAAGGACAGTACTTCGAAAATTTTTAAGTCTTTGTGAAAATCCATTTAATAAATTACTTTAAAAAATAATTGCATTACTTTTGGAAAGTATCTTGTATGTGTACCGGACAAAATTAACGAAAACACGTTTGCAAACCCTGGGGACGATGACCGAGTCGGTTATCGAAACGTTGGCAGCAATGGAGGCAGTAAACCTGCGGAAGACCCTTAACCAACTTCTGGTATGTTCCTTATATAATCGCCCTGTGCTCTTATTGATTAAAATATTATCAAAGGAGAACGTTTCTTTAACGCGGATCTCATACCGGTGCGTTGTTTCCCCGGAAAAGCGATCCCTTTGCAAATCGCTTTGCATGCGCTTCGCAGGGCGCCTCCCGAATGCGTAAGCCAAACGCGAGGCATTATGGGCCGTTACTTCTCCTTTCCCTATCACTTCCCGCTTCCTTCTTACCCCAACCTTCGGGAGTAAATTGATACGTCGAGGGGAAGAGGGGGGAGGGGAGCGAGGATAAAGAAGAGTAATTAAGGCGAGCGCGATGCGACTTATTCCAGGCGAATTATTAAGGCTTTCCCAATCCCTCCCCCTGAGAGTGACTCGAGGAAGAGATGGAGAGAGTTGTGGGACAAAAGGGGGGGAGGGTGGTTAGGATTGAGGGGCCGGGGGGGAGGTATGGGGCGAAATGAACCGGCTTACTTCCGTCCCCCCCACCCCTCTCCCTCCCCCATCCTCCCCACTCGTCTCCTCCCCTGTCTGCTCTCGCCCGAGCTGGTTTCCGAGCAAAGCGCTTCCTCTTCACGAGGCGAGAGATCGCGCCTCCTCGAGACGGAGGATTTATATTCCCATCTCACTTCCGCCGTCTCAGAGTTCTCCGCTACTTGGAGCTCGTGTATTCGCGGGATCATCTTGTCAGGCCTGATATATTGCAAGGCATCCGGGTTTAAAGAATGACCCGTTCACTTTTCCACTTCATAATAATTACACATTGGGCGGAAAGAATTATGCGTTGGAGAATTGTAATAGCTTCGTACTCGTTAAAATAATCATCGGAGTTTGAAAAACGCAAATTATTCGCTCTCCAACACATATTGGTCCCTTTGATCATAGATATAAAATACTGAAAATGGATGCCAGAACTAGCATACTCAAGGACTTTCTTTCCACGGACAAAATGGGATAGCAATTAAAGGTTTATAGATATAAAAACTTCCACTTGTCATTCACAGTGTATAAGGAATAATTCAAATGAATGTCCTTTCATTAATCTCGTATATTTTGTTTATGAAAACCCTTCCCGCATGACCCCATGGGACTACGACTAAAGTACGTAGTGCTCGCTACAGTATTTCTTACCCTGCTTTGTCTGTCTTTAAGTTTCTCCTTCCATCTCTTTCCCATTCACATGTGTCACTTGGCCTACCTATCTTTGGGGGCGGAGACCATAAGTTGCATGTTCACATGGTAGTGAAATTTCACCTTTTTACTTTCTGTTCCAATTTATCCGTTTTGGCCCAATATCGTTATTTGCACAGTCTTTAATTTTTACTGAATTTCCAAGGTGAATTGTTTGTTAGTTGATAGTACGTATATGCATTTGCAGGCTGTGTAAGATAAAAAGGTTTTTTTCATGAATATATGCAACACTGTGGATGTAGGTTTGCATAAATCTGCTGATCTTGCATGTGGTTTTATTCTCTCTTACGGATGGTGACCTAACACCTCCGCCACACGCTATTGTGGTGGATTTTGAAGCATTATGTAGATGCATAAAAGGTATCGGGAAAAGTGTCACAAAAATATATTTATTTCAGATGTTGCTTAAATGCCTCAAAATTCTTCAATGTACATCCAATAAGTGTCGACACACTTTTATCACCGGCGTTTTTACGACTCGCAAGTCCCCTGGTAGGCGAGTGCAGAAGGTCCTTAAGGGTACGCGGGCAAGCTTCTTTGACAGGACATAGAGTCCCATGGCGGTGACCTTTGAGGGAGGATTTCACTTTTGGTAATAGAAAATAGTCTGATATTGCCAAGTCGGGATTGTAAGAGAGTGGAGGTCTTTTTCAATCCGTTGCATGCCTTTGCAAGCAGACGCTCGACTGCTTTTGGTCGTCCTTCAAAACCTTCGGGACGAGTTTAGCGCAGATATTTTGCATCGCCAAATGTTCAGTGAAAATTGGTTGGCGCTGTCATCTTATATAACTAAGCCAATACGATCTGCAATCATGTGCACACTTAACCGACGGTCTGTATTTAGCACTTTCCGCACACGTCATAAAAAAATTAATGCCGATACTTTTTGTACCACCTTGCTGGTACTTATAATTTCCACATGCGTGGACTGAGAATAATATTGTTACTTGCCTACATTATACCAAATATAAATTTGAGTGTTGTTTATTACACGTAAAACTATTTCACAGTGCTCATAGTCGGTATGAAACTTCCATAAGGAACATGGTCTTGGCGTGTGCTACGTGCCCACGGACGGTCAGTCAAACCAGCTACCGGGTTCAGGTTTAAGCACCAGCTCAGCCTCAAACCCGGTAGTTCGCTTTCATAGCTGCCAATGGATAATCCCAATCATACCCGTGTTGGGGTATAGAAATCACCTTTACCAGCTGAAAAATGAATGTGCGGGTACAGCTGCTTTAATGGTGTCACCTGCGGATTCCCAGGACATTCATATGCATATTCAGGAAATCACTCAATTGAGCATTAATTGGGGACGTTCAGAGGAATAATTCGATTATGAATCACTCACAATACTTGGATGCTGTTGCAACTGAGCCAGCCGGTACTGTTACGAAGATGGTATACTTTTTTGGCGATTTTTGACGATGTTAAAATTTTGCCAACTTATGCACCGGATTGATGTAGACATGACTGTAAATATCTCTGTGTGTATTTAACTAATCGTTGGTACGTTAACTCTGGTTAATATGCATAGAAACGAGTGGTGTATTGTGAATGATTGCAGTGTGTTTGTTTACACATTTTTAGCCAAAGTGCATAATGGTGAGAATATTCTTTTCGTATAGATTTGCTTGTCGCGTATCCTCGTGGTTAATTTAACGGAGGATCATTTAATATATCTTATTCTACATCAGTTAAACAAGAATATGGTAGGAAAAATTTTTTGAAACAACTTAAAGCACGAAGGAACTTTTTGAGATTATGGTGATTATGATTTTCGTTGAAGAAAATGTAGTCCAGAAAAGATAGATTAAGATGTCATTTTTCCCACGAACGACAAGGGATCAGAATAACATTATCCGTCCGCGGTAGGGTCATATTGGGGTCAAAATTAGTCTGGTGTGTATTCATCCCATGCCACCCTAGCTAGGCTTACAGGGAAGTAAAATAAATAAATAAAAAAGATAATGATTAAAAGATGGCAGAGAAAAATTCTGTGAGACAAATAAGTAGCTAAAAATATGAAGATACTGAAACATTGCTTGATCAATCATATTGTTCCGTGATAAAAATGGAAATCCGCATAAAAATGAATACTGGTCAATAACACCTTAGCAGTATTTGGGTTTGATAAAATGTCATCAAATTGAATTAAAAAGATGAGGTAGGCATAACGAATAGATGTAAATTATTTCAGGTAAAGCTTATCAAGAATACGAGAAGCTGAAGGTTTATTGTCAGATATAATGGAATATCACAATAATATCATCGATGGAAATCAATATAATGTCTTCATTGATTTGATGCCTTTTTAATGGTAGTATAATGGAGGAGAAACGGAAAGAGTAAAAAGAAACGCACAGTATAATACTATATATGAATTGCCCCAAGTAATAGAGTCATGCAATCGGGGCTTACTCCTTCCCTTAACTCGAATAACTTAAAATAACATTGCCCGACCACGTTAGGGTCATATTCGGTTCAAAATTAGTCTAGTGTGTATTCACCCCCTGACACGTACCCTAGCGGTGTCTTACAGGGCACTAAAACAAATAAATATAATAAATTAGGAATTACCTGGGATCAGGAAGTTTCTCTGTTGGATGGAAACGACTCCTAAATCACCTATGAAATTTAGGTTACAGTGTTATCATTCAGCACTGAAGAACGAGACACTTTTGGCGCCAAACATAACAGCGTTCATTATTTCACGTTGGTACGACTTTGGTATTGGGAAGGCTTGGAATGGACAAATAGGAACTTTTGGATTGATGATGAAGGTGAAAGAAAGTGAAAGCAACGAATGGTATTCTCAAGGCAAAGGTCTTGAGTTAAACATTGTAGTGAATTGGCTGTCCAGGAAGGAGCGGCTTACTTATTTGGTCGTTGCACAATGAGAAAAATTATCTCAGCAATCGCAGAATCGGGGAAATAAATTAAATGGATAAAGATGCCTAAATTGGAAGAGAATGGATTGACGGCAGGTGAGAAAGGACGCGAAAAAGTTCAGTAAATACTTTAATATGACGCGTAGCACTTGTTCTGGACAGGATACCTAGATTTGGAGTATAGAGAATGGGCATAGAATCGGGGGGTGACATTTCAGGATGAAGTTGTGGAGAAGAATGGAGAAAATGGGTTGGACGGAGATAAAGAGGATCGACGAACTTATAGAGACGTCAGGAGAAGATAGAATAGGGAGATGGCGATGATTGCGGAGGATTTCTCTTTGAGGAGTCAGAGTTGCTTTGTTGTGTGATCCAGCGAAGGGGGGGGGGGGTGGTGGCGCTCGGGGGCGTCAGCAGCGGAAGTGAGTGGAAAGCGCCCGTCCCATTCTTCAGAGCGCCCTTCACCCAAAATTCTTTACGAAGTGGAATCAAACGCAGGAGAGCATTCGAGAAAGACGGGCTCAGTTTTTTTTAAGATGACATCTTGGCAATGAAGGAAATAAGTGGACGACTGGCGAAGGCGTATGTTTAATGAGTTGAATCGAGAACATTCAACTTGGGGTCAAAATTTAGGATCAGGTCGGTTTTCAGAATCCCTGGGATTAAAAAGCTGTCTACGCACTTGAAGAAATCTCCGCTCCGCTAAGTTTTCAAGTGACAGAGCAGATTCCCACGCAAAACGGGAACTTAAGTGTGAAGCTCGTTGAGGGCCACTATTAGTTGCACGAAATTTAGGAAACTAAAGCTCTGAAAGCCATATGGTTTCAGAGTTTATGTCATTTTATGGACTCATTTTCAAAATGTGTTTTTCTTTCTTTTCAAGTGTTCACCTACGTAACTTACTTTGGGTGGATGCCAAAGTCAGCTTACTCAAAATTTCTGTCTATTTATTTCCATTGATGTTAGAAATAGAAGCATCTTCCGCTTACATTGATGCATAATCTATATTTAAAAAGGTATATTTGTTAAAATGAAAGAGTTGACACTAATTTGCGTACAATCGTAAGCATTATGAATACAAATCTCTACCCATTTCAAAATTTAAAAAAAAAACAAACGTAATTTTATTCATAGGAGAATCAAGATATAACATTTATTTTTTCGTGAATTTTTCTAGTATTATTAGGCCACACTCTTTGAATGCTTCCATTAAGGCCTTCCTCTTCCTTGCCATGTTGGCGTTCGACAAGAGTTATTTTCTCCCCTGCCCCTAACATGTGCCGTATTTTGGGGCCTTTGCGCCAATAACTCCTTTCTTTTGGGTTTTGAAATAATTCAGGTAGGATTTTATTATTTTTGTCCGACCGCGCTAGGGGGGGGGGAAATATTCGGGTCAAAATTAGCCTGGTGTGAATTTACTTACCCCCTGCCACAAACCCTAGCGGTGGCTGACAGGGTACTAAAAATGTTTTTAAAAGTTATTGTTGATATAGCCGCATCATCTTTGAGACAGCTTGCCAGTCGCACTCTTCAGATTTTCCTAATTCGAACGAATGTTTGAAGATTTTTTTGGGTCTGATAGTAATAGGTTTAAGAAAAAAGTCCCAATCGATAGCCTCACTGCTTGATTTAGCAAGCATGAACGGCTTCTTTACTTACGATAGGAAACATCGAGTAACTCCGTCCTTCTCCGATATGATAGCTTTGAAGAAGTTGGAGGTAGCTGACTGTTGCGTTGGTCTTCTGCTCGTTGGTAACAACTCCGGTGAAGATTGTCCCGTTGCTATTAAAGCTGCTGTTACCGATCTCATTCAGTCGAGCTATATATCCAAGTATAATGTGCATACTAGTTCGTGTTCGTAAGAGTTTGCGAGAAAGATTCCCCTGCTAAGCGAAATCAAATCTCCATTGAATTTAACTTTGAAAATGTTGGATGGAATCTTGGAATGTGGATTGATTATTCCTTTCTTGACATCGTCTTATTCACTTCTTGTTACGTTTTCTTACAGTCATTTCTGGGTATTGTGGTTCAGAAGTTGTCAAGAATTTGACTTTTTCTTCTCTAGGCAATCTCCACGATTTCAACATTTTTCATGAAACTCTTTTCTCACGTCTCGCAGCGTCAACCTGAGTTCTTATTCTTTTAATACTCTTTGTGAGTTATATCTAAAAATCATTTTACTTTCATTAAGGGCTATCGTGTTTTAGCTTTCAGTGTTTGTTTTACAAATTGTATAGGTCTTTAGTTCAGCACGAATTTTGTTGAAAATATGTAAATTAGCTTTAACAAAGAGATGGTGACCCAAATATTGGATAGTGTATAAAGATATGATATAGATAATGGTTTTGGCGTCGCCGGAACTTGGTCGAGGAAAGAGGGTAAGTGTAGATCCGAAGCACTCGAGTTTTGATTGTCGAGAATTTCGGAAAAGTAAAGTGGTGGGTGGGAAAACTAATAATGAAGTGTTATGCGTGGCAAGGGAAGAGAGAGCGTGTTCTTGAGTAATTGATAGGATACATGAGAAGTTAGGTGACAGCGGTTTGAATTGCGGTGGACTCTTTTAATAATTTTTTATAAGCATTTTGGATAGATGGGTAGCGGGAGGAGTTTTTGATAGTTCACAGTACGACGCTATGTCATGTTTAGATGAAGTTTAAAACATCTGTTTTTAAGAGATATTAGAAACCTGCCATAACCGATGGATCAAAATCAAAAAATTCATAACAACTAGTGAACGTGAGAGTGTAGTTTTGCAATAAGTACACGCAGCTTGTTTATTCTATGCATTTAAAAGAGCACATTTTTTAAGGAACTCATTCTTTTGTGTTTTAGAATGTGTTCTGCGTGTAGAGTGAATAAAATTCGGGTGATAATAATTTTTTTTTAAATTTCATTTCAGGTAAATAAAATCTGTACGCAGCCCCAGTTTCTACGCCCAGGAAACTCCCAGGGATGCCCAAACCTTCTTATGCGTTATCCCATGTGAGTAATTATTCCAACAAAATGTTCCTCTGAACACAACTATTTATTTATATTGAACATGAAATGAAAAAATTGGCTTGGTAATTCCACTTGCTTTATTTAAAACACGACCCAGGTTTCGACGTTGAACGTCATAATCCCTGACCAACCCCCCTCCCTCGATCAGAAGGTATATATACCAAGGGTGCTTCCGTGAGGACCACCTGACGATGACGTTCAACTTCGAAACCTGGGTCGTGCTTTAAATAAAGTTTGTGGAATTACAAAGTTAGTTAATAATTTCATTAATTTCAATTTTTATGCAAATTCCATAAAGTTACGCCGGAGACAACAAATTTTATTTATTTATTCCTTCGTTAAACAACTCCTAATTGATATTTGATATTTTAGTACTCTGCAAGCCACCGCTAGTGTCTGTGGCAGGGGGTAAATAAACACCAAACTAATTTGGACCCGAATATGACTGTACCGCGGACGACCAATGTTATTCTGTCCCCTTATTATTTGTGGAAAAAATTACATTAAATTTATTCTACATTTAATATCTCTAACTTAATTGACATGATCACTCCTACCATTGTACGATAGGGGTATTAGTATCTTTTCAACATAGCTGCTAAATAGACGTCCTTCCAATTTATGCAAGAGATTACATCTGTAATTGAACCTCCGCTCCGTGAGAAATTCCCAGCCTAGCTTGTCTAATATTTTGGATACGCTACTAAGTTTATCACAACAACGTTGTACAAATCTAGCTCCTCTACACTGCACGCGAATTCATCTGCAATTGGAAGAGACCTGCCATTTTGGTTGAAATCATTAAGTCCTGCAATACGCCATCTTTTAAAGGGCCCATGTTGAGATATATTGCCAACACCAATCCTTATCTCAGATGTTCAATGTTTGAAGACGGCATGGGGCCCAACGCAGCGCGGTACGCGTACGGCGCGCTACGTTTGCAATTGCATTTCTCTCGCCTTTTTCTAATTTTATTTACTACGTAGCGCCCCTTCCATAAGAAAAATTGCGTCTCGGCTTTTTCGTCGAAATGTAATCTTTTTCACGACGACCACCCTCTGTTCCATATTATGTCGATTCGTGTGTGAACGCGGAAGTGGTCGAAGTTCCACGGACTCATATTGTGTTGTATTTTCCTTCCGGATCCGACGTGGTTGTCATGCGCGCGTTCCCTGATCTGCCGCCTCCATCTCCCTTTCGCTAGCTAAAGCTTTAAAGGCATTTCCTTTTCTTTACGATTCTCCTTGCCGTAACCTCGAGGGAGAGTTCCATGCTCGGCATGAACCTACCTCCGAGGAAATAATGCGTTTTTTTATTGATAATTCCGTCTTTGGAAAGATTTTTATGCCAATATTAACAAAATTAAAGGGCATAATAAAGCATTTGCTGTCGCATTTCTTTCTTTATGGAGTAATTTTCTTTTACCAATAAACTTCTTGATTCTTTCCTTCCCGTAAAACGGCACTGAAAGCTATGGGGATCGTAATATATGCTCATCGAATGATGTGCTCATCATTCGTAAAATTTAGGACGCTAAAATTCATATTCGAATTAATTTATGTGCAGCGATAACCTCTAGGCAATATCATACTTTATCAGAATTATATTCCTCCACTCAAAAGCTATTTAAAATTCACGGAGTTGACTGAGACTTTCCCCTCCATTGAATAGGTAGGTAACGTTTTCAACTTGACCCATTGCCTGGTGCTTAACATTAGAGTTTGCTATGCCAATTACTCTCTTATTTTTGCTAATACCAAATGCTAGGTAATGATTTAACTAGACTAAAACTTTTCAAAACAGACAAGTAAAACAATTACACCAAAGGAATTATTATAGCTCCTCACTACGTGGGTAGATCAGACCATGAAGATAAGGTAAGGGAGATAGATTCTAGAACATCTCGATACAAATAAATGCTCGTTCTTTCCCCGTAAAATCAGGAACTATAATAGTAAGAACTCAAATTCACTAGAAATAGTAAAGACATTTAATTTACGAGCCAGGAAAAGAATAAACGTTCGTGGACATACGGTATATACCTAGATTTGTGTGTATGTTATTTGAAAGTATATATATATGCCTATGGATAAGTCATGCATGAATATATACGAATTAGTGGGTGTAGATTGGTATGAATTTGTTGGTTTTGCATGCAATATTATTCTTAATTACTAGTGGTGCTCCAAAACCCCCCGTACACACCCTTGTGGAGGCTTGTGGAGTACTATATAGATGTGACTTTTTGTGAATCCTCTTTCTATTCGGTTCATATGGATCTGCAACTGACGCAAAAAAAACCCAATAGTGTAATGCATCCCTGGGAATGGAAATTTTATCACTTTTATGGTTTAAGACTTGGTTTAGTATAGATAAACATATCGAATCAAGTGAAGTAAGAATGCCTCTTTAATTGGATCTAACAAGACCTAATTTAAAGAAGTTTGAAAATGTTCATATGAGCATGCCTAAGAGGGGGGTTGATTTCGAATAGATTAACTGTATCGTAACTACACTTTGGGTAGAATTGTCAAATAAATGAGCGTAAGATTTAATCAAAGTGTTTATTGAAGCCCTTCGATTTTCTCTAAATTACCATGATCGAGAGAAAGTGTCAAAGGAAGCTTCCGGAAAACCAATAGGGACTTGGAGCCACTTGAGGGGCGAAATTGTACGCCAGACGTATAGGTGAAATTGCTAGGTGAGATTTTTTTCATTTTGAATTTATTTTTGTACCATGTAAGCCACCACTTGGGTGTGTGGCAGGAGTTGAATACACACCAGAATAATTTTTACCCGAATGTGATCATACCGTGGTTTGGACAATGTTATTGTGATCCCTTATGGTTCGTGGAAAAAATAAAATCTTACATCTTTCTGTTCTACACTTACTGGTGACTTAACCCTCATTGAATGATGCTCTAAAGGGGACAAAGAGTACAAATGCAGTGAATATTACGTGTCTCAGGAGCTCATAAAATAGTTTTGGCTGTTTTTTCATGAAAGGCTTGACAGGAAATCTTCATTTATGCCCGTTTACCAAATAAAGCGAAATGAAGAATAAAGAAAATTTTTGGACAATTATTGCTCTGTGAGACATTTTTGAAAATCAATATACTTATGGGGGATATATAAGTAAAGTAAACCTAATTTTAGATATTATTAAATTTTATCTTAGTAATTACTAACCAACCCAAATGTTATTATACTTATAATTCCCTAAAAAATTAATCTTAGAAATGAGTTCACATAGAAAAAGTCTAACCGTGTCTTAACAGATCTTAGTATTCCTTTAACCAGGGAACCTAAAATCAAATGACGGCCACTTTAGAGCGATTAGCATTAATTTATGAACGGATGAAATATTCCCGCAATAACTAAATGTATTCGCTTGTATTAACAAAATAATGGAGCAAGTGGCAAGATTACATGGGTATCCAGCCAGTTTGGAAACACCCTTTTGATTCCCTTGCTAAGCGTCGTTGTGTTGATCCCACTAATCGATGGAATCTCTGCTGACGTATGTATCGGAAACTTTAAAAGTCCAATTTATTATTTACACGAAGCTGACAATCAGCAGTTGTGTCTGATTAGTGTCTAAAGTTCGCGGTTTTTAAATCTTTCACACTGTTGGTCCTTCCCTCTTCGTTCTGTCATGCACTTCAACCGAGTATGATGTTTAGTTACATTTAACCTGTGTTGTTTTTGTTGTTCTTTCATCTAACCTTTAGTTTCGAATTCAAGTATAGAGTACAAAGTTCTTTTGCCATTTGTACGTGGTGGAAAGATTCCGAACTAGTTCTTAATGAAATATCTTCTAAAATGTAATCTTTTGAATTTATTTAGGGTATAAGAGGGCATCTTGTAAAATACTATTAAGTGCACCACTGTTGCTTTAAATTTGGAAGACTTACATTGCGTATGATCAAATGCTTTAATGTCTGAAAGATACTTTTTTTAAGCTATCACATGTTTTTTATCGGTTACTTGGCTGCTATCCCTGGAGTTACGAGTCACGTTGATGTCTTACTTCAGAGTCAATAGAGTTAAAACAGCTCGTTCTCATTCTTTGCTGAATATGAAAGAGTGGTGGGATAAATACGAGAAATTATTTTATTTGGTGAATTCGATGAACAGCTATTTTATCGCTTAGCTCAGCGCTTTTAATTTCCAATTTTATCCAACAAATCGTGATCGTTGTCTTTTAATTGAATTTAGCATTTTCAATTTAGTGAACCTTCACAGTGAGACTTTTTATTAAATGGAATTAGTAGACCTGGGGATGTCAATTGCCATTTAGTGTGCGCTGATCACGTTAAACAACCATCATTAAAGTTGTATGAATTCCAACAATGTACACGAGGTAAGGGTGTTGGGAAATACTGTTGAAGTACTGGAAGGTATATTTCATTCAAAGCATTCTACGTACATATTTAAAGGCAGGTATTGGATGTTCCCTAATGATTAGTTACTCCTAAGTATTGCTAGAACTTTTCTCTTTCTTCACATTACATTATTTCTTCGTAACTTTTCCCTTCCTTCAGTGTGTTCAAAAAGTAAGCCTTCTCTCTTTCTTCCTCTACCCACCACGCTTATCAAACGTTGTTTCTTTCCTCAAAGCCTTCAGCATCCCAATACCCTTCAGTTGTTTCTCCTCCCTTTTCCTTGTCTTTTTCGGATATCTCCCAACAGCAACTTCCTCTCTTCGCCCATACTGTTTAGAACTTCCGCGTTTGTCTTCCTCTCTCCACACCTTATCTTCTCCATTCTCCGCCACACTTACATCTTAAAAGCGTCCAATCAACGCTTCTCCTCTTGCCTCCAAGATCGGGCCCCGCACCCAGAAGGTACCGCGCGGCATATTAAAACCTTTACTTAACTTTCTTCACATCTTGACTCAGCGTGTCCGTCATCAATTCTCTTCTTCTTCTTGCAAATACGTCTCTCGTTAAGGTACTTCTTCTCCTAAACCTCCCGCTTCTATCCTCCTTTTTTTTCTGAGATAACCCATAAATACAACTCCTGAAGCTAATTGACAGGAATGGATTCACGGTAAAATGGCCGTCCACTCCTATTCTTCTTTGCCGTGCTTCGTCCTTTTACAGACGGCTTCGTCCCCTTGAAACGACACGACGCCTACCCCGGTCCCTGACCCCGACACGACTCCCATCCCAGGGCGAGTTTTGAAGGCCCGGGCTCACTCCTTTCCTCCCTTTTTCCACCTCCCTTCGCGCCCTCCTACTCCCTGCATTCCTGTTTCGACCCCCTAACCGCCCCTCCCCCTCGCTGAGTCCCTTCAGGTCGTCGTTAAGGGACTTGACCCAGATTATCGCATTCACTCATTCGTTCCCAATGCATTCGCGCGCCTCTTTCGCAGCATCTCGCCAGCGGAGCACCTCCTCGCCGCCCCCTTCCTTCGAACGTACCTTCCATCATCCCTGCCGCGACCCCCCCACCCCTAATGACCCCTTCCGTCCCCCCATCTACGCCCACTTCCCCACCTCATTTCTTTCCACTCAGGGTTTGCCTCTCCGCATCACCCCGCTCCAAACACATTCCTGTTCACATTCGGAGAGTCGGGGGCGAGGGCGGGCGGGCGAGCGCCGGAAAGGCCTAAGCTGCAATCAATCCTCGCCCTCTCTCTCTCTCCTCATCGTTCGTGGCAGCGCTTTCTTTCCGCGTCCCTTTAGCCCGTGTATGTCGGCGGGGGAGGGAGTGCTCGTGAAGAGGTTTACTGGGAAATTGTGTTTCAATGCTGGAAGAATCCATCACCTATCTGTCTAGCCTGCTATCGAGACCGTAGGGTGAGCATGGTTGCCCCGCGGTGGTTATTATGAAAGTCCGTTTCCTATTCCTTGCGTTATGGACCATGGATCAATTTTTCATCTCCCCTCACCCGTCACCATCCGTCAACTCTAAACTTAAGGGTCTCCCCAAAAATATGGGGAAATATTCTGATGAAAATATTAATGAGAGAAACTATTTTCGCATTGGTTAGACCTCAGCATTAATACGCGTGCCTTGTTTGAGAATGATAAAGAGAAACAGAGAAGAGGGAGCCGTTTCTTGAAGAATCTTTATGAACAAACATTCAAGTTAAAATTAAAATAAAAAATTTCAAGTTATTCTGGTTTAGCGTGAACGAGAAAGGAATTATTCTATTGCCGGTTTAAAGTGGTAGGTGGTACCACGGTGAAAGAAATTATGTTTAGATGGAAATCGGCAGCCGAATCGAACGATTCATTAGGTTTCATTTTTCCGTCAGGAAAATTGTGACCACGACTCATCGCGGAAGCATAAAGTGTGACCACTCAAACCTACCAAATGCCAATAATCAACACTTGTAGTAATCGGAGATTACCTAACACCCCCTCCCACATACCCTTCTAGTGACTTGTTGAGTACTTAGGTGATATAGATTTGATGCCACAACATATTTTTCACGGGTTCATTTCACACGGTGCCGCAGAGTTTTATCAAGTCATTGATTTTTTTTGTAAATTACGCGAAAGAGCTCCGATATTTCCTCTAGTTTAATTAGATATTTTTAAAGTTTTTTTCTGAGGACGCCGTCTCGTATTAAATACGAGTGATCTTAGGCACTACTTTGTGAAACTTCGCGATGGCTGAATTAGTAAACCGAACACATTTTTCCGTACAGTAAATTGTTATTGCATCTCGCTTCTTGTATTGTTGAAATAATCATACTTTAAGGGACCACTATCAGCAGCCGTAGGTTATGTTGCCAAAAAATCTACTTCGTATGCTTGAAATTAATTTTTTACCGGAATGCTATTGAATATAAAATACGAATCGCTCTAAAAGAAAAATTTAAGGTCACTCTGTTACCATTCTAAATCAATGGGTGATTTTCTCTCTCTTTCTGCCACTGGTCTCTTCCAGATAATACGCATATGTGACCTGTTAAGGTTGATAATTAGAAAAAATGTCATTAATTAATTTTTAACATTTTATCATTGCTTCTATATTTGAGGAAAATATTTTATTGGAGATCATACCCACCTTTCGAAATCGGTTCGTATGAAAGGCATTAATTTAGCACCAGTGTTTGCAAATGACGGGCGAACGGGATAGAACGGTCGAATTTGTAATCTAAGGAATTAGGCCGTATAGAAATATAAAGGACTCATGACAATAAATGAAGGTGAGCAAAGCGAAATATGTATGCGCTCTTAGGATAACATGTGAACATTTGGTAGAAGAAATACAATTTCCAGGAACACCCTAAAATATTACCATTATTGACTGTATCTATCCCAGAAGGAAACACAACGAAGGGCATGTGTGTACGTTTACGTAAAAAGGCCCATTACTATTGTGCCAATCGCGGTCTCTTTTCTCTTCTCGTATCACAGGCTTTAGTGTCCAATCGCCAATCAATGTGTTTTGCTTCCACCTTTCATATCTCTTTTGGATTTTGGCCAAAATTCCTCTCCTGAACTAAAATTCACAGTATTTCGTTCTTTTTCCTCGTCCTTTTCACATTTTTCATGCTTCTCCAATGCACATTTCAAAAGTCTCCAAAATACGCCTTTCATCTTATTTAAACGGCCATGTTTCTGCGCTGTATGAAACCGCGCTGTGTATTTAAGTGTTCAGTGACGTTTTTCAACAAATCTTTTCTTAATATCCTCATCCCAGATTCCTGTTATCAAAGCTCTCCTGGTGAAAGTTTCTTTGTCTAATGATATTCTTCTTCTTATTCCCTGTCTTCAAGTTTGGCCACTTTGGTCCATAACACTTCCAAGATAGGTTAACTTACTTTTTAGATATTTTAGATCGTTAGATATTTTTTTGTTACAGGCTCCCCCACCTTACTTCACCTATTTGAAAAACCTCAACACCCTCATCCCTTACCTTTTCCTCCTGGTGCTACACCCCCTGCCACACACCTTTTTGGTGGCTCGCAGGGTATTTATGTAGATGTAACTGTTCCACGTTCTGTACTATTTCCCTTCAATTTTACCATTTAATTAGCTTCCCTCCGTTTCGATATTTTCCATTTCCTGCTTCTTGTATGTTATTCTTTGTCTTTCACTGTTATACTTTTCTTTCCTATGATCCTTCCTTCAATAAATATTATTCAGTCAGTAAGCCATTGCGCCTCGGAATGTGTCCTATCTATTTTCCTCTTCCTTTTTTAAGAGTCCTCCTTTGGTTTCTTATTTCACCCACTCCATGAAGTATTTCTTCTTCAGTCTACACGATTTGCATCATTTTTCAGCGTCAATTAGTTTCCATTGTTTTCAGTTTTTCTTTTCCATCTATGTGTAAACAACACTTCGCAAACATGTGCGTCAACAGTGTGCTCGGGCGCCAGCTATTCATGCACAAATATTATTTCCGAGAAAGATCACCTCTTCACTGATCTCTTTGCTCTCTTCTTAATTCCACAGAAAATTATAGACCATATCTATATTTTTACGAATCTCCAATGTTATTTCCCTCAAGTGATTATTTCTACCTCGAGAGCGCTTTGTCTGCCATTCCTATTTGTTATGTATAATTTTGCTTCCTGTATTGCTAATGATTTTTCTTGAAAGAGATAAGTAGTTCCAGGGTTGCTGTAGTGGAAGGAATCCATAATAAATTAAGGGTATGACACCTTTCCACAAAATAAAACGCTAACGTACGACGTGTGTTTCGACTCATCGAGCCATCTTCAGACACAAGACCATGTTTTTTCTGGTACCTCAGGGGAGCTCTTTTGAGGCGAAGCGCACGCCGTGCATTGAACTTTTCTTTTGTGGAAAAGTGCTACTTCCGATCATTCTTGCCTATCGAAGACGATGCATTTAACGGAATGATCAATAAAGAAAGGTGTCATATGTCTCCACGCTTCTTCATTTACATTAACGACTTATTCTTCTACTTAAACAGTTAGACGGGATAATTTTCCGACGATACACAAATACAGAGAACGCAATGCTCCCGCTATATGCTGGCTACTCCCTTCTATATGAGCTATGCCTATCGGGTTGAGGCGAGGAGTCTGGGATTGGATTGTATCTTAACAAGAGAAAATGTCACTCTAGGGAAATAGAAAGTACGAATCTACGTATAAAGTAGATTGAAGCTAATGGCTCGGAGCAAGACTTGGGCAATTGAATGTGTCTCAATCTCCAAATTATCATGGAGAACTCGCATTAAATATGCTTGAGGAATTTCGCGAAAATAAAATTGATTCCATAAGATGATATCCAGTTAAATGTAATTAAGAGCTCATTTTTCATTTCGAATTGGTGTAACAACGTTTAGAATATGTGGAAAGTATTTGTGAGTCATTAGAAAAAGCTTTACCAGATATTAATGAAAATATCAAAGACTGTTTAGTTGGCCTAAAATACGATTAAAAATTATAAATGACGGGGTTAGATGAAAATATTTGTCACTTGAAAAATTATAAAGAAAGAGTTTCAGAAACGTTAAGATTTCACATGACAATACAAAGGGATTATTGGGAAACTACGTTTCATAATGTTGGAAGAAACTTAATTGATAAAATAATAAATCGAGCGTAGGCTTATTTTAAAGGAAATCAATTGTATTTTTTATTATGTTTAATCGTTAAGTTTTAAGTGTGCGGCGTTAGGTGGCCATTTGTATGCCAAATTTCTTTCTTTCTTCGCATAATTGGCTATTAATTAAACTTTTATCCGATCACCAAAAACAGTTTAATCTCCTCCCCCCAAAATTGCGTGTGAAGAGCGATACTCTTAAGCCTCCATTTCCCTACGCGGTAGCGTAGTGGCTCCTGGGTACTAGAAATCATTTGGTTAGAAATATCGGGATGCCAATTACCATTAAAATCGTCAAATTTGTTTTTATGGCTCATTAAATAAGTATTGTCAAGAGGTATTTACAGTAAATGAAAGAGAGTACGTGAGTCTTTTACGTGTATTGATAAGGAACCTAAGGTGCAGTGGACTTACGAATATGGGTTAGGAGATTTGATGCTAGGGAATACGGCGTTGCGTCAGGCATAGAGCTGTAGCACATATCTTTCAGCGTTACACACGGCGCTTCTAACCAGGTCTTCCCCACTCTTGGGATTGAATTTATGTCCAAACCAACAAGAAACAAATTTCACGCATTTTAACTGAAGCTAAATCTAATGTAAATTATTAATGAAGAAGGTAATACAATTACGGTGTTTCAAAACTCATGAAAAATAAAAATATATTCTACTGTTTCAGGCTTCACTTCGTGGAAGTATTTAATATCCATACCGAAAAAAGGAAAGAAATATTTGTACTTTTCCACAGATTTTATTAGATTGTACAACGCGTTTCACCGACTTGCGGCATCATCAGGTACAAATGTATTGTACATCATCAGGTACATTATACCTGATGATGCCGCAAGTCGGTGAAACGCGTTGTACCATCTAATAAAATCTGTGGAAAAGTACAAATATTTCTTTCCTTTTTTTTCGGTAAAAATAAAAATGTCACAAGTACTGATACCGGCATGAAACTCTTATCTAGTATTATGCTTATTAACTAAAAAAAGAAAAGGGTTTTTAAGTTCATGGTTAACAAGGCTCCTCAAGCGGGAAACAAGGAAACACCTCGAGTATTAATCTCACGAATTCATGCAGGACACTATCTCTTACAAATCTGGGCGGTGACTCACTCCCTCTGCGAGAGTATGATCGGCTGTTGATTAGTAATAAACAAACACTGTTTCCGTTACAGGTTCCCGAGATTTGTTTGGCTTTGGTTCATCAGCAGCGTGTGCCAAGGCCGCTCGTGGCTTGGCTCCAGGGTCTGGTGATCAGGATTTGGCTAATTGGATAAGGAATAGGCATATCGGAACTAGGGTAATTGGTTTCTGGGTGTCGGGGATGGAAACTAGTTTAAGCGACCAGTCGTGGTAATTAATCGTAATAAAAAGCGAAAGAACTTCTTGCCATTAGCAGCAGCAAATATCAATTTCAGTATTCCAATATTAGCTTCAAAAGTTTGTATTTATTTATTGAAAAGATGTGGACCATATTTTACCATGTCAAATTTTCAATGATTATTGATACATTTATGTGATTTCAGTTGCGGTGAATTAGACGATACTTTTGCATTCACAAATATAATTTTTAATTATCAATGAATACTGTTTGCGAACGCCAATACTTTTACGTATTACAATTTGCTTGAGTGATAATACATTTATTGTAATTTGCTTGAAGTTACATTTTCATGTTTCGGTTTAACTCATAAATCCACACTAATTCTGACTTTCAGAACTTTTAAAAACATGTTGAGTTTTTTGTTTTCTACGTCATTTTGGTTCCCGTCTAATACTTTTTTAATGGTCTCAAATATATTAGTCAGTAATGACTCAATCATAAATTCTACCCCTTTTTTAAAAAAATAGGGCATAAATCAAATAAATAAATATAAATAGTCATCATCAAAGACATTTGAAACTAGATTTTTCGTATATGCTATGAATTTTAAGGGCATAATAATTAGCAGGGTGACATTACTTAATACAATTATCAGTTCTGTTTCGATCTAATAGTTACCGAAATGAGGCCAACGGCAACTTCAAACGTGAGCGGTCCCAGGGTTGGCGTAATCCAGTGCATTCGAGCAAAAAGCGCTCTCTTCCCGGCACGACTTGCACAAAAAGTATTTGTCGCCTCCATTTGGGATGATTTCGGCGGACGCTCTAGTTTTTTTTATCTAAAGCTTACTGCTCGTAGACGCCGATGTAGGCCAGGTGCATTACCTCCGGGATTGGGTGGCGGCTCATGTAAAGATAGGAGCTTCGATGTGCTTCTTTCGAGAGATTCCCTTTCATTCCTCGCGCGAAGAATGCCGTCCCGCTGTCCGATGAGGAGGCATATCTCTCCCACTGCACTGAGATCATATGGTGAAATCCCCCATATCGTATATGTAGGCACTGGTGCGCCTCAGATTGGAGTATTTCTGAATTTCGTGTTGTCGACCTGTCTTCCACAATCACCATTCCCGCGTGTTTTCTCCGACCTTAATTTTTCCAATGTAATCTACAAATGAAGGGTTTCAAAGTTTGAACGGTCCCCAGCAACTATTTTTTTGGTACCTAACGACAGCTTGTTTGCTGGCAGTTCGTCTCGCATGCATAAAAAAGTTAATGCACTAAGAAGCCGTTGTGCATGATGCTGTAGTCTTCCTCAGTTGTTTGAAATATATTGCATTTTAATCGGTAACTAACATTTTAACAAAATCTAATGTTGATGTCACATGGTTGATGTGAAAGGACTGCAAATCTTAGTGGTTGATCACAGGATTCCAAACACATGCATGATATGAAAAATAACATATAGTAATGAAACTATTTTCGCAATTCAGTTCGTAATTCGTTCCTAGTGCTTTTGCTTCATCGTTTCCAACTTCAGTTCTCCGTTGACTTATACCTGCCTTCATGCTGTCTGAAGAGACTACTCTCTTCCTTCATCATTACCCTTGTGCACCCAGCATTTTCCCTTTGGCATAGACATAAATAACCTCCGATCCACCAAAAAGGTGTGTAGCAGGGAGTAAATACGCTATCTTTTTAATGGGTTTCCTTATTTTCCTTCTAGTGCAGTCAGCGGAGCGATTAATAACAGCATAATACTCGTACCTGGTATAAAGGGTGGATCACAACTTGTGTCCGGTCACTATTCTTCCTCATGCCCTTTTGGTGGGTCGTGGGAGAATATCTGTTGACCTATCACAACCTTGCGAGGCATTGTTTGGATGTAATTATTATTGGTAGATCCCGCAGTGGGACTCGAGATAGAGTGCGAGTATCAGTGAGAGAATTAACTAATGTCAGTACGGAATTTACTGTGAGAGGAAAAGTTACCCATCGGTTAGAAAATTAATTAGAAAATATGAAGGGGTCCCGTTAGAAGAAGAATAATTTGTCAATGTAGAAGATAAGGGATATGATTGAGATGATAAACTTCCTTCAGTTTGCCAATTTCGATGCGTTTTAAAACTGGAATAATTGGATCAAGGCATAAAGCCCTTTATGACCATTTCCCACGTTGAATTGAACAATAGTTCCGCACACATTTTCGAAATGAAAATGTATAAATATACTTTTAAGATCCTTTTGGATGACCCTGTCACAAGGTGGTCATCAGCGGGCTTATGCGGTCTCTCCGATAAACTGAAAATATACAGGGTGTTACCCAAAAGTGGTAGGACTGATTTTTTTACAAGAATTTTATTGACGATATACTTACATCGACTTAATAACCTTCAAAGTATGCTCCTTGAGCTGCTACACACTTAGTATGACGTCGCTCCCATTCCCCGTACGCCTGCTGGAAAATTTTCTTTAGGGATGCCGTTGATGACCCACGTCGAAGCCTCTTGAACGGCCTTTATCGAGTCAAACCGTCGTCCCTTGAGCTGTCTTTTCATCAGGGGGAAGAAGAAGAAGTCCGGTGGTACCAGACCGGGAGAATACGGCGGGTGCGGCAACGTGGCAACGACGTATTTGGCCAGGATCTGTATGACAACGAGCGCGTCATGGCACGGCCCGTTGTCATGATGAAGCACCCAGCAGTTTGCGATGGCCGGTCGGACTATTTTCACGCGTTCTCGGAGGCGGGTGAGCACATGCACGTAAAAGTTCGCATTCACAGTCTCCCCTGGTGGGACAAACTCCTTGTGAACCACTCCATGACGGTCGAAAAACAATCAACATCGTTTTGATTTTTGATTTACTCATGCGAGCCTTTTTTGGACGTGGGGACGCGGAAGTGTGCCATTCCGCGGATTGTCTTTTCGTTTCGGGGTCATATTGAAAAACCCATGTTTCATCACCAGATATCCCATTGTCCAAACAATTTTTATCTCGGTGCAAATTGGCTAACACTTCTTCGGAAATGCGCACACGCGTTGCCTGTTGGTCGACACAGAATTTTTGGCACCATCTTGGCGCACACCTTGCGCATGGCCAAATCCTGTGAAATAATGCGTTGGACGTTGGATGCAGAGAGACCCAACTGGTCTGCAATTTCTTCACCGGTTAAGCGTCGGTCTGTGTTCAGCAGTGTCCTCACTCTGTCCACATTCGTGTTGGTTCCCTCCGTCGACGGCCGTCCGGAGCGATGGTCGTCTTCAACGAGCTCCCTGCCCTCTTTAAACAACTTGTGCCACTCAAATACTGTGGAACGGCTTAAGGCAGTGTCCCCATAAGCCTGCTTGATCACATCGAGGGTCTCAGTTGCCATCTTCCCGAGTTTCGCACAAAACTTCACGGAATATCGTTGCTCTAAATTCAGATTCATTTTGTTTTTCGACGCGGACAAAAACCTTGCTTCTCTAAAAACGGTGTCCTCACTCATCGACAGCCCGCAGGCGACTGAGGTTGGTGTCGGTCTGTTGCTAAGAGCCTCGTTCACCTTACCCTGCCAGGCAGACCCCCCTCCACCGGTCCGTTTGCGCCAGAGAAAACCAGTTGTACCACTTTTGGCTGCGACCCTGTAGCGTGGGGAAAAAGGGGTCACGGAAACAGGGAATAAGTGTTTTTATAACAGTCAAGCGAATGATACCAGCTGACTGAGGGGAGTGCTTGAGCATGTTACGGTATGGGAGCGGGGCGTCTACGAAGATGGCAAATGACAAGGGTCGGGCGCGAGCTGTCTCTCCCTTACTACCTGACATATCCTACCCATCCCCTAATACCCTTCCGCCCTCGCACATCAAGTGGCGAAACCGATGCCTCCAATTAGGGCAATGATTCGGATGCAGCCTGCCATCTCTTTACGAGGCGACCTCTTTCTCGCGTTTTTCCCTTCCCTCTCCCTCTTTTCTCCTTCTTTCTCCACTTCCCCGATTTCCTCAGGCGCTCCCCGCACCTAATCCAACTATCTTTGAGATGAGGTCAATATCACATGATAACACTTTTGAAGTGTGCCTGTCAGCTGCAGGAGAGAACGTAAATGGTTTTCCTCTCCGGATAATGTGGAGCTCTGCAAGAAGTGGTATTGTGTGGCTCCACGCTTCGTTTTCGCCTCTCAGCGAGCGTCTTGAGATGATAAGAGATAAGCATGGATGCTCGTTTCGCCATGTAAAATTACCTCCAGCCGTCTCCTGTTGTGAGTCAGCGTCGAAAAACTTGAAAACTCAGGAAATAGTTCCCTGCCCTCTCATTTTGAGACGCGGCTTGTTTTTCCCGCGTGTCTCTGTTCATCTTGGTAACTCTTGCATTCCTCGGCTCTTAACCGTGAGAGACCACGATGCATTCACAAAATTTGAGGAATTGGCTCATATGTCGCTGGGAGTCGCTTGAGATGCGAAGAGAACATGCCAGGCTGAGACTTTTAGAAAGGCTCAGAACAAACGAGTAAAACCATGACACCAAAGGAATTATTATGGCCTCGCACTACTTGGTTAGATCAGACCATAAAGATAAGATAAGGGAGCTAAATTCTATTGCAGATAGATTCAAATACTCATTCTTTCCTCGGACAGTCAGGAACCTTAATAGTAAGATACCAAAGTCACTTTCGAAATATTAAAGACATTTAATTTACAAGTTCGGGCAAAATTGAACGCTGCGTAGATATAACGTAAGGTATATTCGTAGATTCATGTGTGTGTTAGTTGATAGTCTATCTATCTGCATGCGTGTGAGTTTTCGCGTAAATGTATACGTTTTTGTGTGTGTGTAGGTTGGAATGAATTTTTGGGTTTTCCATGAGGTTTAATTCTTAATAACGGGTGGTGACCTAATGCCCCCGCCACACGCTCTTACGGGGTACTATGCAGACGTAGATAAGTTACTAGAAATATGGTCGTAAGAACGTAGTTCTATAATTGCTTTTAAATTATGTTCCGCAAGTTTTATTTGACGCCCATTATGATTGTTTTGCATTTGCATTATCCATATATACGTGTATTTATGATTTTTGCCCACGTTTATAGAACTTTAACTTAATCACTCAGTCATCGACGTACTTTTCATGAAAGGATTTTCTTCTGACTCGAAAAAGATTTCTAAGTAACACCCTTTGGAAGAGAAAACTACGGGAAAGTGACATATGATCAGTAAATGCAGAACGAGTGTCGTGCTGATGGTATAGTTACCAAATATGTGGAAATTTCAGTGTGAATAAATCATTCGCCTTGACCGGTGAACGGTTTTTGTACTTTGAAATTTCTTCATTCAAATGCATATTAGCGGATGGCTCCGTTAAAATTTTCTGTCACGACATCTCCCGCAATTCTTTGAATTTGAATAGCTATAAGTTAAATTCGATGTAAAATGCAAAGAAAAGTGTCAAAATATGATTGAAAAGTGTTAAAGCATAATAACGTGACCTATAAATGTTAAAGATTTTTGCTCAACTATCGCACGTGGTAAAACAACCGTTTATATATTTTTTTTGTATTTATCAAATTTTTATTATCATTAAATTGAAATATCTTATGTAATCCACGACTCTACTACGTCGATTAGTCAGGTTTATAACGCTTTTTCAATCGCTTCAGAGGTGAAATCTGCTATGATTTGAGTAAAAAATAAGACCATATAGTAATCATGAAATTAAGTAATTGTTCAATCGTCGAAGACAAGGCAATGAGCCAAAACCTTTGGTATATATGTATTTTGATGTCTTCCCCCTAAGCGGGAGAGGAAAGCGCAGAATTTTCGCATTTCGTTAGAGACTACCCGAAGTAAAAAAAAGAGTGAAGGCTTCAAAAGTAGGCAAGTGTTAGTGTTAGTAAGAGAGAGGGCTTTCTTTCAGCAAAAGAAACCGCGATACAATGAGATGAAGCACAGAAAAAAATAAATGGCATGGAGTGTTTCTGAAGGCTCCCGTTTGTTTGAGACTGAACCCAATTCATCCCTCTCTTCATCCTTTCTTTTGCGTTTCAGAGTTCTCCGTCGAAGGTTGTCGGTCTTGTGTATAAGCACACGCCACGGTTGGCTCAGGGAACCAATAAGCCCATTTAAAAATCTTCCAAACTTTATGAAGATTCATGTCGAAGATTTAACGTTAGAAGGGCAGTGTTGAAAAGTTACGACTTGTTTTACGTGTTATTTGGTCACGCGTTGGATCGAGTCACGCGATCGTGGGTTCCGAAAGAGTAGCGGCTATTCCAAATGATCTCAAGCCAATTAGTATCATGAAAACGGTCCAACTCGTAAGCGACATGTAATTGAAATATCATGTCATGTTTGATGAGGCAGTAGAGGACCTTAGAACTTGACCGTTTCTTCATAAATTGTTTAAGAAAAGTAGGTAGTAGTGGTGCGCTTGATTAAAAACATAGGTGGAAGCTCCTCTATAAACTATTTTCGCTGGCTACACTAGTTAGAATTTTACGTGTTAAAGATTATTCGATAATAATAAAGATCGTTTCAGTTTACTTACGGCAACGAGGAAATTGCGAGGGTTGTCCAGAAGGTGACCTCTGTTATGCTGTCAAAATATATTGTAATAGACAAAGAAACTTTATTATTTTCCTCTCAAAACTACATGTCTCTAAAATTTTATACACATTCGCCAAACAGATTTAAGAATTTTTCATATCTCTGAACTACTTTTCAAATTCCTTCTACATAAAATTCTGCCGCCTGAGATTGCAGCCAACAGATGACGAACTATTCGTCAATTTTCAGGTGCCGCAGCCAAAAGATGACGACATCTATAAGCTCCTCGTCGAGACGAGCATAAAACATGAGTAGCCCAGCTTTTCAGTTGTGTTTCCAGCGAACAGAGTCGTAGAAATCTGTGGCAAATTTTCTTAAGATTTCAGATCTTAAAAAAGATCGTAAAACGCAGGTTCTTACGATCCTGTCGACAATTTTCAGGTGCAGTTAATTATTCACCACAGACGTGCGGCAAATTTTGTCACCCTCATGGACTTTCGCGTTTAGTCTTTAACGGACGACAAAACTGACACAAAACTTTTGTCATTTATCACATTCGGTCCGTGTGTAGAGAACAAATTTCCGAATGAATTTCAGCAGTTCTGAAGATTTTTATCAGTAAAAATCTTATCACCGAATGGGCTTCACATTGTGCGGGAAATTCAATTGCATTGTTCATTTTGACTCGTCACTGCAAACAAACGACAAGCGGCGTGACCTTCCAACCCATGCAGCTCGAGGTGTACCTACATATTGTGTGCGTCATTACGATGACTTTTCGCTTTCCTTCACTAATTCTCACGCTACATAAAAACGGAGGTTAATTTCTGGACCGCCCTCGTATTAGAGCCCCGTATTACTCGTATATCGTTAGATCTTAGCACCCGGTACAATAAAGAGAAATATAAGGTGGGACAGGCTGATTTTGATGAATTTATATTCCTTTGCAAAATACGCGGTCTCCCAAAGATCAATAGAAGTGTTCAAAAAACCTTTTTCCCTGAATTCCTGATTACGGACCCTATTACCGACTGCCGTACTAGAGAATAACAGAGAATATGCATGATAATATTCATATTTTATCACTAAAATTTCCAGTTTCACTAAGTTGATTTACAAAAACTCTGAATGCATTTTTAAATGTAATGTAACACTTTCATAGACACATTTTGTGTGATTCAAGCATGTTTTAAAGTGCTGCACCTTATATTGCCACCAGAATGCTCCGTGTATATAAATTACCATTTGTTATCAGGCTAGCAGCAATGGAAAATGGAACTCAGGGAGCTTGTATGGTATTTGAGTGATAATTAAATTACTATCTACTGCCGATTGTTGGATAGCAATAGTGCCGAGTATTTTGGGACATTTTCAATATTTTTTCAGCATCAAAGGTGAATCGTAATTTTTCACAGTCAATACGTTTGGAATATATGGGGTATGTATTGAACCTATAGGGTTATTTCGAATTTCACAATGCTTGCATTTTCACTCACAATTTATTATCTTGACTGATTATAAACTAGGTAGGTATTTTATTAGAATTTCTTAACTAATGTTTATGTTTAGCCGTGCATAGTATGAAACTGTATTTTAATTTAGTCTAAACGTGTATGTCATGGTTTTTATTTTGAGTGAGTGATCTTTTTTGAACTAATTAAAAAATCCTTCCTGCTCAAATATCAAAGAGAATCAAAGCAAATTTTAACGTTACGATCACGATTTCTGGAGTCGCGTTCTAGTGACGAGTGCGACCATACGCGAATGAACATGACAGACAGCAGTGGCTCTTTTATGCCCGACAACAAGTTATCATCGTGTGAGCTTAGGTTTATCTGAAAGCCCGGATCTGCGTGGAAGGGAATGCCCCGCGCTTCTGAGGGAATTATCGGGTAATCCCAAATCGTCCAAATGCACTCGGAGGCAGGAGGTACGTCGCTGCTCATCGCGTCAACGGAAAGGGTTGCTGAAGCACTTTCATGAGGGTCTGATACCGGTGCCATACTAAGGAATGCCAACAACTGAGAATGTAGGCCGGATGGTACGCGAAGCTAAGTCAAGTGTGAAACATCCGACGGACGAAAATAAATCGCCGCGTCACTCGGAAAAATGCATCTGAATGCTTCTGACTCTTCTCCCCCAAATGTCTTTTAAATTCTTCACCGGAAACTCCCCCTTTCTGAATTCTTCTTGCCATAGGAGGGGGTGTTGGGGGGAGGGGTCATGAATTATTACTCGAGGGTGCAACAATTTTTTATATCTAAACTATAAAGGAATAAAATAATAACATTAATAATAGCATGAGCCAACAAAAGCGGCAGGAAGGGGCTATGAGGAATAGCGTGCATTTTTTTGAACTCCTGATTTGGATGTGACGAATAAAAGATTGGGGAGAAGCAGAGGGCAATCCTTTGCTGAGAAGAGGGCATACCAGGCGCATCTGGAATGTCGTCTCCTACGGAATGCCTTTTCGTCCCGGGGAGGAATCTTGACTCAAAAGATCTGCCATTCTTCTGACCAGCGCTCTTTTATATTCCAGAGATCATTTCTCACTAAAGAAAAGGGGTTGTCTTTTTCCAGTGCATTGGACGTTGGTGGAAGCTGCATATGCACAGAAATAGAGATAGATGATAGGTAATGACTTGTGTAATTACGCAAAGAAAAGATTAGTGGTCACTTCAAATGAGAAGATTAGCGTTTTATGGTTTGGAAACTCAATCTTTTTGAAACAGAAATTGACCTTTTGAGATGCGGGTGCAAAGGAGAACGGAAAAAGTAATATGCAGTGAGATTATAGCATATAAAAAAGTTTTAAGTACTATGGAAGAAGAGAAGGAGAGGATGCTGCTTAGTGAAATGTGGAAAGGGAATACAATGTGGATGAAATGGTGGTAGTTAGATGCTGGAGACTGTGAAAATGTAGGGAAAATGTGGTTGGAGGAAGGAATAGTGAAGTTGATTTGAACATCACGAAGAATAGTTGAAGTTATGTAGAATTGAAGCGTCAAATAATGCTGGGCAAATATTAATTTAGACTGGAATGTAATGGTAACAAATCTACGAAGATTTGTCTAAAAACCTCTACTTCGGCCAGTGCCCTAACACGCTATTGTCCCTTTAAACGTGCAGCCCGGTATCGTTCCTTGAACTGCCCGTCTTCTGAACGCATTAAAGTAGCGGTTCAATTGATTTTAAACGCAGCTGCAGTTGGTACATATAAAATGAACCTTCATTTATGATTCCGCACTTGTTCATTAGATTCGAATTGATCGCAAGGCCTGCGAAATTTAGAAAATGCACTATTACGGTAGGCAAAATCCTCAAATTGTTAAGTTTTACAAAAGGCTTGTCGTGTGTGAGAGAGGGAGAGAGAGAAAGAGGGCACATTTGTGAGTGTCGTAGGGTTGCATTAAAGAATTGAAAAATGGGCGCCTTGAATCGCGAAGAGATCAGGTTAAAGACTTAGACTTTTGAAAAGAATATGGGAATCTAATTTTCCTTGCGACGGAGATGGAATTATTACAATGGTCTTACATTTAGTGAATTGGCACACTGGGGAACCGAAATAAAATAAGAGATGGAAATAGAGACCGCATAGACAGATTCATGCGCTGGTACTTCCCTCGTACGGCAGATATCAATAATAAAAATCAAACTCAAGCATTCAACGGTTTTGAAATCGAAAACCAAAATTTAAAGCTCCAACTCGAACGCTCCCATTAATGCATGATTTAGATGTTATTCCTTGCGCGAGAGTTTACGCGTGTTGGCTTATGGCACGTCCGTGAACCCATATGGATCTAAAAGTGCATATTTATGCATAATGCCGCAGTGAGTACAGTGGCGCACGCCCTTACAGCGGTTCGCGGGTATTTGGTGCATAAACGTCGATGAAGACCGGGGGGCGTGTATCACGTATCACCGAAGAACGCCTGCACCCTTGCGCATTCCGAACCGTACTTTTTGTGAGAGACAAAGTATTTTGCACCTCAGGAAGTTCATCAATTCATTATCATGAAACAAGGAAGTAGGAAGGAATGCATTACATCGTGTTCTTTTCCAAAAGAGTCCGCACAAATCCTTTGAAATTGCTGTATTTTCATTTCTTTAACCAGTTACCCTTAAATGTTGAAGCGCAAAGGGCCCATAAAAACTGAAATGTGTAAAAAATATTTGTTTAGAATATATTAATCAAAAGATAAGATAATACATTTACTAAACTTTGCTTGAAGTTCGTTATTTTATGTTTCTCTTTAACTCGGCGGCGGCGGGGTAACGTCCTCGTCTGTCAACCCCAGAGGTCGCGGGTTCGATTCCCATCGATGTGGTTTTTTCTTCACTTAGGATTTGGGTATATTTAATTGCCAAATTATTATGTCACTGTTCAAAGTCCGATTTTAAAGTCAAAATTGCTGTTTTCGGACTAAAACAAAATAAATAAATAGCTCAAAAATCCACACTGCTCCTGATTTTCAGAAGTTTTAAAAACATGTAGACTTTTGTTTTCTTTTGATTTCCGTCTAATGCTTTCGTAACAGTTTTAAATATATTAGTCAGTGTTGACTCAATAATAAATGTTACCGCTTCTTTTGAAAATTTTTTAGCATAAATAAAAAAGACGGCTCGCGGGTATTTGGTGGATATACGTCGATGAAGACCGGGGGGCGTGTATCACGTATCAACGAAGAACTCCTGCACCCCTGCGATTTCCGAACCGTACTGTTTGCGAGGGACGAAGCATTCGGGGAGAGATACAGGACCCTCCCTGCATCTCTCTCTCTATATCTCTTCTCCTTTTCCCTCTCTTGACAGTTGGATTCCCGCGGTGAAAATTATGTCGGTGATCGTAGCGAGTGAAACAAGAAGGGAATCCACCGTAGACTTTCCTAGAAATCGCGTGATTTCCGAGAGTATCCGTACTTCCACCTTCGCCGCCCCCGTTGTTCTAGCTAGCGTTCGCCCTGGTGAGGGAAGGGAGAGGGTGTTGGTGGAGTGGGAGCGAGGACTGGAAAAAAAAGGAGGTGGGGTTAGGGAGAAGTGAAGGTGAATGGGTGTGGGGAGCGAGGTGGCATAAATCTTTGTTCGTAATAAAGAAGGGAGGGCTGGTTCGTTTCCATGGAGAGAGAGGGTTGAGGGGTGGGGTGAAAGTTGGGGAAGGGGAGGGGGAGGGGAGTTGCTGATGGCTGGGGCGGGTGTTCCTCAGGCTCCTCCACGGGAATTCTCTTGCACTCTCCCCTCATCCCATCGCAACAACCACCTCCAACACCCCCCCCTCCCCCACACGGGCCCTTCTTCCGTGCGGGGGTGAATCCAGAGAGGGATTTCAGGCTTCTCTGCGGGAAGTTACTTGCGAGGGGGGCTGTTCATCAAGCGATGCTGGGGAGAGGGAGGGTGGGGAAGGGGGATAACGTGGAATATGGACCGGAATGGGGGAGGGGGCAGGTGGAACCAAGAGGGCGAGGTGTGGACGTGCGGCATTCGGAAAAACCATCGATTTACCTGGATTCGATATTTTAAAGGAGACAACGGTTCAGGTTTTCGGTGCCCACACTCAACCGCAGGAAAATATCGTGATTTCTATATTCTCCCATGATATCTGACCGTCGAGGTCATCGATGGCAAATGCCAAGCCTCCAATAAACGCGTGCAGCATGGTTAGTCGTGGAGCAGAAGGAAGGGGATGGATTCTTTAATGACGAGTTGCAGGCCAAGTTTTCATACGTAAAATCTTTCTCTTTTTTTGAAATACGCCAGTAGATCGTGCAGAGGGAACACGGAAGTTAGACTACATAGGTCCAGTGATCCATGTGTCGGGATGTTGTCGGGAATGCCTGGTCTTTCTTCTGTAAGAGAGTGAGCCAAAGGAAAAGACTTATTAGGGCGCTAAAGTTTACAAAATATCGCTTCAGTTTATTCATGTACATGTAGAATGTCCTGTTGGCAGCAATGATATCCACAGGCTATTGAGTGGTGGCTAACGATCACCCTCTTGCCAGTGACACTTTACAGATGTCCTCACTAATTACCCTCGTCTTGGAAATCCAATATCCAAAATGAAATGCGCTTTTGCTCTACTTAGCATTGCAGTATACCGAATCATAAAGTGTCCGTTTCACTGTAAAAACCATCCCAAATCTCTCATTAGAGTGTCTTCTGCATTTGCCAGACCTCACCCCACCGATTCCTACGTATATGGAATTCCCAAAGAGTTAGTAGATGGGAAGTAAGTCTTTCAGGACGGACGGCGAGGTTTAATTGACAGTACACGAGTGACTGCTGAAATGCTAGCCGAATGAATTTATCCTAAATTTATCCGCGCACTTCCGAACAGAAAACCCATTTTAAATTTAGAAAGCATATTTTAAGACTTCAGTGAGAACTACCCATTATTGTGAAAATGTGTGATTGTACTTAAGTTAATGTACTTGTATGTACAAATATATATATATATATATGTATATATATATATATATATATATATATATATATATATATATATATATATATATTCATATTCACGCATAATGGTTTACACACTGCCTCACTCCCCTGCAGGAGCTTGCGATATACCGTGTAGATGTAAATAAAACTTCAACAAGCAATCATTTATCTTATGTATTTAATAATTAGGTGTAAAACCATGCAGGCTTCTCATTTCCATACCCGTCGATTGTTTTTGGTATTGCATTGTTTCCTCTTTTTTTGGCGAGTTATCGATTTTTTCGATTGAAACGTTGGAAATTGGCTTAATTTAGGCATTGATTCTTAAGGCAAGTCCCCAGGGAATCTCATCCCAGATTTGGGCGAGGAGCCGACTTCAGATAACCCCCCGGACTGACTGTATTCCCTTCTCGGATTTTATCTCCGTGTTAACTTGTTCGGGCACCGCCGCACGGCACCTTGTGGGATTTTGGGACGCCGTTCCGTGGGCAAAGGAAAGGAAAAACGATTAACGGAATCCGGGTGTGGAAAATTGAAGCAGCGGCGAGGGAGAAAGCATGATGTCTCTAGCAAAGATAAATGTTTCGCGCCAGGATGGTTAAATAGGGCGTGATGACACATTGGCTTAATCACTGACACAATCTGATATTAGGCAAATTTAATGGCATAAGGGACATGTCGCGATAGTCACTTTTACGGAGTCACCCACTGATGGGCACTGAATTGCAGGAATTTCACGGCTTAAAAATCGTTTTCCTTGACCGGGAATCGAACCCGGGAAAGTCCCTAGAAATTTATAATGTAAGAGGAGACCTCATTGTATAAAGAGCTTCAGCAGGAATTCAAAGGGTTGCGGAGTTGGGTCTCTGTCAATGCCAATGTTTCTTGGAATTTTTGCAGACATTGCGTGCATGTAGAATGACAGCGAGAAGGTTTCAGTTATTCCTGAGTCCACTACAGGATCAATTTGGGAAGTATGTAGTGAAGATTAATCATTAGAAAGGGGGAAGTATTAAGAAGTTCAAGAAGCAGGATACTCCGTCAAATGTTGAACAAAGAAGAAAGAAATGTAGCAAACGTTTTATATTAGGGGAGTACTCGGAAATACTCTGTAAAACTATACTGACATTTATACGATGGTAGATTTGCTGTCACTGAAGGAACTTATGAAATATATATCATCATTTAACAGTTATTTCCATTGAAAACATAATCATTTGAAAATATCTATTTCAGAAGTAAAATAAAGGTTATGAGTTCCATGGTATTTTAATTTACTTCTACACCTACGTGTAGGTGTAGGCAGGTATTGTGTGTGGCAGGGGATGAATCCACTCTATACTAATTTTACCCGAATATTTTTACTCCTACTGCGGTCGGACAGCAATATACTGACCCCATATAGCTTGTAGAAAAAATGACATCTTTAATCTATTGCTTCTGTACTTGATTTCTCTAATTTCATTGACGTGATCTCGCCAACCGTAGTACGATGGGCTAATGATATATTTTCAACACCATTGCTAAAGAGAAATCCTTCCAATTTATGCGAGAGATTTAATCTGTAATTTTACCTTCGCTCTGTGAGTGAATCCCAGCATAACTCCTCTAATATTCTAAAATTGCTACTCAGTTTATCATAACAGCGTTTCGAAAATCTAGTTCTTCTACGATGCACGCAATCTGATTCGGTAACCAATCCAAATTCATGACAATCTATTGTACTATTATCACTGGATTGAGGGGTTGGAGAATGGGGCGAAGAACGGTAGAGCTCCTTGGAATTCGAGCAGTGATCTGTTTATAGCGCCGTACACAATGGACAGGATGCTCCCAGGATTCTAGTGCTTCCTTTGTCTTACTAGGGAGTTTGTCTGCATTTCGGACCCAACGGATGTAACCAGTTGACCATTTGTTCAGGATTTCGATGCAAAAACTACCCTATGACTAAGATGAGAAAGTATTTACAAAGGTATCTAACCATTAATTAAGATTTCGGAAAACAACTAATGGGGAAATTTAGCTATTTTGTAAGAAATCAAAATAACATTTACATGATGTTGATTCTTTTTTTAGCATAATTGGAATCAAATGTTAATAGCCTGTAGCGTGATAAAATGGCGGCGTAATTTGGAAAATCAGGTGAGCAGGTATTTTGGTTTGTGGGTGTTTCTACGTGGAAGGCCATTTTCCCCGTGGAAAGGAACGAGTCATAAAAATGGCTATGGAATCCATGCTTCACCTAGCCTGGGAGCCTGAGGCATTTAATAATTACAAAATAACATTTGTATATATATATATATAATAATTACTCCTGAAAATGGAGAATGTTCCGATATTATATCATTTTCGAAATGGAACTCCAGTGTCGAATAGGCACGTAAGGATTCGACAGAATAGCGATACGCGTGGTGCCGTATTAAAATGTGTGGAAAAATACGAAATTCTTAATTAATTATGGACGTTCTGGAATATTATCAGCGAAGTAGAAAACATGATTATGTAGCATGAACTTGATGGTATGATGCATTTTCGAAAAAATAGTACTGCTCATGAGCCATTACCACTTTCTCGGTGACTTTCACGTTACCTCGCATGACGATGTGGTTAAGGAAGGGACGTACTTTGAAGGCTTTGCCACAGATTCAATCAATGGTTTCCACCTACATTGGCTTCTGTTACGGCGATCTGTCCACCTTTGCCCTCGCTAATCATGCCTCGTGTGTGGAAAACGTGATGATTGACCATTGCTTAAAGCATCCGTGCTGACCAAAAGGCGGGGAAGGAATTTAATATTCAGAGAGCGACATCGATGCATGCCTCTCGCGGAGTGGGTCTGGAGGGAGAATTTATCGCATGGTGAGAGGCGTGGAAGGGCCGAAGAGAGGAGCCTGGACGGCGGGGAGATTGCGTGTGGCGGGGGGTGGGAGAGAGGAGCGTGGTCGGGAGATGGATTGAGATGGAGATAAATTGGCCGTGGGGGCGGGCGATGGCCACTGCCCGGATATATTTAAAAGGGGAAGGGGAGAAAAGGATGTTTGGAATGGCTTCTTGTGTGTTCCTGTGCTCGCATTGTGGAAAAGGGAGTGAATTTGGCGGGTTGGTCCTTGTGAGCCCTCTGCGGCGTAATAAAAGGTGGGTGGCAGGGGCTCACAGCCATGGCCGCCCCTTGCTACATCACTCTTACCCATCCCTACCAAAAAACACACTCGTTTATTTTCCTCCTCTGCCTCCCTTACTCTCAAAGTCCTCCCTACTACTCCCTACTGCTCCCCCCTCCTCCTCTTCCTTTCCCTTCCATCTTCTCTTTCTGCTCCTCCACCCTTCCACGCCCATGGATACCTCTCTTCAACCCTGAGAAGTTATAAAATGAAATTTTATCGGAAACCGGTACCGGGGTTACCAGGTGTTAAATGTTAAATCTGTAACTGTGTAAGATTAAAAACCTAGTACTTTAACACAAATTTAGAAAATTTACTTAGCGTAAATTTTAGTTTGTTGTTCTTATTGTTCATTCTTCTCTCAATAATCTTAGTTTATTTTCTCAAATTGAAGGTTATTGATTTTTTGTTAATCATGCATACTGTATATGTTCCCTAATAAATATTATATCCATCACCAAAACGGCACATACACACTGATGCAGTTTTAACTTATTTTACTTATGTTTAAAAATAATATTATTTGTTTTATTATAATTATTTATTTACTTATTTTTTAATATTATTTATTGTTTGAATAACTTTTCTCGTTTTTATTTTACCATTTCCTTGAATTTTGTGTTTTTACAATTTTTATAATAATTTTTATCTCTTTCCCGAATAGATTTACGTTGTGTTACTCTTTATTATTTTGTTATTTAGCATTTTTCTTAACTTTTAACCCTTCACGGTGTCTATAATGTTACCTGCATCCACTCACGAGTATGATCTTAGGGAATGTGGGTACCAGAGCAAAAAACTATATGGGTCCCAGGAGCTTTCTCCTCAATTCTCCCTCTCTCTCTCCCAAGACATTTCCCACTAAAGGGTACCTTCAATTCAATAAAAGAAACGTCCGGACTGGCGAAGAAGGGAATTCCGGGGAAATTTTAAAAGGAGAGGCTGTGAAAACCAAATAAGTGCTTCTACATGTGGGAGGTAGTCGGTACCCCTAGGAATCCGCTCATGTGGCCAAGGTAGTATGCGCAGCCCATTGACTGATAAAAGCTACCTACGTCTTAGATAGGGCGCTGTCTGGCGGCAGCCCCCTGTATCCCTGACCGTGGGAATAACCAAGATACAGGGGATTGAAGTCTAATACACTCTTCCTTTACAATCAACTATTTGGAATCAACTGGTTGGGGAACCGGAAAAAGTAAGTGCATTTAAAAACGTGAAAAGACTCTTTTTATAATTAGAGTCGTGTCCTGATTCGCCAATATAGCAACTGAATGATGTTTTTGAAAGCAAGATGATGTACAAAAAGTTTGGAATATGTTTTAACATCTGTTAGCTGATATCGATTTCGTTGACTGTTTTATCAATGGCGCCGATGAGATACGTAATACGTTAGGATTATGAGAGGCCGCCCAATATCATTCATTAAAACATTAATTACCCCTAATTGAATAACTTTTTACTCCCTAATTACTTCATGAATGCTAGCGACAATTTTATCTTTTTCGGAGCTATTTGATAGTTTTAATACCTATTTATTGACAAGCGGCATTTTCTCAATACGAGAAAATGTGTATGTTTTCTCGTATTCCTCATTCTTATAAAATAGTTCATGTGTGAGTGAGCGGGTGGCGTTTATCTGGAAAAAGAATTTTCATTATTAGAAGGAGATCGTATAAACGAAGGTTTTAGGAGGTCCTCCGTACTCGGACCCTTCGGATGTAGGTTAGCCACCAAATTTTGCCTCCCTAGACTAGCTGGAATCCTCGTTACGTTTCGTAACGAGGTGGAGTGTAGGTTTGCTTCCGCTATAGAAACTTATGCGCGAGTCGAAGCAAGGATTAGGTTTCGTCAAGAGGTTATTGGGGAAAGGTGATGAGAAAGTGAAACAGTATTGCTATTTTTCGCTACTTATTCATCACCTGGGGTATGCAGCCTGTATCTGGAATCCTCATGGGGCAGGTTTAATAAAAGACTTAGATCTCGTGTAGCATATGGCAGCGTAGGTGAGGTTCGTTAACGGAATATATGGCAAAGAGAGAAGTGTAACAGAAAGTGTGATTTGGGATAGGGCGCGATCCAAAATCGAATTTAAATTGAAGACTAAATCTCTCAAGAAACTTTGAGACCACTTAGTTTCCGAAGATGTCCAGTTCATTTTAAAAATTCTAAAATACCATAAAATGCATGAACAATCATTCAATATCAGAGACTACAGAACAGATAGGTTTATGATACCATTTTTTCCAAGGACAATTAGAGACAGTAACAGCTTTAACTCACATTAATTAGGGAATTAATAGAATAATGTATGTATGTAGGTGCGTATATGTGTATTTAGTGTAGTAATGTATGTATGTATGTACACTTAAGTATGTATGTAGGTTTGTACGCATGGTGTAGGTATGTGTTTATAATTAGATAAAAACTAAATATATGCGTGTGTGTATATATATAATCGCTTGGTAATCTTTAAGCGTCATTGTATATAAGAGCATATTTTCTCATATTTGTTCTTCATGTGTATGTATGTATGTACATGCATTGTAAGAGTGACCATTGGCCAGACTTGACCGTTGCTATCCGGAAAAATACCTAATTGCAACGAGGTTGATATAATAATAATACGTATGCATGCTTCTGTATTTGTTAGCATGTGTACAAGGGAATGTGTTGGCATATGTGCAAGTTTCCGACCTTTCTGAAATTTTCTGAGTCGGAAACTTTTCAGACCACCGTCGTATACTATATGTAACTGCTTTGAGGCATGAATAGTCGGTGACCTGATACTTCCTGCCATGCGTCAATGTGACGGCTTGAGGCTAATTGTGCAGATATAGACTATTTATAAAATAGAATAATAGATTCGAAGTTGATCTAAATCATTTCTTGTTTGTTAGTATCTGGTATATGGATACATTTCTCAGGTTCCGGAATGAGATATTTCCGAGGTGTCATTGAGATATCCATCGGCATTTTAGCCTCGCAAAAGAAGGTGTCCACACAATCGGGGGTAAAAGCCGAAACTGACGTAAAACCAGGCGCGATTCCGATCGATATATTTCATCATCGCGCGCATAATGAAGGTATCGCTCAATGTCAACAGTCTCCGTTTGAGTAGCTGAGATAATTGGAAATTAAAAATGAACGGACTACGATATGGATTTAAATTAATAATTTGAATTTAATCAATGGTGGGGGCAAAGATGTCCATCGTTGCTCCCCATCGGAAACTTTCAGGGAGGCAATCGAAAGGTCAAGTCGATTGGTATGTCACGTGAAAACGCGGGGCAATATGTACATTCCCTCCTCAGTTCACTCCTGACAGCTCACCATTTCCTTCAATATTTCTCGTTTATATCTCCCTGGATTTAAACCCGCGGTCATTAGTGTTGATTTCACGGCCTTTCTTTTAAAATATTATTTTAAACAGAATTTTATAATACACATTATTCTGTTTAATGGCTTGGTGACCGATATTTTCTCCATGCGATTCCTAATCAAGGGATACAGTACATAAATACTTGGGTGTTAGTCACGTTATCGGACCTGCCATGGGAAAACATGTCGGGAACCTTTGCGTCACTTCATGAAAGAAGCTAGGTTTCGTAAAAAAAATGGTGGATTAATTTTCGAGTGAAAAAAGTAAGGAGGAGTTGGTGCAATCTTCATAAATTTTCCACTGGGTTAGGTCCTCCCATCTCCCCCGACGTTTTGGGTGTTTCGTCTTTTCGGCTCCGGTTTTGTTGGTCGATCGCCGTTCATTTCAGTTCATGTGGTTTTTACTCCGTGACGGTAATCGGTGCAGAGGAATAATAGTAACAATAACATAAACTATGAAATAACATTAAACGTTCCGGAATCTTTGTTTTAGGGAAAAGTTCCTCTTTGAGGCTGAGATGAAAAAAAGGTGTGGCTACATAGAATGTAGGGATGGCCAAAAACCTGTGACTGCCCCCATCTCCGTTGGATAGGTGGCAGATGATTAGTCTACAGAACGTTCATCTCTTTTTCATCTCCTCTAATTGTTGTCCGTGTACTCTTTTCACTCGACTACATCTCAACAATAGATTTACACGCTTGTATGTGTTGTTAACTGATATCCCATTGAAATCAATGATTTAGAACCGGATCCCAATGTCCTTATTCAATCGATCTTATACTCCTGCTTGTAGCAAAGTAATTTTGCCCCGTCCCAAGGAATGGCTCGGTCACGGCTAATCTACGCTCGGCAATTGCTGACTTAAGCGGTTGTCCCAATCTGAGGTGGCTCTGGCGTTACTTCCAAGTAGTTTCAATGGTGAGGCCTGTCTCAAGCACGTGAACTTTATCGCACTCAATGGTGTTTTGATAGTCACCCGGTGTTTTAAGTCCGATTGGATCTTTCGGTATGCTTGGCTGACTCCTTATATTTAAAGTTGGCTCATTCACAGAGTCATTATTACGCCTTTGGAGAATCCTAGAGATTTTCCATGTTGTGGTTGAGATATACGGATGGCAAGTCCAGACGGTCAGATTCTCTTTGACTCGACAGGATCTATATGGGATCCTCATAATATAAATTTGATTTCGGAATTAGATCGAGTTCAGCGGAGGGGGGCTAGATTTGTCAAACATTGTTATGACCAACTCAGCAGCGTATCCACTTTGCTAGACAATTTAGGTTGGGATTCCCTTACACAGTGGCGTTTCCAATATGGATTAAACTTATTAAAAACATTTAAATATGGGCCCTTTTCCGATGACATCAAGGATATAATACGAACCCCAACGTATTACGGTCGAAGGGATCACGAATATAAGACTAGAGAAATAGACTGCAAGACTGACAGGTTTAAAATGTCATTTTTTCCAAGAACGATAAGGGACCAGAATGCTCGTAGTCGAAATTCCCCAGGACTTAGTTCATTACAATAAGTATTAACGTACAGGTTAGGAACTTCGCGAGGATGTGTATACATGTGTGTATGTTTGTATGTACATATATATGTATGTGTATATGTGTGTATGTATATGTATATATATATATATATATATATATATATATATATTCACATTCTTGGAAAAGCCACGAACGTGCACAATAAAATTCACTAAATAGTCATAGCAAACACAGAAACTAAAACATATTAAAGAGGGATTCACTAGTTCTCGAATTTTCGGTGGTGCAGCCACCTTTCTCAAGAGGAATTAGGAACAGAACTCAATTCTGAACTAGTGAATCCCTCTTTAATATGTTTTAGTTTCTGTGTTTGCTATGACTATTTAGTGAATTATATATATATATATATATATATATATATATATATATATATATATATATATATATATATATATATATATATATATATATATAATCTTGAAAATGACGCACTCCGGCGACGCACAAACACACAAACACTAGGTTAATAAATATTAAACACACAGAAACATAAAAGAAGGACACTTATAGTAGAGTACGTTTCGACGGCACGGCCGTCGTCATCAGAATCCATATACCAGAATATATATGTTTAATATATATATATATATATATATATATATGATTTCTTCGAAGTAACACGGAAGTGTTGAATAAAAAACTTAGACAGTAACACACAGCATGAGAACACATAAAAAGAACACTCACAATATTATCTTGATAATTTCGACGGACTTGAGCTCCGTCTTCTTCGGAAGATAAGATATGACTAAGGAAAAGGGTACGCGGGGCAGAGAGAGTATGGGACGAGGGAGAGGGGAAAAAACAGGTAGTGGGGGAGGGGTGAAGGAGGGGTATATGGAGGGGGAGAAAGCGGAGCGGGGAACAGGTGGTGGGAGACGGGTGAAGGAGGAGGCCAGAGGGGAGCGGAGATGGAATAAGGAGGATGCGGAAATAGTAACAAGCGACACAGAAAACTAACAATTCATCCACAGATCCCACAACACCCATGACCAAGGCATCAACTCACCAAGTCATCATAAGGGCTTGACAAGTCAAAACACAGGACAAGGATGACAAAATGTATGCGGATGAATAAATTGTCCCACCACCTCGCAAGAAACAAATCCACCTCCATCCATCTCAGCCCCACCCCCCCATTTAGTGAACGACATTGAGACCCGGATGTTGGTAGGCTTTACACAGCCATATAAATGCCATGAGGCGCGATGATTGTTCACCCTGAGGTTCAGGGGTTCTACTCTGGCCACATAGCATAGACTCCCTCAATTCCTTCATCTCCCAACTTAATGATTCCTCATCTCTTTCTTTCACTTCCAACATCTCATCATCCCAGATCACTTTCCTCGATGTAAATATTTCCCTAACTAACAACAAATTTCTAACCTCCGTACATACTAAACCTACTAACAAACAACAATACCTTCATTTTAACAGTTGCCACCCCTACCACACCAAACGCTCCCTCCCTTACTCCCTCTCTATCCGCGGGCACCGCATTTGCAACCATCCCGAATCCCTCAACAAATACGTCAACAACCTTCACCATTCCCTCCTCCAACGGGGATACCCAGATTCTCTCCTTCACAAAAAAATCCTAAAACAATCCTACACCCCCAATTCTCCCTCAACCACAGACTCCCACCCTCTCTCAATATGCACCACCTACTTCCCTGGCATCCAGTCCCTTAAATTCATCCTCAAAGACCTGTACCCCATCCTCAAAAATCACAACGTTTCGTCCAACCTTCTTCCTAAATGCCCTTCTGTTACCTTCAAACGGCCCGCCAACCTATTAGATCTCCTCAAATCCACCAAGCCTCTTTCCAAATCCCCTCTCACCCCCAGAATCACACCCACTCCGTGCTTGCGAGCTAGATGCAAAACTTGTCCTATTTTCACCACTCCACCCCTCTCCATCCCACCTTTTAACTCTCTCCCGCCCTTCCCCCACTCCTCATGCACATCTCAGAATGTAATCTATCTTCTGACTTGCAAACTCTGCCCGGCATTTTATATAGGCCAGTGCTCTACACCCCTGAACCTCAGGGTGAACAATCATCGCGCCTCATGTAATCCCTCCTCCCCGTCCGCGGGTCTTCCCATCCCAAAACATGCCTCCCACCACAACACCCCCTTCAACCACTGTTACAATGTTTCCGTGCTAGCATCCCTTCCCCCATCCGATAACTCTATAAAATCAAAAACAATGGAATTGGCATTTATATGGCTGTGTAAAGCCTATCCATATCCGGGTCTCAATGTCGTTCACTAAATGGGGGGGTGGGGCTGAGATGGATGGAGGTGGATTTGTTTCTTGCGAGGTGGTGGGACAATTTATTCATCCGCATACATTTTGTCATCCTTGTCCTGTGTTTTGACTTGTCAAGCCCTTATGATGACTTGGTGAGTTGATGCCTTGGTCATGGGTGTTGTGGGATCTGTGGATGAATTGTTAGTTTTCTGTGTCGCTTGTTACTATTTCCGCATCCTCCTTATTCCATCTCCGCTCCCCTCTGGCCTCCTCCTTCACCCGTCTCCCACCACCTGTTCCCCGCTCCGCTTTCTCCCCCTCCATATACCCCTCCTTCACCCATCCCCCACTACCTGTTTTTTCCCCTCTCCCTCGTCCCATACTCTCTCTGCCCCGCGTACCCTTTTCCTTAGTCATATCTTATCTTCCGAAGAAGACGGAGCTCAAGTCCGTCGAAATTATCAAGATAATATTGTGAGTGTTCTTTTTATGTGTTTTCGTGCTGTGTGTTACTGTCTAAGTTTATATATATATATATATATATATATATATATATATATATATATATATATATATATATATATATATATATATATATATATATATAATTCACTAAATAGTCATAGCAAAGACAGAAACTAAAACATATTAAAGAGGGATTCACTAGTTCAGAATTGAGTTCTGTTCCTATACATATATATATTTTCTTACAGGTTCCCCCCACCTTTCCTCACCTAACCCCAAACCCCCTCAACCTTTACCCTTCCCTCATGGTGCTACACCCCCTGCCACACACCTTTTTGGTGGCTCGCAGGGTATTGATGTAGATGTAGACGGATCTTTTTAGGGAGAGTGTGACCTGCCATTCTATGTGCCCGTTTTGACGGAAGGTCTTCATGAGACGCTGAATTTGGTCTGGCAGCCTTCCCTTATCTGTTGCGGGTTATACCGCATTGACGATGGCATAACTGCGAATATTGTCGTAGTTGCAGGTAGTGTGGGTAGATATGAGGGGACGACATTAGCCTTAAGAAAATGAGTGAACCGTTCATCGAAACGTCGGCGGAGATGCAGGGCCTAATCTGGTGGAAAACCAGTTGCGTGTTTGGTGTTTGGTTGATCTCTTTCCACGCGGATTCTGTAGGATATCTGAGTGCCGCATGCGTGAGAAAATAGAGGATAGTATAGGAAATAGAGAATAATGTGTAGAATGGCTGGTGACCTACAATCCCTTGCCACACGTCCTTGTGACGGCTTGAGGGATATTGTGTAGAGGTAGATGAAACTCGAGAGGATGTCACCAACACCATGCGTCGGGAAAGCACCATACATCTACATCTACATAATACCCCGCAAGCCGCCGCAAGGGCGTGTGGCGGGGGGTGTTAGGTCACCACCCAAAAAAGGAAAAATAACCATAGAAGAAAAAGACACCATAAATGTCATAGCACCAAAAGGGGAGGTGTTATTTCTCGTTTGTCAAAACACATCTTGCATTTGCTTCGACTATTTGGAACCATGCCAAGGATAACCTAAATTCGGGATTAAGCAGAAAACCCTAGGCGTTTCCTGAGTAATTGTAATGAACTAATAGAAAGAGTTGCATTCATTTGCATTAATATTGGATAGATTGAGTTACGACGCACGGTAGACATAAAAGATTGCATGCACTGCCCAAACTAAAGGATTTATAGAGTACAGCACACGCCATTTGAGTATACTGTTGATTCAGAAGAAATGCATTTAGTAGCATGTAGGTAGATGAGACACAGTGAGAGCTTGAGGGAAATATTGTTTAGTTGATTATTCAGGAGACATTTAGTTTGAAGTGAAGATGAGCACAGCAGGAGGGAACGTAACGTACGATAATTTTAAACTTTTTGATTGCCGTTCATCGCCAAACATTAATTACGCAAATGGCTGATGGCCTAACACCATCTCTTGTGGGTCCTCGTGGTAGCTTTCGGAATAAGATGCAGTTTAAGATGTAGTTTTATTCAATAGTTTCTGAGTAGTCTCTTAAATTCTCTGGTATTCTTTGACCAATTGACTCGGAAGTAAAAGAACAAACGGTGTACTATTTTTTTCCCGTTTAATTCATAGAACGCTGAAAATTTCAAGTCGTAAGGAGCGCACGTAGGCGGTGTTTTCCATAATTCGAGGCAGCAATGCTTCTATTGCGTTCATTGGGTGATCTTGCTAATCTATTCAGAACGCCGAGGTGGAAAAGTTTATTACATTTTCTTTGGACTAGAGACGATCAGCGAAGAACCAGGTTTCTTCTTGAAGAAACACGATGGAATTTAGATGATTTCGGATTCATGGAATTCCTTTCCGCGCTAGTGCATGTTCCATACCTCGCGCGCCCGAGAATTCACTTTCGTTTCCAGACGAATTTTCCGAAATTCATACTTTCATGAACGTGGAACCCTGAAAAACTACTGCAAGATTTTGTAATGCCGGGCTGATTCCTCATCGTGTGTGCATACGCCATCCCTGTAACACAATGCTAAACGCTTTATCCGAAAATAATGGGAGTTTATAATTAAACCATTAAAATGCAAGTAATAACTGCATTCGCGGACATTTTTTCATCCACCAAATGATTATCATTAATTAGTAGCCTATGCATGCGAGATCAGGGGGTCTTAGAAATAGAAATTTAGTGTTAATGTTACAAAAGTTTTATCGCGAGCTAGATGGCATACCCTACAAATTATTCTCCTGGGGATACTTCTATGCAATTTTACTGGTCGTTTATCATACACAGAAACGAAGGATGATTAAAACCTGTGCAATTGTAGTGTATCAAACTTTATTTTTTAACATTCCTTCTTGGCATAATGGGTCTTCCCATCCCAATGAAAGCTTTACACGTATTCTCTTTCTCTCTGTTATCTTAGGTCCATTTTCCAGCGTAGCATTGTGAGATTAAGCTTGTGTTTAATTATCGGCTGGAGGAATACTTCAACTTGGTGTAAAAATAAATTGTAGTCCGAAAGGGAACCCTACGATAGATCTTCGTTCATTCATCAAACACAAGAAAGCATGATTCGAAATACGTGCAACTGATATGCCCATTGTTATTTAGTGACCAAGGAAAATAAAGTCAAGGGTGCCCGCTCTGAGCCCAGTGTTTGCATGTTCATCTTTCCACGATTTGGTACAAGATTGAGTTTCAATTAGGGTTCCGGGGAGAAATTAAGACGATACGAACACATTTCAACATCATCGTCGTATTACCCGTCGAAAGAAATTCAACACCTTCGTTACTATTCTCCAAATTTCACTTGGCGTGTTTTCGTCTTCAACAGTTAACGATTCTCTCCTTTAGGGTGAGTAGCAGGAGGTGAAACTAAGCAAGTCATGTACTAAATCGTTGAAAGATGAATTTATTAAAACGAAATCCATAATTTAGGTATTAATTAACAAAAACTAAAGGCAGAGCTGTTACCCTAGACACTTGAAATCGTTACGAAATAGTGGTAATATCCTGTGAGCAAATATCAATCGAACTTTAACTTGCAGTGTGCAATCCCGAAATATATTAAACAAATTAATGGAGCTTAATCAACTGAAAAAATTATAGGCATTAAGTTTCGAAAAATATTTTCACCACCATTTGAAATCCGCTTAGATCATGGCTTAATTTGATTGAAGGGAGAAGTTTTAAAATTTCACACAAAAGCATGAACGATGCATTGAATGAATGTGACGGATGTGGAGCTAGCACGCGAGGATCGAGGACAGTATGGAAGAATTTAATCAGAGGGAGAAGTTCCATGTCATAGAACAAATTCACCTATGCCTTGATTTCATCGACCTCTCGTATGAAGGGATTGTATATACGTCCTAGAAATAGAGTGACCAACTAGCAACTTTCTGGCTAGTAGGCTGTAACTAGTAACTAAATGGCGTACGATCCGCCTTATCACGTCCACATAGAATCTGACAAAGTGAATGTCCATTTAAATTCCTTCGTTTCCACCAATTGGCATATAGCTCCGCCATATTTTAATATCCCACCATATCACGCCTGAAACGTTTCTTTTTATATTTTAGGGATTCACGAAGTGTGTTCATTTTAATTAATTAAACAGTGGTTTCTTGACTGTGTGTGTATTTTTATGTATGCATTGTAAGCCCACTACTCTAATAACCTCTGCAGAACGTTACATCCGCCCCCTTGTATACCAACCTAATGATTAACCTATTACAATTTGTTAACTACGCAGTTTTAACCTCCAATCATTCCGTCCAACAAGCCTATCCATTTCTTCCCTCTAAATTTATTACCCTAGATTTTTCCCTCCCTATCACAGTATGATATACCATTGCCATTCAATGTGCCTTTCATCAAATTTTTCTTCTTTTTTAGAATTCTTTTCCTAGAAAAATTCTCTCAAACATAACTATGCCTTCTGATCCCAGTCATTTCTTTTTTCTATGGACCCATTTCACTTCCATCCTTCTCCACACCCACTTCTCAAAAACTTTCGATCATGCGTTCTTCCTCTTTCGTCAACAATCAAGCATCGGGGTTGTATAGAACAACGGTGCATGTCTTAGTCGTCACCATTATTTCCATCAGAAATTCACTTAACGCCAAAATCATCAATTCTCCCTTTGTGAAAGATACCATAACTGAATTAGTTCTTGTAATGCTCTGACTCCTTTCCTCATCTCCATTTAAAACACTTCCTAAATAAGTGACCTAGTGCTCTAATTACTCTTATGGTGATCTAGAATAGGGAATAATTTGAGAGAGGATCTTGAAGGAGAGATTAAGGTAACGAGGATCTCCTCATTACCTTAATCTCTCACTGATTTTTATCTAGTATATCACGGCGAGGTTTGCAATTTGCTCTACCATGTATGGGTTGCTAAATAATCTATTTTGTGGAACATTACGTTTGGAGTTTTTTGTTTGTACTTAACAACGAAGAGTTTAACGCAGGTTTTCGGACTACAGATCGCCGCGGTAAATCGGCCGACTGAGCTTAAATGCATCCACGCATTCGCCCATGATTGGAAGGGCGGAGAGGCAGGAAATGGCGCGGGGACTAGGGGTGCTGTCTTGTGCGAGAGAGTGTATTAGGCCCTTCCTCGCAGTTATTTAATTAAGTGCCTCTGGGGGGATTGGGTGTGGAATTGGGGGATGGGGGCGGAGGTCCTCGGCGGCTCTCCTAGGCGTGAATTACTCGGCTGATTAAAAAGTTTTCGCGCCGTAATCTCTACGGGGGGATCGAGGAGGAGAAAGGGTGTACTGTCAGAGGGGTTGTTGTGGAGGCCAGGACCGCCCGCACTCCATGAAGGAGGACCTTCCCCCTTGTTCCGGGGGTTCTTTTCTCCTGCCGCCACACCTTTATGACGTCGGCGAGCTCGGGTCGCGGAGAGCTCCCTTTGGCCGCTGTTTAATCAAAGCCGCCGAGCGCGCCCCTTCGACCCCCCTACGTCTCGCGACTCCCCGCAGCCTGCGACTGGGGCCCTCCGCCGTGGGGTGGGGGACCGCGCCCGCCGCGAATCCCTCCGAAGGCGCCCTTGAGTGGCAATATCAAGGAAAGGGTTTCATTACGGACCCATTCCTGGGCCCATGCGGAGGTCGTGGTGTGGGGAGAGGAGAAGGGGAGCGGCAGGGGGTGGGACGGAGTAGAAAAAAAGAAATGGTTGCCGTTCCGACCAAGGGCCTAGAATCTTCTGAGGCACGGAAGCAATTACATTTATTACAGGCATATTACAGCAGAAAATCTTGTTAAAAGCTTATAGCTATGTGCCAAGTTTAAAAATGATTTAATGGCGTCCTAGAAGCCACATTTGTTTGGGACACTTGAGGAAGTATTTTCGTCATAAAATAGATATTACCCTGAATAACATCATGAAAAGCGCTACGATCTCAATTCTTCAGTAAATTAGAAAAATTTTAATCTTTGGTTTTGAAGTGATTATTTCAATGGAAAGAGTTTCATAATAATTGACTTGTTATTTTAAATATTTTCATGAATTTTTATTTTAATAAGATATTATGTTAAAATTTTGCATTATTAATAAGAGTGTTAAGTTAATCTTTGTAGTAGGGGATTATATTACGCTAGACAGAACATTTAATTTATTTTGGAAGTCTTCTAGACAAGTACGTACATGCAATGTAATAAAGACATTAAAATAATAATTGTGTTATGCAGCAACAGTGAGAGACGGAAAAGTGGATATGGAGAGGAGGTAGTTAATGGTGGGGGCGTCAATTACCGCAGTTAAAGAAAAGTTAATGAAAACTTCGATATGAAGCGCAGTATTATACAGTTCTTAGCATTGGTTGTAGAGGCCTGAGGATGAATTGGAGCGCAAATTTTGTGATGCGGTTCGTGGAGAAGATTGGAAAATATTTTAGGGTGGGAGGATGAGAAGGAAGTAAGTGGATACGACTAGTTCCTCTCCGATCCAAAGGAACAATGCTTTATAATTTGCTTACAGTTGTTTCTCGGTGAGACCAATCGCCTCTCGAAGTCTTTGCGGTCCCCCAACCTCCTCAGAGGACATTTCCAAGGGACAGGCTGAAACTCAGCGGGACGCAAGCCAGCTGACCACATCTACAGTGTCCCCGCCTTTAGGATTAGATTGATTGCCGAATTAGATATTCTGTGGTAGAATACCGTAGAGCTGAATTTGTAAATTGTTGTTATGATTAGCGGAGTAGCATATCGAGATTATTAGAGGAGCTGGGATGGCTGAATCATTTCCAGGGCGAAGGTTAAATTAGAGATTAAATATCTTGCTTAAATTGGAAGAACGTCTCTTTAGCAGTGATTTTGAAAATATATTATTAGTTATCATTGTTGTTAGTAGCAATCTCAGGTTATTTGCTGGCGGCACGGTGGTATCCAGGGAAATAAGGAGCCAACTCGATCGCGAGCTACTCTCTAGAGACTTCTCACACAATCTCGGACTAGTGCAAGGAATGGGGATTAATGCATAATGTAGACAGATGCGCAGTTTTGAAATTTTGGGCCGAAAGTACTGGCGACGGGTACATAAACTATGAAATACGAAGAGGGTTCAGTGCTAACTACCGCCAATCAACTTAAGTATTTGGAGGTAGTTCTAACACCACGCCTTTCATGGGTAGCACATATCAGGACAATAGGCGGATCTGTTTTCAAGGAAATCGGCATAATTTAACGGGTGGTGGGGAAACGCATTGAGAAAGTTAAAGAGAGGTGGTGTTATTTTACTCTTTTTAGGCCTCATTTGGAATATGCCGCAAGTATTTGGGATCCTTGGGAGAAAATTTGGCGAAAAGAATTAGACAGAGTTCAGAGAAAATCCGCCAGTTTCGTTGAAAATTGATATTTTAAGAACACAAATGTGACAGGTCTCTTAGGTGATTTAGGCTGGGAGCCACTTGAAATACAAAGAGAGATAGCGGGACAAACTTTTAGAAAGGTTCAGAACAAACGAGTTTAACGATGGCACTAAAGGAATTGTAATGGCCCCACATTACTTAGGTAGATCAGGCCACAAAGATAAAATAAGGGAGATATATTCCAGTAGAGATAGATACAAATACGCTTTCTTTCCCCGAACAAATCAGAAATTATACTAGTAAAGAACCGAAGACTTTTTAGAAATATTAAAAACATTTAATTTACAATTCGGAACAAAATTAAACATTGGAAGTATATCTTCAGGTGCATGTGTATGTTAGTTTGTAGTTTGTGTGTTTGCATGTGTGTGGGGCGTAAAGGTTTTTTAATTATTGCATATCATGTTTTGTTTGTGGACTGTATACATTTTTCGCTTTTGCATGCGGTTTTTTTTCTTAAATACGGGTGGTTCCCTAACACCCCCTGCCACACGCCCTTGCGGAGCCTTTCGGGTTATGAAGTCGATGTGGATGTAGATTACTTTACTACGGTAGGCGAGTTAAGTTCAATACAACTAGAGAGGTTGAGTGTAGAACAGAAGTATTTAAAATTCCATGGTATTCCTTGGTTCTGGGGTGCCATTTGTTTGTTCGAAGTATTTGAGTAGACGTAATATGGCTGGTGACCTAACATCATCTCCCACACCTCCTTACGAAGGCCTCTGGGGAAATGTTGAAAGTGGGTGTAGAAGAGTAAGTCACAATCACAAATCTTTTTAGTCTGTCATTTCTCATTCACTTATAGTCATGTATTGCCGTCGCGCATCCAGGTATTCATGGACTTTACCGTTATTAGAGATAATATGGTCCTAGAGAATGATCAAAAGAAAAATTTAGACGGAGAAGAGAGTGGATGACTAATGACGAAGTAAAAACAATTGTGTCAGAAGGAAATGTGTCGAGGTTAAATCCTATGAAGAGAGAAATGATGGGCATTTTTGAAAGATATTCGGTTACTAAAGATCGCAATGGAAGAGATATTTTTGGTAATCTGGGCAGAGGAGTAAGCAAGAGAAAAATCTCCTAATATGGCTTGAGGAATTGATGTAGGGCAAATTTAAGGAAGTCCACACGATACCTGCTGACTAATAGTTATTAGGCACCGTCAAAAAAATTTTTTTCTCTTTTCCATTGATGCTACATCTTGTGAATTTTCCAGTCCTCATTGAACCTTCAGCTAAAATTATGTAAATTGGAAGTTCTTCAAAACCATTCTTGTCGAGGTTTCCACCGGATTATCTTCTATATTGCTTTCGACGTTTCAACAGAACACTCGTTCATCATCTTCAAGGTTGAATGAAGCCGTTAAGATGATGAATTGGTCATCCTTTGAAGCGCCGGAAGCAATGCAGAGCATAACCTGGTGGAAACCCTGAGAAGAATCCATCACGAACACACATGTACGCCGAGAAAACATCAAATCCTTCAGCTCCAAAACAAACCCAACGGTAATCTGCATCATACCTTGGTGATTATTATCTCAGATGGACTATGGACTACGTATCATATTTCTAAGTGACTGCTAGGCTTACGACAGCGGACTGTGGAGTACGCACGCCTCCAGCGGTCATTGTCACAAAGAGAGTGGAAACAATAAAGTTCCCTTACACTGGTATGTTTCGCTTAATATGATAGGTTAACAACTTTAATAGTCTTGTCAATATTTAAGGAATCGCAGCAAACATCCTTGTTACCTATGGAGGACTGTAAAAAAAAAACTGCCGAATTGCTATTAATTCTGAAAAATGAAAGGAAAGAAGTCTCGGACGTGGTGTTTTTATTGATGTATAAACTTACGCCGTTAGTTTGAAAAAAATAATTACTATTACCGTTTGTCTGAATGGCATATGTTTGCTTAAATGACATAAAACATCGCAACTTTAGGAAACCATCTATTAATAAAAACTGGTTTCACACATAGGACCAATGTAAGTAATGAAACGGTAGTTATGGTGTTGCGGCAACACTATAACTAACGCTGTTTATTCGGCATTTCCAGACAAAAATGTGGAGAAGAGCGGAATGTTTTGAAGTACGGGAAAACGATACAACCGATCGGGGAATTATTGATGAGAACGAGTGTGTGTGAAGTTGTGAGACCAGTTCTTGAAAAGCGTAGTTGGTTATGTGCGTGGGCTCATAACATAAAGGGAACTGTAGTATTATATAACCAATTGCGTCGATATAAGTGGCACACGAGTAATAACCTCGGGCCACAATCCCTAGTGGTGGCTTTAGGGGTACCGTGTAGAAACTCTCTCTCTCCAGCGTGTTGCGATTAATAGAAGGATGCGACCATGTCAATTACCTTACCGTTTGTGTGGCGCCGAGCGGGAGGACGCGATACCGTGCCGAAGGTGGCCCCTCTTCCCCTCACCGCCATCTCCTCCACCGCCCTTGATCACTCTCGACGTTTTTCCGCACATGGAGAATCAAGTGACGGGATACGCGGCATGTTGTTAACACGGTAATTACGTGGTGGAAGCTATGGTGCTGCCGGAAATTATCTAAATTTTTCGACAAGTGACCTCTGTTTGAATCTAAGAAATATATGTCTTCCTCTTTTCTTCATATCATATGAAGAGATGTGAAACTCACAGCAGAAATAGATGCACTTTTAAAATGACAGAAAAACAATTTGTGAGTCTTCGGTTGAATTATGAGTTTAATGTAAATTTTATATTCCATGGAAACGTTTTTTATTTTAATCGGAAAATTTCCAAGCATAAAATTCCCAGTCGTGTTGCACGCATCTTATTTGTTTACTTGACCATTGACGCCATTTAGTCAAACAAAGTGACGGTCATTTTCGTCTCCATAGTTGTTTGATAACATTTGGAGCTAGGAGAATTCAAATAAACTTACAATTAATGTAAGTATTAATAATTTAATTGAGTGCGCTAAGTTCGTATGAAAGGTTTTTAGCAATATCCGTTCCCTCTCTACTAAATTGTTTAGGTCGCCTTCTTCCATGTAGAGCCATGTGTTATTTGCTTCGATGGAATATATATTTACTACTCGACTCGTGCGCGGGTTTATGCTATTTTAAACTCGTCACATCCACATCTTCGATATCATCTCATCCTATTATCAACAGCTTGGACACTTCACGCGTCACTCGCGGGCTGAACCCTCCCACCATTCTTCTCGCCCATTGCCACGACCCGTTCCCCGAGGGAGAGCGCTGAGCCAGCTTCTTATGGCTCGAGTCCTAAAATGCGTGCGGGAGTTCACCGTCCCGTTCGACGATGGCGCAGCGATCGAACAATCGAAATACTCGTTCCGAGGAGGAAAACCAATTAAGAGATGTTCAAAAGAGATGAAGCGGATATATTTAACCATCGCCCGACCGGCAGTTAGAGGTAACTCAAAATTGGAAGGGAATTGATGAGACACACACACAAATACGCACAAGCCTTTTACCGCTCGCGTAACGAACTGATGCTTACGCTCCGAATGGAGGAAACGAGTGTTATTGCCTTTGCGGTTCCAAGGGCGCACGCAGAGAAGCTCCGGGTGGTTATTTCACGCATTGCAAATGGTTCCCATTCGCCATGCCGGGCGTGCGGCCCTTTGTTGAGTGATGTTTACACTCCCTCTTCGTGGCGCTCTCGGCGTATAAGGGAGTAGCTGATGCTGGGCTAAAGAAGCGCGGCCGGGAGCTGGAATGGAAACTATGGGGGGGAGGGGGGCGGGAGTGGTTCGTTACTTTTGCCCCGAAGACTTTCGCGTGAGGATTTTAAGGGTTCTCTGGAGCGAGAAGAGACTGGGATTGACGTCATTGGAGTTGGAAGAAGGGTTCACGGGTCTTCGCGCGGCCCATTCCACCCCCTGCTATCCTCCCCAGAGCGATCATTTGCGCCCCTTGTTGTGACAATGACGTCGGGCAACGCTTCGAAGGGCCTTGGTTCCTTCCAATGAATCAACTTGTGACTAACCTCTTCTGAAGGCTTCGGCAGTGGGGGAAGGAGAGGAATGATGGCCGACTTAACATTCCCTCGCCGGAGCGCTTGCGGTGCGTCCTTATAGGTAAACACACACACATACTAGCCGTCCAAAAGAGACACGCAAATGCTCTCATTACTTACCCTTATTAGTTTTGAAGTTCGAAAAACTGGAGAGTGAAATAATGCGAGGGAAGCAAGTGAGATTAGATTTAAGAAGGTTCTGATTATATGTAATCGGAGGGAAGAGATTCAACGCAAATATTGCCTAAGTTTCAATTTCAAATGTTTATCAATTATTTTGTAAATAAGTTAAATTGGATTACATTTGTGGCTGAAACCGTCAATCCTTTTTCAAATATTTCTCACGACCCCTACTGATTGGTTAAGATACATGGATGATGGACAAAAAGGAGAATAAAGAGAAAACATTGTTCACGAAAACGGAAAACGTAAAGTCCATTGAAAAATCAAGGAAAAAATCAATGAGAATTGAAGGATTAAGGTATATGGAACAGACTCATAATACTTTTGAACAGTGTAGCACGTTATCAGAACCATTATTTATTATTTAATAAATCCATTGATCTAAAGAGCCATAGGATGGACAAATACTAAAGGAATCATCAAGTTCTGAAAGAACTAATTATGTTGAAATCAGATGCCAACAGGAATCTGCGTCAGCCAGAAAAGATAGCGTGGTGAAGGGTTGTTTGTTGGGTCGCCCCTGTCACAAACCCTAGCAAGGAATTTCTGTGTGGTTTGTTTTCAATCACGTAGTGAAGATTAAATTATAGATTAAACCTCCTGTAAACGTTAGAAGCGGGATACTTTAATGTTAATGTTGGAAATGTATTATTAACCTAATCGCCCTACGGTAGGAGATAAAATGAAAACTGTAGGATTTACAGACTTCAGATGTCATCATAACTACAAATTACCCGGTTAATTTGTAACGGATAATATTTTTAAAATTCTATGTGGCCTACGTAGCCTATATAGCCTCGTATAATGTTTTCATTGTTTTATCTAACGTCTAATCTGTTGTTTCTAGCAACTGGCATCGCTTGCGTAAGGAAATGACTTAAGCGTAGATAACGTAGTGAATGTATTTGAAGTTAGCGTTAAGTCAATTATTTTAAATATCTTCCATTTTTATTGGCAAGCAATACATAAGCAAAATTTAATTTTGATGTTACCTGGCTGGTGTGGAATCAATCCCTACCACCCCCCAGTGGTGGTTTGCCGTGTAACAGTGTAGATGCTATTTACTTCCTTTCTCTAGCCAGCTTGCTTACCCTTCTCCATTTAATTCACTTTAACCCCTTATCTCGTCCTTCTATAGACTCGTTTGCCAAACATCCTTTTTTACTACAGTCTTATAATATCCTAGAGCCTCCTAGTATGTACTATCTATTCGCTTTCCTCGCTTTTATTAATTTTACTCAACAATGGTCTCGTTTTTCCTTTCAATGCGTTCAATTTCACTTGCTTTTCTCTGCGGACATTTTACTTCTTCTATTGTCCTCCATACCAGTGACCCATAAGCTTTCAACCCACGCTTATCCTACTCTCTTTTCACGCATAGAGGAGAAAAATAAGAAAAGATTGTGTAGAACGCACATTCGATGGGATTGGATTTAACGAATGAATCCTTTGCTTTCAAACTACGCGGAGCTATTCGGACTGCAATTTTGCATGGAATTCCGATTTCCAAATAAGGTATTGAAGCTACGATGTATTCACGAATATGTTACGGTAAGCCATGTGTCACAATATTTTTGATTGCGTATTTGGCAGTCACTTCTTCTTTCTGAATGGAATCCTTTATTTATAAAACAGAGCTAGCAGTGTGAAAACTCCATGGAAACCTCTATAAGGTTTGCCCTTTGACGCCAATTCATTCGGAGCTTGAACATTTTGTAGTCCATTGAGATCTATAGTAGAAGGTTTTAATTAAGGAAATGGAAGCCTCTTGATTTGCATAATCAATCGTCACCGTTGAACATGAATTTTACAGGATTATACGTCACCTTATTGTAATCGAATCCACCTCCCAAAGAGAACATATGACCTGAAGTTGTTTATGACAATTTCATGTCACATTGGAACTGGCGTGAATATATTTTCTAAATTCGTGACGAGGATAAAAGTTATGTTCAAAGTTGTAAAATGGTAGTTTTCTGTGTTCCCAAAATCACTTCTCAGTCAGTTAAATCCAATATAACTTATATGATTACCTTTAGAAACCAAAGAACATCACCAAAATAAATTTCTTTCAATGAGGGTACACTCGGTTAAGCACTAAGAAAGAAATCGTGTAAATCCACCGCAGATGCTTCCACGAATGGGAAACGTAGGTGGTGGACTATTAGGTCAGAGACCATTGTGGTAAATTAACGATTTGAGCTTTAAAATTGTGAGAATTGGAATTTTTATATTAAAGTGTGTTTGCAATATTTATACCTCTGTTATTCACATTTGGCTAAGTCACTCTAGGAGTAGGGGCACCTCATCCTGGTTGGTTAGTTAGTGGCATTTCCGGCAATCCTAACTCTCTACTCTCACTTGCTAATGTAATAATATTTAAATAGACAAACTCTCGATGAGCTGAATATACTGCTAGCCGTGTTGTATATTTTCTGTTGGCTAAAGTATTAAATTTTCTGGTATAGCCTGGCTCCCTTCAGATTTTACAGTCATCAGCAAGGCTGCTGAAGCGGCAGCCACAAGTCGTATGCTTGCAGTGACGGTTAGGCGGGATCATAGTTGGCTTAGAATAGGAAATGAATGGGTTGAATCAGTTGCTTGAACATTTTTGTGGGTGTTTTTGAGGCTCTAGATGCTTATATTAGGGAACAGGGTCATTTTAGCAGAGTCTAAGGAATTATTGGAATGCGGAAATTGAAGATGTTGTGCCAAGGGATTTTTTAAGAAGGACCAAACCTTCCCCAGGTTTGGATTTGGAAGGAACTACCGGTGAAATTATATCGCTTTCGGATGTTAGTTCAGTTCAGGGGAAAAGTATAACAATTTTTTTATCCCTCTGCCGTATAAAAATATTCTCCCGTCTCATTTACGTATTGCAAAGAATTCCAACCCCACACTCAGGCGTTTTCTACCTCGAACTTCTTAATAGGTGCAGTCCGTCTAGCCGGGACTTCCCCAATCTTTGTCATCGTAGGTAATCTGCCCAGCAAATGTAGATTTTGAATGTGCCTCTCCTCTGGTTTTGCACTCTCTTCCTCTTTCCACCTCCTTCTTCAGCCTTCCACGGATCTCAAAAAGCAACGTTCTTTCTCTTCTGGCGCCATATTTAAAATGTCCTCACTCGTATTACGGTCTGTTCAAAGGGCAAACTACTGGCAAAGGATCCAAATGTTGCTGGCTGGCGAAGCTGATTTAAGAGGATACCTATCATATTCGGAACGACTCCTCTCCATACCTCTTCATGATTTGACGCTTTTCGTTCCACGTAGGTAAGGGTAGATTTGTTCTTTCCCAAGGACAATCTGGAATCATAATAGTAAGGAATCAAAGTAATAATAGACATTCAAGTCGGGGCAAGATTAAACGCTACGTAGACATAAAATATATTCGTAAGTGGATGTGTATATTAGTTGATGGTATATGTATTTGAATGCGTCCAAGCTATAAATGATTTTGCAAGAATATTTTTGCATACGCCTCTGTGCGTGTAGATTGGCATGAATTTGTTGGTTTTTTCGTTCGGGGTATTATATTGATGATGATGAAGTAATGTCTCGTAAACACCATCCGCAGATACTTCTGAATTGTTTTCATAATGAACGATCAGACGTTGTAGCGACGCCTATGGACTTACGTCACTGTTATGATGTGCCTTCATCCTAGTCTTGCAAAGTGTTAAGCTGTGAGGGCGATCAGTTTTTTCGAAGGAGTATAGTACTAGAAGCATGGTAGAATGTTGACCAGATTTAATTGGTGTTTGCTGTATTTTCATTGATTAGTAATGTCATAATGACCTCTTTTTCTATTTTAATGGCTACGCACTCTCAGGCAAATAGCGGTATCAAAAGCAAAGAAATGATTCAATTTAAAATATTTTGAGCGTTATTTCGAGCGAGGTTATCGTAAGTAATGTTAGCTTTGGAACTGAATTAGTACCCATGCATCCAGTAAAAGCCGGGTTGTTAAGTTTTAACTTAAATTGGCTAAAATTTAGCTATCAGTTTCGATCTTCTTCCGCAATATGGCTTGTCAGCCTGTTTGTCAAATTGAAACTTATTATTTTCTTCCTTTCCTTTGTATTCATTAGTGAAAAATCCCAATGCTTGAACCTCTCACTCATTATTATTCCAGTTAACTCTATAAGCAGCAGCTTGAAATTTCTCACTTTTAGCAACATGACTGTTGTACTTCCCCGTACCAAATACCTATTAAGATTTTTTGTTTTTTGATTGTTGCTCATTTGATGAGTCATTAAACCGTTTTTCTCGCACCCTTTTTTAGCAGTCCCTTAAAGTTGGAAAAATGGACATAAATTTATACTGATTTTGTGTGAGATATTTAAAGGCTAGAAATAAAACCGTTGGATTTATCCGTGTTTTAATGCCTTAACGTATGCCTTAACTCTGGACATTAAACAGTGGCATCCAATAACCGGATTAGTAAGCTAATGAAGCTATACATTTACCGTTAAGGATATAATCACGGTTGATTCATTTATGGTGGGATATTGAAAAAATCTGTTCAATTGAAAAATGCAGATTCGTTTTTCCGTTGTTGAAAAAATCCATCTAATTGTCAGTGGAATAAGAAGAAACAACAAATTATTTCATGCATCGCTTGATAATTATCGGTCGATGGAAATAGCACCGTACAACATCTGTATAATTTTTGTCCGTAATCTGTGTAATTACTGTCCAGTAAATCTCTGATTGAAATTTCTTTGCTTGGAAGGAGGCCCCTCTAGCAGTGATGTTGAAAATGTATTGTTACCCCCAGCGTACTGCGGTAGGAGAAATCTTGCTAATAAAATTAGAGAGATTAAGTGCAGAACAAGTAGATTTAAGATGTCATTTGTTGCAAGAACGGTAACCCGCTTACTGTATAGTTATTCTTATTTTTGGGACACACCTGAATTAGTTGAGATGGTCGGTTCATTAAATTGTTTAAACTACTGTGATGGATAAACGTGAGTAAAATAATGCTAAATTGTGGTAAACTTGATGATGGTAGGTCTGGCGTCTTTCCTCTATTTTGACAGACCTTATGAAGTGGGTATATACTCAAATAGGTTTGTTTTTGGAGCAGGTTGAAATCTCTTGGAAGGTTTACGGTCTGCCGGGAGAGATGCTGGTCCAGTTGTTTCTCTCGGGGTGATTATGTTTGTGATTATGGACGTGTTGTAAAGAGATCGGTCCAAACAAGAGACACGCGAAATTGTATGTGCACACACCACACGAAGGTTGGTTGGTCCATCGGGAAATCAGGCAAATATGCCATAATTTTTGGGACGCTCGTCGTCGAAACGAAAGGAAGGATGGGGAGTTTATTTAGGCGGAGGAGGTTGGTGGACGGTGACGGGGGATTAGAGGAGATAGAGTGGGCTAGTGGTCCACCGGGTGGCGGAGGTGCGGGGAGGGGCGTTGAGAGGCTGAGGAAAATGTGGAGAAGGTCGTCGTCATCTGGTGATTCGACCCCCATTATCATCCACCGCCGGTGCCGGAATCAACTCTTTCCCTTGCTATTCAATTCTCGGCGCCTAATTTGGCGGTGATGACTAATGTTGTGAAGGCATTTTCCATTAAATTGATTGCCGGGGCAGAGGAATGAATTGAGCCGCCGCGGTAGTCGCTACTGAAGTCAATCAGTCGGTGGGGTGATAATTTGGTTCTTCCTTTTATACATTTCCCCACCGAAGGAATTCAAATGGGCTTGAGATTGAAAAGGACTTGTTTTTCTCCCTAAAGTGCCCCAAAGGCAGTCGAAGAAACGAAAGCCTTTGACACTGATTCAATATTTAAGTGACGAAAAAATACCGTGGCATGTGGTTCGTTTGAAGTGGATATTTTTACGAGGTGACCTAATTTCGTTGGAAAAAAAAGGTTTCGGAATGAACGTTATTGGCTGAACTTCAAACTCCAATCCTATCCATTTCTTTGTGGATCGTATGCAATTATGTCTTCAAAGAGTTTGAGCTCTCTCGGATAGTTTAAAATTTCCTTGGGATCCATCGTTCCCAATTAATAGACTAAAAAAAGGAGATTTTAAGACTTCTAATGGTGAAATGTAGATATGAAGTTCTTCGAGAGGGATTTCAAGGAATATATACCTCAAGTTCCGCTCCGTATTCATTATCGACGCCATGGTGGCCAGTGGTAATGACCTACACTGGGGGAAGTAAGGTTGTTTCAGCGCTGACACATCTCTTCGGGAGGCTCTTGGAACCTCTCGCGAACGGGATGGGCGGGCGTGGTAATCGGCCGCTGCGTAGCGGGTACTCTTCTTACCTGGCCATGTTTCATTCCTTGCCGCTCTAGTTCCGTAGATCATCCGCGTTCATTCTGCTTAAATTAATGGAAAGACTTGAAATGTTTGATCAGTGCAACAAAATCAGCGTCGATATCCTTACTCTTCCCAAATGAAAACGGAGTGTACCGCATCCTCTCCGTGTCCGACTAAACTTGCTCCGCTTGTTGATAATGGTATGACTTACTACCATCGTCGACACGCAACAAAGTTTTATTTTTATGGTCATAAAAATTGTGGTAAGATTGGTTTAGTAAAATTTTTCAAATGTCATGAGATCAAGATCATGTGCTTAGATGTCAGTATCAAAGGCAAAAATCTAAGGTTTTCCACATCATTTCAAAAGGGTCGAGTACCAACCCATCTTCAAAGGACACTCACATTAAAAAGAGATGTTTCAGGCGTGAATAAAGGCACTCACAGAGTTGTGTCCTTTTACGTGTTATCTATCTTATTCTGTGTTCTATTGTTCCGTCCAAATTTTTCATATATATATATATATATATATATATATATATATATATATTTTTTTTTTTTTTTAGGTAATCTACCGGTTAAGGTAGGTTTTTGGATGGACCCAACTATCAAATAAACATTTTGTGACTCCCCACCTAGCAAACTAATCTATATCAGGTCCCTCTTCATCTCTGTGTACTTCTTTCCTCCCTTCATCTCGTCTAACATCCCTATCCTGTTCCTACCCTTACCTCGCTTGCCCAACATTCTTCCCTCTATTACCCTCTTCAACATTCCACTACCGCTCAATACGCCCTTCATCCATTTTTCCTGCCTCCATAGGATTTCTCTCAACAAACCCCTCTCCTCCCCCACCATTTCTAGTACTTCCTCATTTGTTTTCCTTTCGGTCCATTTCACCTTTTCCATTCTTCTCCACACCCACATTTCAAAAGCCTCCAATCTACGTCTATCCTCCTGCTTCAGCGACCACGTTTCCGCGCCGTACATAGCTACGCTCCATATCAGAGTTTTTACGAGTCTTGTCTTAACATCCCTACTCAACGTCCCCGTCATCAACTCCCTCCTCCTTGAGAAAGCCTCCTTGCCTAGCGCAATTCTTCTCCTTACGTCCCTACCACTTTGACCGTGTTGGTCCAAAACACTTCCGAGATATGTAAACTGTTCTACCTGCTCTATTTTTTCCCCTCCTATTTTAATATTTAGCTTAACCTTTTTCTTTCTGGAAAATCGCATAACCTTTGTTTTATTAATATTTATTCTCATCCCATATTTATCGCACTGAACCTCCAATTCACTCAACAATGCTTGCAACCCCTTGGCTGACTGAGCAACTAATGCTTGGTCATCAGCAAACCTAACCGATTTTACGAGTTCCCCTCCGACTTTCATTTCTAACTCCAGTTCTTCCCATGCCTCTTTAATCATTTCCTCTACATATACGTTGAACAGTACCGGTGACAATGGGCAACCCTGCCTTACACCTCTTCCTAACACTGCCCATCCGGACTCTCCGTTCCCCACTCGCACCTGAGCAGTCTGAGACATGTACAGGTTGCGGATCAGTCTCCTGTCCCTCCAATCCATTCCTATTTTCTGCAATACACGCATTAATTTTTCCCAATTCACTCTATCAAACGCTTTTTCGAAATCTACAAAACAGGCAAAAACGTCCTGATTGTATTCTATATTCCTCTCGACTAGTGATCTCATTACTGCAATGGCATCACGCGTACCTCTTCCTTTCCTGAACCCAAACTGATCATCCCCTAAGTAATCATTTGCCTTACTCTCTATCCTTTTGTTGATGATCCTGAGAATAACTTTAGCTGCGTGGGATATCAAACTTATTGTTCTGTAATCCTCACATGACGAAGCCTTTGCCTTTTTTGGAATAGGAACTAACACCGATCTCACAAAATCTTCCGGCCAGATTCCTTCCTCATAGATACTACGAATCAGTCCATATATGGCCTTCTTCCCACCTTTCCCTAACCATTTCAACATTTCTACAGGAATATTGTCCACCCCCACAGCCTTATTTGCTTTCATCTCCTTTAATGCCCTTTCTATTTCATCGTCGAGTATGCCTGGACCTAAGCTATCTTCTTCTACGTCATGTTCCTTTTCTATGTCTAACCTTGTCGGCCTAAGTTCTTTACCATACAGTGTTTCTATATATTCCTTCCATCTCTCTTGGATTTTTCCTGGTTCAACTATTATCTTACCCCATTTATCTTTAACTGTTATATATATATATATATATATATATATATATATATATATATATATATATATATAGATGATTTCTTCGAAGTAACACGGAAGTGTTGAATTAAAAAACTTAGACAGTAACACACAGTACGAGAACACGTAAAACGAACACTCACATTAATATCTTGATAATTTCGACAGACTCGAACTCCGTCTTCTTCGGAAGAGTCATATCTTATCTTCCGAAGAAGACGGAGTTCGAGTCCGTCGAAATGATCAAGATATTATTGTGAGTGTTCTTTTTATGTATTCTCGTACTGTGTGTTACTGTCTAAGTTTTATATATAAATATACATACATACATATATATATATATATATATATATATATATATATATATATATATATATATATAGTTTATAAAAGAGAGGCAAGAAATCGGGAAGTTAATTCATTACCACCGTGTGGATGTATGGTTAACCGTCGCTGGACGGCGATTCTCGGGAGAGAGTAACGGAGCAAGGGGAAAGAAATCGGAGAGGTAGATGTCTTCAAGCAAATTAAACGTCCATCGGAGACGACAAAGCACTCTGAGCCAATTTGCGCGGTTTGCTTGAGCATAAAGTCTGTCATCTAACGAAAGTGTTGTGAATGGGCCTTAACGGCAATGTCATCGGCGGACTTTGAGACACTTTAAAAGCGGACGGCGTGGATTCGCCTCTTCATTAGCCGATCGACAGCGGCCGTAACGGGGAAGGGGAGGTGAGGCGGAGAGGGGTGGGTGAGCGTTTGAAATGTAAATGATTTTAAATGAAATCCCGCGTCCAATCTGTTCTCCGACGTCCCCTCCTCTGAAATACCCTCTATCCCTCACGCCTGAACCACTGGACAGCGAGCCTTTGTCCTCCATTCATCGCCCCCGCAACCACGTTCGCCCCTTTTGTCTCGGAAGTTCATTGGCCGTTGCAACCGTAAACTGACGTCCGCCGACCGCCCAAAATGCAATCTTGTTGCGAAATAGTTTACTATCAGCATGGTGGTCGCCTGTCGGAGCAGGTATTTTTCCATTTCTTCTCCTCACTAATTTATCGTTTTATCCTGAGGTGACTATGGGTTACGAAATTTGCTGAAATTCTCGGTATCTATTTCAGAAAAAATATACGCATAAGTCTTCTTAGCGTTGAATTTAATACAGATGACCGTTTACATTCGTCTGACGTATTGTTTCCGTTTTTTTTTAAGAATAAACTTTTGAATGCGCACAGCAGTCACCTGTACAACAACAAATCCACCACTGCATTAGAATCCCAATGTTTTTAGATGAATATATAGAAATAAATCGTTCGTAATATATTGTTATGAATCCTTCTTGACCAAAGTTTCCCTGGGAAATTGAAAGTGTTAGTTTCAGCACTCGAAACGCTTCTGGTAAGGACATCACCGATGCATTACACCTATATTAATTCCGTAGACCATTTGTTGAAGTGCGAGTCGGAAATTCATTGCGTTAAACTCTCCATTTCTCATATCATATTTCTCATATCAAGAAACTGCGGGAGATGCCGTGACAATAACTTTTGACGGAGTCATCCGCTAATATATCCGACGGATAATCCGCGGAGTAATCCGCTAATTAAAATGCAACAATAGCAGAGTGTAAAAATGATTCACCTTGACCGGGATTCGAACTCGGATTCCTCGATGTCCGGCCGAATATTTTAACCACTTAAACTATCGAAGCGTCCTACAGGTATTACACTCCGAAATTTTGGGGGCTTTAAAGGAACAAGATGTTGTAACGAAATATCGTACCTACTATGTCACAGCCATATGTATTCGTGCGCTATGCGGTTTCAAATCCAGTTTAAGGGGAATGATTTTAACACTCTGAAATCGTTGTATTGCATTGAATATTAGCGGATGATTCCGTCATAAGTTACTGCCACGATATCTCCCAAAGTTTCTTGGCATTTTTTAAAGTTAATACATCCTTATTGTTGAAAGTTGGCTTTAACCTCGTGAACTGTGGCGCTTCGCGCACCGCTATGAATGCCTGTGACATAATATGTATCGTACGATATTTCGCCACAACATCTTGTTTCTTTAAAGCCCCAAAAATTTCGAAGTGTAAGAGGACGCCTTGATAGGTTAAATTGCTAAAGCACTCGACCGGGCATTTGAGGGATCCGGGTTCGAATTCCGGTCAAGGCGAATGATCTCCGTTACTGATAAATTTGTCCCTCGGCAATGGTAGTGTGTTCCTCATCCTTCTTCACTTCCTAAAGAAGCTTGGTGTACTTTATTTATGTATTTATTTAATTTATAAATAACCTGTAAGCCATCGCCAGGGTGTGTGGCATGGGTTGAATACCCACCAGAATAATTTGACCCGAATATGACCCTACCGCGGTCGAATTACTAGTAGTTACTCGTTTTTAATCCTACTTACTCGTATTAATTAGTTAACACTGGATAAGGTGAACTCCTATATCAGTATCAATATGTCACCATGGCGACCCAGTGAACTTGTGGTATTTTTTATTTCATGAGCGTCTGTTTTCTCTTTTCTGAGGCACCTTTCACGCGAAATTTTCTGTTTCCGTGAGTTTGGAGTGACATTCCGTGGAATACTCATAATGTCATCTGTCCTCACCTTTTCGGCCGGGAAAGCGTGCGTGCTCTGCGCTCAGCGAATACCTCTATTCCTTCACCATTCGTCTTTCTTAGTTTTTTTGCCAGTCATTGTGAGTTCCGTGTTCCCATTCAATATGACCCCAGTATGACTGGATTCAGAGTTACCCTCCGAGTACAGCGCATATAACACGATGCAGAAAGAAAGCATTGTGCCAACAAGATGCATTGTCTGATATTCGGTCGGATACTTCACTGGAAACTGGAGGTGTGAGTTCAATTGAAATGGCGTGTGAGGATCAATCCTTGTTTCAATCTACGCCCAACTTGTCTGTCACCTGGGACCCATTTTTCATAGCAACGAATAAATTTCAAGTTTTCGTAACGCCCTCATACATAGCCTTCTATCAAGAGTGAGTCTTTTTGAACGTGTTACATAGGCATCTATACTTCACAGGACATGAGATGTGATGTTGCATTGATTTTATCCTCGTTGGATAATGGCGTTTGGCTGTGACTAACTGGTCGCTACTCTCTATTAATACTACTAACACTACTCGCTTAATGGGGTCCTAAATAGGAAGCCTAACAGGAAAATTTACTTGTTTAAAGAATGCGACTGCAGTGGCCTGAAGTGCCTGCTACAGAATCAATTTAGAAATGTTAAGATGGGTAGTAATCACCGAAATATTGAGGAGATGTGGAATCACTTCCTCGAGATCACCCGCTTACCAGTCAACAAGTTCATCTACCGTATATTTATAAAAAAGATAACTAGGAACCTAGATGGTACAACGGACCAAAGGAACCTAGATGTCAGAAAGGTATTACGACGTCAAAGGTTATGTCACGCCAAGATGAGAATTATTAGGGATGATATCGTTGTATAGATTGTAGCGACAAAAATAATGAGATCACTTATGATTACAGGATATCTAGGGCGAATGCCAAGAATGTATTTTGGAATGCTTTAAGTGAATTCAAAAGAAAAAGATTAGAGAATAATTTGAAAGATAACCCGAAAGTATTTTGATCATACGTCAGAGAAGTTCAAATAAATATGTTAACTGTTAATTCACTCAACAATGATAAAGACGAAGGAGTAACCAGCAGTTTGGAAAAGACTGACTTACTAAGATCCTTCTTTCATAACCTCTTCGACAATATCTCACCGAATGCCTCCGATAGCTTACCAAATCGTCCCGGTCAATCGATGCCTGAAATTGAAATATAACACAAGCCAACAGTGGTTTTGGTGCCGGAGCTTTTAATGCTGATTTAAATAACAATTGGGGTGCTGAATCCAATTATGACACTAGTTTTTTCCTATCAGCTATAGTTTTCAAGATATAGATATGTTGTTACTTACGTAAAAAAATCTTCTACATGATGATATGGGAATATTATATTAATAATTATATTATAATATAATGGAATAGAACGTTTACCGAAACATATTGAGCCTAATAAATCCTCCGGGTCCGATGAAATAACTCTTCGTATCCTTAAGGATTTAACTTTGGAAATTACGTCGTATCTATAAATAATATTAGGAAGTCGCTGGTAAATCACAAGGTCCCCAGAGATTGGAAAACGACTAACGTAACATTAATATTTACAAACGACGACATGGAGGAACAGGGCAATTGTAGACCTATTTCACTCACATCCATTTCGTGCAAGGTTATGGAACATATAGCTTCTAGTTTGATCGTGGGACACATCGATAATCAGAAGTTATTAATGACAATCCAGCACGGTTTCCGAAAGGGTAGATCCGGCGAGACCCAATTTGCGCTTTTTGTTCATGATATTCTTAATTTGGGAGGGATCAATGTTCAAGTGGACGTGATGTTGCTAGATTTTAAGAAATCCCTCGACAAAGCACCCCATAGTAAACTACTCGCAAAGCTAGAAGAATATGGCAGAGGTAAAAATATCCGGAGTTCGATTAAAGAATATTTGAAGGCCGGGTACAAACATTAGTCATAGACGGGGTTAGATCAAATTCAGTAGAGTTTATTTCAGGTGCTCCCCTGAGAAGTGTCATCGGACCTTTTTATTCCTTCTTTACGTTAACGACATTGACTCCGTACTCACTAGTATGATACGTTTATTTCCCGACGATGCAGAAGTTTACCCTGATATCCGTGATCCTGAGGAAACAGCAGCTTTGCCAGTTGACCTTAATGGAAACATGCGACACTTGGCAATTAGAATTAAACTTAAAAATGCGCGTAGTCATAAACTTTTGGAAAAAGAGCAATTATTTACCGAACGCCTACTGCTTTGGGAACACCGAAATGGAATGTGTAAATTCAATTAAATACCTAGGCGCTACCCTCACGATCTCTCCTTGGTGAAACACATACGGAGCATATGTGAAAAATATGAAAAAAAATATTAGGATTTATTAGCGGAGTACTAGGTAAATGTGATGAAAAGGTCAAAGAGAAATGTTATGTCATGTTTAGGCCTCATTTAAAATATGCTGCTAGTATATGGGATCCGCACGAAGTTGGATTAATTCCCGAATATGATCGCGTGCTGCATAGAGGAGCTAGATTTGTAAAACGTTGTTATGATAAACTTAGTAGCGTATCCAAAATATTAGAGCAGCTAGGCTGAGATTCACTCACGGAGCGAAGGTTAAATTACAGACTGAAACTCTTGCATAAATTGGGAGGTCTCTATAGCAGTGATGTTGAAAATGTATTACTATCCCCATCGTATTATGGTAGGAGAGATCATGCTAGTAAAATTAGAGAGATTTAGTGAAAAACAGATGCATTCAAAATGTCGTTTTTTCCACGAACGATAGGGGATCATGATAACATTATTCGACCGCGGTAGTGGGGCTCGGGTAAAATTTAGTCTGGTTTTGTTCACCCCCTGCCACAAACCCTATCGGTGGCTTATAGGGTACATAAAAAATAAATAAATAAATCTTTTGCCAGATATTGGGGAAGAAGTAAGCGTTTGTCTAAATATCCACATTATTAACGTATTGTGTGCAAATTATGAGAGGTTAATTAAAAAAGCTACGGACTAAATAGGAGTATTTATATGTGAGGCGGACCAGCTGGTAGATGTAAACCCAATTTTACCCACGTACTAACCGTCAAACAGTGAGTAAATTTATCAAGTATATTGTTTAATTCCAAAAATATTTTTCACCATTTCCGTTGTGACTGTACCAATTAAAATTCATCAAAATATTTTGATAATATTCCAAATCGTTTTGCTCTAAATTTCTGGTTTATTTTTTCAGCAGAAGTCGATCCAATTCATATATTAGGCTTTCAAAGAGACCTCTCTAAGTATCATTCAAAAAATATGTTTATTATTGTGAAGGTAATGTTTCCAATGCTTTTCTACTCATGGAATGCTAAATGATAGTAGGAGTAGTTTTTTTGGGGATTTAATTGTTTTTTCCTTTCCAATCCAGATTTTTTGACTAATACTTGTTCGTCTTATGAAAATCGCTGAGGAAATTCAAGTGCTTGGCTTGATAGGCCCTTTTAATTAAGTTTCCGTCCATCAGTCTTTGTCATAAAAAATACCAGTAATCTACCCGAAGGTTTGGGGAATAGTTAAGAAACCACCGAAAACAACATACAGAATGCCTATCGTAATGCTAAACGTAAATGCTAATGAACAGGAGAGCCGTTTTTTATCTCATTAAATCCGCACCAGAAGCAGTGATCACAAGCTTACCCTGGCCCACGAAGTAGAGACACAACCAAGATGAGATGAATACCTTGTGAGGTGTAGAGCAAGTTAAAAGTGATGCATTGAGGCGAAAAAGATCGGAAAAGTGCATGGAAGTCCGACTCCATATATCTGTCAGAAAGTTTCACATCAAACGAGTTAAACTAAAGGAATTATTATGATCCCACATTATTTAGGTAGCTCAGACCACAAAGATAAGATGGAGGATATATATTCCACCACAAATATATACAAATACTCGTTCTTTCCCCAGACAATCAGGAATAATAATACTAAGAAACCAATGTCACTATAGAAACATTTAAACCATTCAATTTACAAATCACAACAAAATTAAACGTTGCGTAGGCAGAAGGTATATTTGTGGATGAATGCGTGTGTTAGTTGATAGCGTATGTATTTACATGCGGGTAAGTTAAAAAGGTTTTGTCATGAATATATACGCCCTATGGGTGTAGATTTGCATGAATTTGTTGGTTTTGCATGTGGTATTATTCTCTTTTACGGGTGGCGACCTAACACTCCCGCCACATGCCCTTGCTGCGGCTTGCGGAGTATTATGTAAATGTAGATGAATAGTGATAAGGTGTGGCTAAAGAATAGGGCCATATTAGAAACTAGCTAGAAGTAGGGCTTTGAGTTAACTCGCGCGCATTAACCCCACCTGAAATTTGCACATTATTGCTTTTTTTCGTCATAAAACGTGTACCGTTGGGCGTTTGTTGTCTCAGCTGCTCTCTTGGGAGATACTTTGAACTACCCGTAATCCGTAGCATTAGTTAAGGTGCAGATGCTCACCAGGGCAAGCCTCGAGCGTATAGAATATACCTGCGAACGTCATATTCGTTCTCTTTTTGATGATTATTTCTTCAAAAATGATTCAAAAAACCTCTTTTAATTATAAAATTATGATTAGAAAATTCTACGTGCAATTTATCATGCGAGATGCAACATTTCCATATTTTGTGGTCGGTCTATTTATAAAAGGAATATGAGAAATAGACCGAGTGTTTACTCGCATTGGAATGTAAATGGGACCCTCAATAATAATTCGATGGAAATGGAATGCTTACGCATTTGTGTACAGGGCAAAAATGGCAGTGTAAGGGCAAACCTATGGAAAAAAATAGACAATATTTGGCTTTGAAGAATGAGAGACATTGGTCTGGTCCCACTAATCACCCGTCATTAATCCCCATTCACTTGATTGGTAATAATTTCCCATGATCGGTTCAATATTAATGTTGATAATCAAGCGGAATTGCTGCTGCCCGATCCGAGATGCGCATTCCGTTCCCCAATAGCATGATAATATGAGAACTGACTGCTCTTTATTTTCTTTTTTTGAGAGTGAAGTCAAATCGGGAAATGCGAGAAAACGAAAACTTGCTTGTCGTTCGTGAAAAGTCGCCTTATTATGCGAATTAGCTTTCTGACGAATGCAATTAAAGTATTGGAGATTACTTAGCCAAAGAACCTCATCTGGACCTAAAATGTTAATTTAATGCCTTCTACACCAGAATTGAGTGTGCACATCAATTTACTGCCGATAGGGGAAATTGTTGGCTTTTATCCGAAAGATTAGATGTAATCTAAGTCCATTAATCGATTGCGTGGTTTCCGTATATATAATCGATTGCCGTGCCGACCGAATTTCCCATCTGCCGTGGGAAGAAGGCACAGTTGATTATATTGGAGTTTCGATAGAGGGATTGATCAACACTGCGCTCATAATTTATGCACTCAACCTCACAGACCCATTCCACCCCACCCTGTGTTGGCTGGTGGACAGGAGGGGAGGCGAATCAGTCTAGAGCCCCCTCAGGATGAAGTTGCACTAAGTTGCCATTTTCAGTCGACATTGGCTGTCCGCACCAAGCCCTGAGTAAAATAACTATGCAATGGATTTTTATGCCTTTTTGTTTCTCTCGAAAACCTGCTTCAAGTCATCCTTCTATTTACATTAAAATACTATTTATAGTGGAGTACCTTGAATAAGGAGCTTTCCTCGGTAAAGAGGGTGTTAAAATTAACTGAATTTGTAAATTTTACAGATTGATAAGTCATTTCCAGTGTTATAACATGTAGAACTCTATACTGTAAAATTATTAAATTATTTGAATGTTCAGAGATACATTTACTGGGATCGTGTTGGTGTGGTGACTTGTCTACAGGCTTCCAAACGTCAGGTGATTCGAATACCAGAGCTGTTTGGATTTTTCAGAATCATCCATGATATATGATTGGGCGTCATGCGAGAGCGCTTTAAATTGAGATGCTCCGTATGGTATCGGATGGTGCATTTAATCGTGGTCCCCTCTGATTCTTTCGTTAAGTTCAGACTAACGTTATGCCTCGCGTTTCTCTCTGCCCTCCTTACCAAGTTAACTGAAAATCCTGCCCCTACAAAATTACACCATCTAGTATCCCTCTCAGCTCTCGATCTGTAACAACTACTGCTACTACTAAAAAGATACGTTTCAGGCGTGATATGGTGTAATATCATGATTAATTAAAATTGGCAATTTTCCACAAAATAAAATTTTATTGATATGACCGGTTTCAATGTAACTATATCTTCTGGTAACAGTAGTTTCTCATTGTCTACTATTGCTGAAAATTAAGTAAGGGGAGGGTAGTGGAAAATGGGGGAAAGAGGGAGGGGAGGTGGAACGTGGGCCACGTGGGTGACATATGAGAGGGGAGAAAGGGTACTGGTGAGGAGAAAGGGGGGGGGAATTAACACAGTCCGGGAAAACCTGCTACTACGATACTTTAGTAAATCGACAGCAAAGTACACAACTTATGTTCGGCATATTTTACATTGGTGTAGGTAAGTAATTTTGAATAAAATCTGCTATGTCAAATGATGAATTTGGTTATTGATTTTCTAGTCTCAAAGGGAAACCTCGCGATAAACTGGAGAGAAAGTCGCATTGGCGCTCGTTAGATAATCCTGTTAAGAGCATGTGGATACTAGACGACAGCGGTAGAATATCATCTGAATGTAGGGTTGCGGCTAAGCTGCATTTGGACCTGGTGAAATGGCAAAAATTATGTCGGAAATGAAAGCGTAAATGGAGCTAATTTGGTAGATTTTTGAAAAGAATGGTCTCTGACTCCGGTGAAAATTTATGTCTAAAAGAGGTTTTCGTGAAAGTGAATGATGATGACTGGTGAATTGAATAATTGAAAGATTTTGTGACTGGAAATAAAGAGGTTTGGAAGAGCATGGTTGCTTCTAAAAGTTAGGCCGAGAGAGAGCAAATGGTTTAAAAAAATGAATAAAGAACCCTACAGAGTCATAAAAGGAATCAAAGGAGGAATGCATATGGTGAAAGGCGTGAAAATGCAGAACAATTTTGAGCACAATAAGAATCTGCTTCGGAAATGTGTAAAAAAAACGGAAGGCAAGGAGAGTGTAAAGGAAAAAAAAGCAATGAAAAATATAAGTGTGGACCGAGATGAATAAAGGCTGAGGGACTGTTGGAAAGAGCAATTTGGAAATTTGAGTAACAGCGGTGCAGAGCAGTTGCATGGGACAAATGCACTGGGTGGGAGAAATGACTGCACGCAAGTTGGAACACACAACTAAAAATGAAGTTACTATTATAATTTTTGTTATTCTACCAGGGAAAGTAGGTTTTGATGGGCACTGCTTATACAATTTCTCCCAACCAAAGATGTTGCATTAATGGCAGTTTCAAAAATCAAAAAGTTAAAGAGCTAGATCGTAGGTTTCTTGAGTTTAAATGATAATGTGTAATTGCAAATTATTTGATACGTTTGTGCAGATTATTCAATAAATATTTAAAATTTCATTTATCCATAAAATTAGAATCTGTAATAATTTTAACTTGGCCTAAATGAATAAGTGGAAAGAGTAATCGCAAGGTTTTTAGGGCAGATAACATAGGTGGTGTTATGTAAGATGACGAATTGAAATGTACCTTTGTGCATTTAAGTGTCCACCCAAAATCTGCCTTCAGCGGTAGAATATCAGTAGTAATATTTTTTAGCATACCGTGGAAAGGGTTTGGTAAAATGTCTGCCGAAAGAATACGGCACGTAATATTCGATGGTGTCCGAGGACTGGAATTCGGCTTTATGCCTAGTAACACCTAGTAACACAAACCAACTCTTTTCACTGAAGCAATTGCCCTAGAAAATCAATGGATGTGAAAAGGGAAATGTATTTCATTTGTCGATTTGGATAAAGGACGAGACAGGGTAAATTGGAAAAGTTGTGGAGTGTTTTGAGAGTTATGGAGTGAAATAAAAATAAATTGAAGACTATAAAAGGATTCCTGAATATAGTGATGCAAGGGTAAGAGTTAATGGGACTTCGGGTGGCAGTTTGAAATAAGTAACAATGCAGAGAACAGACAGTTGCACAAGGACAACGTAGCTTCAATATTCCATCCAATATCTTTTTGGATATGTGTGTGAGAGGTGGATACCTTATACGTAATGTTTTAGGTTTTAAATTCATGCGTTCCTGTTTGCGATGAAGGAGTGGATTTCCAGGAGAATGCTTGTGGGGTCTGGAAGGACTTGTTAGGAGGGCGGAAAATGTGTTTGAAGGCAAATTCATCAATGCACAGGTATTTAATGTACGATTATATGAATTTCTAGAAAAGTCGTATCATGAGTGAAAGGGGGTAAGCAAAAGAACAAATGGATTGACGAAATGTGAAAATGTAATGTGAATACTGGCAGGTTCAAGGTAGAGTACATGTGAGAGCAAAGATAGCTGGCAAGTGCATGAAAAAATATATTTGCCTTGCAACGTAAAATTATAAGTGAATGAATTTTACTTATCTCCAATTTATTGTACGGGAATGGAATTAGCCATGCTCTGGTAAAAACTAACATTTTCAAAACATTCTTGGTAAAATGGTAAAAGTGTCGAATTCTATGAATTCTAAATTCGATGCGATTTTAAGGAAAAGCCTTGAATGCGATTAAATACTTTTCGGTGAGTCTCCATGGCACCAATTGTTTTTCTAGTTTTGAGGCCAGCTCATGTTGACATGGCATAGATATGAGCCAAAGCTCTAGCAGGACTGACTGTGGTGATGCACGTGGCAGGCGCGGAAAGAAAGCAAACATTTGCAAAAAATTCCCAGTCAGTTTTCAATGGCTTGGGAAAAAATTTAAGCTAAACGACATGTTGTTCGTTTACTAAAAAAAGGGAATTTCGGGATCTAGAGTACGAGTGACCGCCACAAAGCCAAAGGAGGATCTTTCCACGCGATTGTGGCGTTAAAAAAAGTACGCATGACTCTCGGAGAGTACATTTCTGCTGGAAAAAAATCCAGCACTCTTCGCCACTCGTGAGGAGGAATGGTAACGTTCGTCCATTTCTTCCTTTCATTTAACTTATGTTTTTATCGCCGCGGTGGATAATTCTCTGGCGGCGTGACGTGACGGGACATTTGTCGGAACCCTTTCATTTAACATTCAAGCTAAGATTTTATAGATTTTAATTTTTCTGTACTGGTCATTGCCTGCATATATAGCGTTCATGTACAAATTTTGGCACTCCGGATCCGTAGCCGTTGCAAGAAATGGACAATTTAAATCAAGCTTGAAGCACATTGCTTAGTCGCATATGGTTCCAATTGATGTGAAAAAGTTTCAAATTATAATTGGAATTATTTAATAAAATTTATAGAATGTGTGAATTAACTCAGGAAATTATGCGTTCAACTACTGCCCGGAGGATCTTGGTTCGATTCCCGGGCAAGCCTCTCACGACATCCTCACCCCCACTTAAGCTGTATGATTTTTTCGAGTTGCGGATCTTCCAAGGAAACTATAACCAGAACAGGGAAAGGAACTCTCCCCCTACCCTAGCCTGCTTATGTGTGGATTTCACACGACGTCGTGCTTAGTACTTGGTGAACCCTACCATCACCTGCCAAACTGACCTTCGTGGTAATTACTTTGTTTATTGTTTAAGCACTTCATTGGTTATCTCAAATTTTTTTCCCAAAACCCAAGTGCCATCGAGCGTATCCTTTAATTGTATTATTAGGAAGTTTGCGCATAAAACGAATATCACGAGTAACGTTCTCCGTATTAAATTTACCTTTCAATATTTCTCAATAGCCTTATTGGGTATCAGATTGCAAATGGGCACTTCTATTATGAACGCTCATGGACAGAAAAAGTAAGAAACCGCATTAGAGGGCTATAGAAAATCCAAAACCATGTTTTATGATATTGATCTGTAGGTTTTCGAGAGGTTTCGTTGCTGCATTCATACATTTTTTAGATCTTCATCTCATACGAGACGTTGTTCCCGGAAAAAGTATGAATACAACAGCTTATTGATGATAGAGAGCACAGCTAATGGAGGCTCAGAATATCAATACCGAATGGTAGTTTTCAGTATATGATATACACCTTATTGTTTTATTTTCTTTCTAAATATATTCCCTATCCACTTGATCTTTAATCTTCCATTTTTCTCCTCCAAGGGAGCTTTCCCCGAGCAAGTATCACTTCCTTATTTTTACTCTATGATCAGATAATTTTCTCTAACCTTCTGCTACATGAATCTCACATGTTTTTATTTTACTCGCGTACCCAATCTCTCTCCTCATGAAAGTCATGTAATGATAAACTTTTTATCAAAGCCATAACGTATCCCTTGTAATTGTGGATTTGTAGAGTTCCGCTAGTCAATTGTATTCTTTTCGAAAAATTTTTCTCGCAAACCATTTCATCTCCTGATGAACTTCGTAACTCATTATTATAAGGCCCTTTGAAAACAAATGAACTATGAACAGGAAAAGTTTTAAGACTTTCGACTAAGACTTTTAATGTGACATTGCCCTTTCGTGAGAACTCCACCCCTTGCGTGTTCTTATTTGTGGGCATTCAAACCCATAATTCTCCCATGGTTTCATAAATACGATAGCAGCGATCTTGATTCTGGGGTTTGTTGCTTGAGCTTCATTATTCAATCATCTTTGGATGGGAAGTCATTGTTTGGAAAATAAAGTTATTTCAATATCTTCAAATAATCTCTTGGTGCTTGAGAGATACAAAGGCACCAACGTAACCTCGCATCAGTTATGGGAGTTTTCTTCGACAGATGAGACAGGATCGGAAAGTATTACTCTGGGAAATTCTAGAGCGTCTTTAAATAAACTCAGGGACGTCGACGTGGGGACCCCGTTTATTAGGCACCTTTGCATTCAGGCTGCCTACGTCTGTGAGTTGAGTGAAGAGGAAAATGTGAAACGGTGTAAAAGTTAATCGAGCACCTTGAGGTTAAAAAGAAATGAAAGGCACTTTCATGGGAGGGCTATGAATTTGATTCGCCATCCAAACAACTTCGAGAATTGGATCCTCTGTCCTGAATGAGAAGCATGTATCTTTTCTTAAATTGTGACGACGAAGAACTTAAATACGTTCTTTCAGCTGAAACCAGAATAGAATTCATCTACTTACAAGCGAGAAATGGACGGTTGGCAGGAGTTTTCGGGCGCTTGCCTCTAGATACTAAACTCGCCGTAGAGAAATTTCATTTCTTAAGCGCATTGGTGGAGTCGGTAAAGGTAGGGTGGGAAGAGCAATTACGTTCGTCGGGAAGAGCAATTACGTTCGTCTGTCCAAAATGTCAAAATTTTGTGGCATCATGGTTTTAGGTCACGATTGGAAAATGAAGTTTATGAATAAATAATATTTAACATGGTATTTAATAGTATTTCCTTTCTCTAAATTTACTCCCTTTTGTTGCGTCCCATTCAAGAGCGAAGCATTATTATTTACAAGTAAATACAATAATATTACCATAATATAATACTGTACTGTTACATTTTTAAATACGCCCTTGTGATTTTAACTCTTTATTAACCACGTGGTGATATCTGATAAGTGTGACAAGAGCACGGGCATCTCACTATTAACTTCATTTCCTAAAGCCTTCACATATGAAAAGAATTTTCTCTGCTCATGCAGAATATTCTAATCATTAGGCAATCGCCTATTTCAAGTGGTCATTAGAGAATAGGTTTTGATTATTAAGAACGCCAAATGAAACTTCCCCTTCCCTTTTTCAAATATTAAACAACTTGGCGTCAAGTTAAACAATTCCAGACTAAATCTTATATTGAACGTCTTCCATTTCGCCAGTTTGTCTTCAATTTTGCCAGGAATTTTTAGGGGGTTTTGACGTCGATTATTGTTATCAGACAAACTGCTAGCTGATTTGCATACGAGGGTCATCCGGAAAGTAGTACCCGTTCGTGAAATAAAGACACAAAAGTAAATATTAACAAACATAAAAAATTTTATTTGAAAGAGGATACTTTAAACTACTTCTCAACATAATCTCCAAGCAAATTAAGGCATTTGTCATAACGTGTGACAAGTTTCTGTATTCCTGCTGCATAGTCCTTCGCCGCCAGCTCATTGAGATACAGTGTCACTCCTTCTTTAAGTTCTTCATCGCTGTCAAATTTTTTTTCCTGCCAAAAAGTCTTTAAGCTTTGTAAAGAGATGAAAATCTGAAGGGGCCAAGTCCGGGCTATACGGTGGATGGTCGAAAGTTTCCCATTTGAATTGCTGCAAAAGTTTTTGTGTTATCCCAGCTGCATGAGGCCTGGCATTGTCATGAACGAGAATGACACCAGTAGACAATAGACCTCGCCGCCGATTTTGTATTGCCCGCCGTAATTTCTTTAATGTTTCACAATACGCATTGGCATTAATAGTGTCTCCACGGGCCATAAAATCAATAAGCAATACACCTCGTCGATCCCAGAAAATGGTTGCCATGAGTTTCCTGGTGGACAGAACTGTCTTGAATTTTTTTGGTTTGTTTGGTGAATGAGCATGATGCCACTCCATTGACTGTCGTTTACTCTCAGGTGATGCATAACAAACCCATGTTTCGTCACCAGTAATTATGCGAGTCAAGAAAGAGTCTCCTTCATCAGAATAACGTCCCAAAAACGTCAGTGCTGCAGCCATACGTATTAATTCTCTGTTTTCTTCTCTTTCGGCAGGTAAATGCATGCAACGAGTCCTTCCGTTGTAGGTTCCTGGATACCCATGGTGACCATTTGCCGATGGCTGCCACCGCTGGTAAATATTATCAAAAAAATGCTAGAGTGTACTTAGTCCATTCAAACGACGGAGAAATAAAGAGAAAATTAGAGGGGAAGCCCTTTAAGCAATGTACTTTCATGGTTTGTATAAGAAGCATCGGGAAAAGTTTCAGAAAAATAGATATATTCGGATATTGCTAAAAGGCCTCGAAAGTCTTTAAATTATACGAGTATCCCTTGAGCGTCTATACAGTTTTTCCTGCGGTTTTTCACGAGTCGAAGACTCCATTATAGACGAATTTGAAAGGTCCTTTAGGCTATGCGTGCAAGCTTTTTCCACGGCACGGTCCGATTGTGTTGTCCTTTGAGGGAGAATTTCACTTTTGGGAATAGAAAATAGTCTGCTGGGGCCAAATCGGGACTCTGAGGGGGTTGAGGAATCGTCACCGTTTGTTGCCAGGTAGTCAGTTACCTTGGGGCAGGTGTAACTGGGTGCCTTCGGGTCGAGTTTAGCACGGATGTTTCGCATCGCCAAATTTTCAGTGATAATGATGTGCACTGTCATCTTATAAACGATAATACGATCTGCTATCACGCGCACACTTGGCTGAGACGGCGGTCGCGACGGTCTGAATTGAGCACGCATTCACACGACAGGAATAAATTGTTTCCGTAACTTTTTATACTAACCTTGTAAGCAGAAAATCCTAGGAATCTTACTTACTGAATTGACTTAGGCGGAAACGTCATCAAATTTTGGTTGCAGGCCGCATTCATTGAAAAGTAAAATAATGACATTATTAAATGATTAAAAAGCAATAATTATGGTAATCATATTCAAGAAGATGCAGAAACCTTGAACACATTGAATGTGCAAAGGAGTTATCCTTTTTTGTTAGCGAGATATGACACACATGTTCAGAACAAAAATAAAATTTTCAAGGCGTATGTAAGGGCTATCTCCAACTTCGTAGCTTCAACTCAAATAACTTTAAAAAAATCAAATAAGGGATCGTGTAATAATGCATTGCTAATATTGGAGTTAATTAAATAAGAGTCGGGGTTAGAAATGGTCTTAAAATGAACAACTGCACATTTACAGTATTTCGGTCAATGTCGACCAAAGATGCTCTAACTACGAGCCTAGAGTAACTTTTCTAGTAAAGTTCGAGAAAGTTTCGTTTAAATAATATTTGCGTTACAACGATCTCATCGCCTTCGTTGGACGAAGAAGAATGACGCTGGCGGAATGAAGGTGAATGTTTAGAATGGAGATGGTTACAAGGAGAGAGGTGGAGTGGTGTCTCTGTTGTGGTGGGGCGGTAACCGTGGATTGCTGGTTTGATTAGTTTAGACTGGGCTATTCAAAAGCCCTTTTCAGCCAAATTTTTGGAAACTTAGAAGTTCTAACCTAATTAATGTCTGCTGATTCTAGGAATACTTATATTGCGGAAACGTAGTTGTCGAAGAATTGATTGTCGGCAGCGCTATTTTAATGAATGGGATAAATGAGGAATGGGGAGGTGATGGTTTTTACGGACGGTGGAGTTGGATTTGCAAGTGTAATGTAGCCACTACGTTTCAAGAGAGGCGCTACATCGTATTTTTCGAAGGAGTGCAAGTGAGAATTATTAGGAACATTGAGAATTATTTGGAAGGAGAAACTTTTAAGAGAGAAAAATGGCAGTATACGAGTATATAGCTTAGGTGGTGGCAGGTTGAGGATTTCAGAGGGAAATAGCGGGTCGAAGTGGATATTAACAGTGTGCCGTACAAATTCACTGGACGTTTGAAAGAAAAACGGAGGGGCATGCGGGAAGGAGGAGGGGTCTAGGGTCATAACGTTAAGGTTCCTTTAGAATGTGACGGATTTTTTGAGTTCTGGGGAAGTATGTGGTGACAAAGTTTGAGACTTTCAGGTCTGCATCACAGGAAATTGTGGGCGTTTATGTAACTGGCAATGTGGGATATGATTGTGCTGTTGAGTAATTTGTTGGGGTACTCACGTATATCAAAGAAGTGGTTGATGCCTTCTGTATATTGCTATAGGACAGGAGCATTATAACATACGCAATGACAGCGAATGGAGATGGAAAACGGTAATACTTTGGCATTATCCTCACTCACGACTCACTTGAGGGAAACCTAGACGAGAAATGTGTGGATAAGCTAACAAAAAGTTGGGATTTATCAAAGGAGTATCGAGGAAATGTGACGAAAAATGTTAGGGAGCAATGTTATCATCCGCTGGTTAGGCCTCATTTATAATATGGTGCTATTAAATGGGATCGTCATACAGTTTGATTGATTGTCGAATTATATCGAGTGCAGCGTACAAAAAGCTAGATATTTGTGAAAAGTTGTTACATTAAACCTAGTAGCATATCAAAATTATTATAAGAACTAGGTTGGGAATCACTCGCGGAGGTATCATTATATTACAGATTAACTCGCTCGCATACTTTGGAGGATGTCTCTTTGGTGACGATGTTGAAATGTATTACTAGCCTCTTTGTATTACAGTAGGGGACCCCATTTAAATAAAAGGAGATGGATTAAGTCTAAAACAGATAATTTAAGATTCCATATTTCCCACGAATGATAAGAGATTGTTAATGAGGGAAAGCATTTTGTGTCAAAGTTATTCTGGTGTGTAATCACTCCCTGCCACACACTCTAGCGGTGGCTTTCGGAGTAAGATGCATGTATGTGTTTAGCGTTTAGTATGGTATGGGTGACAGCTACACTAATGAAGGTATTGCTCGTTGTTTTTTTAGTGGACGGAAGTGGTTAATATCGTACATAACTTTGAAAGTAAGCGCCGATATTTGTAACGTTGCTGGGGAAATTGAGGTGCAAATTGTGAAAGGTTTCGAAAAAGAAGAGTTGAGATTTGCAATAAACGTAGATGGATTAACAAAATCATGGGGGTAGAGAAGAAATATGCCAATGTCAATAGGGGGTCAAGAAGAAAAACTTGAGGTATTGTCTCTACAGGAAAATATTATAGATGTGACGCATGAAGAAGTTGACATTAGAAGGATTGCGGGCACTCATGGCGGTACGTTTTATCCGAAGGATAAATGTGTCATTAAGGGTAAAAGAGCCTTTGTTAACACTAATACTGCTGTGCCGAGGAGAAATATGTTTCATATTATTATTATTATTAGTAATCTATCGTTCAAGGTAGGTTTTGGGTGCGCAAAGGCTGATAATCGATACACTTCCCGGTTCGGTCCAAAAAGACATCCTGATACCACAAAATACATTAAGCTATTCTTCAATTTTGAATAGTTTCCATCTCCCTTCATTCTGGCCAACATGCCTATCCTTTTAAGGTAATTTCTTTCCTCGACTGGCGTCCTCCCAGGTCACACATGCTTCACTTTTCCAACGGCAATAAAAATACTTTGAACCCACTTTTCCTACCACCTTAGATAATCACCAAACCCTCCGTCATCCCCACTACTCCTAGAACTTCTTCGTTGATTTTATTTTCCATCATTTTACCTTCTCCACATCAATATTCTGAAAACCTCCTATCTATCCCTATTATCCTGCTTTAACGGCCATAGAAAGGCGCGCTCCATATCAATGTTTTCACTGATCTTTGCATAATCTCCTTAATCAATGTCCCCGTTGTCAACTCCCTCCTCCTGGTAAGATCTTCTTTGCCTAGCACCATTCTTCTTATCATATCCCTTTTGACCAATTTGGTCAACGCCACTTTAAGTTAGCTAAACTGTTCCATATCTCTTTAAGTTTTTATCCTTCTGTTTGAACGTTCAAATTACCCTTTTTTCCTTTTCAAAACCTCTCACTTTTTTAAAAATTGATTTTTATTCCATCCTTATCGCTTTTTATGGGCTTTAAATTACCATACCTATCACATTTATTGCATCTCAAATGCAAGAAACAGTCGATATGTGTAACGTATAAGGTCGGAACCCGAGGGTAGCGGCCCAAATACCCTCATCTGCTCAACATTCTTTGCTCTTTGTGTTGGTCAGTAAGCGTTTTTGTTCACCACATTTCACACAATTTGTGATACTCGAGCTTTTGAATAACATTCGTACAAATAAAGGTGCGTCCGACGAGAGGAAATTTATCAGCGAGGATGCTAATCGTCAGTCGTCGATCAGGTCGCAGTTCTTAGTTCACTTGTTGAACGATTTCATCGGTCTGGATCCTGAGCCTGCCACTTCGCTCCTTATCGTTCACATTTGTATGCGGACTTTTCAGAAGTCTGGATGCAATTGTCTAATCTCTCTTAACTCATTACTGTAGGTCCATTAACTAAGCAAAACTCCCGATGAATTTGAGTGGCTAATGATCCTTTTGCGTACACAAACATCGAATCACAGCACGCACTTCGCAACTGATGAGAGCAATGGTTTTCGCCAACATTGTCATATGCATTCGCCGACAAGCAAACGCCTGCTGAATCGAAACAATAAATTTAATGGCTTCGAAAACTATATATATACTATATACTATATATATATATATATACATATGTATATAGCGCTACAAGCTGCACTCATGTTCTGATCCTCCAATATTTAAATGTACCAAAACTGCATTTTCTTATCGAATATGTTTCTATTCTTCATATCGATTTTGCGAAACGTAGCTTTAAATAATCCTTCTGCAATGAAAACGTCAAAAATATATGTTTCGTCTATTCAAGATACTCCACAGCTGTCTTATTTAACTATAAACTTACAGATTTCAGTTCAATGACCATGCGCAATCGGGATGCTAACATTCGACCTTTAGTTTATATTTTAATCTTACGCTGCAACCCTACCACGAGGATGGTGGCAGTGGGCGCTATGACACAAACTATTACGTTAATTCGCGATCATTACCATTCTGTATCCTTTTATTTTTAATTTCGAGAAGCACGATGTTTTTTAGACGATTTTATCAACTGTTGCTATTGTAAATTACGTTGGTGGATATAATTACCTTATATCATTCTATTTGAGGTTCACTTCCTCTTAACTTTCCACTGAGTCACATATTACCAGTTAGAAGCCGTGGGGTTTAAAACCTCTCTGTATCGTTTATCTTGGAAGATTTGTATGTATTTTCAAGTTTGTTTTTAACGCGAAATGACCCATGGGCCATCCAGGGCTACCCGCCCTTCTAAACTTTTTCTATTTGTGATGTTTTACCCACCTTTTCAATTATTCTGTACTTTGTGATTATTTGGGCAACGAAGAGTTTAAACAATTCATAATCAATTTTGTCAACAATGGTCATTGGCTATTTTACAATTTAATTTCTAAAATGTTCAATGCCCTGAGTTTCGCGCTCCCGTCTGTGTGTTCCGTTTGAGTTAAGATTTATAAGCGGGACTGCAAATGTTCAAATTTTTGGATGCATAACCAAAAGTTATGCATTATAATATTTGATTTACTCAATATATGATAATAAAATTTAAAAAAGCGAAAGTCTGCCCAAAATCTTCGAAGTTTTCTGCTTTAATCCAGTGAGAAATGTATACATTCTAGCGGCATATTAATTTTTTTACCTACCTGTATATACTGGAATCCAACACTTTCCTGTGAGGCCAGAAGAGATGCTTCGTGGAGTAGTTGTAAGAGATCCATTAGTCCTCTTTTAAGAAAACTTTGATTTAATCGACCGAAATATAACATTAATTTTGAACGATTGTATAATGTTGATATCCTTGAGTCCTTGAGTCTTTGCTTACTTACTTGCTATAACCTCCTGCTTCGAGGCTGTTCAGCTTCTCGATTTTCTAATAACTGCAGATTCATTCCTTATCCTCGTGCTGAGTTGTTTTTACCTGAACTTCTCGTGACTGCAGTCTCCACTTGGCTCTAAACCTCCCCGGATGAGGGGGCTTCCACTTCGAGCGAGCCACGTTCTGAAAGCCAACCGAGTAAGAGTAAGTTCTACACTTGACCGTGTCTTGTGCGAATATGTAGATGCATAGGATATTATTTCATTTTAGTTAAAATGGAATCCACAGCAGTAATTTTGTTCCTTAAAATTTTTTTAACGTTAGGTAAGCATTGAAGGGGTAGACTGAGACATGTTAGACCTTATGAAGGGAGAAAGATATAGGCAGAATAGAGAAATAGTTTATTTTATCGTCGGATGTCAAGTTGTTTTTTGTTAGCAGAGACGAAGAATGTAACATTGAGACGTTGTATAGGATATGCACATCCGAAAGCTGTCCTAATCGGCAGCATACCAGTAGAAATGGGAAATAGTTTCCAAAGTTACGTTGAAGCAGAAGAATGCGTCGTCTAGGAATTGATGGCCGTCCGGAGGATGCTTCGCGCTTCATTAAGGGAATAGTTGGATATACAGGAGGAGGAGAAGGCGGGCCATAGAGGTGTTGGGATGGTATTTTTAACGTATCAAGAATGACAATATATCGGCCTTAGAGGGTCTAATATTTTCGCGTATCGCTCTCCCTATCTCTCGTTCTGCAGAATCCCCTGCTGGAAAAAAATCCCATGGGTCCGGCGACGAGAGATCGCGAGGCACGCCGAGGAGGCGCGCGACCTGACTCCTTTTTTACTCCTTATTTCTGATTAGTGATTCCCTTTTACATTTGTACAGCGTTTTCTTCCGCTTTCATGCAGTACCGAGGATAATAATTTCAAGGGTTGCTGTCCAAGAGAGCCCTCAATCTCTCGCGCTAGCGGGGAATGCGGTCGGTTGGACACACTGCACGGAATACTGGTACGGTTTGGAACTGTCCGCCGTTACCTCACTCCCAACCCTCCCTCCCTCTTTTCCTCTTCACCTCTTCGCGACGGATTCTTAATTAAGGCAATTCCGAACGTCATTAGTGGATTTTTATCGGTGTATTTTTTTTCATCCGTGACGTAGTTTTCACGCGAAGGAACTCGTGCATTGTGTCAAACCTTTTGCATTTATTTATTAAATGACGTCCCTCCTCCCCTCTCCTGCCGCCGCTCTCTCGGGAGACGTGGATTTGAAAAGGAGATTTTTTTAAATTTTTCAGTGACAAAAATGTGTGTGAGAGAGAGAGAGAGAAAGAAAAGGGAGGGAGAAAAAATAAGGAGCGATACAGTGCTCACATTCATATCGGTCGGTCCGACTTGCTTCTTTTCCTCCCCCGAACCCTCCTTCCGACCCCCGTGAGACTTAAATAGAAAATGTTTTCATTGAAACGGAATTCGGCATTCATTAGAAACCTCGCCATTCTCTGATTCGCTGGGAAGAAGGAAAGCTCTCGAATTCGTCTTCCAGAATGCAGATCAGCGCCTACCTCTTTCCTTTTATGTGTTCTGCCTCTCCTTAGGGCGCGCCACATGCGTCATTAAGAAGCTTTATTTTCGCTCCTGGCACGTAGTAGTGATTTCCACGATTTCCCCGCCTCCTCTTCTCCGTTACTATATCGATATATATATATATATATATATATATATATATATATATATATATATATATATATATGTATGTACACCTTGAAAGGGAACAGAATTACGTGAGCAGAGAGAATTTTTTTAACGGGAGATCATGTGCCACATGCCATTCACCACTGTTGCGAGAAAAACTTTCATTAAAAATTCAATTCTCTCGCTTCTTTGGACCAGTTCACCTCAGGGTAAATTCGTACCGTATTATATTTCTAGAGATCGCGCTACGTAGCAAAATGTGTAGGTGTTACGCCAGCATAATATGGCAATTTGACTCCAGCAGTATAGACTAGTGAAGAATAGAAGATCTTTTTTGAAACGCGATGCTGGAGGGAAATACTGAATATTTAGTGAAAAAGCGGAATGATAAATGTAGTATTGAATACGCGGAAGAGATCTTGGTGGGATTCTGATTGGAAAAGCAGGACCAAACAGAATGGGATCCTCCTGGAATGTATCGAATAATAAAACCCTCAATAAATTAGCCATTAGTGATTTTTAAGGAACAAAAAGATTTTATTAGTAGATTATTTTACGAAAAATCTATAAATATTGATGATAATTTTGTGATGAATTCAGTGAGGTGCGGTCTTTCCTTTTGTACAACGCGCAGCTTTAGATTATGATGTTTATTCTGCTGTTGTATTCACCAAATCAGGTTTTCCTGAATTTTCGCTAAAAGATTTTTAATGTATTGTGATAAATAATTGGGTTTTGGGACATGTACCTATTTGAAGAATGCATAGAGGATGCATCTGAATGCTGCATAGTATCCGCCGTCACTTTGTGGAAACGATTCATAATGAATAAGAATTACTCAATTTTTCCACACAATCTTTTATTTTTACGACCGGGTTTCGACGAGGATCGTCATCATCAGGTAATTTTTACAGAAATATACACACATATATATACCATTGCAATGCTTGAAAATATGAGGTGAAGGAGTAAGAGACAGAGTTATTGGTCAGTATGGCTAGGGGGGGGGGAGGGATTACGGAGTGTAATTTGGTCGGAGAGTGGGTGGGGACGGTTAGTCCTTTGGGCAGGCAGGTACCTGAATGCATCAAGGCAGGAGTGATGATGCTTACCGACAAAACCTTATTAAATCAAATCATTGGTCAAATTGCGTTCGGAATTTAAGGGCCCAGCAATGAATTGCTTTTCATGGAAACTTGATGACTATGGGATTATTGATTGAAAATCAAACATTATCGGACGTGATTGAAAAATGCTTCCCACCATGCCTGCTTACATTGGACTGTCGGTTGTATCCACTCAAATCTGCTGCCTTTGAATATGTACGAGAGGCACCCTTACCTTAAACTGAGAGCAAGCACGTTAGTAACATCTTCCGATGTAGATGAATTTATATCGAATTATGATGGGAAATATTCGTGTAAAATTTAAGCAGAGATGGTACTTTGGTTTAGTTAGGTCTCACCTTGGATTTGTTTTCAGTACTCGAAATCCTGTAAAGAAAAATCTTAACTATGAAATTAAACGCAAAGTGAGCAGCTCATTTTGTTAAAGATCGTCATCAACGAACATCATTAGTCATACTACTAGTGTAGTCTGAATCGGAACACGTAAATTGCATTCATGACTACTGCTTGCTGAAAATAAAGTTTAACACTCAGTCCAAAGAAACGCTTCTGCTAATAAACTCTCAGGTTAGAAGGCCACGAGAAAATGAGGGTAAATGACGACAGGACGTAGCAATGTCAAAATTATCTTCCCTTTTGCAGAATTTGCTATTGTTAAGGGATTATGGGAGACTTATATTATATACAGCAATTTGAACAACTTCCCCCGTAAAGATATTGTTTCTTAATGGTAAATTTATCCAAATGTTTCCACAGCTTTTTGCCCAGTAACGCCTGCCACAAACCCTCATCGTGACTTTGATGTACGTAGATATACGTTGATCTATATTCTTCCTAATTAATTTTGTTACGTTGTATATTATGAAGTCCAAAATGAGAGTTTACTCGAATAATTTACCGCTGAATCCCTTATATATGCTGGCTGAAAAATTTAATTTATCCGAGAGCCTTTCCCAAGGAAAAGAGATGATCCGCTTTTGAATTTCCGGTGTAGTCAAATATTGTTTCTGGCTAGGAATCGGCGACCACTCACATTCGTCACGTCCTTGTGTTCCCCATCCCTTGCTTCAACATCCCTGTAACCAAAGTGTGCGCGTGTGTGGATGTGCATGGAAAAGGTTGAACCCGTATCTGAATCTATGTTGCTGCATTCTCCATTCACACCCTCAATCAACTTTCTCCCCCCCCCGCCCTTTTCCGTTCCTCTCTCCCCACGGGAGTACCGATGACTTTCTCTCGCAATGGAGAACATTACGACCTTCGTGTATGGAGAATGCACACATCGATTATATGTAGGATGAGCACCCTACATTTCATCTTGATCACCACTATTCTCCACTCGATCCAATCACCATTATTTTCCACTCCACCCGATATCCTGTGTGTAAAACACAATTGGGTCTTTTTTATTGATGATATCCTGAAATCGGAGGAAGGCAAGTGCAAAGATTGAACGATTAACGATATTCGACAAGTAGATGCGGTCTTGTTAGATTTCAAAAGTGACACAGGCAAAGCCTCTCACAAGAATAGGATACACAAAATAACATTTAAAGGTAGGTATCAATGAAACCAACTGCATTAGGGACTTATAATCTAATGGAATTAAAATAGTAGCAGTCAATGAGATATCTGAATTAGTGGTAACATTAACTTCGCGATTACCACAGATAAGTATTGTGGGACCCATACTCTACCCCAAATCCTGCATCAACAACTTAATTCTCACGATATAAGTAACCTTTGATTATTGGATACGCCCCAGAAATTTAAAGGGAAATGCTAGAACACCGGAAATTACGTCCTTTCCTCGAATAATTGAAACCAGATACCTGCGTGTTGTATCTGGAACAATGTTACATCTGCGCAGTACCCCTGTAAGAGGTCGCAAGGGAATGAGGCAAAGGGTGATAGGGCATCAGTTTTCTTAGGTTACAGATTTTGTTTTGAAAAGAGAGGCGGAAATTTCGTGGAGGTGAAGTGGATCGTTTTAACGCAGTGGTTATTGAGGATAATACGAAGCCGATCTTCAAGTGCGGCAGTGCTTAGTGTCCGAAGACAACCGTGAAATTGTGTGATAACTTTGGCATATCCATCATAAATTTACCTCTGATTGGTGGAGAGCTAATTATGATCTTCCCTTTCTTTTCCCTCCTCCTCCTCCGTGGTACGCGCTTGGTTTGATATATTTTTGAGAAATTCCGCGAGTTCGATCCATTAGCGACGCCTCAAGCACCTGTCTGCCGGCGCCACTACCCGCTCCCTCGTTCCAACCCCCTCCCGCCCCCGTCAGCGGCATTTACCCTCTACAGTCCTCCCCAACCCCTTTCACCCTGACTCCCCACTTCGTCCTACCCCTTCTTCGTTCCCCTCCCCCGTTGTTTGCCAAAGATAAGAGGCTCCCTCCGCGCACCAACCCCCCTGTCCTCCCCCCTCCCCCTCCCCCCAATCATCAGCGCAACCCACGAGAGGGTGGAGGTAGGGGGAGAAGGCGTGCCCTCACTCGACCCGACCACATCCTTATGCGGAAACGCACCACACCCTCCTACGAAACCCTTAAATGCGCGCTCCCCTGGCAAAGTTCCTCCGGCCGTCTCTCCCCCATCCCTCTTCGACAACCAACCCCCTTTTCTCGCTAGTCTCCTCTCTTCTCCATGCCAACCCAAAACACACACACGCACACACACTTACTCTCGCTAACTACACCCCTTCATCGATCTCCCCACCACCCTTTTCACCTTTCAACCCTCCCCCACTCGTACCCTTCGCCCGAGCCAATGGAGTTTTCAACTAGTCCGTCAAACAACCCCCTCCTCCACCTCCCGAACCCTCCCCTCCGCCGTTTGCCCCCTTTCCCGACTCCGACCCACTCGCCCCCTGGGGTGAGTGGGCGGAGGGGGTGGCGAAAAGACGGAGAGCAGTCCCCCACGGCACGGAAGGAAGAAATCAAACACTCGCGCATGTTTAGCCCGTTTCACTGAAAAGTGTGACTCCCCTCATACACTTAAGTTATTGTCGCATTTCATTCCCTTCCATACCTTGGAAGTGGAACACTGCAATCCACAGCTAGTTTGCAGCCAAGGGCGCCTAGACCGATCTATTCAACCATATCAAGGGTGTAAAGTGGTTAAAAACTTGCAAAGGTGGATAAAAACTTTTCGAAAAATTAAAGTCTGAGGGACAGTCAAATGAAAACCTTACGGACAAACATACATCTACTCATTTACTCAATACCCCGCAAGCCGCCCCAAAGACGTGTGGAGGGGGGTGTTCGGGCACCAACACTATGTTGGTGCCCGAACACCCCACGCCACACAGTAAGAAACCGAAGTCCATTTAGTTGTTTTCAACATTTCTAAATGGACTTCGGTTTCTTACTGTTATGATTTCTGATTGTTCTGGGAAATACTGGGTATTTGAATCCAACTGTATTGGAATCTATCTCCCTTACTTTATCTTTGTGGTCTGATCTACCTAAGTAAGGTGAACATACGAGACCAGTCCGCGTACCAGCAAGGATGTAACCCAGCAACTACGTGCACCTGTGAGTTGTCACTACGCAGTTTACCACAGCGATGGGAGTATCGATACGTGACAGCCGTGTTGTCATATTTCACGCGAGATGTCCGTTAAGACGGGTTCTCGGTTTTAATTTGTCCCTCAAACTTAAGCTTTAAATAGTTTTAAGTGTAAGTGCTTATAATCAGTTCTTCTCTCTGGTTTTATGTTTTCAGTATACGTATCCAAGCGCATTATCAATTCAGAGCGAAGACGCGTAAATCAACTGTAAATCTCCGAGTGGATTTGCACAAAATATTTTGAAAAGAAAAGAATCGTGGCCTTATTTTGTTAACGGAAAATCAACCCAACAATATCCCATCATGCTGTGTAGAAAACAATTTTTTTGCGCTTTGCTGAAGTCATTTATTTAGAGCTGTCCAGGTACACCAATATATTTTTAAGTGTAATAAAGACAGAGGAAAGAGCAATTATTGACTGAATATTTTTTTGGCCGCCTTTAATTTACAACTATATGGAATGAAATAACAGTATTTTCATTTGTTTAAAATGAAATCTTTTACATTTCGTTACTGCATGTTTATATACAGTAATCAACCCGAAGGTCGATTTTGTAGGTGATGGTGGAGTTCACTCAGTACTAAGCCCGACAGCGTGTGAAATTCACACATCAGAGTAGGGGGCCAGTTCCTTTCCCTGTGCCGGTTATGGTTTCCCAGGGAGATCTGGTACCCGAAAAATCACATAGCTTGGGTGGAGCTGCAGGTGCCCGGAGGGCCTTGCCCGGGAATCGAACCCGGCACTCCGGTCAGCAGTCCAACGCTCTACCCGCTAGACCACCGCGACCCGCGTATGTATATATGTATACATATATATGTATATATATTTTTTTCTCAAAGTATGTATAAATATATGTATATATATGTAAAAAATACATTTTTTATACATATATGTACACACACATATATATAAATATAAACTTGAGTTTCATGTTGATTTTACATAAGCTTTCCATTAATAGGGGTTTTACTGTCCAATGTGGTAAAAGCCTCGGGGTATAATCCTGGATCATTGACTTCCGCGTCCTCTTTTGACATAATAACTTACCTTTGGGGCCTATTGTATCTAATTCCCTTACCTAAATGATCCTAAATGTCACAGTTTTTTATAACTTTCATCACGTGGGGATTAGAGGCCGAACTTTTGGCGTTCATTAAAAGTTTGATGTCTTTTAATACATGAGATGCTTGAAAACAGTAAAGCTTTGCTTTTAAGAATTTTATAATGGAAACGATATCGGTAAGTAAGCATAAAAATTGTTTAAATATGTTAAAACTTTTTGCTAAATTCTGGAGCAGTATATTGTATCAAGTCCGTCATCCAAATGCAAATATTGGAAAAAAATGCTTTTATGTATTTATTTTAATCCTTGTATTCTAATTTGTCGTAAATCAGAAATATTATGATACATGAGGATATGGATTGGCTTTTTTTAAACAAAGGAAATAAATTACAAAAGATAGTCACTATTATACCGAATGTTCTCTTTAATATTATCATTGAAATTTGGGACCGGGCTTGTCAAATGCAGCAAAATCATTGCTCACTGAAAAATCAACTCGAACACGTTAGCTAGGAAGGGGAGGGGTTGGAATTCAGGGGTTGAAGGCAACCATCATTGAGAGTGGAATATCGGGAAAGGGGTCGAAAGTGACACATTTTGGACCCCATTCTTCACCCATTCCGTTCCTTTCCTAATCAGCTTTCCTTTCTTTTGCTAAGTACCTGAAAAGCTCCCTGAACGTGACGATGCACATGCGGGTTTGTGCTGAAATCGCTTCGGAATGTATGTAGAGAAGCTGTACGAGAAAGCGGTAAGGAACGACTATTTATGGCGTAAATGTAGTGTACGACTGTCAGTCATAAGAAAGGAGCGTTTGAGGTAATGGCGGTTAATAATTGAAGAGATTGTGACGCAAACTGGTCAACAGACAATGGCCGACAACATGTAAGTTTGCATAGGAAGAGGAATAATGAAGAGGGGTTCGTTCTAATTATAGCTGTGCAATTGTCTTTTTCCAATATCGACTGTTGATATATTATGTATGAGATGATGAAGGATTGAGGTGTGAAAAATACAGGTATGATGCCGTGATGATATCTTAGGGGCATCAAATGATATCGACAAAATCGAGTATATTGATGAATGACAACATCGTCCCTGTCGACGAGAAAATCCGCGTCAATTATATCATATATTCATTGTTATTTCCAAAAAGCATATTTAAATTACCTTATTGTATATTTATATATATTATAAAAAACATAACAAGAACAGATACAAGCTAGAAGAACAGTTTTATAGGATGGATAGACTTCATCTAATACTATGGCCAACAACGTGTGTAAAATTCCCCCATGAGGGTAGGGAGGCCAATTCCTTTCCCTGTGCTGAGGGTGCCCAAATAAATAAATAAATATAATTATATAAAAACATATGAGTATATGTATATATTTTAAACGGAGAAGCAAGATAGCGCTAGCGAACAAAAACACACTGTACATATACAAATGTAACACGCATTCTGAATATTCGGTGGCCAAACTACCTTCCTCTGAGGAAAAAAATATAAATATATTTGTATGTATATATATTTATGTGTATATATATACATAATATATATATACATATATATATATATATATATATATATATATATATATATATATATATATATATATATATATATATATATATATATATAATCGCAAATCCCTAGTCCCAATTTCCTTACTTATACCCTAATTTCTACTTCCAGGTTTTGGGAATTATTACTTGATGCGTAAAGGTCCTGTCCAGTAATTCATTTGAATAATTGGTGCAGCTCTATTTGAACCCGTTGCACAGCATTGAGCGAGGAATAAGTCCTTCCTCTCCTCCCGTGAATCCACGTCTTCGTGCAGAAGCTGCCTCTTTTCACGCCCTAATAAGATCTCATTCTTGACGGTGAACTTCGTCGTCGCTAGCATTTATTAATATCGCAGAAGAAGCTAATAATTCCAGAGACGTCGTTTTAATTATGTATTTTCTCAATTCGTCGCTTGCGATTTTCTACGAGTTTTGTCATGCGACACAGAAATTCGCAAGAGGAATCCCGTTCGAGTGGGTTTTCTCAGGGACGAAAATGCTTGAAGGGAACTGGGTTAGTGTGACGTGATCGTGTACGATTCGCCCCCTCCCTTTCCGAAAACTCCGTGGAAACCAAATTTAAAGCATTATGTCACGGTATGTAACATTCATTCAGAGATTGCTGTCGCATTCTGCGGATGGTCGGCTTAGTATCAAAAAATAATATTGCTCTCAAAAGTGACAAGTGACGCTCTCCTTCGATTGACGTCCCATTTTTTGTTTCCCCCGGCGAGTTAGTCTGCTTTTCGAGCAGATATGACTTAATGCTTCTGTTAAAGATTTGGTGTCCGTAACCGATGAACGGAGCACGTCAGGTGTACCTTGTTCCATAGGAATCTGTCTACAAACATGCGTCAGCGAGGTACAAAGTCTAATCCTCAAACGAAGAACAAATTTTATTCTCAATCCTCACTTTTTAAAATTAAGGTACGTTTAGTGGATGACTCCATTAAAACTTATTATCGCGGCATCTACCGCAGCTTCTCGGAATTCGTCAGTAAGAATCGCATTTCACGTGGAACCGGAAATTTTTTAAACGCATCGTAAAAATTTCAATTAATTTTTACAAAAATTTACATAAAGAACTCTTTTATTTTAATCATCAACTAATTACCAAGTAAACAAGTTTAAAACTAATTCCACCAGACTTTGGGTTTTTAATTAAGGTTTTCATTCCCACGTCAAATATGTTAAATTAACGTGAAACCCTCTTATGATCCATGTTTTTTTTCTTTTATTCATTTTGATAGCATTTCCTTCGGCAGTTAAATATTTTGATTACTTTTACGATTCTCATCAAAGTGGAATAATTTCGAAGTTTTGGGTAAGCACGCCGTCCACTAATAAGGAACTCGGCTAACCTTAAAGACTCGGCTTAACTACTGGTGTATTCCGTCCCCGTCTCGGAACACTAAACTAAAGAACGGATGTGGCATTTTCTTCTGGATATTACTCTTTGTTATTAATTGAGGAAGGATGCCCAGGGTGCCCTCGAATGTTTGGTTGAACTTCCCATCTTTTTATACCTCCTTGGAGGGTCCGTTCCATCTCTAGCGTCAGATATCATCCATTAGGCATCTTAATTTATGACATATCGAGGTTCCTGTAATGAGTCTCATGACAAGTCGTACCAATTTGAATCATTTTTTTGGGAAAATAAACGAAGTGCCGACAAATAGCGTTAAATCGTACGACATAGCGCTCGCCAATTCTCTCAACAGAACGAATGTCCTCACAAACCAATCTGTTTCATCACGTGATCACACGAGGCGCACCCTCTGCCCCTCTCCTAATTAGATGAAGTTCGAAGAAGGCACACTGCGGTCCCTAAAAATAATAACGAAAGATCTGGAACATCGATAAAGTGACTATGACGGCATAATTTGGGAAATTAGGTTTAGAAGTTCCGCCAGAATCTAATGAGGGCGAGGAAGAGTAAGATTGTTAATGACATTAAAGACGCAGTTCATACGAGTTTAAACCCACACCGAAGAGAGTGTTCTTCAACTCGAATGACACAGCTTCGGGATGTAAGGGCGCCACGGATGAATGGAAGAAGACATGAACTTCTGTTCTGATATTTAAACGCTAAATCTTCAATCTCAAGAATCTTGAGACTTAAGCAGAAACAATATTGAACTCCCCAATCGCTTAGTTCAAAATACATTTTTCATAATCGTCATTTATTATAATGATACACAAGCTTTTGAAATTTCAAAAAACTGCGCGAGACGCCGCAACAGTAAATTTTAACGGAGTCATCCGCTAACATGAATTTCATTGCAACAATATCAGAGCATAAAAATCATTCACCAGTCAAGGCGAATGATTTTTAGGCTCTGAAATTGTTGCAATGAAATACATTTTGGTCATGATTAATTTTTTTGGCAATCCCGTCACAAATAATGTAATTGTTGATATACGTGTATTGTAAACAAGCCCTGCCATACATCGTAAGCTTACAGGGAATGCCGCGAAATCGTCGTGAAACTATAATAAGCGGAGACTATAATAACAGGCAATGAGTCCAAGTCTCATATAACGGCAAAATTATTATTGAAATATAAATGCGATGTGATAGTTCCTCCAAATAAAAAATGAAAAGTCGCTCATTTCACAAGATATGGGCTCTTGGCGAGGCGATTATTTGGGGGACGAAGTTTTGACTCACATTTAATTAACATAATGAAAAACTCTCGATGCCAAATATCCCGCTGATTCTTATAAGAGATCCACGTTCTAGTATTTCATGGAATACATTTTCAAAACATTGAAAATTTTCCGGGAGGGGAAATCTTGGAAACATGTAGATGAATTTCATGAAGAGTAGATTTTTATTATTTATTTTTCGTGGGTGAGGATGTCATGGAATTTATGAGCTTGGGGGGGTCTCTGGGCGGGTTCTTTTGTTCGCATGTGGTGTAAATGGGTTCTATGCATTTCTCACTTGGCGGATTCCGGGAAGGCAAGATCCATTTAATTTATATGGACGACTTAAATGGAATTAGAAATTCCACGGAAAAAAACCTTTAAATTCTTCTCGCCGCTTTATTTCTCAGGAGAGCGCTTCGATCGAAGTAGACATATGGCGAGTCCCTTTTCATTTCTGAGCACAAGAAAGATTTTCTAGGCTGTCGCGATGATGGTCACAGCGACTTGAGTATCCCCTCGGATGTTCCGTCGGATTCTCCGATAAGTACTTCGGTTCACTTCAGCCGTATCTCCGTTCAAGTTTGATTCGTGCCCTCTCACGGCTCGCCTCGGCCCCCCGCAGTTTCTCATTGGGCACAGAATTCGTCCCTTGCTCACGCCACATTGTAGCGGTGCATTGCATTAACGAGGAAGGAGTATCAGCAGGCTGTAGAGAAAATGATGGATGACGGTAAAGAACTGAGTACTATCGAAGAAAAATGGGAATGTATCAAGAAAGGGATATTGGAAGCCGGTAAAGACACTATAGGAACCGTTAACGGGAAAAGGATAAGGAAACCATGGGTAACGGATGAGATGATTGCAAAGATGGATGAGAGAAGAAGATGGAAAAATGTAAGCACAGAGTTAGGCAAAATAAAGTACAAAGGGTTAAACAATATATTGAGAAGGGTCACAAATAAAGCAAGAGAAGAATGGTGGAAAACGCAATGCGAGGATATGGAAAGTTTACAGAAGAAGGGTGAAATTGGTCCTCTCTACAGCAAGGTTAAGTTATTATCGGGAAGTAAGAAGGCAAGATCTGTGCTAACAGTTAAAGATAAGTGGGGTAAGATAATAGTTGAACCAGGAAAAATCCAAGAGAGATCGAAGGAATATATAGAAACACTGTATGGTAAAGAACTTAGGCCGACAAGGTTAGACATAGAAAAGGAACATGACGTAGAAGAAGATAGCTTGGGTCCAGGCATACTCGACGATGAAATAGAAAGGGCATTAAAGGAGATGAAAGCAAATAAGGCTGTGGGGGTGGACAATATTCCTGTAGAAATGTTGAAATGGTTAGGGAAAGGTGGGAAGAAGGCCATATATGGACTGATTCGTAGTATCTATGAGGAAGGAATCTGGCCGGAAGATTTTGTGAGATCGGTGTTAGTTCCTATTCCAAAAAGGCAAAGGCTTCGTCATGTGAGGATTACAGAACAATAAGTTTGATATCCCACGCAGCTAAAGTTATTCTCAGGATCATCAACAAAAGGATAGAGAGTAAGGCAAATGATTACTTAGGGGATGATCAGTTTGGGTTCAGGAAAGGAAGAGGTACGCGTGATGCCATTGCAGTTATGAGATCACTAGTCGAGAGGAATATAGAATACAATCAGGACGTTTTTGCCTGTTTTGTAGATTTCGAAAAAGCGTTTGATAGAGTGAATTGGGAAAAATTAATGCGTGTATTGCAGAAAATAGGAATGGATTGGAGGGACAGGAGACTGATCCGCAACCTGTACATGTCTCAGACTGCTCAGGTGCGAGTGGGGAACGGAGAGTCCGGATGGGCAGTGTTAGGAAGAGGTGTAAGGCAGGGTTGCCCATTGTCACCGGTACTGTTCAACGTATATGTAGAGGAAATGATTAAAGAGGCATGGGAAGAACTGGAGGTAGGAATGAAAGTCGGAGGGGAATTCGTAAAATCGGTTAGGTTTGCTGATGACCAAGCATTAGTTGCTCAGTCAGCCAAGGGGTTGCAAGCATTGTTGAGTGAATTGGAGGTTCAGTGCGATAAATATGGGATGAGAATCAATATTAATAAAACAAAGGTTATGCGATTTTCCAGGAAGAAAAAGGCTAAGCTAAATATTAAAATAGGCGGGGAAAAAATAGAGCAGGTAGAACAGTTTACATATCTCGGAAGTGTTTTGGACCAACACGGTCAAAGTGGTAGGGACGTAAGGAGAAGAATTGCGCTAGGCTAGGAGGCTTTCTCAAGGAGGAGGGAGTTGATGACGAGGACGTTGAGTAGGGATGTTAAGACAAGAATAGTAAAAACTCTGATATGGAGCGTAGCTATGTTCGGCGCGGAAACGTGGTCGCTGAAGCAAGAGGATAGACGTAGATTGGAGGGTTTTGAAATGTGGTTGTGGAGAAGAATGGAGAAGGTGAAATGGACCGAAAGGAAAGCAAATGAGGAAGTACTAGAAATGGTGGGGGAGGAGAGGGGTTTGTTGAGAGAAATCGTATGTAGGCAGGAAATATGGATGAAAAGCGTATTGAGTGGTAGTGGAATGTTGAAGAGGGTATTAGAGGGGAGAATGTTGGGCAAACGAGGTAAGGGCAGAACAGGATAGGGATGATGGACGGGATGAAGGGAGGAAAGAAGTACACCGAGATGAAGGGGAACCTGATGTAGATTTGTTTAAAAGGTGGGGAGTCACAAAATGTTTATTTGATAGTTGTGTCCATCCAAAAACCTACCTTAAACGGTAGATTACCTAATAGCCATTAATCGTTATGTCCGTTGCATTTACTAATAGTAAGTACCAATATGCTGTGGGTTCTTTCACTCACTTCATTTATCTTTCTTGCTTCCCGAGACGCATAGGTTACATATTCACAAATATATACTTTTATTGAATGAGGGTAATGATTAAATTATGATCCATAATGATTCCAAAATTAGTTTGAATGTTCACTAAAACATCTTTCAAATTTTCTGGAGTCATTGTCGCCATAAACATGGAGATAGACAAGGAAGAAAAGGGGTGTTAAAAAGACAGATAAAATTAAAAGTTAAACTAAAAGAGGCAAAAAGTAATAGATCGTGATACGAATTAATTGATTTAATGGGATTTCACTCGATAAAATGGCGGCATTTTGTAGAATATAAAATAATTTATAAATAATAAACCGCTACCCTACTCGTGGACTTGACATAGTTTTTCTCACCATAGCCGCAAGACTACTGAAATGATAGAGAGATCATAAAATGCATACTTTTCGATGAGCACTTCTCCCCTTCCTCCGGATAGTCGAAACATCGGTGTAATTGTGTGTGATTGTTTACTAAATCGACGAAAAATTCGTGAGGAACACCTTCTGCTTTGTTTTTAATTCCACCGTGGTGAATAGCCGAAGTAAATTACTCGGATTTGATCGCCTTCCCGCGGACGCGATGGTCATTGACTATTTCATGGAGTTGTGGATGTCGCCATGTCTCTCAACTGCTGGCTCCGGTGACGCTGTCGATGGCGATAAAGTGAGAGAGTGCATTGGGATACGTCAATGTTGCAGTTGCATAACTCAAAATTCCCTTCCCTTTCCAAGAGGTTGTTTTCTGCCTCAACTTTCCGATCTACTCTCGGCGATACCGCTCTCGCTTCTGCCACCCCCATCCCCGCACCCTCTCAACTTCCCCCACGCCGAATTTTGACTCATGCCCGCTGCCGTCATCACTCTCCTCCCGTTTCTCTCTCCACTGCATACGCCAATGTTTTCCCCTCCGCCTTAACTCACTCCACTCTTCTCTTCACTTTCTCACTCCTCACTCTCCCATCTCATTCCCTCGTGCAACCAAAAATTAGCCAATCCCCCTCCTCTCCTCTCTCCTCCCGCTCGCTCCGCGATGGTCGCCTTTTCCCATCAATCGTTTATGATTCCGCTCCCTACCGCGCGACCCCTCTGCACACATTGGTTTTCACTCCGTACTCGCAGTCTCTTTGAGCATATCATACGCCACGTGCTGTACCCCACTCGAACTCCGGCCTATGTTTTGCAAAAGCGGCGAACGGACGGAAAGAAAGAGAAGTTCCGTTTGTTGCTTTCCTGGATGCGAAGTATCAAAAATATAGAGAGCTACATTTAAATTTCACCTTCTTATGCGGGGAAATATTTATGTCAAATTCCAACTACCTAATAACAGTTTCGGGCTTCAATTTTTGGAGTTCCTTCATGATGATGGTAGAGAAAGAAACTTCCATATAAAGATGATTATTTAACACGACCATGGTTTCGATTATGCGCATACCCTTTCCAACTATCTCATTTCGCGAGGAAAACTTTCGTTAATTTCCACTGTTTTTTTCCGTAGATGATGTTCAAAATTATTTTTATCTGATGATAGATAGATACAGAGTCGTTTCTATTTTGGGGCGAGAGACTATGGAGTCTCATCTACCACCTAACCCCTCGTCACACATTTGCATGATTAAACGCATAGACAAGTTTCACAAAGTGTATATAAATAGGAATAAGCATACAGCTGCATACAGAAAGAAAATACATTTGTTGCCTAGTTTAATTACTAACTATAACACAATATATACAACATACACACATATGCATACATATACCAATGTATCTAAACAATACCTGTACAACAATATTCCTGGTTATATATAAAAGCGCCGCTACAAATTACAAAATATTATGATGGAAGAATTGAAATAACAAATCACGAATTAGTTCAATGCGCAGCTCACAGTGACGGGAGAAGGAAGTTTTGACATGCCACCTAACGTGAGGGTTGCGTGGATGAATAAAGACCCGATGGAACGCATATCGCAAACTGACATTGTGCCTATGTCACGCATTTACTGTTCTCAGCTGTGGTAGTCGTAGTCATTGAATTTCTGACGTTTCTTCTAGATATAGTCTTAAATTCCTAATCAGTCAAAAAATCAATATCTTTTCATTTATTTCTCCTTATAAGAAATAAGCTTTCTCCCAGTGAGCTAAAATTTTTAGCTGAGAACGATAGTTATAAATATTAATTTAAACCAAGTGACTGCTCTGGATGAGGACTGAATTGTGTCACAAGAAAAACTTCAGTCACGCTAGGTGACAGAAGCACATCCGCTAGGCGACACAGGTCACCTAGCGGATGTGCTTCCCCTTTTTCATACTGTAGCCTCATGAAGTAAATTATACCATTCATATTTACAATCAGAGTATACCCTACCAGCCTTAAGCTTCACCAGAAATGACTGAGCATTTCATTCATTTATACAAAATAAAAGTAAGGCCGTGAGTAGAAAAAGTGTTGTTCGCCGAAATTTTTATGAATGTTTTGACAATCGGTACTTACGCACATTAAATTGTCTATGAATTTGGGGAAATATTTATTAGTTGTATTACTTCAATGGAAAAAGTGTTTATTAAAATACCTTAATCATCTCTACGTAGGTGAGGGATACGTGTTGTCGAGTCCGTGATGTCATTTGGGTCACTGGAGAACTCCTCGGTTGAACATCAAGATCGGTTTATTTCCACTTTAGCCCTTGTCTTTTCTGACTCCATGACCTGATCCCTTAACGCACCCTCGGTAAAGGAAGTCCTTTGCACAGTGCCTTCTGATTCCTTATCAATATCTGTCTGTCTAGGCTTTATTCTGCTCTGGTTAGGCCTCATTTGGAATAAACCGCAAGTATTTTGGATTCCTGGGAGAAAATGTTGCAAAAAGAATTAGATAAAGTGCAGAGAAAATCCACCAGATTCATCTGAAATTGCTACGATAAGAAGACGAGTGTGGCAGGTCTTTTAGGAGAATAAGGCTCGGAGCCGTTTGAGATACGAAGAAAACAAGCCAGAGTTAGACTTTTAGAAAAGTTCAAAACAAAACAGTTCAAAAATGACCCTAAAAACTACTGTGGCCCCACAATATTTTGGTATATCAGTTCACAAAGATAAGAGCAGGGAGATGAAATCAAGCACAGAAAATACAAATACTCTTTCTCACCCGGACAATCAAGAATCATAATATTAAGAAATCAAATTCGCTGTAGAAATATTAAGTAATTCTATTTCATTGTGCTTGTTGTGTTTTCCACGTGCGATAAGGGATCAGAATAATATTTTTCGACCGCAGTATGAGTAAAAATATCCGGGTTAAAATTAGTCTGGTGTGTATTATCCCCTTGCCACACACCCTAGCGGTGGCTTGCTGGGTAGTAAAAATAAAAAAAATTTGCAAGTCAGGACAAGATTACACATTGCGAAGACATAAGGGCATCTCCTACGAATGTACACAAAACGTGTAAATTTGTAGAAGAATGCGTATGTTAGTTGATAGTATATGTATTTCCATGTGTGTAAGTTAAAATGGTTTTCACATGAATATAGCATTCGCCTCTGTGGGTGTATATATGTATCAATTCGTTGGTTTTGCATGCGGTATTATTCCCTTTTACGGGTGGTGACCTAATACCCCCTGCCAAACACCCTTGCGTCAGCTTGCGGAGTACTTAGATGTAGATGTTCGGTGCAGTTGCCTGATACTATTCATTCCCGGGGTTCTGATTCTATAAGCGCTAAATCGCTGCGTCCCAAACGACGAATTAAGTTGTCCCGAGTTTCACACAAATATTGACGCACTTAGACTTTTAGGCGACGCAAGCACGCTACATCGCCTTCGCTCGGTTCCCGTGGTGCGCAAGATGGGCTGACTGTAAGGGGTCTCTCTTGCATGCTCAGCGAATTGATCCCACTTGTGAAACGCGAGATCCCTTGCCTCGCTTACCTTTCGCTCGTCTGCGCCGGGAAATGAGTGGGGCATGGGGTTCAGACTAGAGCTGCACCGCAAAATTACCACTTCCAAGGATCTAATAATTTCAGGTGAAACCAGTGTATAAAATTACGAAGGATACCGTGGCGAGTACGACAGGGGGGAATAGAATGCGAGTTCCTTTGGCCAATGAGGATGATAATATTAATAATAATATTCCTTTGAAATCGTGCGCCCTCTATTCTACATTTCTCTATTGCAATAATGTTGAAAGTGTATTATTACCCCCATGGTTCTATGATAGGAAAGATTATGTAAATAAAATTGGAGAGATTTAAGCGTTCGATTCATATGAACGTTGTCCGACCACGCTGGGGTGGAAAAGTGATTTGTGTCCAGTCTGGTGTGTAATCACTCCCTGCCACACACTATAATGGTAAATAGTAAATAATTGTGCTGCGCGAATATCACGGACCATAATCCCAAATATAATGAAAAGAGAAACTTTATAATTCCACATAGATTTATTAGACGGACTACCCAGGTTTCGACGTGGCACGTCATCATCAGGTCATCCTGATGATGACGTGCCACGTCGAAACCTGGGTCGTCCGTCTAATAAATCTATGTGGAATTATCAAGTTTCTCTTTTCATTATGTTAAGTCGATTCCATGAAGTCACGCCAACGAATTATTATCAGATTATATTATTAGACAACGAATTATAATCCCAAATAATCATTTTAACGTCCGCTTTTTAAAATCCATTCACGATTGGTAAAAATCTTTGGAATCCCGAAGACCTCTAATTCTCTGGACTATAAACGAGTTGCTATGAGTTGACAATAATTGTGTGTCTGCATTACGTACTTCTTTTTATGTTCGGTATTTTCCAAGGTTATTCGGGTCTCCCACCGGGTCCACGTTCGTAGAGTTGCCGACGTTTCAATGGCCGAGTCGTCCATCGTCTTCAGGGCTTGTCGTGAGTGAGTTTTTGGCCGTCTTATATAGCTTGGTCCCGAGGTCAAGTCGCGTCTGATTGGTCGGATGTTTTTCGCCTCGTGTTTTCCTTAATGTTTCTCAAAATGGGTTTCCAAGTGTTGCTGAGGGAGTATCCGCTATCTCGGTTGATGGTTTGACTTTCGAGCCGGATCGCTATTGCTTCCTTTGTCAGTCTTTCCCAAAATTTCGTCTCTCGGCAGAGAATCTTTGTCTCTTCCCACCGGATGCTGTGGTCGGAGATGATGCTGTGCTCTGCAATGGCCGACTTCTCGGGCTGGCATAGTCTGAGATGTCTTCGATGTTCTTTTAGTCTTCTACTAACCTTGGAAAACATTATTCGCCGGGAAAGTACCAGATCATTCTTATGTTCGGTATGCTTGCCGTAAATATACAATCTGAACTTCGGGGCATTTTCAATTTTTTTATAATTTTTCCTAACGCTGTATTTGCTAGGTATTCGTTCAATGAATGTTAATTAAAAAGCATGTATATATCCGATTTAATACCAAAATCGGACATATTTGTGGTCAAGGTAGTTCGGTTTTTGAAAAGGTTCTTTCAATGCACTGTGAGCCATTAAAATTAAAATAAAATGAAAATAGCCATTTCAAATAACAGGACTGTAAGATAAAGGCGTCAAGTTTAAGGTGAATTTAAAGTATTCGTATAATACTTAATGGGGATAGTAATTTTGTAATGCTATCAAATTTGGTCTTTGAGGTAAGAATATGAAGGCAGATAGACGGTTTTGGGATATAACGTTTTGAGAAAAAACTGGAAAAAAGAGACCAAAAAAATGAAGAAGTTCTGGACAAGATAATGGGATATTGATTGATGATTTGATTGATTTATTTATTTCGCCTGGAACGAATGAGACTGAAGAGTCACCTTTCCCCCGTCCCAGAGGTCTTGTATGTAATTTCAGCTATGATATCTTAGTATATCTTAAAAAATATAATGTCTAACAATATTGTAAATAAAACACAGTTATACGGCAATAAAGCCATCTTTTAGCATTGCTTGCTCTTGATCGGTACTTTAATGCATGATATGTCTATTTGAAACCACAGGAGGGAGAAATCCGTTCTTGATATTGATAATATATATACAAATGTGAATAGTGCCTTCAAAAATAAATAACAGTGGATACGTATATTTGTAGACTAAATACGTACACAATTTGTTGGTGTTGCGGATTCAAAATTCAATAGGACACGTTAGTCTCAATAAGAAAGTATAATGCCATAATGCAGAAATAAGAACCTTATGCATGATTCGATTAGGTAAGCTTAAGTTTATGGTTTCAATAAGAGCGATTAACCTTAAACATTAAATTTAAATTAAAAAGAAAATAACATTAATTAGTTTGCAATTTATCTCAAAAAACCATAGTTTTAGTCGAAATGTGTTAATGACAATTTATTTCTGATTCTTCTGATAGGATTGACTTTGATTTCGCCAGGTAATGAATATTCCGTTCGTTCGAAAAAAGGAATAAACGATGAAACAGGACTTCCCATTTGACCGATGAATTGGGATCGGAAAGTTTGTGACGGGAATTCTCTTAGTTAGGGTGTGGACTTTCGACATGGCAATTTGCCAATCGGACAGGTAAGATGGAAATTAGTTGTCGAAAATTTTGTCTGGTCAGTAAGACGCAGAGCGTCTCACTCTTTCATTTTCAGGAGCTTCCCCCTATTTCCCCCTTTCTCTGGTGTTGCCAGATTTACAGCCGAAACATGGTGCGCAGACAAGCATTTTGAAATACCCGCAGCCTTTGCAGGCCTAGCAAGTCGCCACATGGTTGGAGGCCTTGTCGAGAATGGACAGAAATAACGCTTTTATTAGTACCAGTTTGACATTTCTTCTAGGGCGGGACTGCATGACCTAAATGGGACACAAATCTCATTGAACTCTTGAGATCATACGCGGGAGCCGCCTCTCCCATGGCATATTACATAACAAGGTGACCCTCAAATACTTGAAACTGAGAATAGTGAATGCTTATTCCTGATCACTTAGTAGTCTACAAGCTGAGGGATTTCGATCTAAGTAGCAGGTGACCGATGATAAAAATGTTTCTCTTTTCTGGGTTTATAGTCATTCCTATCCCGCTATCCTATCTGCGCGGGCATTCAATATGGGTTCAATTCACACTCATCACATATCCAATAAGGAATGAGCCATTGGTGTCCTTGGAGACCAGCTCATCATCAGCGTAGGACACGACTTTTCTGCTGATGTTGAGTCGAGACACTCCATTTATAACTAAGTTGAACAAAGCGGGGAGATAGAGGATTCTCCCTGTGGGACCTAAACGGTGAAGGAACGCCACTCTAGCCAAGGTCCGTCTCTAACCCGCAGGGTCGCCGAAGAGAGAAAGGGTTGTTAGGAGAAATCCACCGAAGGTAGGAAAAGGGGATTCAGGGTATAATGTTGGGTATAGTGGTAAAGGTATAAATGTAAACAGGTAGACGAGAGAATGTGGGTTAAGCGAGGCGGAATAAGTGGGCGGCGAGGGGAAATAGAAAGTGTTTAGATAGCTGCATCTATATCTACATCCACAAAATAGCCCGCAAGCCACCTTAAAGGGGTGTAAGCGTATCACCCATAAATGAGAATTAAACCACCTGCAAAACCAAGCTGTAATGAATAAGGTAGTTGTGTCTTTATTGGAAGAATTAGGATGGGAGCCAACAGTCGATCGTAGGTTTAAACATAGGTAAATTCCACTGAGACAAAAACGGATTCATTGATACCTTAAGATAATTTGATTTGGCGTTAGGTTGGGGTCATAGGTGTGGCTGGAATGTGTTTCCGCAAAATCAACGTAGTTCAATTTTGGGTGATAGTCTACTTCACATGATAATGCGTTTTTCCTATGAATTTGTTGCCCGTGGGTCGGAGTGGATCGCGTATTCATCCACGCCCGTTGGGATTTAATCGATATCATTCATCTTAAATTTCGGATGAGTACGCTTGAGGAAGCACTCCAAAAAGGCAGAATCTCATTTCCAGTTCCTACAAGTTGTTCGGAGGAACGAGACGGGAGAGATGTTTGACGAGTGGTTAAAGTGCACACGCCCACCTAACTCAGACTCGTGCTTCAATCTGCCGGGGGCGAGGGGAGACGTTCGAGGTGGGAGGCGGATGAGGTTTGTTATCGTGGGAGCTCACGAGCGAAGTTTGAATCCCAATGACATTTTCTGATCTCAATTTCGGAATCCAAGGATTTTTTTTCCTCCCGGCTGAGTTGCGAACCCGTCTTTGCAGGCAATTAAAAGTTCCTCTCGGGGCCAGCCAAGTGTAATTGCCGTACTCCAAACGGACTTTCCTCTGGTTTCTTTTTTTTAAATTTCAGCGAGTGCTCATTATCCGATATTTTTTTTGTGTGTGTAATGAAATGATGATAAGATTACTAATTCCAATGTATGGGTCTGGTTATAAAAAAAAATATATATATATATATATATACTCACAAACATTCATATGGAAATAGATATAAGGAAAAGGGATAGGAACACATAACGGAAGAACACGGGGGAGGTGGGGAAGGCGGAATCGAGCAGATCACAAGCGAAAAAATATTTTCTTGACCGGGACTCTGGGACTTGAACAGCGGATCTTTCGACTTAGCGGACCGATTCTCTAACCACTTAAGCTATCGAGGAAACGTAATCCATGTAGAGGTTATGGATAACTCTTCTGTCGTTACAGTCCAATCCAAGCGCTTCTATTATCTTGAACATCTTATTCCTTTCGATGTGTCGAAGACCTCCATATTCACGAATGCCACGTATGACTCATGTACGTGTCTTATTTTTTTGACTAGAACTTTCAAGCTGAGAATTGCCTCTCATGCTGCTCGGTTTTTCCTGAATCCGAAATGGTTTTCTGAGAGTTTTCCTTCTCTCCTTACTTCTATTCTTCGGCTAAATGTCCGAGTTAGGATTTTAGATTCTTGAGTCACCAGGCTCAATGTTCAATTTGCTTTTGGATGATACGTACGTACAAAAATATGCGGCAGTATGTGAGTCCCTACATATTGAGGGAGGCCATAGCATTATCCTTGATGATAACCGTGACATTATATTCTTAGTAATTTTGTTTTAAAGGATGCCAACCTATTCCACCTCATGGATTACTCTTTTTCATAGATTAAGATGTCGAATATTGACGTACATATTACATCATCGAAAGTATCAGCATAACCTACACCTTATTTCCTTTGTATTTCATAACTTTGACTTCAGTGATCAAGACTCCTAAAACTTCAACTATCCTGTTTTGTTTTTATTGTATCACGTGGAATTTGGATTACGTGAGTGCGTTTTTATGATTATAATTTGTGATCTATATCAATTTTGGCATCTTAAAGGGTCGATAGGGGGACTACAAATCTCGAAATTTGGATGCAAGGTGACCCCAAACACGTAAGTTTTGGCGAATATTTTTATTTGGCCAAGTGTTGAGTAAATTCATATAATTTAATTTTCACTTGGAAAAAAACGTCGGGTATTTCCAAATTTAAGGGTTCACTTCCGTGACGGTAAACCAGATCACTAACCCTGGTGGTGTAATCTATTCCAAAACAAATCATCAAGTTTTAGTCAAATGCTGATCCTTTTCACAACGTTATTTTTTCAGGAGGCCATTGTGGATGACCTCTTGTTCGGCCTAAGAACCAAACCCAGTGGTAACAGAGGCATTCACGCGAGTAGTTTAACGGTTGTCTTGGAATCATTTAAATTTAGTGGGACGTAGAAGTACGTATGTAAAGAAGGCGGATTTTTATGAGGAATTAAAAAAATGTAAATTTATTACACGAGTGAGGATTTATGTATTTCTTCGATATTTTTAAAGTTTTTATTCTCAATGCGTAGAGATACGAGGCGTGTTGGAAAATTTTCGGGAATTTGAATTTTTCGGACAATAATATTTATTTACTCTTATACATTGATGTTGTCACCTTTAAAGTAGTCCCCATTGGAGATTATGCACTCGTGCCAGGGCTTCTTCCAATCCCCGAAACAGCTCTCAAACTCGATCTTTGAGATAGCCTTTAGTTCTTTCAGCGATGCGCTTTTAATGTCCTCTACGGTTGTAAAGTCCTCTACGGCCCTTCAAGGTTCTCTTAATTTTTTGAAATAGCAAAAAGTCACACGGAGCCATATCTGGCGAATATGGAGGTTGGGGCATCGTTACAGTATTGTTTTTGGCCAAAAATTCACGAATAAGCAATGAAGTGTGAGCTGGTGCATAATCGTGGTGAAAAACCATTTTGGAACGAATTTTGCTGCCACGCGTTTCATACCCAAAAAATGTTATGACATGATCCAATCGATATGCCAAAATTATCAGCGACCTCTCTAGTTGTCATTCGGCGATCGTTCATAACCATTTCTTTCACTTTTTCCACGTTTTCATCGATTGTTGATGTGCTGGGGCGTCCAGGGCGTTCGTCATCTTCAAGGTCTTCACGGCCTTCTTGGAAACGCTTATACCACTCTTAAACTCTTGATTTACTCATAGCAGGCTCACCATAGACCTTTGTTAACATTTCACAAACTTTGTTACACATTATTTCATTTTTTACGCAAAATTTGATACAAATTCTTTGATCCATTTCTTTAAACAAACGAATATCGCCGAGCTCATAAAACACGTCTAACCTTAGTGGCTGTCACAGACAAAGTCCACAATGAAAATAGCTGAAAGTTTTATCATACTTCAGGGGCATGTATATCAACATAAGAAAAAAAAGTTTGACAATCGGACACTCCAGGCCCGCGAAATGAAAATATTCCCGTTAATTTTTCAACACACCTCGTATCACTAAAATAAGAAAATTTTCACCATATTTTTTTGTACCAGAGGGTAAACTCAGTACTGATTAGTTGATAATGGAAATTATGTTCATTGAAAATAATGTTCCGTAAATTCAATTTATCACAAAATACGGTTCATACCAGGATTTCAGTAATTTACCAAAAGAACTCTTCACTGAAAAAACATGTGGATTACGAGAGAAGTGAAATTATAATTTGAAATTCAGATGTTACTGTGAAAAGGAGATATCAATAGTAAAATCAGTCTTCACAGATGGAAAAGAAGATAGAATACGCACGTAAAATAGTTGGAGTAAAAAACGATAGTTCAGTCAATATTAGAACTTGCCTTTAACGTGTTCGGGCCACATCCAATTCGATCGATACAGATATTTTTTTGCTCCAAGGTTTTGCGCTATTAGTAGGGAGGGTAAGTTGTTTCATAAGAAATGGGTTCTTATTCCGTTTTCCTAAAACTTCTATCTTTTGTCTGGGATTGAGATCGGCAATGACACTAATAAACTACTGAATACAACCAAAAAGCTCTCTGAACTCTGTTCAACTTGGTTTTTTTCAATTCCTCACCATATCCACGTACACAAACCTGTATGTGAATATTGAGATGTATAAATATTGAACCTATTAAAGTATTGTACGATATCATTATTATCTGAATATCCGTCCCGCTCCCAGAAAACTATGCTAAATGATGAGATTCTGCCTAAAATTAATGCTAATTATGATATTAGAGATATCTCACTCAGTATCCGGAATTGTCCACCCACGCGAAACTTGAATGTGGTGAGTGAAACATGCGGTTGTAGCATTCCTCTTGAAAGATCTGTCTTCTCACCACGATCACGCCTTATTTTTAAACCTTATCATTCTGCCTCACCTACATCATCTCTCCTGTCCCTCACCAACGCATCTAATCCCCCATCGTCAAATATTATTTTCTTTAAGTAACATCCAAATCCGATTTATGTATTTGATTCCCTAGTCATGCCCACTATCTTTCCCTCATCCTCCCAATTACTTTCTATGGACATGTTAACTTGAATAGAAATCCAGATCGTTTGGCCTGCTCTCATCTCCATCAATAATAGCCACTCACCCGCTCTGAACACCTTTTTATCCTACATATATGATTAATGCTACTGATAACCCGCACTAGATCTCCTTTGGATCCATCAACTAGTTACACCAGCCGGTGGACTGCCTTTAATGATGAAGTTCATGAACGATGAAGGAGTAAGATAAACCATATAGTCCTGAAAAAGAACACAGTTCTTACGATCTACTCTTATTCGTAATGATATTCAAACAGTAAAATTTTCGCTCTATCCTTTTGATATGAGCACGACTGACGGAATATAAACCTGAAAATGAATGGACTTCATCGAATCTCAATTGATCTCAACTATTAGATGTCTTTCTTTCTTCCATCTTCGTCTTCTTTAGTGGAACGCCTACTTTTTTGTTTATCAATGGGAATAGTTACCCACGCTGCACCCTTGGCCCTCCTTTCCCTTCCGTCAAGAACCTGCCTTAACCATAAGACAGCCATTCCTAATGGAGTTTCTGCATAATAGTATAGCTGAGAGGACTTGTAAATAGACTTTTAGCTCCGGAAAACGGGTCCCTGATCTTTTTGCTCCCTCGGAAAAAGGGTTTGGGCCCCGCCACCCTCGGGAGTGCTCCTGCAGACAGCAGTCGACAACCCTTGCACCCATTTCCCAGCCTCTCATCTTCCTCTCCGCCCCCGCTCGCCAGCCATTTCCCCACTCGCCATGGCTTCTACCCCTTCATTTATTTCATTATGCCACGAAAGGACGTCCACCCAAGCAACCCCCTCCGCCTTCCGCCCTCTCCATTTTACGTTACGCCGCTTCGAACACCGAACTTGGCCCCTCCCCCACTCCCTCATTCCCCCCCCCCCTTCCCAGTGCCATCTTTCAACCCTTCCATTTCCAACCCCCCCCACCCTGCACCCGCCATTCACTCCACTCGACGGCCTCTCCCTTTGATCTTTCCATCACCATAATTTTGCGGGGGAGCGGCAGAGAGCAGCACTGTTTGTATACACGCGCGCCCACTCCACCTTCCTTCCCCTCCCTCGCACCCCTTGCTTCCCCTACCTCCCCCTCCCACAGGCACGCACACACATGAACGATTAACGACGACCCTCTCCCCCCGACCCCCACGACGCACCATCCCCTCCCTCCCTTCCTTTCCCTTCCGCCACTTACTTCCTTGGGATGCGGAAATTCAGACAGCAGGGGTGCCGTCATCACTCGCTCATAATTTCACGGGCTATCCGAATGAATGACTCCCTTGCTCGCCTCTAATCTCTCTTCCCTTCTCGCATGAGCCCAGCCTCCTCCACGGTCTTCCTCCTCACGCCCTTAAGGGTTTGATGCTCCAGAGAATGTTCGAGTCGAATATTGATTGCCATTAAATAGAGTATATGTGACGGCATGCCAATCCAGCAGACATGCTGCGATATGTTGAGTTTTAAACGATATTTTCAAAAAACCTGCCTCTGCAGTCACAAAACCGGAATTTTCCATCCCTTTCCAGCGTTAACCGACCAAATACCGGAATGGTCGAAGACAAATTAGCTAGATAAAGAGAAAAATAAAGACATTCGCTGATTATTTATTTTGTCAAAAAAATTATTAGCGCAATGCTAAAAAGCGGTATACGCAGAATCAGTGCATCGTGGTTTTCTTCAGCGCAGTCTCATTTATTAAATCTACAAAATACCCTGCAACCCGCCGCATGGGCGTGTGGTGAGGGGCTTACCACGTATTTTAGGGTATACTCTGCGAAATCAGGCGAATAATGAATGGTCTTCTTCCATTTAAACGTAAAGTTTGATTTAATTCAGCTTCCTATTGAAGCCATTAGGTTATTAAAGCATTATAATGTTTAATTTTCAGATGTTCAAACGTTCATTTGCTGCATCTTTGATTTTAATTATTTTTTTAATATCTTTCATTTTAAAGTGCATTTTATAATAATATTTTCGAGGTTGCTCTTTTCCATTCTGGAAATAAACATTTTTTAAATGTTCCTTGGTGGAAACATTTGTGATTTCCCTTGTTTTCAGTATTTTTATTTGCAGTTTTTCACACTCAACAAAATAGCCTGTTCGTACTGAATAGTTCAAAATAATTTCTACTGAACAATTTCCGGAAGGAGTTTAGTGCAAACAGTTATATTAGAAATAGTGTTACAAACGTGTGTGTGTGTGTATATATATATATATATATATATATATATATATACACACACACACGTTTGTAACACTATTTCTAATATAACTGTTTGCACTAAACTCCTTCCGGAAATTGTTCAGTAGAAATTATTTTATATATATATATATATATATATATATATATATATATATATATATATATATATATATATATATATATATATATATATATATTCAAACACAAAATCCCGCCATACGGCGAACAAATATTCATTCACATAGAAATAGAGATCAGTAAAATGAGAAAGGAACACACACAAAGGACGAACACAAGAGAGGTGGGGAATGCGGACTTGAGTAGATCACAAGCGTAAAAATATTTTCCTCGACCGGAACTTGAACACCGGATCTCTGCACTTGCCGGCCGGATGCTCTAACCACTTGAGCTATCGAGAAAATCTACTTTACACTGAAATCTGCGATCCTTTAAAGCGCCAAAGTGCTCCGATTCATTGCCCAGGAGATGGCGTTAGGGAGCTGTTACACCTTCCAAAAGAGAAATAGACAAACACGAGGAGAATGGTCAGTAGATTAGCATGCATACAACATCATAAAGGATAGGAACGGTGCGTTTCATGGCACGCATAGCCAGAAGAAGAGACGAGCCACATTGGCCAAATACACATTCAAACACGAAATCCCGCCATACGACGAACAAATATTCATTCACATAGAAATATAGACAAGGAAAATGGGAAAGGAACACACATAAAGGACGGACACAAGAGAAATGGGGAATGCGGACTTGAATAGATCACAAATGTAAAAATATTTTCCTCGACCAGGACTTGAACACTGGATCTCTCCACTTGCCGGGCGGATGCTCTAACCACTTGAGCACCTATGTGTGTGTATATATATATATATATATATATTTTTTTTTTTAAGTAATCTACCGGTTAAGGTAGGTTTTTGGATGGACCCAACTATCAAATAAACATTTTGTGACTCCCGAACTAGCAAACTAATCTATATCAGGTCCCTCTTCATCTCGGTGTACTTCTTTCCTCCCTTCATCTCGTCCAACATCCCTATCCTGTTCCTACCCTTACCTCGCTTGCCCAACATTCTTCCCTCTATTACCCTCTTCAACATTCCACTACCGCTCAATACGCCCTTCATCCATTTTTCCTGCCTCCATAGGATTTCTCTCAACAAACCCCTCTCCTCCCCCACCATTTCTAGTACTTCCTCATTTGTTTTCCTTTCCGTCCATTTCACCTTTTCCATTCTTCTCCACACCCACATTTCAAAAGCCTCCAATCTACGTATATCCTCCTGCTTCAGCGACCACGTTTCCGCGCCGTACATAGCTACGCTCCATATCAGAGTTTTTACGAGTCTTGTCTTAACATCCCTACTCAACGTCCCCGTCATCAACTCCCTCCTCTTTGAGAAAGCCTCCTTGCCTAGCGCAATTCTTCTCCTTACGTCCCTACCACTTTGACCGTGTTGGTCCAAAACACTTCCGAGATATGTAAACTGTTCTACCTGCTCTATTTTTTCCCCGCCTATTTTAATATTTAGCTTAGTCTTTTTCTTTCTGGAAAATCGCATAACCTTTGTTTTATTAATATTTATTCTCATCCCATATTTATCGCACTGAACCTCCAATTCACTCAACAATGCTTGCAACCCCTTGGCTGACTGAGCAACTAATGCTTGGTCATCAGCAAACCTAACCGATTTTACGAATTCCCCTCCGACTTTCATTCCTACCTCCAGTTCTTCCCATGCCTCTTTAATCATTTCCTCTACATATACGTTGAACAGTACCGGTGACAATGGGCAACCCTGCCTTACACCTCTTCCTAACACTGCCCATCCGGACTCTCCGTTCCCCACTCGCACCTGAGCAGTCTGAGACATGTATAGGTTGCGGATCAGTCTCCTGTCCCTCCAATCCATTCCTATTTTCTGTAATACACGCATTAATTTTTCCCAATTCACTCTATCAAACGCTTTTTCGAAATCTACAAAACAGGCAAAAACGTCCTGATTGTATTCTATATTCCTCTCGACTAGTGATCTCATTACTGCAATGGCATCACGCGTACTTCTTCCTTTCCTGAACCCAAACTGATCATCTCCTAAGTAATCATTTGCCTTACTCTCTATCCTTTTGTTGATGATCCTGAGAATAACTTTAGCTGCGTGGGATATCAAACTTATTGTTCTGTAATCCTCACATGACGAAGCCTTTGCCTTTTTTGGAATAGGAACTAACACCGATCTCACAAAATCTTCCGGCCAGATTCCTTCCTCATAGATACTACGAATCAGTCCATATATGGCCTTCTTCCCACCTTTCCCTAACCATTTCAACATTTCTACAGGAATATTGTCCACCCCCACAGCCTTATTTGCTTTCATCTCCTTTAATGCCCTTTCTATTTCATCGTCGAGTATGCCTGGACCCAAGCTATCTTCTTCTACGTCATGTTCCTTTTCTATGTCTAACCTTGTCGGCCTAAGTTCTTTACCATACAGTGTTTCTATATATTCCTTCCATCTCTCTTGGATTTTTCCTGGTTCAACTATTATCTTACCCCATTTATCTTTAACTGTTAGCACACATCTGGCCTTCTTACTTCCCGATAATAACTTAACCTTGCTGTATAGAGCACCAATTTCACCCTTCTTCTGTAAACTTTCCATATCCTCGCATTGCGTTTTCCACCATTCTTCTTTTGCTTTATTTGTGGCCCTTCTCAATTTATTGTTTAACTCTTTGTGCTTCATTTTGCCTAACTCTGTGTTTACATTTTTCCATCTTCTTCTCTCATCCATCTTTGCAATCATCTCCTCCGTTACCCATGGTTTCCTTATCCTTTTCCCATTAACGGTTCCTATAGTGTCTTTAGCGGCTTCCAATATCCCTTTCTTGATACATTCCCATTTTTCTTCGATAGTACTCAGTTCTTTACCGTCATCCATCATTTTCTCTACAGCCTGCTGATACTCCTTCCTCGTAAATCCATTTCCTGCTTCTAAATTCCATTTCCTAACCCGCCGCCCTTGCTTTACCTTCTTGAAACGAACATTACATTTCATAACAACTAAATTGTGGTCAGAGTCCGCATCCGCTCCTGGGAAACTGTGCGAATTTATCACACTCTTCCTAAACCTGTGCCTAACCATAATATAATCTAACTGATACCTTTCTGAGTCACCTGGCATTTTCCATGTATACCTACGCCTTTTGTGGTGGCTAAACCATGTGTTAGTGATGACTAACCCCTGTCTCCTGCAGAATTCAATTGCTTTCTCCCCGCGTTCATTCCTCGTGCCTAACCCATAGTCCCCCACCTCACCACCATCTCTTCCTTCGCCTACCGTCGCATTCCAATCCCCCATCACTATCAAATGTTTCCCTGCAGGAACAATATATATATATACGACATAAATATATATGTATATATACGACATAAAAGGACACTCACATTGTAGATTGTATGAGCTTTTGGCCTTCTTTGGCGCTTTCTTCAAGTTAGAGTCTGACCAGCTCAAACAATCTGCAATGTGAGTGTCCTTATACGTGTTATTTATTTTATTTTGGGCTCTATTGTGCCGTTATATAAATATATATATATATATATATATATATGTATATATATATGTATATGTATATATATATATGTGTGTGTGTGTGTATATATATACACACACACATATTCATTCAGATGGATATACTCGTAGAAATCAGGAAAAGGGATAGGAACATATAAAAGGTGAACACAGCACAGTCGAGAACGATGTGTATTTATAAATATATTAGTTCATATGTTAAATATATATATATATATATATATATATATATATATATATACAAGCATATGAACACACATTTATGAACATGTATATATGTACATTTTAATATAAATAATTATAGATAAATGCACATCGTTTTCGACTATGCGATGATTATTTTCAAAACATTTGCCGTATCACCGAAAATTATCGTGCTGCTTAACTAAAGAAAATGCTCACGAACACGAGAAAAAAACACCATCCTCTGACCTTTACTCGCAGTCTGTAGGATCAAATGATGCCGTTAGAAATCTGCACCATGTTTTACTTAACCCAAATATTTCCCCTGTCAGGCTTCTAATTCTTCCGCTCAGCATATTCCCAGACAGAACAACGCCACAAGACACAAATGACAAAAGCCAGCCTTGTCCCTCGATGTCGAGATGGGATTTGATAAGTCTTGACACGGCACCTTCCTCTCTTCCAGCACCATTCCTTTCCACTCCTCAATTTCCATAATACATAGGCATGAGTCGTGGACGAGTCCCTCCTCTGGAAGCAATGCGTAACCGTAACCTGCTCTTGTGCGTTGCGCGACAACTGCACTGAATTAATGCCACTGCCGCTATTTGATATCGCAAATTATTGGTTGCCTGGCGTTTAGGTACACTGTACTCTTTTCAGATTTGGTCTCGTCTAGGGCCACTAATTTGCGAGGGAGGATTACGAGGGTGAGTTTTCACCCGCAATGGGAGCCACAGCTTTCAAACATTTGTTTTTTTTTTACCTTTTGACACTATGGCATCACAAAATACTCGATTGGCAAGACGTGCCTTTCAAAGAATGAAAAGGTTTTGACATTTAAGCAATTACGACGTCAGATGTCTCATTCACAACCTATTATATACTTTTCAATATTTTTAATAATACTTCTGGAAATATTTAGCATAAAAGATAATCTTTTGCCTGACATCTCATGGTCCAATTACAGGCAAATTAAAATCGGTATTATTTGGAAAGTGATTTCCAATATTAGATATTTAGGGTCAGGGTTATTTCTCACGATAAACAAATGTTTTTCAGATACAATATGATCTCTATTGGTAGAAGTAACTTCTAGTGTCGCTGCCTGGATTTGAAACACTCATTATTCACAGTAAGATGTGAATAGTGGTTCAAGGGAAATGAATAATCTTGTATTATATATTATAAGGAATTGAATTTAGAAATTTCTGTAAAAGTGAAATTCTATGATGGCAACCGAGAATGAAACCCTTCGGTGGACTCACATTTGAGCATAATCTTCGTGTCTGCCGAAAGGAAACTTTTTCGTCGAACGAATTCCAAAGAAATGTCATCGGAAGTTCAAGCAGCGTTCCCGTGTGTGATAGCTTAGACCGCATTTCCTTACGAAAGGGGCTGAATCCTAAGCGTGAAGACACAATTTCTTACCTAATAATGTAGGCAAGTGCTGCAAACCTTTGTTGTTCCATGATGGGATGTTTCATAACCACACATAAATGTGAAGTATTGTCGGACGAGTGGTCTTAAGTTTCAGAATTAATTGTTGTCCCTTCCGTAACTAATTCTCTCTTAAAATAAATTGTTAGTCTAGGTATCCGAGATTTTGGCTAATATTATGATTGCTGTTATTGTATTTTAACGGGTATTAATAGCTTGTTTCGCATGCGCAAGTTAAATATTATCTTGATAAGTTGACTAATAAATTGAAACATTTTAATGATGAAGTATATATGTACGTATAACCATCAATATTGTTCGGAATCCAATCTATTATCAAAACATGGAGCAAAGAGTACATTGATAATTTCCGAGCCTCCTAGCTGTATATATTCAATATGAATATGTTATATGTTTATTATAAACGAAACGATCTAGCAAATACTCTTCAGGGCTTGTGTAACTTTAGAACACAATATTCAGAGAAAAAAACAAGATAATATTTTAAGACAGGAACCGTTTTAATTATACTGTTTCGTTAGACTTATGTTCGTGCGTATTTATCTACATATAAAACTTCATATTATTTTAGTTTTAAGAATCCGCTCCCAAAAATATTTAAACAAATATCCTCATAGACTTATGAAACAACTACGCGTGAAAGAAAGCGATTTATAGATATTTTACCCAGCGTGTCTCTTGTTTGAAACCAACGCTCATTTTTCTCTGCTGCATGTGGATTTCGTTAAAGAGCGAACGTTTTTCTTTATGCATGCGACTCGTCTTCCCTGCAAGAAGAAGCTAGAAAACGAGCGCATCTGTATGTTCCACGGAATGCAGTGTCAATATCCTCGTGTCACTGACCCTTGGTCCTTGGACCCGTCTGCAGTTGTGTTGCCTTGTTTTTAGCGCCTCGGGTCCCCATCGTATTTCCCCGACGACGGCGACTGTTCCTTGGCCCCACGCCGATCGCTTTCCGTGCTTCCATCAGGACCCCCACCCGCTTGCTGTCCCATACCCTAAACTATTTTATTTGTCCTTGCTCCTCGATTCGTTCCATGGTTTACGATTAACTCCTCAAATCCATTGTGTCTCCGAGGTCTCCCCTCGTGGAAGCTATCGTGGAGGTCTTAGTAGAAAATAATGTGTGTGTGTATATATATATATATATATATATATATATATATATATATATATATATATATATAATGTAACAAAATATACTTTATATATATAAAGTATATTTTGTTGCTTGAATATATGGTTGGTGCGATGTTTTCTCTGGAGCCACGCTATCGAGTTCCTTTTCTTTGGGCGGAAACAGTGTTTTCTTCGTTTTAACTTCCGCGGGGATTTTTTATTGTTGTTGGCTTCAATGGATTTTTTATAATATTCGTTTTTTTGTCCCATGATTCTTTTCCTTCTTCTTTGGCCTTCTTTTTGAAGAATCAATGCTCAGATATCTCTGCATTTTTATCAGGTTTTCACTTCGTTTGTTGACTTGCATTGGAAATAGGTTCGCCAGAAACGTTATGGCATCCTTGTCGAAGTATGATTGGAGCAAATTTTCCCACCTGATCCCGCACCGTTGCTGGCGTCTTTATTGGTTGGTTTGACGAAACGCTCTCTTGCACGCACTGTATAGTGGTGAAGTTTTCTGACGTTTTACTACCTCTGTTGCTTCTCTTAATAATATTGAACAATATCGCTCATATTTTGATATTACTCGCATTTATTCTAATTTGGTGCTTCCCCTGGTTAACTCCGTTTGATAAGACGAATATCCACCTAAAAAAACCAGGTGGATTAACTATTGCAAATCCAAGCCATTAATGCCGTGAAAACCCAATAAAAATGCAGAAAAACTTAACGAATCCACGTCGCGGAAACCTCCGACCGAAAATCATTGTCGATGTTGTCAAACTCTTTCCCTAATATCCTATCATACCATTGTCCTCACGGCGAGATGGTCCATCTCGGTATACGATATGGTAACTCCTTTATTCCAGCCGAATTGTTGTCCACTCATCGTTAGTGAAATGTTAACTTTATTTTTTTCTAATTATTATATTTATTTTTAATATCTCGATTTATGTCCCAATTTACATTTTCAGAATACGATAAAATATCACATTCCATCTCTTAAAAAGTAATATTTTTTTCAACAAGCCTCTTCCTTTTCAAAGAGACGATATCAATTCATTACTATTTTCGGGTATATTTTCTGGAAGAATATAACTTTTGAATGGTATGCAACACTTTCCATCTAGAGTAAATTTCAGGCGAAAGATAGTCCTTGCAGTGTCTCTATCTAAGTACACACGTAAATTTAATCACCAAGGGTGGTCATTTTTATTGGTGGTGTTACTTAGAAAAAACATCGGGGAAGGTATCGGGGAATCATCTTAAATATTATTTTAATAGCAGGAAACTGCCGTTACAATTAGGATTTTTGAAAAGGTTGTGATGATGTCGAGGACAAAAACTTGTAAAACGACGAAAGAGAATCGAGGTGGGCAACCACATTAGTATTAAGTTTCAGAAATAGTTGTTTGAGAGAAGATTGGGGTTATTAAAGCGAGAGTTAAGGAACAATAAATGGAAGGGGAGAGTTTATTCACATTGGGGATTTGGGCGTAATGAATGAAAAATTGGGAAGTACAAATACGGTAGTTGATTGAGAGGATATTACGAGCAGAGATTAATAGAAATCCGACCAATCAAGTGGTAATTCAAAAATACATGGTCGAAATTAGTTATCAGGGGGAAGACGAAGACCATTTATTTTGCTCGACTAGCCGAAATCATTTGAAATGATCCAGAGATGAAGAACGTAATTGTGATTATAAATTATTAAAACGCTGTTTTTGACAAAGATGGACTTTGGAAGATTCATACGAGAAAGTTTAAGGAACGGGGAATGATTTCTGCGAAAAATGAGTTGAGTTTTTAGCAGAAAGATTTAACAAATTTTTAGTACCTCGTTCAAACACAAAACTTGAAGTCTATGTACTTAATCGTAATTGAAGGTACAGGAATTAATCAGGTAAGTTACATTAAGTTTCGAGATAAAGTTACGAATAGCGCTAGGAATTAGGTCCTAACTCGAACAGAGATAGACGTAATTTAGAGGTTTTAAAAATTTAATTTCAAATTATAAATATTCAAAAGGTTAATAAAAATACGAAAATGGAATGTAGAAGTTTTAACTGGAATAAAAAGAAGGGGCATGAGCTCTTGGTAACATACCAAGTGAGTACAAAGGGTTGGGAACCATGGAGGATAGTTGAAGGAAGAGAAGAGAATAGAAAACGGAAAAAAGTGGATTGGGCAATACAGAGAAAAAAACGTTTTATACAGTGGGCATACTCGTAAATTGTATAGTGTGATTAGATATAAGATAATAGAGTTCTTTGTACATGTCTCAGACTGCTCAGGTGCGAGTGGGGAACGGAGAGTCCGGATGGGCACTGTTTGGAAAAGGGGTAAGGCAGGGTTGCCCATTGTCACCGGTGCTGTTCAACGTATATGTGGAGGAAATGATTAAAGAGGCATGGGAAGAACTGGAGGTAGGACTGAAAGTCGGAGGGGAATTCGTAAAATCGGTTAGGTTTGCTGATGACCAAGCATTAGTTGCTCAGTCAGCCAAAGGGTTGCAAGCATTGCTGAGTGAATTGGAGGTTCAGTGCGATAAATATGGGATGAGAATCAATATTAATAAAACAAAGGTTATGCGATTTTCCAGAAAGAAAAAGGTTAAGCTAAATATTAAAATAGACGGGGAAAAAATAGAGCAGGTAGCGCAGTTTACATATCTCGGAAGTGTCTTGAACCAATACGGTCAAAGCGGTAGGGACGTAAGGAAAAGAATTGCGCTAGGCAAGGAGGCTTTCTCAAGGAGGAGGGAGTTGATGACGGGGACGTTGAGTAGGGATGTTAAGACAAGACTCGTAAAAACTCTGATATGGAGCGTAGCTATGTACGGCGCGGAAAAGTGGTCACTGAAGCAGGAGGATAGACGTAGATTGGAGGCTTTTGAAACGTGGATGTGGAGAAGAATGGAGAAGGTGAAATGGACCGAAAGGAAAACAAACGAGGAAGTACTAGAGATAGTGGATGAGGAGAGGGGTTTGTTGAGAGAAATCCTATGGAGGCTGGAAAAATGGATGAAAGGCGTATTGAGCGGTAATGGAATGTTGAAGAGGGTAATAGAGGGGAGAATGTTGGGCAAACGAGGTAAGGGCAGGAACAGGATAGGGATGCTGGACGGGATGAAGGGAGGAAGGAAGTACACAGAGATGAAGAGGGACCTGATATAGATTAGTTTGCTTGGTGGGGAGTCACAAAATGCTTATTTGATAGTTGTGTCCATCCAAAAACCTACCTTAAACGGTAGATTACCTAATAATAATAAATAATAGAGTTCTTAAAGAAATATCATAGAATCAAGAAAGGTGACGATGAGAGAAGTAAAACTGAAATCAGAAAGAAATTTAGCCGCCTAACTTGGATGTATGTGAGAAAGATCATATGATAAGAACATACCTTAGAATACTGCATGGGAAGACACAATATTAAATAATTGGAAGGAAACGTGAGAAGGTACTGAGGGGAAGGTAAAATAAATACTGACAAAAATACATAAAATGTAGAAGATGAAAGTATCTTCGTGGATTTCGGGAAGGCTCTTGAGCGAGTGGATAAGGGCAATAGAAACATTGCAAAGTAGAGTAGACTGGAATGATTGAGATTTAAGAAACACGTCTGCATGGACCAATTTTCACAACTTAAGGTAGGAGGTGGAGAATGAAAATTGTCAGTATGAGCAGGAAATTATTTTTTATCATTGGAGTGGCATTGGAGGAACTTGAGGCTATAATGAGATGTAATAAAAAGAGATCATTGGGATTCTCAAGAAGTTGGAAATCTTAGGTATTCAAGTAGGAAGAAATAAATTGAAATATGCGAAAAAACTTATATAATTGGGCCATATTTAGGACAACATTGGGTCATCATTAATATGGTCTTTAGGAGAGGGCATGTATAAACGAAATAGTCTTTCCTGACAAGGATTTTTTGATGATAAATACTTTTAATGAGAGAAAAACCGTATTTTCTTTCGCACAATATGCACGCAAATGTAAGACTCAAATTTTTGCTGCATTGTTTGGAATACTTAACAAAACCGTTCGATTGATACTGTTGTGGTCAGACCACCACTGAAGCATTAAGCTTTCCGAGAAATTGTAATGATTTCATCATAATTTAAAATGTTTGTTATTCTTAAAAGTCTCAAACGAGCGTACATGAGTAAAATTCATGCCTGCTTAATAACTACCGGATTTGGAAGTGTAATGGGGCGAGCCTTTTATTGGAATACGATAAAAGTTGCTTCTTCTTAGAAAAACGTTATTATATTCCTTCATCTCTTATATACTATATATACAATGATAAATACACCTACATTATTATTATTACATAGGTGCATTGTATGCTATTGTCCATTGGAATCCGCGAACCTTCCATCGCGCCTCCAATGATTGGTGGTGGTGCCAGGAATTGCGATCCCATAACGATCGCGCGTGAAGGCACGTGATGGAGGCCCTGGTCGTTGAGAAAGGAGAACAGGAGAAGCGTTTGTGAAGTGGGTTTCGAATATAATGGAGGAAATAAGAGGAATTATAACGAACAAGGCTTACGTTTTATGATAAGGAAGAGAAGGAAGTTATTAGGGAAATTTGACTGCAGATTGAGGGCGTATTGAAAGGGGGAGTCGGTTGTCGAACACCGTAATTCAAACGAGAATGTTGTGTGGCCGGAGGAAAGGAAAGAAGAGGCTCTTTGAACGTCATTATGGAAGGAGGAGAAAACATAAATAATTGAAGAAAAGAATAATTGTCGACAGGGTAAATAAAACTTTGAGCAGGAAGGAGAACTTTATCTTACGATATCATGTCTAAGCGTATGAATGGTCAAGAACTTTCCGAAAATTATATCTCGCCGGTAGAGTACCAAATGGAGTGGTACTATGATTTCAATACAGTTGTTTGCACTATTATTCTTTTGTGTACACATAATTTATTTTGTTGCAGTGAGCTATCTACTGAGAGGAATCTAATGTTTTACTTTTCAAGGGCTTTGAGAATATAAATTATTCTGGAGTTGGATATTGCCATGGGTGAATGGAAATTAATGTTTTTTGGGGGTCATCTACTGGTTAAGGTAGGTTTTGGATGGACAAAACGACCAAATAAATGTCTTGACTCTCCCCAAACACACAACCCAAAATTCTACTCTACACGTAACTTCCTCATCATCTCTGTACATTTCCTTCCTCCCTTAAATGGGCCCAACATCTCTATCCTGAATAAAGACGTTAATCTATCTATCCCAATCTGATCCCCTCTTAACATTGTCCCCTCAAGCAATTTCTTCAACATCTCATTGCCAATCAATATACTTTGCATCCATTTTCTACCTCTTTATGATTTCTCCCAACAACCCTCTCTCCTCTCCCACGGTATCTATCACCTCCTCATTTGTTTTCCTTTCGGTCCACTTAATCTTCTCCATCCTTCTCCACACTCACATTTCAAAAGGCTCCAGTTGAAGCACATCATCCCGCGCCATACATAACTACGTTCCATTTCAAATGTAAATAATTCTCAAATATGAATTGACAAATAATTTCGTCGCGGGATTTTCGCATGAAGATTTAGTTGCGGACCTGAAACTGGAGGGATTTGTACAGTATCTCTGATGAATTCCTATTTCGAAGAATAATGTTAGATAATTTCTACAAAGCCTGTACTGTGGAAACAAAATTTTTTAGAAAATGCCTACTATCTTCTTTCATTCTAAAATAAGTTTCCACGTAGACAAGTCTGCTACCATCAAGTGTAATTGCTATTTATTTAACGCACCTTTTTGGGGGCTTTCACTTGCATTTGGTTTGCTGTTGAGATTTACGTAAGAAATGGTTTTGATAAATATTCTATGTAGGTCATTCATGATAGGGTTCTCTGTTGAGTCCTATTATTAAATCGGATTCATCTGGGAAAGCATCCATTCGTGACATAAAAAATTACAGAATGGTGTAAAAAAATAATGAACGACATTCCTTTATCATGAATTTTTCGGAGCCATAAAACTGTCACCACATTGCTTTTAGACACACTCTGGACCATTATAGTAAAGGTATTTTAACGCTTACCAATAAATTTTAAAAATTAAAATAGTGGGTTGGTTTAAAAACGTTGTACGATGAATATACTGTCTCATTCAGTTAATATTTTTATCATTGAAACATGAGTGTGAACATTTACGAAATAGGTGCCAGTGCCAATACATTAGGAACTCAGTTCTTTTCCACAAACCCTGAAGAGTCATACGTATTAGTTTTTTCACTCTGCTAGAAGGCCTAAAAACGTTTAACCCTGTATTCTCTATAGACTGATTCCTTTACGGTAATTTCTCATTATTCTTATTTAGAAGGAACCCAAAGGCTTTATTGCGATAGTTCAGTCGTCCTCTCCTCATTCTGTTGTCGTCGCTATGGCGTCGTAATTTTCTCAAAATTTCGTCTCGACGCCATAGCGAGAGTTATATTTGTCGTCGGAAAGTGGTCACAAAATCGTATTAAGCTGCAGTTGTCAAATAAAAGATCGAGCTTACATTTAAATCGTTCTTTAACTAAGCCGAAAGGCATTTGAAATTCACACAGCAGGGGTGCAATAGGTGGGATATTTTCGTGGGAGGTTTTCGTAAAATGGAAATCATAGGTTTCGTTGAAAGCATCGTTCAAATTTGAATGCTGTGTCGTAGAATCAACAGTCAGATACTCGATTCAGTATGCAACCACGTCGTTGGCTGGCTGGGGAAAAACACCGATATGAAATAAAAGAGTCAAAGCAGACAGATATAGGCACGGAATGAAAGATTTCCGTGGAAATCGATCAAAGGATCAAATGTGTTCGTCTACCTACGTCCTGATTTATGGAGATGCATCCAGTTGAGGGCAGTTTTCACTTATTTTTAAGTGCATTAAAATTATGAGCTGACCTAACTTGACTCTTCACCAAACTTTTAAACAAATGAAGTTTAAAGCAATGAGATAGGAATTACTTTAATATCGTCATCGTGTTTTCTATGAATCAGTAAAAGAAGGGACCTGAACAATTGAGATAAAAAATACTGAGTGGATAAAGTTTTAATTTTTTTATTTCTTACTCCTAAAGTTCTATTTCTTCCTCTGACTTGGTTAAATTTTAATTTTTTGAAAGTTTTGGTATCAATTTTTGTCTTCGCGTTAACCTGAGAGAGGCTTCTGAGATGACTCCTTCGCCTTTGCCAACCTCAAGGAAAGATTCGTTAAAACTTTGACATGGAGCGTAGTTATGTGCGACGCGGCAACATGGCCATTGAAGCAGAATGATAAGTGCAGATTGGAGGCTTATGAAATGTGACTGTGGAGAACGATTGGGAAGATTAAGTGGTCAAAAAGGAAAAGAAATTAAGAAATGCTAGGTATGGTGGGGCAGGAGAGGGAATTGTTGAGAGAAATTGAAAGGAGGCAGGAAAAAATGGATGTAAGGAATATGGATTTGCAATGGGATGCTGAAGACTGATAGAGCGGAGAATGTGAGGAAACGAGGAAGGTGCAGAAATAGGATAGAAATGTTGAACGGAATTAAGGGAGAAATGAAGCATACGTAGATGAGGAGGGACTTTGTTGTTGAGTAGGATCTTGGATTTCATTTTGTTAGGAGAGGCAAAAGAATTGTCACTGTACAGTTTGATAGCTTGTGTCCATCCAAAACTTATCTTAACGGTATATTAAAAATAATAAGACCTTGAAATAATAACTAGGAGAATTATTTCATGTATCTTTTTTTCCATACCTTTCTTCTCTTAACTTTCCAATGCTATTCCCCCTAAAACCAATGGTATAGCGTGAGGTTGGAATAATTATACACGTACCCAAGGTGCATAGCAAAAATCATTGGCAATTGATATTTTTCGGAAAGGTTAAGTCATGTGTTAAGCTTATCGGATGATACTTTCTCCCTTCTGACATGACAACTTTCAATAAATTACTGCTCTCCTTTATTTACAGTTTATTTCATATATATCTTCAAAACGAATTTCTACGCGTGCTAAGAAATATTTCGTGCAACTTACGCAAAAGACGCGTTTTATGAAGACGGATGATGCCCTACGTTTCCTTTGGTGTGATGATGCACCCTCTCACTAAATCCATTGCATTTGAACCCTTCCTAAAATCTTCCCGCCGATGAAATGGAGTTTTTGACCTTTTTGAGTATTTTTCATAGGTTAAAGGACTGTGTGGGTTGTATTTGAGGCTTTCACCATACGAGTAAATTTGAGTTTATCTTTATCATTTTTAATCGTTGCCTGTCGTGAATAGGGACGAAGACGACGCCTCCCTGAGACGCTGCTTACCGTGACGTTATATTTCTTTTGTTCGGTTCCAAATAATAACTTAAAATTGCCCAGCGGCCAAAAACACGAACAGTTTGACTTTAACAAAGCTGCTTTTTTCAATTTTGGGGTGTAACCGTTTTGTTAAAGTCAAAATTTACGTGTTCTGTCTTTTCCTCAACCCCCAAAAGTAGACCCTGGATCCACCCCTGAGCTTAATTATGGCAAGATGGGAAATATTTTTAGTGTACGGGCTAAGTTACCTTGCAATACACCTTCATAAGGTTTCTATTGCCTTCGGTCCATATTTCATCGCAATGCAGTTTGGAGACACTTGAAATTCTGCAACCCAGCGGATGTTAGAGGAGGCACGGCTCCGGGATCGGAGCTCGTGGGGTTTTGGAAGAGGTTTTCTCTGTTAGTATTTGTGTGGAGAAAGGTTTCAGGCTTTCATCGACGATTCAAAGTTTTGTTTCGAAGCCCGGCTGTCATTTCGAAAAAGTCCTCTCCCTCGCCGACATTCCAAAAGAAAAGAAAACAAACGGTGACCCAGGTACATGAGTAACTTTTAATTTTTTTCGATCAAATCGAGTGGGAGAGTGTTATGGGGTCGGCGAGGGAGTGAATGAAGAGAGGGGGGGGTTAGGGTGGCGCTGATGCGTGCGGATGGCAATTTAGGGAGAGGGGGTAATGGCGGGGCCCTGAAATGGGGGCGGGGGAGGACAAAACCCGAAATGAAAACGGTAGGCGGCGCGGGACAGTTTAATATCCGCTCAATAGACGTCATTGTTTTGATTTAAGGGGGCGCTCGTAGCGGAGAGAGGCCGTTTTTCGCACGGAGCAATAAAAGATGGAAAGTACGTAATTGGTGAGGGAGAGGGTGGGGATGGGAGGGCGGGGGGAATGTAGGGAGGTCCAAAAAGGGCGCTTTTGTTGCCGATTTAAAATAATGCGCGAATGGTGGAGCGTCGTTCCGTCACGTGCAAAAGCTCGGATGCGTCGTTTTCGAATTCGCGCGCTGAAACCATATTCCCTCCACTCCCCTTCCACTGCTCGCCCATTCTTCCTCTTCCTCCCCTACAATGGTTCTCGTGAATGGAGGAGAATGGGTAGGGAGGAGGAGAGAAGATGGGGGGGGAGGTGGAGGGAGAAAAGTGTCTGTTGCGGGGTTACAGGCGCCGCAACAGGGGACTAATCCTTTTACGAGACCCCGGGGGCCCATTAAAAACGCGAACGGAAAAATGTATCGGGAACAAATCCAAATTTAACATGCAAAATGCAGAGGAGGGTACGGAGAAAAATGTGTATTGACGAGTGGCAAATGTTTTCATTTTTTAAACCTCCCTTGCCCTCCCTCCCCCCCCTCTCCCTCTCCACCGTTCAACTATTCCTGTGGCGGGGGAGAGGGAGTGAAAAAATCGGGACGGAAAATGATGGTCTCCGCGTAAATCAAATCTTCTTTCCACCCTCCCACCCCCCTAACTGCCGCTCAATCGTTCCCATGGAGACGCGTGAGGGTTGCCGGCGCCCTCTGCCTCGCGAGAGGACAGGCATACGGACTACCCCCTCCCCCTCCAGCGCCCCGCGAAAAATCCACCCATCCCCCCACGATGCTGGAATATCAGCTGGAGTGTGTGCGTGCGTGTGTGTGTTCCGTGCGTGTCCTCCACCCAATACACGATCTCCTAATAATAGGCTTCGATATTCCCCGCGATAAATTCCGACACTTCGTTCTTTCTGAACCGGCAAAGCCCCTGCTGTTATTAACTGGGAATAAAGAGGACGGAGTTTTTATTTTCCGTTCCGTGTACGGCGAGTAATTGAAACCCCCTGGTTCCCCGTCACGGGCGCTTGATTAAATAGACCGGGAGACGTCTCTCGAGGTAAATACCTCAGTGCAGTCGAACTTCGTGCCCGCACATGACGCCCGCGTTTTAATACCATCGCGTTCCTTTCTCCCGAAAGTAGTTCTAGTTTCTATCGTAATATGTGATAAGTTCAGTTTTACTGAATCAATAAAACTACACCTATGTCGTAAAAATCCTTGATTTATATCTGTGGGAATTTTCATTATTTTGGCGTATTACTCTGGCCGGCTGTAGTACGCTTACTATGTGCGTCGATATTTTCCAGTGAAACGCATATCAGTGTAAATTTCAATATTGTCTGTTTGCGATAGACTGGCCAATGCCGTCACATGAAGGGGGTTTAATTTTAGGGGTTTGTGGGTATTAGACGTCATGGACAGTGACTGACTTGTTTTTCGCGAGTCCATGTACGGCTTGACCCCTCTCCCATCGAAGAGAGTTCATTTCGTGAAGCCTCACGCGACCAGATGTAAATTCGCGCTAACTCACGGGTTTAGGAGATGGCTAGTTTCTACTACTCTTTTCTCTCCCTTCCGTATTGCTGCAAGCCAACAATTCCGCTCGGTGGAAGTTATTACCTCCCAATATACCCAAGAAGGACTTGATCCATCTGCTCAATGGACTGCTGGCTGCTGCGAGAATATAAGTCAACTTATCCTGAGAGGATTTTAGTGCCTAATAAGCAAGTGGTAATGAAGTTATTCGTCCATTTGTCCCTCTGCTACTATCAGTAATTGTCTACCGAGTTTGGATTGGTTTTGTTGGACGCTTAGTACTGCACACTACTGAGTTCATGTGTCCTTAATACTACTGAGCAAAATATCCTTTATCCCCATGATAAGTGCTGCAGTATTTACCTTTCATACTTTCTACCTCGCTTAATTCTTTCAAAAATGCCTCTTTCTCTCCTATTCCTATTTCGCTATCTCCGAATTCTCACCTCTATTACCATGTGTAATATCTCCATTACCTATCAGTATCTTTTGTATTCACCTGTACTACCATCTTTGAAATTCTACCTACAGACGTGTCGCTTCCCCCACCGTGGTTAGAACTTTATCATTTGTTTTTCTCTCCGTGCATTGTATTTTCTCTATTCATCTCCTAAACTTACATCCTATAAGCCTCCGAGACATGCAAAATTAAGCTTTCTATTTTGTTTTTCATTAGTCATTCCTTTTACATTCTTACTTAAAGTTCCTCTTTGTTAAATCTTCTTTTACTGAGGTAATTTCTTCCAATGCCCTAACTATTTTTCCCAAAATTATTAGAATTTTGAGAGCAGAAAATAAAAGTGTATCCGTAAGTTGTCCTTAAATATGGTCCCTATGAAAGACGTGGTGTTTCAACTACCTCCAAATATTTAACTTGATCTGCCGTAGTTAACACTGAAATCTCTATTTCATAATTTATATCCTGCTCGCCGCTTATTTTGTTCAAATATCTGTAAATTGCGCACTAATCCCCATTCCTTGCACCAATACAAAATTGTACCCTTATTTCCCTGCATGTCGTCAGCAAATAATATATATATATATATATATATACTTTTTTGGAAAACCCACAAACGTGCAATGTAAATTCACTGATAGTCATAACAAAGACAGAAACCAAAACACACAAAAGAGGGACTCACTGGTTCTCGAATTTTCGGTGGTCCAACCACCTTTCTCAAGAGGAATTAGGAACAGAACTGAGGCAGAGGAGGGCCCGAAAGCAGTGGTAGGAAGGAGAAGGGGAAATGGGGGAAAAGAGGGGAAAAGAAAGGAAAAGGGGGGAAAAAGGGGGGGAAGGTATTCGAGGTGAGGAGTTTGGAGGGGTAGTGTATGGCGCGGGAATTTTAAAAAAGGTGGGGATGATATGGAAGTTGTTGGGGGCGGAGGGGGATGAAATTATATGCATAAAGGGGGCAATTAATGTCTAATATTAATACCTGGGCGATTCCAGGAATCCAAGAGCCAGATGAAAGCTAGCTCTAATGTTTTGTGTTTCAGTGGAGGGTCTGAGTGTGGGAGGGATGCTAAGAAGGATACTTTAAAACATTGGTCAAAGGCAGTGTTGTGTTCGGAGGCATGTTTGGGGATTGGGAGCATACCAATAAGGGAGGAATTGTTGCATGAGGCTCGATGATTATTGATTCTAATATTGAGGGGTGTGGTACACTGTCCAATGTAAAAGGCAGGGCAAAGTTGGCACTTGAGTAGGTAGACAACATTGCTGGAGGTACACGAGGAGTAGGGAATTGGTGGGAGAGAGTTAAAGAGCGGGTGGGAGAGGGATGGGATTCTGGTTAGGAAAATAGGACATGTTTTGCATCTAGGTTTATTGCAGGGTCTGGGAGTGATTTGGAACGGGGCGAGGATTTAAGAAGTGGATTGGTAGATTTTAGAAGATCTGATAGATTGGCGGGGCGTTTGAAAGTGACAGAGGGGCATTTGGGGAAAAGGTTGGTGGTGGAATTATGGTTTTTGAGGATAGGATAGAGGTCCTTTAGGATAGAACGCAGAGATTCTAGGCAGGGAGAAACGTGGTACAAATTGAAAGAGGGTGGTTTTTCGCGGTGGTGGAAGGTCTGGGAGTGTAAGTATGTCTACGGATCCTCTTATTCAGGAGGGATTCAGGATAACCTCGTTTGAGGAGGGAATGGTGTAAATTTATGAGGAAATTGTCTAGGGAGTCAGGGTCATTGCAAATTCTGTGTCCCCTTATGGAAGGGGCCTACTCCGAGGCCTTCTTCAGGTCAGACTGCTTTTTACGTGTTATCTGTTTTATTCTGTGTTCTATTGTGCCGTCCAAAAGTTATATATATATATATATATAAAAAACACTACACACATAGAAACATAAAAGAAGGACACTTACATTGGATATTTACGTTTCGACGGCACGGCCGTCGTCATCAGAATCTGATGACGACGGCCGTGCCGTCGAAACGTAAATATCCAATGTAAGTGTCCTTCTTTTATGTTTCTATGTGTGTAGTGTTTTTTGTGTTAGTGTTTGTGTGTTTGTGCGTCGCCGGAGAGCGTCTTTTCCAAGTTTATACATACATATATATATATATATATATATATATATATATATATATATATATATATATATATGTATATATATATATATATATATATGTATATATATATATGTATATATATATATATATATATATATATATATATATATATATATATATATATATATATATATATATATATAACTTTTGGACGGCACAATAGAACACAGAATAAAACTGATAACACGTAAAAAGCAGTCTGACCTGAAGAAGGCCTCGGAGTAGGCCGAAAGCTTAAATCATCTACAGTGTGAGTGTCCTTCTATATGTTATCTGTTTTATTCTGTGTTCTATTGTGCCGTCCAAAAGTTATATTGCTCCCGTGAGTACTTCCGCATCATCTATATATATATATATATATATATATATATATATATATATATATATATATATATATATATATATGTATGTATGTGTGTGTGTACCAATGTATGTGAATTTATACACTCATTCATGGAATACCAAATCACATACGGTATGCATTAAAATCGAGTTATGTCGCTTGTATAGGAAAATACGAAGAATTGAACAATACTCCCTCCCCGAATGCAAAAAATTACTTAGATCTGGTTGCACAAGTGAAAGGAAACGGAAAATTGTCCGTAAAAATTTCCTAAATGGTGTTCTTCTTCCACGATTTTGGAGTGTGGGCGGCGGTAACGTCAAGAAGGAAATAAATCGGACGGGAAGGCGTGTCGCGCGAGGTGAAGGTTGAAATGGAGAAAAGCCGAGTGACTGATGAGGCATCCTCCCTTTAAGGAAGGGGCGTGCGGAGAGGGCGAAGGCAACTCCGCTAAAGGTGAATCGTTCGGAATGAAGGCGTGAAGATGATGTGGCAAATAGGCACTATACTAAGACGGTGAAATGGCGCAACAACACGATCGAATACAGTGGAAGGAAGTGTGGTTAGCGGACAAAATACAATGTGGTACTGCCCTATCATAAAGTGATCGAGGCTGAATTAACCCCCATTAATTGCCGCCTCCTACCTCTGAGGTGGCTCGTGATGGGTCTACTGCGTTAAAATTTCCCTCTTCATTGTTTTCCCGAGAGAGTTCCCAGAAAGTCTAAGCTCATTTGAGATACGACATGGGAAATGTGGACTAAGGGCCCCGCAAACCTGGGAGACGACTATAAACATGGGTGTAATGAGTGCTAAGACATTTTTTACTAGCGAAGAGGGTATTGATGCGAATCGAATCTCTCAAATGGTAAAATACCCGTTTGCCGAAATGATTAAAATAGGAAGTAGAAATGAAGAATGGAAAAATTCTTCCTTGCCTTCCTGAATTTGCTGTCGCAATATGACTGAGCATGTAAAGTAGTCCAAAACCTGCGATGAAATAACCGTTTGCTTTTGCCATCTGCCGTTTCTTTTGTAAGCATCGTGCTCGTTTGCAATTCTATAACTAGCTCTTGAGGTTGGTGTTGTATCTCGGCACCCAGGGTGCGATCAGGAAGATCCAGGGTGTCACTGATGAGGGACGCTAAATTTCGATTGGGGTCTATAAGCGTAGACTCCGCGGGGATTTAATTGCCCTCGCGCTTCGGCCGTAAATAACATTCGCACTATCAGTGATATGTTTTACTTTTGAGCATTTCGTCTGCTTTGTCTGAACTAAATTGGCGCTAAATACGCGCATGCTCACTTAAGTGTTGGTTGGAGGTGCGTTTCCGTGAGTGTCAGGCTGATTGATTGCCCTTCCTAACGACATTATGAAGTGCTTCTCTCTCTCTCTCTATCTATCTAGATATCCCCCCCTCTCTCTCTCTCAATTTATCTCTCTCTCTCTCTCTATCTATCTATCTCCGCTGGATTTTCATTTTTTTTTCAGCGTCGAAAATTCCGAGCCCATTCGTCGCAGTCGTGTTTCCCGGGTGCGCCGACACGGACACAGCTGGCGCCACCGTTCTTCCCTCGAATCGAGCGTTCTGTTCCAAATCGCTCATTCCTCCTCAAAATGGACCCTGACCCTAATGGACTCGTCTTTATCCCTTACCCGGACACACACGCGCGCACTCATCCCTTCACATTTCGTTGGCGATTAAAAATACGATTGCACCAGAGGTCCATAATGTAGCCGTGGCTACATTTTTTTTTAATGCCGAAATGTCAGCATAATATCAAGCCTCTTCTCATTCTTTTCCTCCTTCCACCTTACTCTCACAGCATTCTCTCCTTTATATCACTGTCTTCCTCAGCCCCCCATTGCCTCTCAGTATCTCCTGCGTCCATTTGTCATGTCTTCTTCGAATTTCTCCCAACATCCGTCTCTTTTCCTCCACCATGTATAAAAAAAACTTGATTGTTTGCTTTCCTTTCAGACCACTTCATTGTTTCCATTCTTTTCCACTCTCAAATCTCAGAGGCCTCCACAATTTACGCTTAACCTCTTGGTTCAATCACGGAGTTTTAAATTCATATAAAATTACGCTCCGTGTTAGATTTAAATAGCCTGGAACGGAATTAATTTAAGGGCGCACGACATCTTAATCAAATCTCTATACTCTTCCATTTGGTCAATATTTGAGGGACGGGTGACTTACTCCAGTAAGGGTGGAAGTGATTTTCTATGCTCCGAACGAGGATTTGAAAAAAAAATTGCCATCGCTGATGTAATTTTCGATGTTTGTTGTACAAAATGTTGCGTTTCACAGACAGTATTACTTATCATTGAGAAAGCTATAAGTATATAGTTATAAGTTTGTTAAATTGCTAGTTAAATGGAATCACCTTTCTGGAAACTTTTGAAGATACTAACCCTTTGAAATTACCTATTATTCACCTTAAATTTACCATAGCACATCTGTTAAAAAACGACAGTTCCAGGTCAAGCCTTTAGATGAAAAGAGCTAAAACTTATGTGGTTAAAATTAAGAATACAATGTTGATGTCACTTGTTGTTAGATACGAAATCCACTCAACAACGTCCTCGTTACTATTTCAATCTTACGATTGCCGTACTGCAGCACTCCCAATTTTCTCGCCTTGATGCCGGGAGGAATGCCATCGCGTCATATTTGAATGAAAGGCGTCATCTACTCGTACTCGGGAGATTAATGTGATGGATGGTTTCCCGTTGCCTTAAATATCGCAAGGGTGCGGCCGATTCCATGCCCACAGCTGTGGCAGTTGATACCGAACCGATTGGCCTTGATCTACGCCAACACTGCCTTATGATGAAACTGCTGACTCTCACCATTGTCGCAGGGTATTATTTTCGTGTAGGATCCAATTGCCTTCGTGCCTCGTTCCCGAAAAAAAACAGAATTTTCATTCTTCTAAATCTGAAAAATTTTGGCGGCTCTGGGAATGGGACCGGAGACCTTCCGCTTAGTAGTCCGGCTTGCTTATGTTACAAAAATGAGTTTTACGAATGGATTTGCATTCAATGCTTCATGCATACATTTTTGATACTTGAGATATTACGAGTAGTTTAATTTCTGTATGTTTGCATTTTATCATATCGTCAATTTTCAAATGCTGTTTGTAGTGTGTGCTTAGTGTCAGTAGCTGATACACTTTTGATTTGAGGGGATTACACTAATATGGCTTATTATTCGTGTTTTCGTGTATTCGTGCATGGTTTATTATTCGTTTATGCAGGCATAAATATAAATACAAAAACTCTGTATTATGCACCTATTTTACGTTTCGATGTCACTTTATTAGCTTTTGAATGCATTTTATTTCGCCACGTAATCGGTCCATTATTTCAATATTCCCGTTACGAATAACTATGTGGCTTATTGAAAAAGTAGTATGTGGAAGAGAAGTAGAGGAGTGGAACTTATTTTTTTAAAGATAAGGTTTCCTCATCTCTCATCGAGACCCTTTGGCTGTCTAGTGTACTGTGTTCATTATCATCCCAGTAATTGCTGTTGAATTGTACCACGTGACTATGTTGGCTGGCCTAAAACTCAAGAGTTTGCAATTAAATCCATGGCAAAAGGGTTGGTATGGCATTTTTAGTGTTTGTGGCTAATCTTTGGCACGGAAAGCTATCGTATCACAAATATGTGCAGTGGTTTAATGATTTCGTTTTCGTTTCTAACCTTTGCATTAGTTTTATTCAAATCTAAATCTACCCGAAGCTAATTCATTAGTTACTGAATCGTTCCAAGAAACTGCGGGAGACGCCACAACAGTAACTTTTAACGGAGTCATTCGCTTATATTCATTTCAATGCAATAACTTCAGAGTGTGAAAATCCCGATCTAGGGGAATGATTTTTACACTCTGTAATTGTGGAATTGAATAGTTTTTTGTTATTCTCAACCTATTCCTCCTTTCTCCTATTTCTCCTTCGGAGAAAGCACATTTCCGCGTTTCTCCGAAACTCATTCTCATGATTGCAGTTGTTACCGCTTCGTAAAGTCTTTCCCAAAGAAGTGTTCTTCTGGAATGGCGAAGGGGATTTCGTGACTCATGTTATCGCATTTAAATAGTTGGTGTTGAGTCAAGTGGAAGAAATTCTCGTTGACGTGCGGTATTCTACACAATTTGCAAGAAATAATTGAGGGGAGGAGTGATTTTGATCTAGATCAAGACTTCGTTTTATAAAATGTTTGTACATCTCGAGGATTTGGGATTGAGTTCAAAGTGATGTAATTATTAAATTTAGTGAAATATTAATACATAAAATTCTCGAAAAATATATGCGTAGGTACTAATTGAACCGAAGGTTATATCATCGTTTGGAACCTTTTCATCCAAAGATAACACGAATGCTTAAATTATTGGTTAAAATAAATAAAAATGGGTGAGTTTAATGTGAATACGGATGAAAAACCTTTCTACTTGCAAGCTAATACTGCCTTAGGTGTACTGACACCATGGGAAGCACAGATGAATTCTCTAAAATCTTTGCATAGGAACCTAATTCGAACACGATAATTGTGGTCAGGACTGTTGAAACAATGTTTCAATACCAAAAACCACAGTAGTTAGCCAATCTAGGTGGTGGAAGAATAGGAGTAGATAGAGCTCAGTTGCTATTACGCTAAGAGGTGCGTGGAATTCACACGTTCAGGATAATATAATGCAAGTTCCTCTCCATGTATCGTCTGTAGTTTCACTAGAAGCATGGTAGGTACATGAAAAGTAAAACGTTTTATTGCTGCTTAGTGTGCCCATCGTTGTCACCTATCGCTGCAGGAAAATGTTTATACGTTATCCTTAGGATTTCGCTTTGAAATCCTAGATTTTTCCTATTGCGATCAATTTGATTCGCTATTGTGGCGGCTGTCGGGGTATGATAATCATCCTGATTTCATCATCGACGGTCGCCCTGTTGTTTTACCATTCTTTATAAAAAAGAATACATCCTTTCAATGAACCATGAAAAACAAATGAACAACATCGTAGAGGGTCTACCTTTTATTGGTAGATTTTAGTGTGTACCTAACCACTACATATATATTACGCCTACAAATGACGTGGACGAATCTTCAGTCAGCTGCTTATTTGGTCTTTATTTGCCTAATTTTTATTTTTACAATACATAAGATCATTCGAAGAGCCTTTTCTTCCTCTTGTCAGATTACACATTATTCTCCTTTATATAATGACCCATACAATATCCCATTCCCTTTCAATATTTACTTCACCAATATTTTTTCCTGTAGATTTCTCCTGTGAACTTCCTTCATTCTCTCAGCAGATTTTAAACTTAAGACGCTGGATTTCCTTTCCATGTGCTTATGTTGTTATTAACTCTTCTCCATGCCCTAACCTCAATGACCTCCAATCTATACCCATCCTCTCACCTTAAAGTTCAGGTTTCGAAATTGTACAGCTCACTTGCGGATATGAGCATTTTGAAAAGTAAGAGGGGGGGATTTTATGAGTCAACACAAATAATCTTACTGTCTTATTTCCTACAGTGTTGACATTTGCCCTACATTTTCCTAGCAAAGATAATTCTATGGTCGGGGTTAGCAGGAATTCAAAATTAGTGTCTGCCATGACTGTAATTTATATTTGTTTTGGATGGCGTTGAAGCCAGTGGCATTCCCCGAGGCAGGAGCCAATGGGAACCGTGGACCACTTGTATTCGATTTGACTCATACATTTTGTATTCGTTGAAGTTATTTTCCTGCTGCATTTTTCAAACGTACATTCTTTATCAGAATGTTGATGAATGGAGCGTACGTATATTGCTTAAGATTAGTTTGAACTCTGTAACTCCCCTCCCACTTGATGAGGATCTGTACTATACATATGAACACCCTTTTACGTAATTATTGACATCATTGATATCAACCACTTTTTTATGGTAGACACAGTGGATCTGAGTTTTCTAAAAGTTATCCCATTGCAATTGCACTACCTGACTGATTTGGTGCAAGCGTAGAAGAAGTCAACATTTTGAAAACTATTTTAAGTTTTAATAATTGCATTAGAAAAAATATATTTTTTATTTCTTATGTCTTCTAATGTGTTGATAAATGCGTGATTAATTGCAAAATGACAGTTTCATTACTAAAACGTCCGTAAAATGCTTTCGTTGGTGATTAAGGATGATTTAGTATATATATATTCCTAGTCACCATTGTCGGAAAAGACAGGTAAATAAACCTTACGTAAGATAACTCGTGAACTCGCCTCTTCTAACTAACTTAAGGTAATGCATTGAGTGGCTGATCAGTCCACCTCACCGCACCGCAAAAGCAGGAGCGAGTTTGGAAAACCTCTTGAGGGAGGAGATCAGTTTCATGCATCAACTGAAATGATTTTATGACATTTTTTTCTAAACAGAAAGCTGAATGTTAAATTATATTTGAATCTAATCACACTGATTTAGAACCTGCAATACACCTAAAATTGGATAATTTTGTGCTTGGAGAATGGAAGGTGTTCAAAATTAGTGAGGGGTGTACAAGTAATAATGATTTTGAATGCAATATAATCGTAAAATACTGCGCAGCAAAGTCACCCTTAGATCCGCCACTGAAGTAAAACGTCGCGTAACTATAGGAACCGCACAAAATATTCGAACCATTCATTTTCAAAGCAAATCATGTAAATAAAATAAAAGTCGTGCCCCTCAAAAGAACGCATAAACTTCCGTTCGACTAGGATTAGTCCGCCGTCATCAGCGCGTCGGGCCCTTAGTCGCCGTCAATCCTCTAAAACCTTCTCGGGATGCATGGCGGCGTAAAACGCGAGCGTGGCTGCCGTTGATGTGCGCCACCGCGGACGTTCTCCGCCGTCTCCTCTCGCAGACGCGGCGACCGCACCCCCCGGTCGGTCGGTCGTTCCATTTCCGCGTTTTATCCGGAAGCGATTTCACGGCGAGTGGGCTCGTTCCATCAGACGGTGGTGGCGTCCTCAGTCCCATGGAATAGGAATACTGGGCGGAGATATGTATTTCGAGAATGAGGGAGCATCCGACTCGTCGTCTGCGGGATCAAATGCGGCGGCAGCGGGAGTGGAAGGAAAAAAAGATCACCGCCATCTTATTTCTTTCTCTCCCCTTGCGTTTTCTTTTTTTTGTTGGATGGTGGTTGGATGTCCTCCATTTTTCCCTTTCCGATTCTCCATATTTTCCTTCCCACGTCGCATTCTCTCTCTAAAGGCGGGATATTGCCTCACTACAAGCTCGATAAGGGACGCTTCAGAAGGGAAATAAATAAAGAAGAAATAAATAGACATGCTCCAGCAATTGGGGTCTCGAATTTCTAATTGAAATACGTTCCCAAGAAGCACTGTAATAAGATCAGCGGATGCTAGTATTAATGAGGCACGTTGACAAGAATACATATGAGATGGGAAAAGATGAGACGATTGAAGGATATAAGTGTGCAATTACGTGAAAGTATACTTGGGTTGGGTTGCTAAGGGTGATGATAATGGTGCATTTTAATACAAGATTTAACCGTGATTATCCAAATAAAGATGACTTATCTCATTAACTTTCAGAACCACAAAATAAATTCATCTTAGTGAAGTGTATTCTTATAAATACAATAACCTGTAATGACTCTTTAGTGCTTGTGAATATCAGGAGAAAATCCCATTGATATAGGAGAATTAAAATTGTATGAAATATGCGCGGGGAAATCAGAAAATATGACACGAGCTATTGTCATACTGCTGATAATACCAACGAATGGTTTCTAAATTTGCCAATTGATGAAAGAACAGTATATTGATGTCAGGTGCGATATCAATCTCTTTGTAGCGAGAATTTTATGCAGAAGATTACGGGGGCCCAGGAAATTGGCGGGATTTGTGTAACCGTTGGATTTTATCATGTTGAGAAATAAAAGTGATTTTGGAGTAAGTATTTGACATAGCGTTTTAATGACCACATGTGACTTATTAAATTGGTTCAATTTTCTTTCTTTAAAGACTCCATGTGGGATAAGAGCGACAAAGTAATTGACACAAAATACGATTTGCTAGGAAAGAGTGGGCTTAGTCTCATTACGATAAAAATGATTTCTTAAATAAATTAATCGAACCGTTTGTCTCTCCTTTATTTGGCTTCTAATTTCTAATGGCCTGTAATTGTGCTGGACTGGATTATTTTCACGTCGGCGAAACTAATAACATACCTATCTAATAAGATACTAATAACATACCTATCGCATAAGATAGGTCTGAAAGTAGTAGTCAAGAAAGTTAACAGACGAAATTAGCGACTTCAATTTTTGGGTTAGCAGAAGAATTCAAATTATCTTTTATCTGTGCACGAGTTTTTAGCCAAGAACGTTTGCCGTGGTGATTTAAATATTAAGGTAGTGTATTATAGTGTAGGTATAGATTTTGTCGAAGTAACACGGAAGTGTTGAATAAAAAAACTTGGGCAGCAACAAACAATATAAGAGCATATAAAAAGATAACTCGCACGTTATTTCTTAATAATTTTGACGGAAGTAGGCTCCGTATTACATTGTTTGTTGCTTTCTAAGTTTATATATAATCTTTTATAGTATTTATTATCTATGCAAATATATAAATATATATATAAGCATGTATATGCATGGATAATAAATACTATAAAAGATAAATCGTATACATATGCATTTCTAGTAAAAATACTCGGATATATATATATATATATATCCTTATATATATATAAGTATATCCGTTCTGTTCTGTTCCTAATTCCTCTTGAGAAAGGTGGTTGCACCACCGAAAATTCGAGAACTAGTGAGTCCCTCTTTAATGTGTTTTGGTTTCTGTGTTTGCTGTGACTATTTAGTGAATTATATCTATTATATATAAACCATAAACACAGTAATCAACCCGAAGGTCAGTTTAGTAGGTGATGGTAGAGCTCAACCATGTACCAAGCCCGACGGCGTGTGAATATTCACACATCAGGGTAGGGGGGCCAGTTCCTTTCCCTGTGCAGATTATGATTTCCCAGGAAAATCTGGTACCCGAAAAATCAACAAGCTTGGGTGGAGCTGCAGGTGCCCAAAGTGCCTTGCCCGGGAATCGAACCCGGGACCCTCCGGTCAGCAGTCCAACGCTCTACCCGCTAGACCACCGCGACCCATATATATATATATATATATATATATATATATATATATATTTATTTATTTATTTATTTATATCTATTGTGTCAGAGTTTATTATTCAGTGGTGTGAAATAGCCGTCTTGCCCTCCCAATATTGGTTACAACTCCGACCATGGGTGTGGGGAGGTAACCAATAAACTACCTTGCGGGCGATCGTTCTTCGGCTTTCCTTTAGTTGCCCTCCATTCTCCGCATCTTCTCCCTCCTTCGCCTTCCCCCCCTCTCTTGCACTCACGAGCATCTTCTCGGCGCCCCGAGTTCGTCTCCCGTTGCGGGGCAACGCTGCCTGTCAAGCATTGGCCGATTGTGATGCCAAGTGCCGACGACGGTGGATGTTTTCCTGCGAATCGTGGAGTTGATTATTCCGGAACAAAATTGACCTTGCTCCGCGAGAAATTTTTTGAATGATGGAACCCTTTACAGCCTTGACAGGCGTGACCCACAAACCGGACGGATTGCCGGTTAGCTCGGGGAATCTTTTATCTCTGGGATGGATGAGCAAGTCACGCACGGAGGGATGGAAATCACTCCTTTGAGTTGCAGGGGCACTCCTCGTGGGAGACTTGTCGGTGGAGGTCTCTCTCTCTCTCTTTGAGGCTACCTTGAAGACGTCTTGGAGTATCGTAAATCCCGGAGGAAGCGCCCCCTCTCCTTGTAGACTGCCCCACCCCCCACACCCTTGAAGCCTTGTTGTGGGTTATGAGTTTTGACGAAACTCAACGGTGGTTGCATTTCCTCGAGGACTCGTCTTCATAAACACGCGAGGCCCATCGTGTTCTCCGGAGGCTTGCTGCTCGTCACCTCTCCGTTACACCTCCCTGCCTCCTTCTTTCCTTATACCCTCTCTTTTCACAAGACCCTGTCCTCCCAAAGTGCAAATAACCCTTTCCCTAAGGCACCCTCACACTCGACCTCGTCCGTCGATGGACCTTTTTCCACTCCAACCCTCATGCGGCGTCGCTCTCCTTGTCCCTGCACCCCTATCACCCCACCGGGTCTGTCTCTTTCATTGAGACTGTTTCCTGTGTCCCTATTTGCGAATCTCTAAATATGGCATGCTTACCTACTACATTTATTAATCCTCTTTAACCCGTTCTGAGATATAACATTTCGTAAAAGGATGCAATGCCCGCAAAGCGGTGAAAGTAGAGAAGTTTAGAAATTGAGCTGAAGAGCTCATGTCTTTTACCCAAGAGCATGGAAAAATAAAATATTTTCCACCGGTTTCATGAAAGATTCGCTTTAAGAAATTGATTACTGCAGAATTAAGGATTAAATCGAACATTAACACGAAAATCGAAAGTCAGGCCAAATACTGTCCAAAGTTATCAGTCTTGCATTCTCTACCTCGAGAAAATAATGCAAGTTTAATTTAGTAATCATGCAATCATACACGTAAATCCATTAACAATACAATGCATAATGTAGCACGATGTGTTTACATATTCTTACACAGACGAAGGTGTCTGCAACCATCTATGTAGAAAAATAAAACAGGAAAGAAAACGGTTGGGGAAAGGTGGGTGAGTGTTACAAACTGGATTAAAAGAGCAGGCAGGATAGAGTGGGAATGAGGAAATCAGAATCTGTGAATCACGGGAGAGATACATTAAGGGTATGGTAGAAGAAAGAGAATGGGGGAACGCAATCGCGGAAATGGGGAGAAGAATGTACAGAACCAAATTACAAATATAGGTGAGAAACTAATAGGACCGAGGAATTATTGTGGAAAGACCAGTGCGGGGTATATGGAGAGAGTTCAGATAAAAGGAAAATTAGAACGCACTGCAAGAAAGTAAGAGAATTTTCGGGACGAACTAAAGAGAGAAAACTATTCGTATTGCAAGAGATAAGATAGGCGAGTTATTAACAGGGCCGGAATAGATTCTGGGACGGTGGAAGGAATTTGTAGGAAAACCTAATGGTGATGATATTAGCCCGACTAGTTTCGAAATAGAAAGGAAATAAAATTCAGACGAAAATTGTAATGGGCGTCTCTTGCGGTAGAATCCGGGCCCTCCGATCAGTTCCCCAAAGCTCACAATTCACAAAATACCCCTCAAACCGCCACAAGGGCGTATGGCAGGATATGTGATGTCACCAGCCTTATATTCACAAATATTAGTTGTGACATACATTTGAATATGTATTTTCTAATATATGCAAACACTCGTATACATTCATACACCTTCCCGCATACAAGTTTTCTATAGAAAGTATCGGTAGCAAAGTTGTCCTGACATGTGCGTGAAGTACTGAATTCAGACCATCTGTTAAGTGCGCGCATTATCGCAGATCGTATTAGCATTGATAAGATGACAGTGCACACCATTTTCACTGAAAATTTGGCACTGTGAAAGATCTGCGCTAAACTAGTCTCAAAGGTCTTGACGGACGACCAAGAGCAGAGTCGAGTGTCTGCTTGCAAAGACCTTCTCAAACGGGATTACAGCTCCGACATGACACGAGCAGACTATTTCCTTTTCCCAAAAGTGAAATCCTCCCAAAGAGAGCATCATCATGAGACCCTAAGTGCCGTCAAAGAAGGCTGAATTATAATATCCCTTAAGGACCTTCCGGGATCCGCCTACAAGGTAGCCTTCGATTCGAGGAAAAACCGCTGGCAAAAGTGTATCGACGCTCAAGAGATGTACTTTGAAAAATTTCGAGGCCTTGTAGCAATATCTGAAATAAATCTGTTTTTGCTAAACATTGCCCGATAATTACTAGAAAAACCATGAACCTCATTCAATATTGGGTGTGTTTGACTGATTAATTAAATTTTTGTCTTTAAGTTAATATTTTCCGGCCCTTAGGCTTTATTTTTACCTCGTTTGTCAAATATACCAATGTAACAACGTGTACAATGTGGTGCCCAAATAATTCCATCTTTGGTGTTGCAGGAAAAATCAGGTGCCGTGTGCCTCTCTATATGTTTAAAGCTTACATGCTCTCTTCAAATCAAGTGGATCTTAGCCTAATCCATCCTGTGCATACCCGTTACTCTTACTCTCTTCTAGACACAATTTTTAACGAATCCAGCGAATTTTCTTTGGACCTTTTCAAAATCCGTATAAACGTTTTTTCCTTGGGTACCAAATAATTGCCACGTATCCTAAATGCAGCCTGAATGAAGCGAAATAACACTCTCTTCTATTTTTTCATTACACGTTCCTAAAACCCGTCTAATTAAGTCCAGCTTCTGTAGTGTAACAATTTCAAAGTGTAAAATCACTATTGTGGCATCTCTCGCAATTTCCGGGAATTAGTTTATTTAAAACTAGCTCACGTGTTCTTTCGATGTTTACCCCAGGAAAGTCTTGATATAACAGTGTAATACTCACATGTTTCGCCTGTTCTGAAATATCAAACTCGTTCCCAGCTATTTTATAATCTACGTCGTTTTTATCTTTTCTTCCATTACATAATTTCAACGATGAACGTTTACTGATATTTAATTCTAACCTCGATTTCCGACGGTACTCCGATATCTTGTCGAAATCTTTCTAAATTCGCACGCCACTTCCCGTTGTTTTAATTTCTCTCTAAATCACTGGAAAATCGTGAAAAATTAACTAATATTTTTGCTGACATGATCACTCAGTTATTTAGTTTTATATAAAGAAGAATATGTGTTGAAATACTTCCCTGTGTCGCTTCCGAAGTGCATACTGCAGCAACCCTACGAAATTCCACCAATTCTTTCAAAGTATGAACAAGGCCCCGCCACATTTTATGCGAATTTTTACACATGTTCCATAAACTGAACTGAAATCATGCCTCTTTTACTAAATGAGTTTCTCACTATGTAGCAATCCATTTGGACGTCCCTGCGACCGCCTTTTCTCCAGCCAGCCATCTGAGAGTCACATTGATACAACCGCATCTCCCTTGTCTCCAGGCGACCGACTAATCCCGGTAGATAGACAACCAACCCCACGCGGTATTCTTAGCGGAGACCTGGGGATTTTCCTCCGGAGCTATCACCGTCGGTAATCCTGTCACCCCCATTATCAGCGGTGCTAAAGGTTTTCCTACCTGACATGTGCTGTGTTGGCACGTTTCTGGAGGAAGGAAATTAGAGCCGTAACCCCCATCTCCTCAACCAAACCTTGGATCTACGACTATGGTAAACTCTAATGGAGACAATAACTCTGACAATGCGGTCCCTTGTTACGCAGTAAACAGCACTATTCGGGCGTTTGATGGCTTTTAGAGAGACAAATCGGCGGGCCTGCTCTTTTCTGCGTCCGCTTGCTTGTACCGAGTCAAAGAGGGTATCAAATGCAAGGCGCGTAATGTCTTGAGAAGCAACTTGCTCGCTCGCGCGCGGCTTCGAGGAAGGGAAGTCGATTGCAGGTTTTGAGAGAGAGAGAAGAGTACCCATTCCCTCAGAGGAGGTGCATATTTATCGCTCGCCGTGGAGCACTACTTTTCAATGGCTCACGGTTAGGGCATTCTTTCTCCAAGCCTCTCCCAAGTTTTTGTTACGCATTAAACACTCCCGGCCGTAAAAAACCCACAGGGTGTAAAAGGCCGTGTGTAAATTTTTTATGTTTCTAAATATTGCGTGTCGTCTTCTTGTGTCTGAGGGATTTGTGCCGAGGGAAGGGCGATAATGTACCGGGACGAAGGTTAACGGCGAGGGGGTGGAGGGAAAGGGGGCTGGAAGCGTATCGTGGGTTGGGGTGGGGTGATTGGGATTGAGAGGGGGTGTGCGGGAGGATGTATCGGGGAGTATGGAGAGAAGAATTAAGTGGTGGGTGTTGGGAGAGGAGTGAGAATTTTTGGGGAATAGATTAATGCAAGGAAGCCGCGGCAGTCTGTGTTGAACACGATCCCGCTGACTTTGAAGATATAAATGGCCAATGAAAATTTTGGGATTGAGCGTCGGGAGTCCTCTAATTTTTGTATCGACAGTATTTTGAAATTACTTTCACCTTGGTAACAGGAGTGCCAATCAATTTTCTCCTAAAAACGATTTTTTAAGGGGAAGGACTGTTTAAATCAAAAGATTAAGCTTTTGTACCTGTCGTACCTCCTTGTATTTTCTTGTTAAACGCTCGGTGCTCGCACAAATTCTTAGTTCTTAACCTAATAATTATATTTAATATTCCCTTAACGTCGGTGTAGTATTTCATAATGCGGCTGTGACATTAATTTCCTATTTACGTTTACCATTTCACTCTGATTGCTGGGTACGTCGCCCCAATGGATTATTCAATTATACTTACTGCAATATTCAGGCATTCCCGCTGCGAGTGTTGTTATGCTGTCGAGTAAACATTAGAAATAGGATAAGATGGCTTGTCTGAATGAACAAATACATAACTTTTTTTTTTTGAGTTGAAACCTTGTCTATATTAGATTAGATATGCCTGCCCCTACGCTTTCACGACCCCAACACTACCACTCCTATCTGCGTCAATATTGAAGAGTTTGTAAGGCCCATCAGGTCAAGCATTCGCTATTATTTGAAAGTTGTAAGGGCGTGTTTGCGAGATTGTTTGAGCTTTATCAAAGTCTGATGGACGCTTCGGGGTCGCGCCGTGGAGGCGGAGAGGTAAATTGAAATTTGTTTCATGGGATAGACTATATTGGCTGGGGACTTAACACCCCCTGCCACACGTCCTTTCGACACTTTGAGGGGTATTGTGTTGATATAGATGAGTATTAAGACTTATCCGTATCTAATCCTCTTGTTTTATCAAATGATTTTATGATAAAAGTCTTAATCAGCCGATACGGCGTACAGCCCTAATAATTCTCTACTTTTATCCCTAAGGGCTGTGCTATTTATTTCCTAAATGGGTTCTCGTTTTAGTTCCTCAAATACTCTTGTCACACTGTAGGATCTTCCCGATATTCCATTGATAGTAATTTAATGCTTCCTCCCATAGGGTACAAAAACGTATTTACATGCGATCCTATTTAATGCTGAATTGCAAAGTTAATGCCAAATAGCATCACTAATTCCATCTTTCCTTAAACATTTTTGAAGTCACTCTTCTACGGTGGAGCCCACAGAGAACACAAGTTAAAGATCGGACATCACCAACATTATGTGTTTTACCCCATGTTTCGCACTTTCCTCGTCTCTTACGACGACGTATTAGACCTATACGTTTATTTAAATAACATTCCTCCTTATTCATTAAGTGAAGCATGGAGAAAAAGGTGATTCCAAATTGTGATTTTTGAAATTATGAGCTCACTTACCTTATTTTTACGAAGTAAGTTTACACCGGAGTGGTTTTGCAAATAATTATATTCATTACTCAATACTTCTGTAACAAAACCTGATTTATTTGGGTCACGCACGAGTGATCCTCAATCTGCTATTCTGTTTATTTGCATGAACCTTATGATCTCATCACAATAATAAGAATTCGTGCAGTATGATTTTCAATACTTGTAAAGTTTGTGAATTTCATTCAAAGGTACAATTAATCGAACGTTTCCTCTGACTCTTGTAAGCAATGCTTTATTGATGCTGCAAGTATTGCTACTTGTCAGTTAATCATATGGTAAAATTACTATTGATAAAATTTAGGTTTATGGAGAATTCGCGAATGATGCGTAAATATGTTTGTACTTCTCTCATATATTCCGCTATTCTCGATCACGCGTTGAATTATTTACTCGGTTAATCTGGTGTTGACATTTACAGTTTTGTTTTTGAACTTGCTGTGTGGATTGTGAATGAATCTATGTCAAACGTATTTTTAATAGATATCTAATATGTTTGATAAATAATGATTTCTCATTTGTTTTCCAGGTGAGTTGTTCCACTGAGAGGAAGAATGATTGATGGTTGCTTATTTTGGCATATTTTTCGTAAGTACACCTTGTATAGTTTTTCATTCTCTTTAATGCAGTATGATAACTTTTCTTCTGGTGATCTCTTGTGATTGGCGGGCACTGATAAACAATCTGTTGGACTGTAACCTAGTAAAGCGTTCTAACTTTTGTAACTATATGGAAACATATTTAATAACAAAAGAAAAACAACGTGTATGTTTGGTCGAATTCCCCCGACTTACGGCGAGTCTATCGTAGGTAGGAGATTTATTGTTTTTATAATTTCGTGTGCTCTTGATGTTATTTGGCATCTATAGCGGGCCTATTTCTTTTTACCGCCTCACTCAAATTCCAGATACTAATTAATGTCATCGGCAATTGGCGCCATTTTTTATCCCGACTTATGAAATGCATTAACGAAAAACCAAGATAGGAATATGCTGATAATGGATGCTATGCCATCTTCAAGAAAGAAATATTATCTGGAGAGAGGAAGAGAATCAAGGGTATTTATTCTATCGCTGTAAACAGTTAGGGTCGAGATAAGGGATCGTTATCATTCCCATCCAGAAAGAATTACTGAGAGTTTAAATTACGTTTTTCCAGATTCGGGGCTGCTTAAGTTCTTCTTCAGCTGGCGAGTCCCCATTTTAACTCTTAGAAGAACATAAGGCAGGGATAGGTAGAGGGATTGAAGGTTGAACTCCTAAAAGGATAGCTTTGGCGTCGGATTCCCTGACCCAGCATAGTGTTGGGTAGGAGAATTTTACATGAGCCGTTTTCTGAAATACTATATGTGCAATCGAAAAGACACACTGGGTGCTCATTCAGTGAGTCGATTTCTCAAATGTTATTTTCCCTGCAGAAATTTAACGACAAATTGTTTCAGTTAGGAAATTTTTACGTTCAGTGAAAAGTGTAGATAGTAATACTCTTTTGCGAAAATAATTACGTGATATTGGAACGAGGCTTTCCAATTACTGATCTTTGGAATTAGCGTTACCCATTCAATCGTTATTACATGCTTAAATTTTGATTATTTAAGTACGATGGATGATAGAGTTCACTCTGCTATGGTTAAGTCGGACCAGCGGAATCCGTGATATTTCCCTCATCATATGTATAATTGACTACTAAAAGTATCGAGCCACTTAATGTTATTTTAAGTTAAGGAAATTAGAAGTAGAAAATAAATTGGAATTTGTCAAAGGTAAATCAATCTAAGCGTTTAAAGTAGGCTTTAACCTCGTGGACCGTTGGGCTCCGCGCACGACGACGAATGCCTGCGGCATTGTATGTACGGTATTTCGTCACGACATCTTTTTCCTTTAAAGCCCACAAAATTTCTGATTGGCTAGAGTCGATAGCTGAACTGTCTGAGCCACTCGGCCGGGCGTCGAGAGATCCGGGTTTGAATTCTGGTCAAGGCGAATTATTTTTACAATCTGAAATGATTCTATTGTAACGTAATTAGATATACATTTACGTCTTCACAATATCTCAGAAGACGCCTTAGGTCGTGTGGCGTGGGGCACTAGGGCACCAGCGATGCATGAAAAAATTTTACTTCGTACATACACTCGAATGGACGTTAGCTGATGCAAAAAACAGCCGTGGGCATATATACTCGTGTGGAGAATGCAACAGTATGCAGCAGTATTTACAGTGATGGGGTGTTCGACTAAATCATTAAATTTTAGGCATCGATTACGAGAGCTGACCAGAAAGTGACTTACGTTTCATCCTAGCGGTATTAATAGACTTGATATTGGTGCCTAAACATTCTAAAAACTCAGGACAGATCCTGGTGTGATAAAGTGCAGACTTAAACTCTTCTACTTTGCTCATTGAGAAATGTTAAAATGGGCTCTGCATTAGAAAATCCCGCGATTTTTGAAGTGCGATCTATGATTTTGTTTGTACTGGAAAAAAACCACGAGGCAATTGAAACTCATAGGCAACCTTGTGAAATGTACAGAGGCGAAATAATGAGTGAGTACGTGGTAAGGAAATGGTGCATTCAGTTTAAAAATGGCCACAACACCAATGTTTACGAAGAAGACTGCAGTGGTTGGCCAAGCCTTATGACAGATGTACTGACTGATGGCCAGTTTTTGGAAATCATGGATATTTGTCCATTCACTCTTAAGCTAACAACACTATGGATGTACAACACTGCCACTTATCACTTAGTCGGTGCATATCACCAATTTATCGATGAATATCATCAGGTTTGAAGTTAATTGCCAATAAAAACCTTATCACTAAACGGATTTTACATTTGGCGGACTTTACAATTGTATTGTTCATTTTGAATCGCTACTGAAAACCAACGACTGGTGAAGTATTCAAGAAGTTTACTCGGGTTTCTTTACCCGAGTTTCTCGGGTGACTTCACCCTGAAGACGATGGCAGAGTCAGCCTTCGAAACGTTGGCGCACTGCAACCTGACCCGGTGGGAAACCCGAGAAAACTTCTTGAATACCATACGCCGGGAAAACGTGAGATCCTTCACGACAGGTGAAGTAGTCTTCCAAACCCTGCATCTCAAGGTATACTGCCCTAATGTGTGTTTCAATACAGCAAGCATCCGGCTGCCGCCACTACTTCGCTCGCTACACGCACGAGAAAGTTACTTTCTGGATAACCCTCGTATATTTCGGCACTAATGATCAATTTGGTAATGATTTCATATCATGTGATGGAATATAGAGTACTTGAGTCCGTCTGTGGACGCTATTTTTCTCTTATTTTATCCTGGTGGTCGAACCTACTAAATTACATGCATAATTTGGAGCCATAATAAAACCCTTCGGTTTTACAAAAAAATGATGGTGCTCTGTACCTCACAACAAGTCTAAACCTTACCAGAACTCTTTGTAAATCAAGAGGCTCCAAACCTTATTATTTCAGCATATACCAGTACTTAATCCACTACTTAGTACCTAATCTATCTTAATATTTTCTATTACTTATTTTTACAAACCTATTGGGTTTTCTCGGAAACTTTTCCAATTTCTTAATTGATGTTTTCTTACATGGATTTCAAATTCTTACCGCGTATTTCAGATGTTTCACTGAAGTGGATTAACATTTCTCTCATACCTTTTCGTTACATCTAACCATTCTAATGAAACTTTTCTTCTTTAAAGCTAAGCAAATATTTTTCTAATGTGTCTACTTCTATTATAGGTATGTTGGACGTTATGAAGCAAGGAAGGAAGTAAATGAAGTAGGAGGAGGGTTAATTTTAGTATCGGACGTCGGGTTGTGTCTTGTTAGTCGATACAGATATGTTATGAATTTTTCAATCCAAAACCTACCTTCAACGTTTAGACTACCATTAGTACTGCCGTGGTACTCCCACGGTTTCTTGGCATTAGCCTATTGAGTTAGTTCTTTCTGTGGATGATGAAACCTTTGGGAAAAACCTTATCATCTGCTATATATTCTGTGAGATAACTTTCAGTCACGATGACGATGGGTTTCTTGTGCTTTCAAAGATATTTTGTGTGTTTGATTTTATACTTTGTATTATTATGTGACTTCTTAGGGCAGGTCGGGAAGAATAATGTCTAATTTACTCATCAAACAAATATGCAAACGAATTTATTTATTCTTTTATCTATTCGCCGATGCCAGTACGGTTGATGATTTCATTCCGAATCAAATAAATGAGGACTATCCCGAAAATTGGAGTAGCTATTAACCTTTAAGGGATACCTTAATTTGGGGAAAACTTAGAAATTATTCGATTAAAGGGAACAGAACACGGTTTTTGTAGATTTTCCTCTCCGCAAATCGTCATTGTATTAAACTCTTTAGGTGTGCCAAAAAACCAGGTAATTTTAGATACATTTTCGACAAGTATCAGCTCAAACATCCATCAATGTTTTGATTAGTCATAACCGCAAAGGAAACGAGATTTTGCTTACACCGAAGTATCTTCAGTAGGCCAATTGCTGGAGCTTTCACTAGCCTGGAAAAGCCAATGTTGATGTATATATGTGGTCACTATCCCGAATTGGCCTGAAAACATTTACCGTGCACTGATACAAGAAAAGCAAATAGAGTTGCAAATTTTCAGAGTAGTGGAAGAATTTAAACGCTGAATAAACTCCAACAGAAGCTAACGATAGGAAAGGTCGGGAATTTTAAGGGACGGACTTAACAAGATAGGAAACCTCAGCTGGTAGATCTTTTATTGGTTTTTTGATTCGGAAAATATGAACTGACATGGTCTATAGTTGCGTATTGCTGGTCAATTTACCGTGTCTGCATATACTCCTTGTGCCGATAAATTCTATCTCTTCAATGATGCAAACTCTTAGCCCGTAAATTTATCGTAACATATGGGGATTGTATTATAACACACCGTAGCCTTCTAGAGTACATTGAAGATATGGGAAAAATATATTTTTTGAGAGGGTAAAGTTGATCTCAGTAGAGGAACTGGGTAAAAGGAAATGAATCAATCGCTTTTATTTTCTTATCCCTTTCCTACTTCAGATCGGTCTTATTTTATCGTGGTTGTTGTAAATCAGCCAACTAAAGGTAGCTTCTGGGTGAGCCTTATCACTTGGTTCCCTTTCCTCTTGTTTTCATATTTGTCTCTTTTTAATTCTTCGTAATTTATACCATATATTTTGTAACACCCGAAAATCAATTCTATCTCTCCACTCTAACCGAACGTACTCAGTTCTATCACATTTATCTCACAACCACTTATAATTTCATCCAAGCGTTTTTTCTGCCTTCTTAAATTTTATGGAATCTTCCTTTCTTCTCTCATCATATTCAAACTTCTCGAAAGGTCATCCACTCTTTTCAATCTATATTTTCATTTTTCCAGATAGCAAAATCTCCAATGCCTCTAACCTACGCTCATCCTCTTACCCCAAATACAAGGCTCTTCTTATCTGCTCGGTGTTACGCTCTATATTAATGTCACAGAGATGATCTCACTTCTGGAATACTTGTCCTTCTCCTCTTCCCTTGCAGTGGCACCGAAATTTTATCGAAGGATTAACGTCGGTGGGCGAGGGGTTGAAGTGTGCGTGTGGTGCAATCGTGAGCGACGAGGGAGGGGAGGGTTGTGGGAGCCACTTTGCACCATGGTGGTCGTCGCTGCCTCGAGGTGCCCTCCCATTGTTTTGGCAAGTTCTCACCGTCATAGCTTAAAAGTCGTCATCACTTACCATAATACCGGGTTCGAAGAATAGTAATAGATGGAGATAGCACAAATTCAGTAGATATTACTTCATATGTTCCCCAGGGAAGTGTCATCGGACCTCTTTTATTCCTACGTTACGTTAACGACATTGACTCCGTAGTTACTAGTGAGATGCGTTTATTTGCCGACGATGCTGTACTTTACTGTGTTATCCGTGATCCTGAGGACACAGTAGATTTATCAGATTACCTTAATGTTATACAACGCTGGTGCGACACTCGGCAATTAGAATTATACTTAATAAAGTGCGTAGTCATAATTTTTTGGAAGAAAGCAATTCCCACCCGAACCCACACTGCTCTGGGAACACCAAAATAGAAAGTATAGACTTGATTAAATACCTAGGTGTTACCCTCACTCACGATCTCTCCTGGGTGAAACACATACGGGGAATATGTGGAAAAGCTGACAAAAAATTAGGACTTATTAGAAGAATACTTGGTAAATGTGATGAAAAGGTCAAAGAGAAATGTTACCTGTCCTTGGTTAGGCCTCATTTAGAACATGCTGCAAGTATATTAGATCCTCACGAAGTTGGATTAATCCCGAATTTGATCGCGTGCAGCGTCGAGGGCTTACATGTGTAAAACGTTGTTATGATAAACTTAGTAGTGTATCCAAAATATTATATTAGAGCAACTAGATTGGGAGCCACTCACGGACCGAAGGTTAAATTACAGATCGAAGTTCTTGCATAAATTGGAAGGAGATCTCTTTAGCAGGGATCTTGAAAATGTATTGTTACCCGCATCGTGCTACGGTAGGCGAGATCATGCTAATCAAATTAGAGAGATTAGGTGTAGAACAGATAGATTTAAGATATAATTTTTTCCACGAACGATAGGGGATCACAATAACATTGTTCGACCGTAGGGTCTTATTCGGGTAAAATTATTCTGGTGTGCATTCACCTTCTGTCACACACCCTAGCGGTGGCCTGAAGGGTATACATAAATAAAAATAAAATAAGATAAACGCTAGTGGTTGGTTGGAAAACGGAGGAAAAATGTATGAAATGAAGCACGATGATCGCTAGAGCGGAACAAGTTTGGGTTTTTGCAGACGAAGATATTTAGTTTTTAATGAGTTTTATTGTTGAGGATTTAACATCCACAAATATCGCATCCGTTTCAGTTACATAGATAGTTTACTTAAAGTTTCGGTTGAGAAGTTTTTATGGCTTGGTAAGATTACTTCCTTCTTGTAAAGCCTGTTGAAATTAATGTCTGATTTGCTTGAAATGCAGTATATTTATGATTTTTTTCGTTCTTATTTCTCGTATCTCAATCTCAGATGATCACCTGACTGTTAAAGTCAGATTATTCGTTGGCCTAATTGCCTTTAGGTGGACAATAAAGTACTTCTACTTTTACATGTTTCTCAGGAGACCACCGCTAGGCTGTATAACAGTGAGTGATTAAACATCAGGCATGCAGCATCAAAAATAAGGTTTTTTTAGATGATAGTAACAATAAAGATGTAAAATAATTTTAAACGATCTAGATGAATAACTACTGCTACTTCGGCATCTAAGTGCGATAAACTTCTCTAACCTGAAGAGAGGACCTGTTATTAATCAGAAAGTTAAAAAGTTAAATTGAAGTAATGACTACGTGCTAAGTTATTTAATATGAAAACAAAAATAATTTTACCCCCTAGCGCTGTCACCTACAGTTAATTTGATCCCTTATTGTTCGCGGGGAAAGTGTCATCTCCGTCTATGTCTACACAATATCCCGCTAGCTGCCGCAAGGATGTATGGAAGAGGGTTTTACGGAACCATAAATACATATACAGAAATATAAGTTCATGCATACAATTGATATATGTTAGCTCGTGTACAATTCCCGTTTTTATTGCTAAACTACTGTCTTCTATAAATTCAAATTTGGGATAGCTCTCAAAGTAAACTTTGTAATTAGTAATATTAACTGAACAAACCCAAAGCCACGGACTGCCTAGGTACATGCGATGATAGAGGGTGCGTGGCCAGGGTTGCCCCGCCCTGCGACTTGGCCGGCCCGTTTGCTTCTGTCCCGTGCGAGGCCACTCATTCCTTCCGGATGATGGCGTGGGGGTAGGAAGCCTCCGTTAAATAGACCGGAAAGATGACTGATCAGGCAAAGAGTAGGGCTCACTTCAAAGTCGGGTCTTATGGCATGTGATTTTCACGCATTCGTGGCAGGGATGGCAATTCTTATACCTTTCCCAGCCTCCGCCTCCTCACGAAATTTTGAAATCTCACCGCTTGGCATGACCATGTCTAACGTTGCTAGGGCATCGTAAATTCTCAACGGAAGGGATGTCATGGCGGTGATATTTTTCTCCCTGAATTGGCAAATATTGAAAAACATGTAATGGGATCGAAGGCTTTCACTTTGTCTTGTGCTCGTGAGCACGCTCATGTTTCTTTAGTATTGCTTTGCATGGAAATACTTCATGTATTTTCTTCCCTAAATCTTCCAGCAAATGATGGAAATGCTCTTTCTCAGGTTGGAATGTGTTTAAACTATTCCAGCGAAGGCCAACAGCATATTCCTTGACCTTCGTTTCTCATTTTTTATCTGGCTCTTCTGGTCAATTGGATTTTTCATTGCGAAGTCATGATAGTTATTCTGCTTTTACGAAATGTAAGAGTATATCTACTTTTTCTATACCCCCGCATAAATTCGCCACGTAAGGCTCAGAAACAAAGTTAATACTCACAGCTTTTATTTTTGCTATCCAACCCTATGAGATTTGAGTCGGCCACACAATCTTTATCCTTGAAATGAACCCTTATCCGTTTTCGAGGCAGTTCAAGGAATTGGAGTTGAGCTGAGCTCACATTTTGACGAATGGCTTTACGTTGATTTGAATTTTTTTTAATTCGAGTTCCCGATGGAAAAGTTGGGCTTTCGGTGGTCACGATTTTTATCACGAAAATTTGTGAGTAATAGTGGTCGTATAGATTTCAATTGTCGGGCATTCGTTTCTACTTTACGCCAAGGGTGCAATTCGAAATATTCCTCCATTAGGTCATGGGAATATTCTGATTACCCATTCTCTTTCGATAATGCATTTTACTTGAACAATATCCGAGAATATTAGTTTTCCCGACTTTGGGTGGACTCCATCCCGGTGTTCAATATAACCTGCTTTATCTGTTATTTTTAGTAGTAATTTAGGACAGTATTAAATCAGTGCGTTGGACCATAAATAATTTTTGTTTTCATTGAGTAGTAACTCTGACAGCCAAAGTGAAGCTGGATGTTTCGTATTGAGGCTATAACATTCTATAATCCCTTCAGTGTGGATTATAAGTAATTTTTTTTAGTATTTTTTGATGATGTTTATTAATTTACTTTAAAATAATTTGGATGGTTTGAGTAAAGCTGGAATTTCAGACTTTAGCTCAATACTATAGAATGCTTGTTTAAGAATTCACTTAAACTTAAGAACTTGAGCAAAATAAATTGGTCCAACTTATGATTAAAAAAAGGCTGATAATTTAAAGTTTAGGTCCTAAAAAAATGCTTATATCCGGGGGTAAGTTAAGAGGGATAGATTCCTTTTCCTAAAATCAATTACCTTCCCTTGAGAGGGGAAGGTAATTGACCCTTATGTAGATGTACATCGGTATTTTAACGTCAACCAACCCAAAGGTCTGACGTTGAAGTTCACAGTGTATCGAGTGAAGAAGCATGGGAGATTTAATAAACAGTATTTTGTTTATAAACTGAATGAGTACCATCCATCTGCCGTTCTGCTGCTTGAAACTAATCCATTAGGTACACCCGTTTCCAAGTGCCTACGATTGCGTGTTGAAGATACAGTGAAGCGTGCAATAAAATGACTGAATATTAATGAAAGAAAAAATATTTGACATTCCATTATTGACGCCTGTAAATTTTGTTTACAAAAATATCCCGTCACAATCCAAACACACGTTGGATTGATCGAGGGGAGATGGATGGCTGATGTATCGTTCTTCCATATTCTTCCAAGTGTCCGGGGAATGGCGGCACATGCAATTACTTGTGCACTATTAAACGCCTCTAGTTGAGAGGCGGACAGAAAATGTATTTCGTAGAGGTGAATTAATGAAGATTACAAATTAAATGTCGACGTAAGTGGATTTCATCGAGAATAATTTCAATCGAATAAGATATCCTGCAAAATCATGATTACATTAGAATTTTCTGTTTCTGCTCGTCCATTTTTCCTATCAACATGTTCCTGTTTCTTTCTATTAAGAAAAATACTGGGAAATTGTTCTGTTACATCTCCGTTCCTTTTCGGCTCGTTGCTTGAGTCATTCATCACTTCTTAGATTTGCAACTATTTGTATTGACGAGGTGTTCCAGTAGAGATATTCCCCCGCTCATACATTTTTCCTCCTGCTCTGTTGACCATTAAGGTAATGGTTACCTTGGAATAATTCCAATAAGGTTGTATTTGCTTCTCCGCCGTATTTTCAATAAACTCCTTGTTCGCCTTGTCAGCTGAGTGCATTCGAATTCAGTGGCGTTGTCAATGACAGGATTGTGGGGTAAAATACACGATTATCTTTGGGGTACCAATATTTATTGGACTATATTTATAATTTCTACTAGGTCTAATTTATCACTATAATTTTCCTAAATATATGGAATATATGCGGGTCGCGGTGGTCTAGCGAGTAGAGCGTTGGACTGCTGACCAGAGGGTCCCGGGTTCGATTCCCGGGCAAGGCACTTTGGGCACCTGCAGCTCCACCCAAGCTATTTGATTTTTCGGGTACCAGATCTTCCTGGGAAACCATAACCGGCACAGGGAAAGGAACTGGCCCCCCTACCCTGTTGTGTGAATATTCACACGCCGTCGGGCTTGGTACATGGGTGAGCTCTACCATCACCTACTAAACCGACCTTCGAGTTGATTACTGTGTTTATGGTTTTTATATGGAATATAATAAGATATTATTTTTCTAGTAAAAATAGGAGTTAACGCCAAACTCCTCGGCGAAGGTATTAGTTGTATACGAAAGTTAGTCTTTCATTAGTTAAGGTGCCATGATTATATATATAAAATAAAGGTGCCTCATATCTATCTGAATAACGGCTTGAATGTGAGGCATCTAAGATAAGGGATCATACAGAATCTAGGATTTCGTGGGAATGTAATCATCCCGATCACTAAACTAAATATAAAAACCAACCGTCCATGATTTGTATTCCACCGCCATACGACATCTATCGAATCGAACGCATATCGATTCGCTTTTGTTTTCCCGACCGGCGATTCGTCCTTCGGGATTAAGTCGCTCTCGACGTTCCCATTTTGCGGTTTTGTGACAATCCCGTCCTTTCACGTTTGTCCCTGCCGAGCAAAGACAAGGCATTCCCGGGACTCAAGGACGGCCGATAGTACCTATAAGTAGTTCCAATGGAACGGAGGCCGATAATTACGACGAGAGAGCGAGTATTGAAGTTTGTCGGAGTGGTATTTGTATTCAGTTGTTGACAAAAGGAGAGAAAGTTCGTCCCAAATGACAAAAGGCGTGAACATCGTTCGTCAGTGGGAAGGGCTCGAAGAGGCTGGACTCGAAATGCTAGCCGAGTAGCGATTTGAGACAAGTCGGTGAAAAGTCCCATGTCCCACATTCAGTTAAGCTGAGTTAATCCAACCACATTAAGGAATAGAACTAGAGGATAGAAAATGTTATTTTTAGAAACAATCTGGAAACAAACTTGCAACCCTAAACTTCCGTAAGAAGTATTTAAAATGTACGTTCACATTTTAAATCTTAAAAGTCATATTTACCTTCAGGAAAATATAGGATGCCTACATATTTAACCTATAAGTATGCCTTTGTATGCATGTTTCTGTAACTCTTAAGGTATTTGGAAGGAATGGAATACGATAAAGATATGGAAAAACATAGTAGCTTGGGAATTTTGACGTTTTCAGATTCCAAAAAAATATATACTCTGAATCGAACCACAGAACGTCTAAGCTCCATTTAAACTGATTAGGCATTAGAGAGCATGCTTTTTCGTGCCTAAATGTAAGTAAAGTGCCTATTGAAAAGGGGGCTTGAATTTAGATGCGGTAGTATTGCCACCTTTAAAGCTAAGAGTAAGGAATTAACAGATGATGTCATTGTGTAAATATTTTGGCATTTGTGATAACTTTTGTCAACATTTGTGTGTGAGTATATAACCACTTAATGTTTTTTGCTTAGTTCTGAATTGCTTTAAAATTAATTCTGTAGTTTTTATTGAAGTTTTCCATTTATTTATTTTAATTTAGTAAATTAGGGGATATACAGGAGTAGTGTCGTATTAAGGTTCTCTTATCAGATTATATTTTGTCTTTGTAGGCTATCCATTTTTTTATTTTGCTTTAAATTAATAGGTCAGATAGTATTTCATATCAATAGTTTTACACTTTTTATCTCATTATATGGTAATTTCCTCAAAGGTATTTTGTGGGTCATTATTCCTTTTCAGTAATTGTTTTGATATATGCATTCTGGCGTGTTCAATTCATTTATATTAATGTGTAATTTTATGCCTAAAAGTTTCGTAGTTTTTAAGTTGGGTTCAGTGTCAATTAATTCTTTAACCTAAAATTAGTCATTTTTGGCACTTATTTATTTTGTTGGTTTTATTACTTTTTGGGCTTTTTCTCTGTGGTGAAACGGTAACTCCCTTTACAAAGGTTTGGCGAATGACCTATGACTACCAGGTTGCATAAATATAGAAAGCTCTACTTTTACACGGGCATTACTAAATGCATAAACTCTCCAATCACAACATAAGCTTAAGCTTATTTTTCATAATGTTCATAAACCAAATTAAGTTTTAACAAGCAAAAGGACTAAGAATGGATGCATTCGCGATGGTATTCCGGGAGAATATGCGCGGATACGAGTGAACAGAATAACTAGAGAAGTCGATCTTCTTATTTATGAAATGAGGCACTAAACAAAGAAATATATTTTTACCCTGAATTTGAAATTTCTGTTTCCAATTAGTTTATAATATAAATTCATTACAAAATTTAGAAAAAGTTGCTAAATTTCTTTCGCCTTAGAAAATATCTGTCTTTTCCCCCATCGCGTTAGCAATGCCCTTCGTTTTTTAAATGAGTGAAAATAAGTGTACTATCTCGAAGATACAATGAAAGTTATTGTGACCTATATCAAAGAGTGGTCTGAAAAGTTTCCGACCTAACAAAGATACAAGACAGTTTTTCTGAAATTTTTGGAAAGTCGGAAATTTTTGAGACCACCCACTAATACATTACTACCATGTCGATAATTCGTTTTTTAGTTGCTACGCTTTTATCACTTGGAATTATGAGGTCGCAGTAAGGCGTATGTAGGATACACTTCTTTTGTTCTGAATCATGGGGCGGAAATAGGTGCCTAAATTTGTACACTTTTGCCGCCTAACGAGTTTAAACACACTTCAAAATGGCATCCTCCTTAATACTAGTATGAGCGATTTTGCCATCTCAATGAGTTTGGACGCCGGTAGAGTATGAGAAAGCGAGGATTATATACTTGTACTAGTATAGTTGAGTATTTTCTGCAAATGTCGCATTTATGGAAGGGCGTTTTCATTTCTCAAAGGGTTAATTTCCCGGTACCAACATTTAACTATAAAAAAGAAATTTTCTGAAATTTGAATTGCCTGGATTTTACACCAAAACTGTTAGCCAAAGACAACATGATCGAAATTATTGATGAAAGATTCAGTGCAACTTTGGTACCCATATCTCTATCTCGATTTACATAAATTATTATAGACTTTAAGAAAAAATTAATTATTCAATAAATACGTAGTTACGGTAGGTGATGGCGAACGAGGCTCTTAACATGGTCATTCCTTTTCCAAATTATTCTTTTTGAGACTTGAAAAAGAATAAAAGAGAGAGAGAAAGGATAAAAGGATAACGATTTCCGCATTTTGGGTTTCTCCTCGCATCATCTCACGCCCTCCGAGATTGCGGGCGAGATTCATGACGCCACGTCTACGCAATAACGAGGATTAACGCGGACATTGGCGCATGTTCTGAATACATCCTTCTTGTTCTGGGGTGAGATCGTGAATGTTTTTTTGAGAGATGTGATTTTACCTGTCGTCGCTAGCCCCTTTACACGGTTTTGCCTCAACTATACGCCGTGCCGTTGGCGATCGCAGTTTGCATTCACAATTGCTTCAGGAATCGTCGTGTATCGGTCCCGTAATGCAAAATCTGAAGGGCAGTGATGGAGCATTTGCTACGGATCATGCAAATATCGATGACACGCTTGCTTGTGTAATGAACGTGATCACGCCTCCTCCACCCCCCACACGCAGCTCCCCTTGGCGCATTCCTCCCACCGAGGGACTCGACGTGGGACTCGGGCCCTCGTCCGTTTGTCGTCATATGGACTTCGCGGCTGATGCGCGTGTCCAAACGTTTTACCCTCGAAGGACATGCCTCTCCTCTTCAATATTAAATCAGCAGTCATCTCCCAAATTTCGGTTCCGTTTAAAGCATATCGGCACACCCGTTCAGAGGTCATCCTTCGCCCACTGCCGAGCAGCAAACTGCGCACTGGATTGGCGTGACTGGGGAATTGGAAGCGAAGGGTGTTTCGACCCACCCCCCCACCCCCCTTTTACTCCGAAAACTCGGGCCGCACGGGTCTCCCCGTCAGTCTCCCCCAACACCTCCCCCTTGCATGACCACCTTAACGCAATTAGCAGTGAACCCCACCGCCCCTGCCCCTCCACCTCTCTGTCCCTCGCCCAACCCCACTCGTCCACTAACCGCCGCCTCCCCCGGAGCGAGGAAGGTCTTCGGAGGAGGGAGTGCGGGAAGGATAATTGGAATCGAGGGAGGGAGGCGGCTCTGTTGGGTCACCGCCATAGGTAGGCTGGCCAACGGCTGTGTTTTTGGAACGTCTATGAAAACTTTCGCATCAGCCTGTGTGTATTATTAATGTGGAGTTAGTAACTCTTCGAAATTGCCCCTCCACGCATCTTCCAATGGACCAGGCTTCTCAACCCTCTTTCCGCGTTAATGTTTAAATTAATATCAAATATAATTGTTATGATTTTACAACAATTCAATCAACCTGGGTCGTGAGAATAAAACTTTTGCGGAAAAGCAAAGTTGTTTAATTGAAAAACGTCAATAGAATTGTGTTTATTTAATAGGTTAAGTTTCTTATATATTGTTCGTGTTTACGCTGGCAGTATGTCCAGGCTATCCACTGATAAATATCACACTTGATATGCCTAAGTATAAATTGGAGATACTTGTTCTTTTTTTGCTTTTTTCTCTTGATTTAACGTTTAATCAATGTGCCTGATTATGGCATGGCTTTTGTGCACGTATTAAAAAAATAACGATGTGAAATATTAATTAGTACCATGTCTTTACATTTAAGTTTGAATTCCACCAAGCCAAAAGCCATAATTCCCCAAACCCGGATTCACGGAAACGTAGCAGTACGTGATTGGATGCTCGTAGTTCGAAATGGACGGCGGGGAGGTTTTCTTCACCCGGTGATGCGTTAAGTCACGTGAAAATACGACGAAACGTTACGTACAATTTGATTTCTCACAATATAAAGCATATTAGTTTCAAGCCTGTGTCTGTAAAATAGCAAAGAGTTCAACCTCTCATAGGATCTTATTGATAATGATTTGTAACGTTGTTACAACTGGAAGTTAAAAAGATTCCTTAAGAAACAAGCAGATAAATTCATTTCCTAATACCATATAACGGAGTAAACAGTTTTTCTTACCTAATTTTACTGTGATAAAGTAGGATAAGGTCAAATGAATCGTAGTGATAAATATTTTAAAATGGTTGCCCCAATCATTTCGGTGCTGGTGCAATGTCCCTTGTCCTAGATAAGCACAAGTGCACTATACCCTGGCCATCGCTTCGACTGTGCGATATACATTTTGATAGATTTACGAATAGAGGGATGGAAAAACAGCCTCTCTGGTATGTAAAAATGTTAAAAACATTATTTTGGAATTATAATTTCTCCATTATTTGAATAGAAAAGGAGGGAGAATTTTTCATCAAGTCTAATATAAACTGGAATTGCGTTAATTCTTTTCTCCCTCTGTTTTCATGTTTTATCTCCCCGATAAGATACTGATTATTCTCAAGCAACTCTTAATCATTTTAACTTAAAATTACTTCAAATCTTCTCCGCCACATCTTGTGTCAGGGCGTTCCTCCTCTTTTAAGGCTCGATTTTTCGGGGGGATTGTCCGAGCTCATCCTTTAAATTGTCGATCCTCGTTATTTGACAAGTTTCGATGTCACATCCCCAACGATTCCCAATTTTTGTGTGCACATGATCGGGGTTTTTTTCTCACAGAAATGTGACGTCATAAGCCTGCTATTTTTTTTTCGAATTTCGAAACCTTTCCGAGCTCTTATTGATTGAACGCTGAGGATGGGAAAAGGATCGGGCTTCCTCCCGGACAGAAAGAATGGTTTCGATTAACAGAGATGTGCTAAGGAGAGGAGGCAGCAGCACACTCACAATCACACTGGGAGGCGTGTGTCTCGTCCGTCCTCAAAATGCGATAAGAAGGGCATTCGAGTCGGGTGACCAGGGAGTGGCGGAACCTTGGGGTGCACAATATGTGGGGGTTGTGTACCCACCGGTGGTCAGCCATTTGGCGAGAGGCGAGACGAAGAGAAACTTATACATTCCAATTTTTTGCTATTATTATAATATTTCCGCGTCGGCCCATCAATCTTTCTCCCCTTCGCTCACCGCTGACGCTCCCAGACATCTCGTGATGCATGTACAGCGAGGTCCCGAACGTCACAATCCATCAACTCCCTCATCCACGTCCTCATGAATGGCGTTTGGTTGAGAGGCGGGCCTGTTCATATTTCAGAGCGGACTCCTTCCCACTCACTTTCCCTCCCTCACCCCGGGCGGCGGTCTCCCCCGAAGGGTGAATTGCGAAGATGGCGACGGGTTATGAAGATGTGGAGGACAAGCATTTCGCCGTTTTCTTGAAGGGCAGCGAATTGTGTCCCCGACTCGTGTTTGATATAGGGCGCCCCCGGCGAATGGGGCCGTCTCTCTCCCCGAAGGATCTAAAAGGAAGGTGGGTTGGGTCCACGTGTTCGCAGGAGCCGACGCCGGGGCAATACGTTTCTGCCGTCGACGGAATGACACCTTTGCACGCATAAACACCATCTTCTCATCTTCCTTGCCTCGTGCCGTTCAGAGAGTAGTTTTTCGCATTAGCGATGAAAAGTCTGTCACCGTCGCAATTGCTTTGCGGCAACTGAAGGCCCCGAGTATTCTATTCCCCGCGCTTTCTCTCCATACCTCCGAGGCACGTCTTTCTAAATCTTTCTAAAAAATAAAACTATTTGGTTCCAAGTTCTTGAGCCGTGTTAGTACCTCTTCACATGTTTCTTGCGGCAGGACATGCGCCGGGTTAGCCTCCTTCCATCTTCACGGTCGATCGTTCGCCGTCTCTAGTCCCCATCTCCGCCAAAGCCGTCCTCCCACGGCGTGGGCCCTTCCTATCCGTCAAAATGGATCCTCAAAATGATGTCTTTCTTACGTTCTTCTACCAAGGAGAACCCGGTGTTTTTCTCTGCATGTTTGTAAATTTCAGTGTGTCTCAAGTATTCTGAGAATTTTAGGTAAGTGGGCTAATGGTAAGAGGACGCAAGGATTTATGAACGGCATGAAGGCTAGTACAAAATAACTGAAAAATCAAGAAATGCTGGATAAACAATAGGAAGACCATACGATTGGTGAAAAATGAAAGTAGATATTTGAGATCGCTCACTAACGTAGTGTAGATTAAATTGGTGTATCAATAATCCGACAGATCACTGCGTAGATAAGTATTTACGAAAATGTAGAGAATGCAATCACAATCTCAAAACTGTCCCATAGTTTTCTCTGTGCTCCCAATTTCTTCAACTGCAGTTATTACCTTTTTCTATTTCATCAATCGCTTATGCATGTTTGGCGCTAGCAATTAATTTTGAGTAGAATTTACAAATTGTCGAAATTTCGAGTTGGATATTTGAATGCCATGTTGAGCATTATTTTTTAGTTTAGAAGTCATTTATAGGAAAGTGTTACACAAAATATGGGGTGTCACTATAGTGCTACAAGCTCATCTGCTGCCAATATATAATCAATACCTTGGATTGGATAGATTTTATATTTTTGCGCGGCTCACAAGTGTTAGGGGTCGGCTGAAAGTACTTTGTTGGAAATTTATTGTGCAGTTTAATCGGTAAATCACATGGAAATTCAAAAAGTCACTCAGGAAAATTTAATTTTATCTTTACCTCTTTTACAGCCTCCATTACGTGGGAACCATATCGCGTGAATGATTTTCAGGTTCTCTCATTCGTCGGAATGATGGCGTTTCAAGTCGCCAGATCTGAACGCATATTATAGCGTCTATTTTCCGTGCATGCCAGCATCTTCAGTGAACGCATTCCTTTCCGGGCTCTATAAATGCAAATACTAAAACACTTATTACAACAGCCATTACAGACAAGGCTTCATATTCTTCAAATATCGTAATATCGACTCGCGACACTCATCTCTTCTCAGACTTTCGACTCAGCTCATGAAGTTGTGCGTATTCTTTCAAATATGAAGGCTCGCTTATTGAAGATCTCTTTTGCCTCTGGGACATAAAAGGAATATTACAGTCTCTATGACGACTATTATTAATATTACTTTCTTTTCGAATCCGCTAATCAATCGCTCATTGTGATATATTTTTAGAACACAGAAAAAGGCCGAAATGAGACAAAATAACTCAAAGCTGAACCTTCCAGGTCAGCATAGAACATTCTTATTTTGGATCACACCAAGACTTTTCGCTTGGTGTATTTCACTTTTTAATAGATTACGTGTAAATGGTTATGGTTAATTTTTATTTAATTTTTTCGGATAACAAATAACTAATATATTAGATTAATCAACTCTTGTTTTGAATTAATCCTTCCTCCAGCATGTTTACAAATTTGCACATCATTTGTTAGTTTTTTAACGAGTATATTTTCCTTCCTCTCCCATATCCTCCCTTATTAATCACCGTTCCCACCTTGTACTTTCACCTCTTGCCACATACCTGTTTGGTGGATCGCGGAGTATTAATGTCGATCAGCATTGATACGTGAACCTGAAAACTAAATATTAATTACGGTAAATTATGGGCCGTAAAAGTTAACAAATTTCCATCAAATATAATTGCGTATCTGAAAGTTTTTTTCGCAGTTTTTGAAAGTTAAGATGCATTCGGCAAAAGTTAACTTTTTGTTCGTGGCGCTCAAAAATTACACAAGAATAACAAAGGACAATCACTTTTGATTTGAAGGAAGAAGACTGTTTTGTTCTTTTGAAATACATTTTTAAATGAATCTTCTGGAAAGTATTTATAATGTTACAAATAGTTAATGCTACAGAATAAGCTCAAAAACACCCCAGTGCTTTTTTTTCACTCATTTTCTTGGCAAATTAAGTTAATACTCATTAGTATATATGGGCAGGGCTCGTAAGCTTTGGAAGGTGATTTATATTAAAATAATTTCTTAGGTCTTAATAATTATCGGCCCGTCTCCAATGTGAAGTGCGCCTGAATTTTGCAGGCCGAGGAAATGGTCATTGATAACCGTCTCATCACAGTCTAAGTAAGTTAGTAATGCCATATCAATGAGGAGTCATCATTCGGCCATCACTTATACGAATTTAATAAGGAGTCTAGAGATTCATTAATCATTCTAACGGAAAGTATTCCTTAAGGATAATATCACCCTACACATATCTGAAAGAAATAAAACTATTTTTTTGTTTTTTATCTGCTTGTGATAATATTTTAGTTGCTTTCAATCCCTCAAACGTATTTCAAAGTTGAAGTTTTGCTATTGAATTTTCACCAATATTACAGTACATATATGTACTCAACTTATCCTAAAATTACCCTAAGGATCCATAAATAATTTTTAATAAAAAGGTAAATGGACGAAAATCAGTAAGCACAAAAAGTGTTAATGTTAATCCTATATGATTACTGATCTCACCTTTAAAAAGAGACTTTCAAATTACCGATAATTTTAATAAAGAATTGATAATTAAGCTGGACCGTTATGATATTGTTTTATGATTATAGGCTCCGGGACGAGAATTTTGATATTTCCAGGGATTGGTATCGATACCAAGTAACAGTAGTTTTAGGGGAGGTGACCGACAGCTAAGCCCATTTGCCCCATTAGGGATGGATGGGTAAAGAAGGGTGGGGAGAAACCTGGCAACGGCGTTACCCCATTCTTGTCGAAAGGGCCAAGGGTTCCGCTGTGTATCGTCCCATCGGGCGGTTATCTTACTCACTCAAAGTTCTATACCTTTATTAAGCATTAGTTAAGTCGTCATTTCATACCATAACGCTGCTGTATGCAACAATAAGCCTTTAAAAATTCATAAATTTCCGACCTGCGTTTACTCATTCTAGCTTGCCTGATTGCTTCCTCTTAATGTCTTACTTGCCCGAAAGCCTCACCTCCGTCGCAACTTAAACATTCCATCATCAATTCTCTGCAACCGTTTGTCGTTCCTTCTTAAAATTTCTCCCAGCATTCAAACATACTAACCTACCATTCTTATCACCTCTATTTTTCTTTTGATTATTTTTGTTCATTTTGCACTTTCAATTTTTGTTTGCGGTCACATCAGAAAATCTCCTAACACACGCGTATCCTTTTGCCTCAGTGATCAAGTTTTCAGTCGTGCAATATTGCCCACGATATAAAAGTTTCCGCTGTACACGTTCTTTCTGTTAAATATTTATCTAAAATACTATACCCAAACATAATATGCCCTTGCTGAAGGTAAGATTAAATGCCTAATTTTAAGGTAAATGAATAATTTTTTCAAAGTTATCGCCCAGGCTAAGGGAATTAAAGCATTACTAATATTGGCACTTAATTCGACGTTTTTAAAGTTATCTAGGACGAGGAGAGCTCAGTGGAATTCCTGTGGCATTTCAGTATCAATCTTTACTTTCTTGTTGACGTAATGAAAAGTTTAGAAATGCAAATGCCCATTTTCACACTATTTCCCGTACTCTCACGTCTGGAAGTTCGGTCAAGCTGGAAATTATTTTCGAATTTCCTTTTGTTGTGTCCGGCGCAGAAGACCGTCGGGTGAAGAAGCTCTCGACCACTGACTCAAGAGCTCCCGAGTTTAAATCCGAGCCGTTCTACTCCCAGACTACAAATTATTCCTGGAAGCAGTCATTTCCAATGTTTCCGTATTTCCCATTGCCATTCTATTCGCATATGAACGTCACACGGCGCATGAGAATAATCGGTGAAATACTCGAGATATATACCACCCATTGCGGTGAAGACTGACTTTAAATTATTCCGCGAGGATATTTTCAAAACTTAACGGGATATTGTTAGCAGGATAAAAATTTGCAAGCGAAAACTCTTGTTTAATTTTTTAAACACTTCTTACTCAACTACATATTTATGAGTAAGTACGATAAATTTAAATAGTATCAGTGATGCATTTAACTACGATACTCGTATTTAAATGCATCACTGATATTACGTTAATATACCATCTTCTGTCATTCAGCATAGGTTTTATGACATTTCAGGCAGAACTTGATCAAATCACCCCCACTCATTAGAAAGCGTTTCACTTTTAAGTTAGGCAATCCTAAGGACAGCTTCCTTAGTTTCAGACGTGATATGGTGTAAATTCGAAACTAATAATTACATAATTATGACATTTTTCCTCTTGATACTGATTAATTACACGGCCCGTTTCGATGTACTACGTCATCGTCAGGTCGAAGATGAAGGTGAATACCTGAAAACGATGCAGGGCATCGAAACCGGTCGTGTAATAAATATTTAGTATAAAAGTGTTATAGCTTGCTCATAATTAGGTAATCCTATTATTATTATTACATTACAGTTAAATAAAACGGTGAAAAACCAAAAGAAATTTCTTTTTCTCAGCCTAACAATGCAAGCATATACACACTTATACTATATACCCATTTTTGTATTATCAAACATCATTTATTATTCTCTAAGAACGCTGACTAACAAGGAAGTACTAGAAGACTAATAATGTGTCTACTGCGTTGATGAATGTGACACTCTTCAGTTAAACAGGGCTGTAGAGAGCGAAGGAATGGGAGGAGGGGAGCATTTTCAGTACGAACACGTATATATACAGACAAATCAGTGATCGCAGGAGGAACATTGGCATACTTTCCTCAAACCCTATGGGCCTTTTTCGTCTTTTCTAGAAAAAATTACCTGTTTGATATTAGTGATAGTTTAGGTAATCACGTAAAATAAGGAAAGACGGTCTATTATTGAGCATTATGTATTATCGTATCGTTCCGAAAAGGAGGAGGGTTGAAAAAAGTCGTAGTTGGAGTTAGTTAAATTAAGGAGAGGCCAAAAAGAGAAGAACCATTGCCAATGTTTTCCACTGAAGCGGAAGTCGCAGGATGTAACCATGAAGACCCCTGTGCCCTCCCTTCTTATGGGGCGACGGGCGGCCCTCACTGGGTGAGGTGCGGCCCCGCGGTGGGGTAATGCCGGGGCACGCCGCCAGGGTTTCGGCCGTGTGGATGGCTCCGGGAGACCGATCCATCGAGCCCTTCGATTAGGCCTCTTCGTTTTTGCAAAAAATTTGCGGTATTTGGGGAGTGGGCGGGGCGGGGGTGGAGGAATGGGAATCGATTCTGGACGTCATCATCGGCGACGACGATTGATTGGAAGACGGCCAATTCTGTTCCGAATCCAAGATCGTGTCTTTAACGCTTGGCTTCGGAATGGGGAAAGAGACGGGATTGGGAGGGTGATGGAATCATCTTCTGTCTATCCTTTGTATGTGTGCGAACCCCTTGAATCTAGCGGGTTTCTTTCAATCTGACCCCTAGCTCCTTAATCTTACGTCTTATTACGCCCTGCGACCCATCGATTTTCGTAAAGTTAAGGTGGGAAGTGCGACTCGCAAAAAGCGCTCCATTTATTTCCCGCGATCATTCACGTGTCCCATACCGGCGATGTGCTTAGCCCTCGCCAATGCAATCACCCCATTAACATCATCTTTGTCATCCCGCATTCACTACTCAATATTTGATTTATGCATCCCTCCACTCGAGTCTCATTCGGCTACCCTCTTTCTGTCCACATTTCTTCTAATGGACGTTTTTCATTATTGTTTTCATATATTGCTTGTATCTCAAACAGACTCATTCTATTTTATGCTTGTTTTTCACTATCCCTGTGACGATTATCCTCATCAGGCCATCGCGTCTTAGATGTGTACGATTAAGGTTAACTTTTTTTTTCATTATCAAAATACCAAAAACATACAGGACCAATTTTGATAGTGATGCACATGATTTTATTTTCACGCAACTATCGATGGCAGCGCGGTAAAATCGGCCGGAAATTGTGGTGGGGGGTCTGCCCTTCCAACACAGCCGGTCGTCGGTTTGCTTCGAGCAGTCTAAGCGGAAAGACGTGCGTAAGATGTATGTATGTATACATACACACATACATTCACACATACATTCACACATATGTGTGTGTATTTGTGTGTGTGCAGATCGTGGTGGTCTAGGTGTAGAGCGTTGGACTACTGACCGGATGGCTTGGGTTCGACTCCCGAGAAAGTCTTAGGCACTCTCGGCTCCACCCAGGCTTTGTGATTTTTCGGTTACCAGATCTTCCCTGAAAACACTTATTGGCAGAGGGAAAGAAATTGATCCCCCTTATTACCCTGGTGTTTTAATTTCAAAAATAAAATTTCAAAACCGTCATTCATTATTGACGGGTACGGTAGCCTAGTGGGTATAGCACCGTACCTCTTACCAGAGGTCCCGGATTGAGTTGCGTTTGAGTTTTCATTATGTTCTTTGGCACCCTCGGCTTCATAAATACTATATCATGTAGATGACCGATTGTCTTAAATTCGGGAATTAGTGTCATTGGTCGACACTTTACGCCCATATTTTTAACCAGTGTTTACGGGGTGATTACTGATGGTATTTTTTCTTTCAATGCAGTAATTAATATCCTCAATAAATACTTATTTTCATATGAGCACAGTGATAAAAATTTTAAAACAGGCGTGGCCATTCTTGAGAGACATGGTAATCCAGATGGTAGAACGTTGGGTTACTGACTGAAAGGCCCAGAATCATTTTCGGGTGACGACTGTATAAAACCCACGGTCACCCGAGTTGTGTGATTTTTCTAGTCACTGGGAAGCTGCAGACGGACATGAGAGTTACTCCTGTCCCTCTTAACCGCGTCTAAGTGAGCTATCATCGATGGTTTTTGCTGTCGATATTTTATTTTAATTCTATGATTTCTGGACGTCGATGTAGTAGAACCTCAATCCTTTTTCAATGTAAACTATCGACGGGTTCCTATCAATGCTCATCCCTTTTAAAGCAAGAGGCCCTCCTCCTCCACTCTCCGTCTTCCAGTTCGCTACTCGAAAACCTTTAACTGGATCGCCTCCGAGGATTTTTTAATTAATCAAAAGATTACCGAGTAAGGACTCGGCGTGCGCCAAGGGGCTGAGAGGGAGGGAGGTTGAGGGGCGGGGGATGAGAGCGGGCGAGAATGGGGAAGCGTCTGCGGTTTCCGCGTGCCTTTCCTCCAACGTTCAAATTTTTTTCGAGGATATTTTTAATAAAAGAAATAATTTCAATTCGAGCTCATCCATATATATTCCCATATCTTTTATTCCCCACCGATCCCTTTCCACTCTTTTGAACTTCTCTCTTTCCACTTAATACGGTCGCTCCCTCTACCCAAAACTCCCCTTTCTCCCCTCCCCCGCCTTCCTTCCCATTCCCCCGCCATCCAGTTCTTGGCCCGTGGGATCTTTCGCTCGCAGAATTTATTTTCTCTCTCTCTCGAATCCCATCGAACACGCAAAAATGTGACAGTATGAAGAGTTTATTATTCGATGGAATTATGCGAAAGGACATCATACCACTCCCCCACTCTACCTCCTCCCTCCCCACGCCATCTCCTCCCTCCAATTTTCTTCTTTCTTTCGGTTCAGTGTACTCACTTTAGTCGGCCGCCCTCCTATTTCCGCCCCTTGTTGGAAAAGAACTAAATAAAAAGTCTGGGTAAAATATTCCCCCTGTCCCGAAGTCCGAAAAATGTGGTATTACGAGTAACTTATCCCTTCCACGCGGGGGATGGGAACTTATTAGTACATTCTAATGATCACGTTAATGCCAGCAGTAATGGATGATCGGCGAGATGCTAATCCCCTTCGGCCCACCCTTGCTCCACGTCGGAGTAATTCGAGCCCGACGAACTGATCGCTTGCGCGGATTAGGAGGACTTAAAAAAATATATGCACAAAAATGTAAATAGAACGAGCCCGGTCCTCTTCCAAATAAAAACCAGGTGATTTAAATCCATTAGTGATGACATAGAAAATGGCTGGTACTGCACGAAAATCGGAAATTCGGCCCTCTGGTGGCGCGGACACGTTTGAAAAAAATCATATCGCTAGGATGGGCAAAAACGTTTTAAATTTTGAAAAATATCCTTAGCGTTTATCGCTGTTGTGGATCGCCTATACAGCTCTTAATAAACGACAAGGGTTGATCCGTTTTATTGATTACGTGACACTATTCTTTCTTCGTAAATTACAGTTCATTGATATCGAACTTAAATTTGACTCTTCTTATCATAGGTAAGTTTCAAAGGAACGTATCAGAAGTGCTTCACAAGATGTTGGATTTTTTTATGAAATGAAAACCGATTCACCTCTGGCCCTGCATTACGATATATTATATACTAAAGAGCATACAATACAAAACAGTCATTTTTCGGATCCATATGTGTTCAACCTCTCTTGATGCCGTAACATACCTATTCCTTTCCTCCCACATTGCTTAGCCAACGGTCACCCCTCGATCACAGATGCCTCATTCCTGAGTCTTTCAATATCTCCTTCATTCATTCTTTTCCTACATTTTCCGGATTTATCTCAACAGCCTCTTCCCTTATTTCATTTCAATGTTTGTTTAATCCTCCTTCCTTAATTATTGGAGAGGGTGGAGAATGATTTGTAAAGGAGGATCATCAAAATTGAAGGGGATTATCTTTCACAATATTGAGAGAGCTCTCGAAAGAGCGTAGAATGGACCACGCGATCGTTAAAAAAATGTGTAATACCGACACGATGGGCACCACTTGAAACGCCAAAATTAGGAAGTGCTTGATTTAATGTAAACATGATCGCTGGAAGAAGCAAGAAAGAACACAAAAGGAAGCTATTCAAGCTTGACTGCTTCAGATTCAAGATTAAAGTAATGGATCGGGGTAATGATGGAAACTTTCTGTGATTATTTTGGATATAAATAGACAAAAGTTGACAAGTAAATAGTAGATTCACTCCAAAATTTGTTGCAAAACGCCGAAAAGTAAGATGCCTACCTTTCCTGGGAAATTTTCAAATTAAAATTTATGTGGATTACACTAATTCATTATTTCGATCTTCAGATCATGCCTGTCCTCCACCTCCCTTCAAGTACTATTCTTTTAACTACCCTAAAGCATCTTCCTCAGCATCTTCTCCATCCACTTTTCCTACCTTCGAATTTTCCCTTCAGCCTTTTATGTTCTCTTACCAAATCCATTCTCCTTCCTTTCCTTCCTTTCATCCCCATATCCACTTCTCAAAAGCCACCACTCTTAGCTTATCTCTTTTCCCTACAGCCAAGTTTTGGAGCACTGCGCTCATAAAAAAGTTTACACTGAACCTTTTCCATTTCTTTATGAAAGGTCCTTGCAATCAACTCTTTTGATCTCACAGGTAATAGATCAGAAATATTCAAGGACCTTTAATCTAAGCCCTTGGTGGTTTTACAAATATTTTTTTCACCCGCGGATTTCAACAAACTGGTATTAATTTTAATTGGCTGGTAATTTGATTCAGAGTATCATCCACTATGATTATACGGCAAAAAGGCGCAAGTCAAACCGGGCCCCTTCTTTATCATGTAATATTCCGTGACAATCTTTTCCTTCCATTGACCTCATATTTTACAGGGTAGTTACTGTAAAGGTCATGTAGATGGATGCAGCGGTAATCGTTAATCAACGGATATCTATCTTTTCATTCGGCCCAGAATTTGAGAATAATTTTATCTCAACTCTGTGGTAATGAAAAGTGAAAACTTGTGTCTGTTAAATGGTTTAAATACCACATGAATTCCCTTCTGCGTCACAGAAAAGTTGATTTGCATCTGTTGAATCGTGGCCAAATTTGAAAACACGAAGCATTTTCTTTCGAAGAAGATTCAGTAATAATGTATGGTCTCAGTTTGATTTGTAAAATGTGATAAAAAAAGATATTAATCATATTATAACACATTTTAACATGAGCCTGTAAAGAACAAACAAAATGAGATCAAGGCGAAAACATCCCATATGCCAAAGGAAACATGGGTTCGGTTTGATAAAGCGAGGAAATAACGAAAAATAACTGTAATATTTACCTTTTTTGTCACTCTTATCCAATTCCAAATATTAAATTTCTCGGTAAATGTATTCAAAATAAATTTTTAATAAACAATTATCGAAAACTATTTCGTAGCAAAGCTCTCAAAAACCGTCGGAATGATTGAAATCGTCGTACTTTCCTTGCTTCAAAAAGTTGAATAAGGAAACATGCGGCCATTTCTCTCTCTCTTTTTCTTCATTCAGTCAATACTTTCCTTAGCTGGTTCAGCGCCGCTGCGCTCATTCTGTGCATTGAAAGCTCCCTCCCATTGTTAGTAGCATTTCTCATTTACCGTGATGCGTCCCTGTAGTGTGCATTTAAAGGAGGAGTCAGTTCTTTGAAATAAATTTAGCTTTTCATCGTGAGGATGAGTTGACTGCCTTCCCATATGCCATATCCAGTGCGTATTATATTTAGACTTACAAGTTCCCTTCCGCATCCCTGTTGACATTGTCTCCGTCGTGAGCTTCGTTCTTGTGCATTTGTATTCTTATTGGAGACCAACGGCTTTCGGGTCTGTCTTTCTTTTATCTTATTTTTCTTTCCTCTGCGTATGACAGACCTACGTCTTGCTCATTTTTTGCTTATTTCTCATTTAATTTTATTTTCAAATAGACTGCCGTACCTTTGAAGTTGTGGTCAATTAAACCTTGTTCTCCTTTTCCTTGGAGTGACTTCACGTGACTTTTTCTTTTTTATAGAAATCGCTTACGCTAACTCTTTTCCATAGAATGGACTATCTTCCATCTTGCGCCACGCTCAACTCACGCTGGTCGTTACTTACGGAGCCCTTATCCCGCGCCGTAACTTCTTCGATCGTGGATGCTTCTTCATGTTAAAACTTTTATTAGTTTTCTAGGTTTTTGTTCTTTTAAATTGTTCGAGGCCCTTTAATGCTGCTTTCGAAGTATATGAGGCGACTTTATCACCCTATGGACCAGCGTACAGCATCATCTCTTTCTCTCATAATGGCATTTTAGCTTTCTACAAGTTGATTTTAATATTATACCTCAAAAGCATTTGTCCAGTCAACCATGCCCACAGATAAGACGATTTTTCGAAACTAATTAGATATTATTTTCAAGTCGGCCTATGCATTATTTTATGGAACCGAGAATCAAAGGTTGACGATTTTCTCGCAGCGACGATTAGGCGACAAACAATATGTAATTTTCTTCCTTATTCACCTCAAATCCTTTCTTACCTGTGATTGTTTTAATGTTGATTTCTAGATAATGTCGAACCTAGGTATTACTAGGTTATGGCTAATGTAATACCAATATTTAAAAACGGAGACACGGAGGAACCGAATAGTGACAGACCTGTTTCCCTCACATCCATTTAGTGCATGGCTATGGAACATGGTTAGTTCGATCGTGAGACACCTCGATGATCAGGAGTTATTTGTAAAAATCACCACAGTTTCCAAAACTTTAGATCCTGCGAGGCACATCGTGCGCTTTTTGCTCATGATATTCTTAATTAAGGTACGAACATAACTTAATAAGTAACTAACTAACCGCACTGGAACGAGGATACATAATTTCGTTCCACATGTAATAGGCGTTGCTTTAGTAATTTCTTTGAAATACTATAGCATCTTAATATCCTCGATCGAAGTTTATGAGGCGTTCCTTGTTTTTCCAGACTTCTCATGCAAGGGAATCGTCCGACGAAGCATCTCCGGCAAAGACGATCAAAGCGAGCGGCGCAAGAATAGAGATAAGAATAGTTTTATTCTCAGAGTGAGAGATGTACATGGTCTGTGCAATAAATGCGCGAACTGGTGAAATCTGGCGACCATGGCGTGGATTATAGCCCCGCCCACTGGAGTACGGTAAAAGTATCAACAAATTACTGAAATGTTGACAGCTGTTTACATTGATAATGCTCTGAAGAAAACATCTGTTTTCAAGTGGATTAAGTGTTTTAAAGATGGCCGACAAGACGTCGCGGATGATGCAAGACCGAGACGACCTTCAACCACCTGTGTTGACGGCAACATTGATCGTGTGCGGTCCCTTGCCCTTATCGATCTTCGAAAAACTGCCCAAATGATAGTTGATGAATTGAATTTAGGAAAATCAACAGTGCACACTATTTTAATCGAACATGGTGGATGGATCCTTCACCATGGCAATACACCTGCACATTCAGCATTGATTGCTCGCCAGTTTCTGGAAAAAATTTCAATCACTATCCTTGATCATTCTCATTATTCGCCTGATTTAGCCCTGATTTCGCTCTACGGCGACTTTTTCCTGTTCCCAAAATGCAAAAATGTGATGCGGGGACATCACTGGGAAGATGTGGACACAATAAAGCAAGAAACGATGTGACAACTAAAAAGCCTAAGTGCCGAGGAGTTCCAAGGGTACTTTAAACAGTGGAAAAGAAGATGGAATAAGTGCATACCCACGAATGGAGAGTACTTTGAAGGGAACAAAATCGATGTAGACTAAATTTTGCAAAATAAAGTTTTTATGGTCTCAGTTCGCGTGCTTATCGGCCAGACTTCGTGTTAGCTGCACGGTTACAATTTGGGTGAAAAGTTCGGCTGAATCGGACGCTAAATATAAAAAAAGGCGCAATAACGCGCACTTTCAACATTAGTCTCTTTTATTCAAAAGTCAATATTGGCCTTATTTAACTCGAGTCCTAATGTTTATAAAAGAAACAAATTTTAAAAACTAATTTCGCATGAGTGCTGAGTTTAAACATTAAGGCATGCTGACATATTCAATCTCGCATTAACACTCTGTTATTCCCCCAGCAGATATTTGTCTGTGAATGTCGCTGGAGATGGTTTTCAGAAAACATCGTAATTAAAAATCGATATGAGATGCCTTTATTTCGATTCTCAAGTGTCTTGGCGCCAATTAATCCGTCCATTTGTTTTGCGGTAGCCAATGGTGTTCGTGCGGGAGGGAAGCGGCGGATTTGCTTGGTGACTCGTCGCCATGACGACGACGCGCCCCCCCACTCCGCGGCCCCGTTGCCCGGGCGATGGCCCGTGCAGCGGGCGGGGTGCCCGGGCCGCCCCTTGTGGTTTACGCTCTCCGTTTCCGGCTGCGGAATAAAAGTTATGTCGGCCGTGAATTCCGCGTTTCCGCGACGGCTAAATCGGAAGCGAGCTGCGCGCTCATAAAAGATATCTATCTCCTTTGTCCGATATTACTGTTTCCTCAGACGAGTTTCGAGTGCCGGGAAGTATTTACGGGGCCCTATACTGCTTGTGGCTTGTGGTATATCGCATAGCCTCCCCCTCAGCGTAGGGGCATTTTGCTGAAGTTTCCGTACTGCGGCAGTTTAATATGCGCAGTATGCTGTCCCGACTGGAATCTCCGAATAATATTTATCTCTTCGCTGTTATGTGAATTCACGTTGTGTGAGGAATGCGAAGGAATGGAAATATACTTTGTGAACATTTCTGAAGAATATAAAGCTTCAGCAAAGCTTTACTTTGTTTCATAGTCAATAAAAAACGTTCCATTCGGATTCCTTCCGTTAATTCTCGATCCTGTTTGGTTGGAATGCTTCGAGGGTAGGCTGAAAACTAATGCACACGTGCTTGTAGACCACAAAAAAAAAAAATAGCAAGATCGGGCAAAAAGTACATTAAAGTAAAATTGTTAAACTTCAAAATCATATATTTATTTTTCAACATAGTCACTGTTAAGGATAACCCATTTCTCCCAACGTGTAACAAGTTTTTTCATTCCGTCACTGAAAAACTCTTCCGACTATTCTGGAATCGAGGACGTTGACAGCTGCCTTAACCTCATCGTTCGAGGTGTAATTACCCTTGAAGTGTCTCTTTGAGTTTAAGAAAATAATAAAAATCGTAAGGTACAAGATCAGGGGAATAATTTGTAATTTGTAATTTATTCATTCACCATAAGCATAGAATTATGCATGGCTTTGTCAATACATGTTTTACACTTCATTTCAGTAAAAAAACATTATGCAAAATCAAAACAATATGCAAAGTACAAATACATACAATTTACAACTTTTTGGAATTAACACATTTCAGTTATACATTTGAAATGGTATGCATTAGAAAATCATCTACACTATAAAATAATTTACATGAAAGTAGTTTTTTCACGGCACACTTGAATTTAAAGGAACTTTTGATATTTTTAATATAAGCAGGCAATTTATTGTACATAAGTATTCCCTGATGATCTATCCCTTTGATAGTTTTATTTACTCTGTGCTGACTTACATGGAATGCATTTTGGCTTCTCGTATTATGACTATGAAGGTCACAGTTTTTAATAAACATGTTCTGATTTTTGTTAATAAGAGACACTGTTTCAAGAATGTATAGACAAGAAAAGGTAAGATTTCTAGTTTTTCAAAAATAGGTTTACTGGGAGCTCTATTATTAGAATTAGTTATTATTCGAATAATCTTTTTTTGCATTTTAAATAATTTTGGAAGGAAGATAGAGGAGCCCCAAAAGGGAATACCATAATGGAGAAGTGACTGCACATAGCCAAAATATATAGTCCTCAATGCCTGAATGCAAATGATTTCCTTGAGTACACGGAATGCATAACAGATTTGTGCCAGTTTTTGAGATAAATTATTAATATGTTCCTCCCATGAAAGATTAGAGTCAATCTAAATACCTAAAAACTTTGTTATCTTTAGTTCTTTTATGGGGCAACTGTTAATTATTGGATATAAATTTATTAACTTCTTCTTGAGATTGAAGTTTAAATAATGGGTTTTACTAACATTTAAAGATAGCTTATTGTCAGTGAGCCAGTTCATCAAATTATGTGTAGTTTCTGTTACCTCGTTCTACCACGGAGTGGGATTATGGTTATTAAAATTTAAGTTAGTATCATCAGCAAATAGTATTGTATTGGAGAGTGGTAAATTTGCAGGTAAATCATTTATGAAGACTAAAAATAGTAGTGATCCAAGAATGGAGCGCTGCGGAACTCCACAAATAACAGAAGTTGTACTTGATACAGATGAATTCATTTCAATATATTGTGACCTATCAGTTAAATATGATTTAAACCAGTCCTTTGCATTGCCTCTTATACCATATGTTCCTAATTTTTTTAAAAAAATTCCATGGTTAACTGTATCGAAACCTTTTTTTAAATCAATAAAAAACCCTGCAACATGAATAATACGATCTAAGGCATTCCATTATTCCTTGTCAATGAGAAAAGGGCATCATTAATGGACTTATTCCTTCTGAAGCCAAATTGATGATTGTCAATGACAGAGGATTTATCAAAAAAGGAAATCAATCTCAGATACATGACCTTCTCCAAAATAAGAGGGAATTCCAGTCTATGCTGTTTGTTTTCGTCTGTGAGACGGCGTGGTACCCATTGTGCACAGATTTTACGGTATCCCAATTGTTCAATAATGAATCTGACGAGTCCCTTGGATATTCCGATATGATTTTCGATACGCTTTTGAGTGTTTCGCCGTTCATTTTGAATCAAGTTTTCGACGAGTTTGCGATGTCTATCGTCTGTGGCAGTGATCGGATGTCCGCTGCGTGTTTCATCAACAATTACGGCTTTTCCAGGCTCGCAATCACGAAATTTTAGTACCTATCGATTTACAGTAGACCTATCAACATCATCGTCATCATAAATAGCCTTTAAACGACGATGAATCTCTGTAGGAGTCACGTATTCAGCAGTTAAAAATTCGATAAGAGCACGCTGTTTATCTCACGTTGACATAACATTAGAACACGTCTCCATATTTCCGCTTATCAAAATACATCGGATGAATGAAACGACCTCAAACCTTCGCATGTATGTAGAGGGTGAATGTTACTTTCACATGCCACCAAGAGTGCTTTTGAAGATCATATTGTTTTTGGTATACAAGCATTTGTTCATAAACTTTCAGCATACCTTCGCATTATGGTTTTTCGGCGCATCGTAAAGTTTTCAGCTATTTTTAATACAAGGTTCAATGACTGTTGACTTTATGATTTCATGAAGCACCAAAAAATTGTTTTGTGCAGTGCATAAAACCAGTGGGAGATGTAAATTCTTCATACAAGTAAAATATGGCGTTCATAATTTTGCATAAAATGTATCGGTAAAAGTTTCGCAAAAATATTTTCATTTCTGATATTGCTGCAATAGCTCAAAATTCTTCAAAGTACATCCTTTGAGTGTCGACCCACTTTTGTTAGCGGCTTTTCACGACTCAAAGACTTCTTTGTAGGAGGATTTTGAAAGGTCTTTAAAGGTACGCTTGCAAGGTTCTTTGACTGCACTAAGGGTCCCATGATGGTGAATTTGAGGTAAAATTTCAATTTTGGGAATAGGTATTAACATATTGGTGCCAAGTCGAAATTGTAAGGGAGATGGGGAATCGTCGCGATGTCGTTGCGGAAAGTCTTTGCACTGCTGCTGGACTCTGCTCTTGGTCGTCCCCTCAAGATCTTCGCAGGTTTAGCGCAGATGTCCCAAATCACCAAGTTTTCAGTGAAAGTGGTGTCTTTCCTCTTGTTGTCATCTTATCAATTCCAATAAGATCTGCCATATTGCGCAAACTTAACCGACGGTTTGAACTCAGCACTACTGGTATATTTTGAAAATATTTTTCTCACAAATCATTAAAATTTGGTGAGACGGATAGCCGTTCGCATGTAACACTATCACATTGAGGATAATCTAACCTATGAGAAGAAAATAGATCGTGTCGCGTTTTCCAGTTTCCATGGGTGAGTGTCTCTCTCTTCTACGTATTAGTTGATTCCGTCGAAGCCCGAGCATATAAGTTCACAAATGCGGTATCAGGGCGCTGGTGTGCATAACATTTGAACCTGTTGAAGGGGAATGCCGGTCGTGCAAATGGTTTTCCTAAAAGTTAGCCGAGCGAAGGAACAGTTGATAAATTGAAGAGCCTTCCTCCTCCCCTCTCTGGAACTCCGTGGTTTAGGCCACGTGTGTTACTTCTCAGCCCCGCCACTTCCTCTCGGAAGGGTTACCTACTCGTTCCTGAGCGCCCTTTCACTTCAAGTCCAATGAAACTTTGGTATGAGGTGCTAAACTCGAAGTCTTTGGATACTAGTTCGCAGAGTTAGTTTCATGCGGTCCGACTCGACTAAGACCCATCTCTGACGAAACCGTTAAAGAAACTTTGATAGGGATGGTTGCCAGTTTTCGCTTCATGAGCATGTGCCAATGGACCATCTCGAATTGCAGTTTGACTGGATGCCCGGATCTCTGTGCCTGGTATACCGGGCACCGTGAAATGGTTATGGTGCTATAGTGTTCACAGAGTTAAACGCTCAAAATATTATCTGAAAGGTTATGTGTTAATTACAGATACAGAAGTCGATAAAACTAGTTTCATTTCCTTTTCCTTGGAAAAAATTTCCTCTTGCCCCATCAAGTGCATTTTGATCTATTGCCGTAGTTGGGAGCACATTAAATTTTTTGTCTGAAGTACGAACCTTTCCTTTTGGCATTCCTTACATCTACATCTACATTTATACCCTGCGAGCCACCAAAAAAGGTGTGTGACAGGGGAATTCCTTAATGTTGTGTGGTGGGATCTAGATTAGTTTGAATTTAATTTGATTATTTGATTTAATTTTGGAGTGCTTATTGCAAATCTTTAGAAAAGAATTCCGGTCAAAATTAACGAAAGAAGTGTGCCTCATGATTTATTCCGTAAATCTTGTCTTGTTATTTGCGATCTCACCTCTATTCGTACCCACGTTGCGAATCTCCAAGCCTTTCAAAACATCCCCGGTGTCGGCATCAGTGGCAATTGATCCGTTTTCCCCCAATTCACTTTTCGCACGGTGGCATTTCACCTCAGAAAATGACGATTCACGTTTTATAAACGCCACACGTTGCATATTGATGTCCGTCGCGCACTACAATTTGCAATTGCGAGGCAGGGGAGCGGAAGGGGTCGGGTAACTCGGCGATTACGCACCCGAAGGATACCCCCCTCCTCCCACGAGGGATGAAGGGAGTGTTGGCAAGGAGTGAGAAGGAGCTCAAGGGTAAAGGGTTGGAGGGGGGGACGGTGAGGGGGGTGGAGAGTGGGGGCGTGGGAGGAAGACCGTTGAAACGACGGCGGCGCTTGGGGAGGGTGAGGCCGGGAGAATTAAGGATCTTGGAGGAGTTTAAATGGAGATAGGGAAATGATGGATCCCTTTCGAATTAACTGCTTATTCTCGATCCCTCACTCCTACCCTCAGAATCTCCTCCATCCCTCCCCTTTATTCTCTCATTCCCGCTTCTTTCCTCGTCAGAATTCTTTCATCGTCACTCGCTCTAACGCTTACGCCTCCCCGCTCCTTAGCTCTCTCTCTCTCTGAAAATGTTTACTCACGACCTTTTGCCGTCAACGATTCTGTTATTGCAATCTTAAAAGGGGCTGCTTTATCCCCTCTGTGCAAAAAAAATCCTCTCTCCCTTTTTCACAACTGTCATTATTATTATTAAAGGGGATGCTGTATTTTTTTCTCTCAACCTATTTTCATCCAAATCCATCCATCTACTTTTTTCGGCCTTTCTCCGCCCTTCCCTTTTTATTTATTCATCATTCGCCTTCTTCGCTCACCCCTTCTCGTCCCATACCCTCCCCTTCCACCCTACCCTGTTCCTTCTCTCGAGAACGAACCTCCCTCTTCCCTCCTTAGCGCCGTAGTGCGACACCACTTGGCGCCGATTCGTTTGTCCGCGGCGCTTTCGTTGTAATATATATAAAAATAAATATATATACATATATATTTATTTATATATATTTATATATATAAATCGCGCACTCGATTGTTGTAAAGTTTCAGTGAAAACTGTGAACTAAAGCGATAAAATCAATCATTGGGCCAACGCACCCCTGCCTGTGACCCATTATTAGATGAGAAACGCACTCGTGTTAAATAAAAGGCTGGTGGGGTCGGTCATTCCTGGAAGAACTTATGTATTATACATAAAGCTTTTGAAGAATATCCAGATGTTCCCGTAATATCGTGAACTATTTTATACGATGTGGCAACTTGCCAATGATCATGAAATTTCCGGTCATAAATCAGGGATGTTTCGTGAATTCCTCTCATGTTAAAATTCCAAACCCCCTCCGTGTACAGGGGATGTGGACTCTGAACTATGTTTATGCAATATCGGCCATTTTCTTGGACAAGTAAACAAGAAAAAGTTTTTCTCTTTACCTACGTATTCCTGTAGCTAGCCGGATAAAAGTGAAAGACTCAAAGAACTCGGAATAAGTATCCTCACGTCATTGGCGTTCCTCTAAGTCGAGGATTCTCTTTACAGTATTGTCCGAACCGGTGTACGTTAATAATGCACATATTTGCAAATAACGTGAACTTCTTCCTTTGGAATTTCAAATAATTTCATTCCTCAGACCCTTGCGAAGGGAATAGCCGTACTTTGGATTCAATTGCACCGGTGCTTAAGGAATTTCAGGAATTGTTAAGGGAGGGCTGCAGATATTCCCTGCTTCCTATCCTCTCGTGAGCACCGATTTCTCTTTAGTTAATTATCATAGGCGAGATATCCCTGTGCTTTGGCTTGGTTATGTTCTAAATAGCAATTGTTGCTAACCATATAATACTCGTACTATGTGTAGGCATGCTGCATGATTGGTGTTTGGTCGCGGTTTTTGGTGGATCGCGAGATGCCAGGTTCATGAGAAAATAGAAGGAATATATGTAGAACGGCTGGTGACCTACCACTCCCTGCGACATATCCTTCTGACCGCTTGTGGGTTATGGTGCAAATGTATATGAATCCCTTTAAACATTTCGCTCTTTTAAGAATGTACGGAGGTGGTAGACGGTGTTGCGGAGATGTGTGTATTAACTAAATACATGCACATATGAAGATGTAATAACCACATCGAGACATGTTCCAAGGGTGAAAAATAAGAAAAAAGCAAATTTTAATATATAAATCCTTAAAATAAAACTACTTCATAAACGTTGAGGTAGTTAAACCAATGTTCTTTTGAATAAACTGCAATTAGTTCTAAACATTTTTTGCATGAATATATACGTCTTTTTGGGTGTAGATTGTCATGAATTTGAGGTATTGCATGCGGTTTTATTCTGTTTTATGGGTGGTGACCTTTCACCCTCCGCCACACGCCCTCGGTAATATGTAGATATAGATATAATAATGCGTTAAAACCTCTGATGGTGTCTGAAAATTCATTCTGAGAAGTATACAGGAAGGGGCGAAGACAATTCCTCTTGCAAGGTTCACTAAACCCAATATGTCGAATTGGGATGGGAAACGGATAGACCGAGGAATAAATTAGGGCTGTCCATTATCGCCGGTGATTTTTAACTTACGCACGAGTCAAGGCTGTCAAGGCTGACATGGAATGGGCTTGAGCTGAGAATAAAAGTGGGCTAATAGATGACAAATTCAGACTCGAAGATGATCTGGAAAAAATGAAATCAGACATTCAAGGGAATTCAGTTACTGTTAAATGAGCAATAGAGCAACTCGAAAAGCATGCAAGCAAGTTTGTAAAATTAATTTGGCCCCAAGGAAAGCAAACTTGACTTATTCGAGAATTAATAAGTCTTGAGTTCAATATTCAAGTAGGTTAGATTAATCTAGAGTAAGTGGAGCAGTTCACGTACATTGGTATCATTTTTGAAGATATTAAGCAAAAGGAGGCGTGGTCCAAAGAGGCATACTGTCGTCTGTTGTTTAGCAGCACATCTTCTTTTGTATTCACAACTAAGGGAAAGGAATGTATGTTAATAATAATATCTTTCAGCTATCTCAGGAGTTTCCTACTACAAGGGAAAAAATACCGGATTTTTATGCGTCAAAAGATTCTGAAGGGTCTTCCGGAGCTTGGAGACGAATATTAATATGGACCTTAATTGCTCAGAGCTAGACTCCATGTTATCATTTTCCTTCATATTTTGTAATCTACCGCCGTGCAGAGTGCCTTTTTAATTCGAATAATATCTCTCTGGAATGAAATGTGTAGTTAAATGGGCTGAATCTTTTTAAAGGTCACATGTTCGCCTGTTATCTTCGTCAATCTGGGGAATCTCACCCCAATATTAACTCTTTATCGACTCTGTTTTACTCAAACTCAGGTTTTTGTACTAAATATCGAGATAAACTCGATGGTTTCAGGCTTCACTTTGTGGAAATCCATTCTAATAAATCAAAAGAGAGATGGTACTTTTTTCCACACTTTATTATTTAAAGTGTGGAAAAAAGTACCATCTCTCTTTTGATTTATTAAATATCGAAAATTCTCTTACCCTTTAAACATTAGTTACAACTATTAAATTCCTTATATTTTTCCGATAGTGTATTGATAGCAGACGCTAAAACCTTATCCACTGCAAGTGATAGGGAATTTGACATGCATGTAGTTTCTATCACTTGGAGAAGCATTCATGCTGAAAGTATGCTAAATTTTAGTCCCTGTCCTTGCTTCCAATTTGTCGCAAATTGTTGTACATCTACGTCCAAACAATACCTCTCAAACCACTGCAAGGGAGTGTGGCAGGGTTTGTCAGGTCACCACCCTTAAAAGAGAATAAAGCCATAATGTAAAAAGGAATTTATGGAAAAAAATACCCTCAGAGGTGAATGCGATATTCATACAAAAAATTTCAAATTAAACGAATCGAAATGCATATACTATCAAATAACATGCACATGCACCTATAAATATACCTTATGTCTACGCAACGTTTAATCTTATCCTTAATTGTAAATAGAATGCATTTAATATTTCTATAGTGACTTTGGTTTCTTACTATTATGATTCCTGATTGTCCAGGAAAATAACGAGTAATTGTATCTATATGTACTGGAATCTACCTACCTCATCTTATTTTTGTGGTATATTCTACGTCAATAGTGTGGCACGGTAATAATTAATTTTGTGTCATTATTAAACTCGTTTGTTCTGAACTTTTTGTTTTAGAGTCTAAGTCTGGCTTATTCTCTGCGTATCTCAAGTGGATCCAAACCTAATTCTCCTAAAATAATCGAAAAAGAGAATTAAGTTGTTTGGACACGTTCTTTGAAGGGACTGCCTCTTGAAGGAGGTGCTAGTAGGAGCCTGGCAGAAGGTAGAAGGGCCTAACAAGAGAGGATGGAGGCTCAAAATAACGGACGATTGAGGAAGACGGTGATTGGGTATGTGGACATGTAGAGGAAAATACAGGAGGAGTGATTGGGCGTACACCTTACTGCGATAATGAAAACATCAGAAAAGGTTCTATCTAAATTTTAATATCGCATTGCATCAAGATGTAATAACTGCTTTTTTGGTACCACCCCACTTAATTTCGAATTTTATCTTTTACAATCAACAAAACGATTAGACGTTAAAAAATAATAATAATATGTAACGTTTGAGGAAATGAAAAAATATCAAAAGTTTTTTTAAGCAATGAAGTAGAAGATGAACGTAATAACTAGTTATACAATTAATAATAATATTTAGTCGATATTCCTTGTTTGGGTAATATTTTTCACAATGTTTGAAAAAGTAGCAAGAAAGTATTGGGAAAAATGTCTTTGCTCAAAGATAAATTCCTCTTCAGGAAAAACTTGATGTTAGGATTCCAGAAAGAATGTTGCATATTAAAAATATGGATGTGCACTTCAAGGTGAAGCAGATCGTTATATGCGTAATTTAGTCTTTTGGCAAGAGCTTCAGCATAGATTGAAGGTTTCGTTGACGTAGAAAATGCCAAAGGTAAATCTGAATAATGTAGAAAGTAGGGATTTTTAAGGAATATTGAGGACATGAAATACATTGATGGGTGGAATTTGTGGATGGCATAGCACTGGAATACATTGAATATCTGTGGGGCAATTATGAGGAGTATATATTAACTCAGGTTATAAGGTGTTAAATACTGTGGTTAGGTGCTTCCGAAGTCCGCAGTAATGTGTAATAGACAATGTCAGGGAACATCCAAGTGCTATCCCTAAGCGGGAGACCAAACAGAAATGAACCTCAAGGCTGCTTTCATAGTAGAGGATTACAACTCCTTTCGTAATAATCCCTATCGGGCGTGGAATACTCATATTTTCGGAGTAATGAGGGACCTGGTTCTTACCCCTGTGACTTCTAAGGAATAACTGGCATTCGAAACAAAATACAGGATTTACACATACTTTAAAGTATAGACCGAATGCATCTCATGGATTTAAACCCGGATCTTCTGGCCAGTTGCGTAACGCCCTAAACTCGATTAAATCTATGAGAAATTGCTACTTAGTAATAGCCACTTCATTTCGAGGATGGACTGAAGATTTATTTGGGGAGTGGAGGTCCTGAGCGAGAGGCAAGAACAATTATTCTTATGCAATGCAATAATTTCAGAGTTTAGAAATCATTCGTCATGACCGAGTTTAGCACCCTGATCCCCCGATGTCGGGCCAAGTGCTTTAGTCAGTTACGCTCCCGAGGGTTCCTCTTAAACTCGGAGATTTTAGAATCTTTAAATGAACAAGATATTATGATTAAATGCCGTAGGTTAAATGCAATGTCACATATGATTTTTAAACTCTGAAATTGTTGCATTGTAATGCACATTTAGCGGATTAAGTTAAAATCCGTTAAAATGTACTGTTTCACATCTACCTCGGACACTTGGGTTTATTTTTAATACTCAATAAGTGATTAATTATAATACTTTGTCATTATGGAAAATCGATATCGAAAACATTCACGGCAGAGAAACTCCAAGAACGCAACTGCTAGGACGAGTAAATCAGTTATTACGAGTTATACTCGTAACATCACTAGCATTTCACTGTTACAAATATTATTACCGATTTAATTTAATTTACTTATCAAAACATTAAATACAAACGAACGCTTTCCATTGGTCCTCCTTTAAAACCCAGCTGCACTTTCTCCATCTTCCAGAATATTAAGTTACATTCGTCCAGTTCACTACATTACTACTTATGTAAATTTAAATTTCATCAAGATAGCTTATTTAGCACTGGTTGAGAGTATTTTAAGATATGGTATAAATGTATGGGGATTCACTGGTTCTACAAAAATTAATATCCTAAAAAGTAAACAGCACAAAATCCTAGAGAAAAGGGCTGAGTCCAGAACAAAAAAAAAACAAATATTTAGATGGAAGAAATATCTTCCAAAATTTTGGAATTCTGTCTGTAGACAGGCTAAATAGAAAGGTCATCATAATGGAAAAATTGTAATGATGAAAAAATACCTGATTTACATACAAAGGAATTACCATTAAGGGACCATAATAGGAAAACTTTTATTCCAAAAATTTATCATAATAATCAAGGTGGAAAAAATGGAGGTTATTGTACCTTTAATGAAATGGCTAACGATTTAAGAATATTACGGTCAGTAAATGATGTGAAAGGGAGACTAAAAGACTGGTTATTATATAGAAGAGACTGGAGCTTAAAAATTGACACAGAATGTATGTAGGTTTACAATTGCAACATTTTAAGCTATCTTTTTGGTTTGTGTCGCACCTGCTGTCAACCCAAAACTGACTGGCTTACCAGGACCAGAATGAGTATTCCATCTGTAAAATTAATTATATACCACTCTTGAACAAGGTATATCCAGGAAGTAATTTCAGTGATTTTATTTTGACGCGACTGTACGTCGAACCGCGATCGGACCGGGTGAAACTGATAGTGGGGGAACCTAGTTAAGCAGCGTCCCGTACCTCAGAGGCTCCGAGCATCCAAAGAGAGGGGACGGGCCTGTATGCGAGAGTTGTTTTTTGATCTTGTGCAAGTGAAAATGCAGCGCTCGATAGAGCAAAGATTTGCGATCAAGTTTAGCGTGAAAATTGGCAATATCACTACGGAAACTGTTTCTATGATCAAGAATGCTTACAAAGAAGATGACCTTTCAGATCGACAAGTGTTTTGGTGGCACAAGATCTTTTTGGAAGTCCAGAAAGAGGTCGGCTACGAGGACCGGACAGCCATCCACGACCACGACGGCCCACTATGTCACGCGAATGAGGGAACTGTTGTACTCAGACCGACGAATAAGTCTTCCTTTAATAGCAGACGTGTTAAACATTCTGAAAACCGAAGTTTATGAGGTCGTTACGAGCCATATCGCCATGTGGAAGGCGTGCACAAAAATGGTTCCAAAAGGGCTCACTGACGACCAAAAGTAAGGCCCCGTTGAAACGTGACAAGAAAATGACATGTGGAAACGTGATACCGAATTTTGGACGTCATTACAGGTCACGAGACTTGGGAGTTTGAATATGACCTGGAAACCAAATCAAAATCTTCGGAGTGGCGCACGTCAGCGTCCTCTTGCCCAAAGAAAGCCAGGATGAGCAAATCTAAGGTCAAGCTCATGCTAATCCCATTTATTGAAATCCACGGACTGGTTCATCACTTTGTAAATCCTGGGGCAATGGTGAACTCCAAATTTTATGTGAAAGTCCTCAAAAACTGAAACGCAGGGTTCAACGTATCCGGCCGGACATCGCAGGTAACTTGAATTTGCACCACGAAAATGCACCGGACCACAGCGTCTTCGTCGTCACCGACTATTTGGTCAAAGCAGGGGTACCAACGGTCCCCCAGACCCCGCAAAGCCCCGGATTTATTTTGTTTCCACACCTCAAAACACCCCTGGAAGGCAACCATTTCGGGAATTTGGACGGGATCAAAGCAGCTTGCACCGCGGCATTTAAGGGCATTCCAAATGAATCACTTGTAACAAACATTCAATAAATGATTTGCAAAAGACTTACTGACATTATTTTCAGGACAACCTTGCATATGATGGAGATCATACTACGAGGGTTGATTTTTATATTTACTATAGTCTTGAAAATATTAGGTGCTTTACGCGCCATCTGACGTTTCCATCAGAAAGTTTGACCACTTTAACGCTAACTTTCTCAGAACATTTTGTGGTTTGATCATAAATTGTGCTGTTTACAGTGACTCGAAAATTTTGTCTGGCGAAAAAATGGGAGATACTCGTGAACACTTTCGTGCGATGATTTTTTACGACTTTCGACATGGCATTTAAGATGAGAGGTCATCGATCAACTTACCTCCACTTTTGACAATGAACCTTCATTCTTTGCCACTGCGAAACGCTGATATAACGAACTCAATCATTCCTCCGTTAGCTCAACGACGAAAGTCGTGGAGATCGTCCAAAAACAGTTGTTTTGCCAGATAACATTGATGCTATGCAAGAAATAGTAAAGGAAGATCGTCATGTGACTTATCGTGATATTGAGCATCCTTGGGGATTAGTATGACGAGCATCAATAAACATGAACATTTAGCTGTGAAAAAAATTTGTTCGCGTTGGATTCCGCACAATTTGACAAAGGATCAAAAAGATGCTCGTGTCAATTGATGCAAATGAATGCTCAAGTAATACAAACGCGATGCATCAAAAGCTGTGTGTAACATCTACACAGGTGACGAATCTTGGATCTATGCGTATGATCCCGAAATAAATAGCCATCCACTGTATGGGTCTTCCAAGACGAGCACGAGACGAAGCACGTCGAAGGAAATGATCGCCTGTTTCTTCGGAATAACTGGACATGTGGCGATCGTACCGTCAGAGCAACGTAGAACCGTGAATTCTGAATGGTAAATGAGCATTTTTTGCCAGAAGTGGTTGGTGAAATACGGAAAAAAGCGACAACGAAGGATCATTCTTCATTATGACAATACAAGCTCTCACAGATCGGCTGAAACAACTACCTATTTCACTGGCCAAAACGTCGAATTAACGGGACATTCTCCGTACGGCCCTAATTTAGCACCAAATAACTTATTTTTATTCCCGTTTATCAAGAAAAAATTGCGTGTCCAACGTCTTGTGCCTGAAGAAGCCGTTGATTCATTTAAAACCCATGTTTTGGAGGGACCTCAATCGGAATGGAAAGAGTGTTACGAAAATTGGTTCGAGCGCATGTAAAAGTGTATTGATTATCATGGAGAATACTTTGAAAAATAATATAGCCATTTTCAACAATAAATTACTGGTTTGACATTATTAGGCTGAAAATATAAATAGCCACCATTGTGCTAAGGTATATGATGTAGGTTGTCTGTTATTGTAAGTATTTTGTATTGAAATGTTTCTCTTGTGTATCACATATGATCAAAGTTACTGTTGTACATGATTAAGATCGTATGCAAATGTATTTTTTATTGGTATGTGCTGTTGTATCTTGTATTTCTTGAGGATTTTTACTTTTAATTTTGAGGTTTCATAATTAACGATTTCAAATTGCCTTATTTCCTGGCAAATCCTTAATCGCGTATAGGGACCTTGTTTTCAGCAACGTCACCGTAGTAGGTGATGAGTCGGCGACAGTGGCGCTCGTGTGCGCCTCATTTGTTTCTCTATCCTCGAAATCTCCATTTTGTCCTTTCTTCCCCCGCCCACACTCGCCAACTCCATCCTTACCCTTCCCATGATCTCATTTCATCTCCGAATGCGGTCTGCTTGCCATCGACTAATCTCCCTGACTTCAGTTTATTAGGTTAATTGACTTCCAGACCGGTTCGTATCAATCAAAGCTCTGGAAAATAATCCGGCTCCTCGAAATGGAGCTCATCATATAGCGTTCGCTTCAGTAATTCCCTTTCCCCGACCCCCTCCCTTCTCCCGTCCTCCTTCCTCTTTTTCCACCCTTATTTCATCCCAAGCCCTCGATAACCAAAATCCCGCTCCAAAGGTCGGTCATGGACCATCGGCAGAGAATCAGGGAGATTTGCGGGATAATAGGATGGGGGCGTGTATATCTGTGGGAAAAAGTGAAACCGGGAAGGAACAAACGTGAATCGAATTCCATCTGAGGCTGTGTCGGAGGATTAGACGCGATGACCTTAATGACGAACTTCATAAGGGTTACTCTGCTTTCCCTCATCGTACCCTGGCTGGCTGTGGACACGCCTAAGCATGATTTCTCTAAGGGAGCGCAAGTTCTAATTACGAAATTAGCATCGCAGAATCTACCAGTTTAGGGTGGAATTTGATAGACCCAGTGCCTTATACACTTCAAAGACATAGCTAGGGTAATACGGTACGAAATGTTTTTCAACCATATGTAATATCTTTATTAGTCCACTTTTTAGTTCTGCATACTTTCTACCTCCCTCAAGGTCATCAAAAGTTGCAACAATTTCATGATTTTTACGCATTTAAACTGCTGCATAATGATGTGCATTAACGGATAACTCCGTTGAAAGTTACTCTCACGACATCTCCCTCAGTTTCTTTGAATCCATCCAAAATTCCCATTATTTTTCATTCCCTACCTTGCTGGCGGTATATCCTTCCATCTATGTTGCATCCATCCCCATCCTATTGCTCATCGATCTATTCCACATAGCCTTGAAACTCTTTTTTCGAATACCCTTAAAAACCTTCTCTCTTCCACTAGGATGCCTGGAAAATCATTGTCACAACATTCAAATAATCCCACGACGACGAAGTAACACCCCTTGGAGTGAATTTTTCCCCATTCGTTTCGTTTCCGGACGTTATATTGTTTCCAGGCTTCTCAAAACGCAAATCTACCTGCGATTTACCTTGCGACTTTTGCCATGCTGAGATATGAATATATGCTTCGCGACATGCCGCGGTAGTTAGACATCTTTAAAGGGTGAATAGTTATCCGCTTGAATACCATATTAACCCATATAGTCAGTGGTATCATTTTATTCCCGAGATATTCCCCTTATGAGGTAGGAGTCAATGAATACTTTCTCATAATCTTCCAGGGGAAAACAAATATTGAATACACAGTAATTAATATTAATTTGGCTTTCTTGACTATATTTATGGTTGCTATTTTTCTAATTTCTAACATAGTAGAGCTCAAATTTAGACCATTATATTTAAGGGTATGAAAGAAGCTCTTTGCGTCATAGATTTGAGAGATTTGGAAAATCATAGTGGCTTACGTGGGTGGTCTGAAAATTTTCCGGCCTCTAAAATTTTAGAAAATTTCGGAAAAAATGTCTTGTATCTTGTATTTTTAACTAATATTTGTATTTATTATCTCAACAAATATCACTCAAATAGTTTACTAATATAAAATCCACGATTTTGTTTACATCTCAATAATGAATTATTTTATTTTTCTAATTTTGTACTTTCTTCTTTTTCTCTGCCCAAAATCATCCAGAAATATAAGTCAAAGCTTAACCTTCAGCAGTGAGCAGTTCGGATGATTTTTCTTTATAATGTCCTAATTTGTCGAAATCCTGCTTATCTTAGCCTCTGAATATGTTGGTAAACTTACCTACTCTTTATGTTTTAATGGAATTTCCCTATCTCTTTAGTTTATACTGCTTCATTTATGAAAAGAGCTATCAGAAGAATCAAAAGGCTCTATGCTAGTTTCTGGTATCTTTCTCTGAACGAGTGGAGGGATGAGGTCTTTTTGATATTTCAAAAAGACGAGTAATGGACATGGAGGAATAGATATCCAGCGTTTCTGTTGCTGCAATGAGTCAAATATTTTTTTTTTCATTTTCGTTTTGATGGCGCTTAAAGAAGTTTATCGTGGCAGCGATAAGGGGAGTGCATTACTCTCTTCGCTTAAGCACACACACAAACGCATGCACTCATCTCTCTCTATGCGCTTAGTCGGAGAAAGGAGGCTGAGAAAGAAGGAAGAAGGATAGATTAAAAAGACGGTTAGCCCTAGGGGAAAATGCTACTGGCCGAGCCTTGGCACACGAGTGCTCTTCTTAAGAAGTTTTTACCATCCCATCATTCCTTTGGGCTCCTCGCTGGCCGTACGGAAGTCCTATTCGCTTTGGCGGAATACTCCCATTATCTTTAGTTTTTATTAGATAAACCTTATTGCCGATTTCCACTGGTTTTTGTAGACACAGTTTAAACCCAAGTATTTTGGCAAAAGGATTATATCTACGGCATAATATTTCGTAAAGAATAACGCGCCAGAAAAATGAAATTTGGAACAATAATATAAGTACACCACATAATCACCATCGTTTTTTGTTGTTTCGGCGCAGTTTGAATGTACATTTGATTTTGATCTTTTCCACAGTCTGTCTATTTTCCTGTTTAACTTCCATTTTCAATGGGTTTCCTTATATTCTCCGCACCCTTCTGATTTATCATCATCTTGTCCATCGGTCTTATTTCGTGATACACGAGGGCGCGTTCCGGGTGGTTCTTTCCTTTGGGTTTTACTGCAAACTTCTTCACATTGGTATTCCATTGATCTTTGATGAGACCCCTTTATTTCTTTTCTGTTCGTTCACATGTGACGAGCGACCGCGTGTTAAGAAAGTACGGCCCGAAATGAGGTCGATTGAGTTCGCTCGTCTCCTCCCATCTTTCTTAAACGTTTTACGCGGCTCCATTTGCGGAATGGCGGCTCTATGCCTCCTCCTCAACGTACCCGTGTACCCCTCATCTCCGTCCCTCTTAAAGGCTAAAGGATCGACCTGAAGTCCGGGCGGTAGATATAAATAAATCTTGGTTGCCGACTCTTCCCGGATCCTACTCCGCTCTCCGCCAACGGCTTTTAAGGGAAAGAGATTTTCTTCCCTTTCTGCAGGCAGAGATGGCGTATGCGGAGGTGGGGGCGAGGAATCGAGAGTTTTGTCGAGAGTCGGTCGGTTGTGTAGAGTTGCGAAGAAACGAAAAAATAACGAGGCGAGAAAAATATGAAGCGATACGATAAGCGCGCGCCCGGTGCCATTACTGCCGAAGCGGGCTCAATTTTTATCCCTCTCAGCATTTCCTCGCGCGGAAGGGCGCGAGGGAGAAGAAACACGAAAGGAATGCATTGCACGCTGATGGAAAAGAAAGGGAGAAAAAAATCAGGCCGTCACCATTAATCCCAGCCACCCTCAATTTCGCGTAAACGTTAATTAAATTTTTTTCGGCCGTTAAACACTGCATTGGAGGGAAGGGGTGGGAGGAAGGGGGTGGGAAGAGAATTGGAGATTCCTTCGAATTGTTTTAAGGAGAAAAAAATTGATCACGGGAAATTTCTGCGAGTCGCGAATACATTGTGCGCGTCCGCGAACGCGAAAACTCACTCGACTTGACCCAGTTCCTAATTCATTAATCCCTCCTCTTTTCCCCCCGCCTCCCCAATCTCGAACCAGACTCTGCAGCGAGGAGAGGGGCGAAGAAAGGTGGCTGGCACTTCAAACGAGCCTGCTATATCCCTAATTAAATTTCACTCCCTCAAATTATGTACACCTGCCTTTTGAACTTGGAACGCCTGTACGAGGATTACACCAAAACGTAGGGAAATGCTGAGTAAAATTATGAGCATTGATGTTCAAAATTCTGGAAAATACTGAAGTAGTTGATGGGAAAAATTCGAATAAAAAATATTCGTAAATGTTGGCTAAAACACTAGTCGAAGTTGAACGAAGTCAATGCTGGGCGACATGCTGAGCAATGAGGGGAAATGGAGTGCTTCTGTAGGGAACACCCAGGAAATTTTGCCTGGTCCCTTTCCTCGTTGGGAAATTGGTTCGCTGTGCCCACACTAGTCTCCCATATCCCATATAGATGCATAGATCCCATTACGACCTGGTAGTTTCTTTTTTCTCTAATTCTTCTTCATCTGGGCCAAGTATTTGCTCTCTGGTTTTCCTCCCATGGCCTACACTTCAATTTTCCCTTCTGTTACGCCCCTAACAAAAAGGGTCTCTCAGAATGTTTCAAGGCGATTTTTTCTCTTTCGATAGTCCGCCACTTTTTTCCTTTTTCTCTATGGCCTGCATCTTTGTTTTTCTTACTCTCAGAACTATCATCATCAACCTCTTTTAAGTGTCAGAATCTGCGAAGTTTTCTAATCCTTTTTCCCCTTGGTCTGTTTTGCAACGGTCCATATCCGCATTCCATGAAACCGTGGTGCCTAACTCTTTGTCTATCAACAAGTAAACGATTAGTTGTTTTCCTTTGTTAGAAAGTTTATTGAATATTAATGAAATACCTCATTCAGAAGCCCTGAAGACGATGACCGAGTCGGACATCGAAACGTCGGCCGAGATGGACGATATAACCCGGTGGAGGACCCGAGAAGAATGTACGCAATGAAATACTTCTAACATTAGAATTATTACATTAAAATAATAGGAAGATGAATTAATTAAGAAGCAGGCATATTTAATTAGACTGCCAAATTAAAATTTTCATTTCTTGAATGCAAATAGAATTATTAATACGAATATTAAAGTGTCGTGTGCTTAAAGGAAACCAGCGGCAATAGCCTCATGCATGTTCAACGTGGGTTTTGCCCCGCTGCCCTGGCGGGGCTACATTGTGACCGCTTTCCCGTTTCTTATTAGGAACCGCATCTTAGGGGAGTATGGGAGGTTCATCTTCATCGCGAATGCGTTCTTAGCTCCAAGGTCACTCAACTTAATCGCCTTTTGTCGCCCGTCTAATTTTTTTCAGTTCAATTGCACTCTACTTTCTGTAATAAGAGAAATTATTTCATATCGGCATAATTCTCTTTTTATAAAACCCACCATCTACCGTCGGCTCATTTCATAGATGGGTTCAAAGTTTCCAAGTTATGTTTGATGGTACGTGTACCTATGAGGAGTTTTGGGTCCACGTCAGAGCGGCTTAGCCCGGAATGGAAACGATGAAATAAAATCGTCGGAGTTGGTGGGCAATTAGCGTTCATTGGTAGCCACACCACACAAACCGTGATTCATATTTAAAGGTATAGTTCATCAACACTAAACGTTCACTCAGATGCGAGTTCATTCGATCACTCTCACCGATACCACGTTGAAACTACAATGAATTGATTAAAAATCTTTCAATGGATTCGCATATATTCGTTGTTTTTTTACGTTTCCCGAGCTAGTGGTATTGACCTTTGAGCTGCTGTTAATTATAACAGTTCTAAATTTACAAATTTCGCTCGAGTTTTGTCTTGCGTTTCACGTTTTCCCCTGCTGGCGTCCTTGGGTCAGCCTGAATTTAATGAAGCAATAACTTTTCAAATATAAATTTAATGAAACTTTTTTTGCATATCAAACAATTATTTTCCGTTTTTTTTGCTAAAATAGTGTCATATTTTATCGCAAAAGTTTCATTTTTACCTTTTTCCTCGCTCTGCAGCTCGCATAATATTGGACTAATGAATTTTCCCAAAATCAAGGACCATCCTAAAAATAGCAGTATCTGAAATGATAGCTGCGCGATAAAATAAGATTTGAGTACCACGCTCCGAGTCAGCGGGACTGTGGATTCACACATATTTTCGATGCTCTTCAATTATTTATTTTTGAGTTATCTTTTAAATTTAATGACAAAACTGCGAATATTGTGTGTATAACTGTAGTACAATAATAATCAAATTAAATACGTTAATATTTGGTACTGCAAGGGTTTTTCAGAACATGTTAAATTCAATAAAAGCAAGTATTCGATTCAGAATTATGTTTATTTTGCGTACCAAGAGAGCTACCATTTTACACACGTACGTAAAATATTATATGAATTTTTTTCCCAAATGTAACGATTCCTTGCCAATTATGAATCAATTATCATAATTAATATTCATCCAGCTCCAATTTTATCAATTATCTTTTAGAAATCGAGGTTATTAGATAACCAATGATTTCGTATACACGCTAATTTAAATCACATCAATGAAAAATACATTTTAATTGGCTTTCATATTAAATGAAAATAATATATATTTCCCTTGAGACAAACGTAGTCTTGCTGAAACCTTCATTAAAATTCCAAGCACAGATGTGCTAAGAGGACTTAAGGCAGTCTCCTTTGTGCACACAGAAGACCGGGTTAGTTAATATATTTTCTTGACTTCCGGAAGAAATTACGTGCACCATTCCGCTTCAGATCTTTAAATGGAGGTAGGTTTTTACAGTCGTCAGATCTTCCCAATTGCGGAACACGCCACCAAAATGGCACTTCGGAGCAACACTCGAAATCAACGTTTGCCGTGATGAGTCAACATCGCGAAAATAATTTTGTAACACAGTTACGAATAACCCCTGCCATACACCTTTTTGGTGAATCGCAGGGTATTTACAAGGTGTGATAAAGAAAAGACAGAACCGATTTTACAACTAGTTTATTTCGATGGATTAATTAATACAGCTTAATCGAACTTCTGGCCCTCAGAGTACATGCCTTGGCTGACGACACACCTTTGTCAACATTTTGTCTAGCTCTCGAACCCTGACTGGTAAGCCGCCTTAGGGATCCTCTTCAGATTCCGTACAATTGGTTTTAATGTCCGCAATAGAGTGGAATCGGCGCCTTTTCAAGAATGATTTTAACTTTGGAAACAAAAAAAAGTCTGATGGATACATGTCTGGAGATTAGGGTGTCTGCGGGATCACGGAAGTTCCGGTTCTGGAGAAAAAATTCATGTTCATCAGTCAGCACCCGCGGGGCAAATTTTGATGCGACGGGCGTCATGCCCAAAATATTTGTCAGCATTGTCTGACTGAATCCAAAACTAATGTTCACTTCCTCGGATATCTTCCTAACAGTTAATAGGCTATTTGCCCGCACCAAATCGTTCACCAATTTGACATGGTCGGGGTCTGTCGAAGAAGGCGTCGGAAGAATATCCTCGAGTGGTCGTTAGGCGTCTCTTACGTTCAGTTTTATCCTCTCGAATGTTCATCCCTCTCCCCCCGATGATAATTAAACGGATCATATGATAGTAACCAATCTGGGGAGTGGATGAAGGACGAAAAATATCAACTGAATTTCCGAAAAAATGTCAACTGAACTACAACTTCTACTGAACCATAAATTTGATGGAAAACATTACTATGGGGCGGTTCGTCTCTTACTCTCTCGGTCCGATACGGAGTCTGAAATTTTCTCGGCGTCTGTGAACCCTCCACTGTCTTCTTTGTCCGTTATCGAAAGTTTTCTTACCTTAGCTCGGCTTCGTGATCTTGTAAAAAGTGATTTTATGAAATTTTTGTTTAAGCAATTCTTTAATTTGCTTGCCAATCTTATTTTCGCCGGTTTGTTGGACGTTGTTGAGGACCTTCAAAGTGCTCTTCCGTCGGCATATGTTGTGCGATTTACTTTGTACGAATTGTTTTAATCGGCGAAAGTGTGAGAGAGTCGTTGATGATAATGAAATTGCCGCATCATGATGGGATTTATCAAGAGTGATGATGATGTGCCGTATGAGAAGATTCATTGTTTTTAAAAAACTCTATCGATGACTATTCTTTTGGAAATAGACGCGGGAAAATATGGATAATCAATGGTTAAGCGAATTATTTACGCCAACGTGCCTCCTTTCCACCCCCCACCCAACTGCCCATGTGTACCGAAATTTAAGAAGTTTTCTTCGGAAACAAAGTGGTAATCGAGGGGGATTTCCCGTCAGAAAGTTTTATTTCGAAGCTTGGAAAGTGAGTTAAAGTCTACCTGGAGCGAGTTGCGGTCGGAAAACCGAAAATTTGTTCTCCGTGCCACATACCCCCGCCCTCTTCCCTCGTCTGGCCGTTCTTCACGCGAAATTGCGGCAATGTCCCGTTCGATTCGCTGCGGGTACCGCAGGGACGCTCCCTCTCGCCGCGCCCCCTCTACTCAATCGACAAACTAATTGATTGAGGCACGGAGGAGGGGGACACACACACAGCGACCCCTCCCAATGTCAAAGGAGGGCTGGCGCCCCCCTGTATTGTGGCCGGCTCCGGCGTTGCTCGTCCAACACAGGCCCAAGCCATTGTTTGAGATGAGCGGTCCATCCTCCCATTCATCCCTCATCACTGGAGCTGGGACCGCCGGGCGCCACCGCCGACGAAATGTTTTAAAATGATTGCACGCCGAAGTGTGTTTTGCGACTTGTCTAAAAATTTAATCGTTTTCGAGTAAATAAACGTATTTCTCTCACGGGATTAAATTTTTGCAAAGATTTGGATATTGGTTCAGTGTACATACAACTTGAATAAGGAACTTCAATATTTATGAAACATTTTTCTTCTTAAATAGAAGTTAATTCCAATTTAATGAATTATGTAATCATTTGATATATCACGCATTTAATTAACGTCATCTACGTACGCACAAATATTTAAACAGTTCCATAAATTTCAATGGATTTGCTTGAAATTTAATAAACTTTCGAATTATATCTCCTGGTAATTTTAAATTTCTCAAATCTGGTCCAATTTGGAATCCTGAAATATTTATTTAATTCAGTTTGATCTAGAAAAATAGTTGAAATTGAAGACAGGGCATATTCATTGTTACGGCTTTGAAAAATATTGTAATCGATCCGCAGCTCTTAAGAGCTCGACTCAGAAAGTCCGACTTGTGCGGGTTGGTGTATTGGCTTACGACTAGATCCCCACCCAATGTCCTCGGATCGAAAACCTGGCGTATTTCTCAAAGGGATCCCTTATACCTGCGGCGGTGCGATAAGGAGAAAAAGCACTTTGATTGTTAAACTTCGTCCGTCGAATGGGACGTTATATTTTGTGACCCATGGACACCTTTTCTTCATGGAATAGGATAATTCTGACAGCATTTTCTCCACTGTTTTCCTATTTCACAAGAATAACAACTCTACCTTATTTTCCGCATTTGTCCTCAACAGCGCAACCGAACTAGGTCCTCGGGCGCCTCCCCTAATAATTATTATGACTATGATTTTCTTGCCACTAGTTTTCAAATTATGGTCTGTATGTGAATATATGAATATGTTTTTCCACCATAAATATCAAAACAATTTAGTTAATACGCATTTTTATATTCCTCTGTCGTGTTTTCAATCACCATCGTCTTAAATGCAGGCGGTGTTGCTTCTAACACAGGAAGTAAAACCTATCAACGAGCCCTAGATGCTGGATAGCATGGGTTCCAAGTGAGCATAAATGCCGATAAAGATTCTTCTGCATTCACTTCAGACCCATATTATGCTTACCCTGAAGTATCCTCCTCTGCATTTCTTTACAAATGGGCTCCTTGAGACGACATTTCATCTTTGGTACTAATGTAGGGCATTAGGCACATTTTCGGTAAGAAATTATTTCTTTGGATCCTTTCGTGCGTTATTTTCTCGACGTTAGTTTGTGCATATGTGCGTGCGTGTGTGTGTGAAATGTACTAAACTGCGATTAAGATATTTTTATGCCAGTAATTTTCCGTTTTTGGTCATTGGAGGCTTCGCGTAAACATCGGTTCTGGATGGAGAAGATAATACCTGGCGAAGTTACTTGTAAGAATTAATTTATCGTCAATGTGAAGTTCTCGCAAAATATTGTGACCTAATTTTAATATGGAACACTTCGGATTTCCAGGAGTAAACGAAGGAGGCCAAAAACCGAGTTCCTTTCTCGAGTTTAATAGCCAGCTCCTACCGGGTTGTTTATTTCTTTGGAGTGAACTGGCACTTGTGATGGCGTAAAGAGTAAGGTGAGATGGTTTAAGAAAGGAGGATGAAATTTTGTTGACGTAAATGACATGAGGGTGGATGATGGCATAGTGAAGTAATTTATTTTAATATCATAGGTGTTTTTTCTGCGTAATGATGTGACAAGTGTACTATTTGTTACTTTAAAATTACTAGTTGAATACTGGAATGACGGATACACTGAAATTGATTAATGAACATGACGTCTTGAATTTTAATTGAGAATTTTATTCATGCCTGTGCAGCTATTTGGATGCAACTGGACGTGTTTGGTTATTACAAACAGATACATTGGTCATATCATCGACTGAGTTGAGTGATATATTAAACCTGATGCTCGTAGTTTTATTCTTTTGGGGATTTATAGCATGGACGATAGCAGAAGCATTTAGAGAATATAATGTTGATGGCTGGTTACATAGTAGAATGAGGAAAATAAAATTAATAGGCAGAGTAAAATACTTCGAAGTTTTGATGAAGTAATTTACATATGAAGGGCAAAAGAAGAGTGACACTTTAAAGGACATATCATGAAGCAAGATATCTTAATAAAGACTGTATTGAGAGGAAAAGAGGGAGGGAAATTTATAGAGAACGGGGTAGGATAAACTTAAACAAGCAGCATTACGTCCGTTGAAGGAGTCACGAAGGAAAGATGGGAATAACCAGTGAAAGAATGAGCGTTTAAATTGGAAAACGGCTAAAATCAAATCCTCGGATTGATTGCCGGGGAGGAGGATGAGCAAGCTACTTTCTCTTACCGGAGGAGAATGTAGCGATCCTAAGACGTTGTTCATCTGAGCTTATCGTTCGATACGAAATGTCTCCTTCGCTTATTTCCGAATGTTGGGACCGTCCACACGGCCGTCTCCCGAATCGCCGGCGACATCAACGGTGGCGCCACCGGACGGACAATCCCGGACTCATAGCGTCAACAATGGACCGGTCGCAAGCTGTAGAACCTCCGCTCACCCCCCCCCCACCCCCACGCCCCTTTCGAGGGGTTTCCTGCGGCGTCTCCCCCTCGCACACCATTCCTTAATTCAGGCCATTCCTCGCGTCCGGCCCAAAACAGGGGGAGAGAGTGAGAGAGGAACTCATCTCGCATTCCCATTAAAAGGGGTCCATCCATCATTGTCCTTAGGGACCGGAAGGAGAGGAATAGAGGAGGGGGGGGACCGGGGTTGAAGGAATTTTTGGTGGACGTCCGAAAGCGAAAGAGTGGGCCAAACAACAGTCCAACCTTCCAGTGCCATGCCCTTATTTTAAAAAGGCGCCAACTTATTAAGTCCCTCTCACGCCCTCGTAAGCCTTCTTCTTTCGTGGGTTGCGAGTGCGTACGTAATGCAGTGCTACCAACCTGTGGTGGTCATATCCCATTGATTCTCCGAGTCGAGACGAATCTGCTCGGCTTTGCAATGGCAAGACAGGAGTTATTCTTTAAATTTCCCACTTGAAATTAAATCCCAATTTCACGATTGCTCACACGCCTTGAAACAATGAACGTTTATGCAGGTTTTTTCATTCAATGCATTTTTCAACTTTCAGCACATGTAAACGAGCGGGCATGTTTAGCGTAGAATTCCCGAATATGAGGAAACGTTATATTGATTTAAACGCCTTCTTCAGAATCCCTGCTCTTCATTTTGTATGGTTATCTTTCATTTAATCATTTTGAGTTAGCACGGTTTTGACAAGGAGAAGTCGGTGCAACATTTCTTCACTTTAGTCATAGGCCATTAAAATTTACGCCAATGCCAAAGGCCATAAAAAGCAACGGAAATTTTCAAACCTCATGAAGTTTTCTTGAATCTTAAACAATGCAAATGGCATGCAGACCAGAAAGTAGTGATAAATAAACTGCTTACCAATCGGCGCAAATCTGTGGTTCACTCGCGTTTTCTTCTCCAATACTCTAGAAGGTGGGAAGTTCGCGGTATTTAGGATTCTCTCAAATGTCGCTTAATTGGATAAATTTCTACGTGCTCTTTCACTGTCGGGAATTGGTGAATAAATTTGTATGTTGATTGACTGTGAAGGGAGATAATGTGAAAAATATTGTAATTGCTGTTGAATACGAAAGTAAAAGGAATGAACAAAAGAAAAGACCTACTGATCGTTTGGTATCTACAATGGGGGATTTTCACTCTAGATTTCACATGGGAATATTTAGTGAAGGGTTGATAATTTTTTTTATTGGATTAAATGTGTCGTCAACATCAACAGAGCATTAATTGGGAATTTGGAGCCTTGCTTGGAACAAAGCATTGTTGTAAAACTTGCCGAATAAGTATTTGTATTAGATACGAGAAGAGATTTTCTTAATCGAGATTTCTCGTATGAGAAAAGACGGCGAATTTGACCGGAGTGAATATTTATTATCACCTCATTTCTTGGTTAAAGGCATTTTCAGTAAAATGTTTTCCTTTTTTTTCAAGGTATTTCCCACGGTACCTGCGAAACGCCCATATTGATGAATGAAAGAAGTCATGAATCCCTTAACGTAGCTCTCTAGAAATGCAGCTTCGGGTCTTTGACTCAATCTTCTATCGTTAGACTCTCGATCTTTAATATTGTGAGCTGACATCATAATGCCGAAGACTTGTTGGGAGTTATTAAATTGCATCCTCTTTTCTATGGTGTAGTATTGGTTAGTTATTAAAAAAATAATTAGAAAAATAATGGTAAAAATGCCCAAGGGGTACGATTACATTGTGTTACATCGTGATGATACGTTTACATTGTACGTCAATATTCATGCATAAATTGTTCTGAGAATTGTATTCAATATCTTTTAAACTGATCTCAAGGTAGTTGAAGTTATTATGCATACATTTTATTTAAATTTTTATATATCTAATTGTGTATTTAAAATATTGCATTTGTGAAACTCCTACCTTATTTCATGTGCAGATTTGGTAATTCTTCAAACATTATAACCATTTGTGCCCAAAACCAGAGGTAATTTTTATCTTTTATAACGACTTTCAAGTTATAAGACCTAAACGATTTCGGTTAGCTGCACAAGCGGGTTGCTAAAATAACAGTATATTTATGGTTTTTAAAGAGTTACCTAAAATTTAAAACGTTCATTGGTGAATTCTCATTTTCCAATTAACTTTCGCATACTCTCCACGAAATAGCAAAAAAACTAATATCAAAGCATATACACATATTCCGTTTTTTTCAAGAGGCAATACTCGTGAGTTAGCAGCTTATCACCTACTCTTCAATTTACTCATGTTTACTTTACCATTTGGTGTTTCCATCTAGAGTTAAAAGAGAAAGCCCTTTTAGTAAGAGAACACAAAAATAAACCTGAATCCCTCTCGACCAAACGTAATCGCTTCCACCTATTAATTTGTAAACAAAGACTCATCCTCTCCCAACAGCCTGAATACAAATCTCTCGTACATTAATCTATTCCCGGATTCTATTCTATTTTTATTCTTAATAATACCCAATAAGCAACCGCTAGGGTGTGTGGCAGGGTGTAATTGCACACCAGGCGTGCACTATCCAAAATTTAGCTTTTCCTAATTTTTAGTTAAAATGTGTATCTGTAAAAGATTTCAAATGAAGAAGATCATGATGAAATCGCCCTTCCTAACGATTTTCCAATTCTTTTCCAAACCAAGCCCAACCTTGTCTCCCGGTTTCATTGATACTTCAATGAATTTTCAGTAAAATATCCCTACTGCAAAAATTGAAGAATGTCATCCGTAAATCCACCTCCAAAATATTAGTAAACCTCTTCCTCACTCCACCAAAACAAACTACTTCCAACTGCCACTTCCTCAAATTTCTCATCTCCAGAAAAATAGTACTTTCGGAAGTTGGGTAAGGTAGGATAAGGTAGGGTAAGGAAGGTCATTGTAATCCTTCACAAAACAGAGTACGTACCGTAAGTCGTAGAATTTCTCACTTTCGGTCCTTGAATGTAAATTCGAGAAAACTTCCTCAAGCGAGATGATAATCATAAACTGAAACAGGCCTCAAATCATTTCGCGACCTAATAAATTCGAAATTAAAATTCTTTCTCGATACCTCAGATCCTTTTCTCCCAAAGCACTCTCTCCCTAAAATCCATAAAACCAATTACCCAATGCAATCTGTAGTTTCCGCGAAAAATTCGCCGGCCTTCTCCCTAATCTCAGAATTAAATGCATTATGTTTCTTGACATCATTTTCCGTAAACAATTCCTCAGAACTGGCCAATTACTTGAAACTTTTACACCTGTAGACCCTTAGATCGTTGCCACTTTTGAAGTTTTAAGTTTTTCCCCAGCATCCGTATTAATGAAACTTTTATCTTCCTGGTTAAATCTGGCTAAAATTCAAAATCTTGCGGCGTAGCTATAGTATATGTACACGCGTGTCTTACCAGCCTTTGCATCACCCCTAAACTATTTACTATTCAGCAATACGTTTTTTCAAACAATTCTCTGATACTAGAATGAGTAACCGCCTTTTCCTATTCTTAGCTGAACAATGACTAAATAATTTTGAAAACTGTCAAATCATTCAACTATTTCCCGTTCATATACCCCCGTTTCGTTGACGATTATTTCTCCTTATTTGACACTTCCGATGCCAACATACATGACATTTGAACTGACCTCAAAAATATTTTCTCATTCATTTCCTTCACCATGGATAGATTATGGAACACTTTCGTGCATTTTATAGATGTTTTAATTGAAAAAATAATCCCAACATAAGGTTGTCCTTCAAAATGTTAATAAAACCGTTACATGCAGCCTGAATCCCTTCTGATTTTTTTCACATCTACAGAAAGAAAAATTCCGCCTTCCATTTCCTTATGAGCTGTCTTTTGTCGAGAAGTAGTATTTATTATAGGAGGCCATCTACAGCTCAGGTCATTTGCACCATTAGAGATAAGTGAACCCGCTTGAAAAATATGCCTTTCCAAAGAAATCCAGCTCATAGAAAATCTGTCCATCCCCCCAACACCTTTGCCTTTTTTTTGCCTTTGCCAATTTTACCTTTGGGTAACAAACCAAACTCTACGCTCCGGACCCTCAGAAAATTAATCGAGTTCATCGCCACTATTTCTCCCATTTCCAACAAATATTGTAAATTTTATTTTCCATTCTTTTATTTTATTTCTTTAATCAAAGACCTTGTAATTTTAACGAAAAAACATATCAACTTCCTATTCGAAAAAAATTCAAATAAAAATTCTTCTTTCCTGTGTCCAAAATGGCATTTCTACTTTTCAGAAATTCGGTGGATACGAAATTCACTCTCCTTGCAGCAAAAAATATGCCTGAAAAAAACCAAATACTCATCAGATTCAAAGAAAATTTAGCTCATTTTAATTTTAATACGCCGGGAAGACTCTGCATCGCCAAGTATTTAACTGAATCCAACCACTTTGTATCTTCCGAAGACTTGCAAATCCTAAAAAGTCCCCCAGACCATCTCCGTGATCCTTAGGAATTCGACAATAGTTTACATTCAAACCCCGGCCTCATTGTCTTTCCTCTCTTCTATTTATCCATGTTGGTTTAATCCTTTCCGTATTCATTCTTTGCTTGATGAAGATTACATCGAAACGGAGTTAAAACTCCCTCTTTTTCTCTCTTCTTTTTTTTTCCTTTGGCCATGCGTTGTCTCCTACCGTTCGAACACAGTAAAATTGCCGCCGACATCTGTTATTTCAGGCGCCCATCATTGAGGGACTCTTCTGCGAGGGATGAAACCTTGTAAGTCACCATTTCCCTTTTTCCAATTCTCACCATTCCCTCGTCCCAACCTTCTTTCTCCTGACTACAATATCATTTGCCATTAAAATCTCCAAGAATTCTCTATGATTGAGTAAATAAATGAACTCATGTTCAAAAATATGCACGTTTCTAAACATTCTGTTATGATTGTGTTATCTACTTTACCTTTTTAAATAGGATTTATTTTCCCTCATAAGTTTTTCACGCAATATTTAATTGTAATATAGTGACGTTGATGTAAAAGTAAAATATTTTTAAAACGTTGATTCCTATTTCCGTTTAATTCACTTTGATGTCAATCTTCACTGATTCATAAACATTGTATGGCTTCTAAATTGCACTAGTCTTCAGGAGGAATTATTACTACGAGCGTAATTTGAAAAGTTCTCAGAATGGAAGAGAAATAATTTACTTGCCTCATTGAAACTTCTTTTATTTTTTAGTGTAGTCTCCACTAATCCACTTATTCCAGCATGTTTCTTTATCCTATTCCGAAAATTAGATTCCTTCAAATCAAGTCTGCAAAATACCCGTCTACTTCGGTTGTTAATTCTTTGTTTGAAGAGGTTCTCCGTCCATCGAGGAAAATTTTGAGCTTGGAGAAGAGATGAATGTGGGCGTGCATTTTCTTGGTGTAAGATGACTTTCTTCCTTGCCAAAGCTGACCTTTTTTCGTCTATCTTATGTCGTAGTTGGTTCAGGAGGTTAGAGTAGTATTATGAGTAGTATATTAGAGTAATTATTTGACCAGTGGTTAGATGAATGTACCAGCAGAATACTTTTGCATCCCAGAAAACTGTAGGCATCACTTTCACGGTGAACAGTATTGCCTTTGCTATCTTTGGTGGTAGTAAATCAACGATTCACTTCTATGACTACTGTTTTATCTCTGGGGTATAGTAATGGACCAAAGTTTCATTGTAATGCATTAATAAGTAACTACATAGGTACTAAATAAAAACTGAACCATAACTTCTATTTAAAATTCTCTAGGCACCGCCTGGCGGGCGGGAATTGGAGCAAGTTGGAAACATCTGTTATATATTTTTTAATGTCTAGCAGGCACGATGGGCTGCGATAGCTTTACGCCGCTCTGCGTCTGGTTAGAGGGAACTTTGAACCTGTATAATCAGGAGAAATCAAATACGAATGAGAAAATAAAAAAAAACTCTGTATGGCAATGACGTCCGGGAGAAACTCACGTTTAGGAGTAGAATTATGGCTCTCCCTTCGATTATCAGTTCGCGTATACGGCCACAACCTCCCGAATCATCTACTTCCTTGCTCAAGGTTTGCGCCTGGGAAAGCTAGCAAATTCTATGACGCTCGAGATGATCGCTAGGCCCATCACATATCGAGTTCAATAGAATTTCATGGTTTCTTAATTTTACAGAAAGTGGAAATGGGCTCTCCGACAGTGTTTTTTATTGTCTCTGAAATGAACAGTTATTGCGAAAAGGAAATCGAATCGCCTTGTTATTAATGGCGATAAAATGTAATTAATGGCGAAGTATATTGGTTCAAATTTGATTTCTTAAGCAATTAAATTCACACTAATTGATGAGTATCCATCTTAACTTTAATATCTTCTGTTTTAGTTCCTGATGGCCTTTTCTGCCACTTTTTCTTCCAGGAGTAAAACAATGGGTGGCAGAGTTAACTATTAGCATCCGAAATGTCCCTCTTTTATTTGTTACGGAATCACTTCTCATGAATCTCTATTTAAAAAAGTATCGAAGATAAATTAAATACCACCGATTTTCAACAAATAATATTGTTTAGGTTCAAAAGACTTAATCACCAGTACCAGTTCAATAGCGTTAATCAACATCCAATGTAATAGGATTCAAGGCTTGTCTAGTTGTTGATTTGTTCGGTAATAAATATGAACACTTTGGCATAAATAATTTAGGAAACAATGTGATATTTGTGAATCGGATCTAAGCTGTTTTCATTTTAGGGGTGCCGCGGTTGAGATATGTCATTTTCACTTCATTTTACGATTATATAAAATGCATTAATGGAGCATCAAGATAATATGTATTTGCGGCATAACGAATGACAGAAAATGCAATTCACAATTAAACCCATTCAATTATCGTGAGCGTAATTGCTAAGGAAATCATATTTGAACTAGAGGCTGAATCATTAATTACATTTCTCTCCGATTGAATTATTAAGAGATCAATTTCCACTTCAATAAAAGACTTTCAATTCGACGGAAAAAGCAAGCTTCATCCCAATGCACCCTTCCTGTTCCGTTGCGTTACTGTAACAATGAAATGAATCGAAACGGAAATAAACCTCGAATTTAATGTGGCAATTGCTTTAATATTCTTGTCAACCGTCAAATAATCACGTAGTCACTTTCGGTCTTGGACCGAATATTGTACGCAAAATTCCCTTCTGGAATACGGAACGCAGTGAGGTGATGTTAAAAGAAAACCCCTACAGCCATGTAACCCCTCTTTAATTAGGGCTTCTATTTCGCAACTCCTTCGTTTTCAGTTGATCATATTTTGCCTGATCACGAAGCTACTTCTCCTTCCTCGTTTGCGTGGAGGGACAAAAACATTTTGTGCACAAATACTTCACAACCAGTGAATGAATCGTGATTGCAAGCTTTTATTAGGAGCGCTCTCCAGAAAGTAACCTATGTTTTAATATAGCATGAGAATTAGTGGAGAGAGCCGTTTGGTCGCTGATTTGACGCGCACAGTAGGTCAGTACACCTTGAACTAAAGTCCTAGGATGGTCGGACTGTTTATCGCTTGTTCACAGCAGCGAGTCAAAATGAACGATACAGTTAAAATTCCCGCCAAACGTAAACATCCCTCAGTGATTATGTGTTTACTGATTAAAACGTCAAAGCTGCTGACATTCATCATCGGAAAACTTGTGCATTTAACGGACCAAATGTGATAAGTGACAAAAACTGTACGTTAGTATTTCCGCTCGTTTAAGAGTGAACATAAATGTCGATGATGATGACGGAAGTGGCCGCCCGTCTGTGGTGAACAATGGACTTCACCCGAATATTGACGAAAAGTTCGTGAAAACCGGCGAGAAACGATATCTAAAATCTTTAGAAAGTTTTCTACTCTTTTCTACTCTTTTCTACGACTCTATTGCATGGAAACACTACTGTAAAGTTTGGCTACTACATATTTTGTGCTCGTCTCGACGAGGAACTTCAAGATGGCGTCTTTGGTTAGCTGAGATCTCAAGCGGCAGAATTTTATGCTACGTAAATTTTAAAAATTGTTCAGAGAAATGATGTGTAGTGTTGTGATGAAAAAGCATCTATTCCAGAGTATTTTTCATAGCATAACGGAGCTTACTTTCTGGAAAGCCCTCGTATTATTTCATTAGCTGAGAACTCTCCGCAGGTTTTTGTAAATTATAGTAATTTTGACCTTTGTTTGAAAATATTATTTTAATCACCCAGTTGAATCTAGAAACCAAAGGGTATTGTTCTTGGTTTCTCCCTTAAGTATCGCTTTGAATCTGGGCGAAACATTTAGGGGCCCTGTGGAGGTGGTTTTAATGAAAGTCGAGAATTAATCCACTGTACGATATAAATATATCATGTACTCGTATGAATGAAATTCTTGATTTTATCGCATTTTTTTCGCTGCGTTGGTCCATTTTCCTGCTAGTGACATATACCGTTACAAGATGTATGTTTAGACCAGGAACCGAAGGAATTCAAATGGAATTTAATATTGCAACACAGAGAACCGAAATACGAGAATTTTCTGAGATTTCTGAACTGAGAAGCTCTTTGCAAGAATTAAAAGTAATATTGTTTGGATGCTGGCACATTGAGAATAAATACAGTACCTTTGCTCGCCGCACTCTTTCATCGTTAAGTGAGACCTTCAGGAGAAGTTAACGCGAATTAACTTTCACACAGTCCGATTCAGTGAATCCTTTTTCTGGAGAGAGTGTGAGGAGAAACATTGTATATAATATTTTTTACTAACCGAAATTACATTTTTAATCATCCTAACGTTATAATTGACCAAATTCCTAATTAAATGTCGCTATAACACCCATTGTCATATTCCTTTCTGGTGCCTTGATAACTTATGAAGTAACTTCTATTTTAGCGACACTACGGGGTCCATTCCAGAAGTTCCGATAGTGAATTTTCACAGCCGGCCACGTGGCCTAGCTCGTGGCGGAAAAAAGAGATTCCGGATTTGGCTAGAGAACGCCACTGTCCGCATTCGGTTGCAAGCAGTGGGGTAGTGAAGATTGCGCTCAGCCCAAAGACTATCTTACTCTCGTTGTAAAAAAAGATAGCTTAGAGTTTGGAGAAGTACGACATTGAATTCCTCGTTAAGCTGGGTAAAAATCGACGTGAATGTCCTGACAAGTGAGTTCTTTAGTGGTGTGCTCCGGTGACTGCATCACTGAGAACATAGATTACGTTGTGTTAGGTGTCGACGGGTGGCCAGAGCCAGTGACTCGTCGAGTACATCCTGGGGTTATGCGCGTGTGTGCATTGTTGTAGATCCATCAACATAAAACAGCAAGATCGGTTTGTTTGAGGAGATGAGCCACCTCCAAACAACCTTTCTCCAAAATGGATATATTAATGACGTTATTTCATTGGTCTTTAAAAGATCCTTTTAACCCGCGGGGGCGCGCGATGCAGGAGATAAAGGAGAAACCAATAGCCAGGGCCATATGAGTCCTCGGTATCCGGGAAATATCTAGGATTCGTGGCACAAAATTGAGGCCGTCCACAAACCACCAGGAAAAATCAGAAACCCTCTTCTCAGAGCCAAGGACCCAATTGGCCTAAAGACATCGGGCATTTACCAGGTCCCGCGTTCAGGCGGAGACGTTTACATTAGAGAGACGGGGCGAACCATTTGGACCAGATATAAAGAAACACCAACGGCACTTAAGCTGGGGCAGACGGAAAAATCAGCCATCGCTAAACACAGCGTCGAGATGGACCACTCCATTAAATTTGATGAAACGAAAGTACTTGCCCCCTCCACTGGTTACTGGGACCGAGTTATTGAGAAAACTATTGAAATACGAAAGGAGAGACGAAATACCAATAGAGATCCCGGCTATTCCCTCAGAAACCAGTACTGTGGAAGGTTAAAGAAGGAAGGAAAACAAAACGTCACCGTGGCGACCAATCGGGAGGCTCCAACATCTTTCCCTCAATCACGGGCCAATCACGAGTCACATAAACCATGGCCATATATGTATGAGACGGCCAAAATGCAGAGTTGGCCCTCATCTGACCTGAGGACGATGCTCGAGTCGAGTTTCGAAACGTCGGCCAACATGGAACCCCTGTCCTGACGGTGGAAGATCGAGAAAAATTCCTTCAGCAGATACGCCGGGAAAGGACCACATCTCTCTTAACCATAAAACGGATCGCATTCCGATGCGATTCTGCGTGCTCCTCCCGCTGGGCGGAAGAACACATCGAGGGAGAGAATCGCGAGCTCACTTTCCCCGACGAACTTTCGCACGGAGTCCCGGGACCCTTGAAATATTCAAGGACCTCTCTTTCTCTCCTACCTTCATCTTCACCCCACACACACCAACTCAAAGACCAGGAGAGAGGGTGGATGTGCCCCGTCGAGTTTCGCCGCGGCCCTCTTATGACTCTTGCGAGACGAGCAACTTGAAGTGGCTTCTCGTCGTCGCCATGGTGACGGTGGCCGGGGATATTCACCGTCTCCTGTGCGAGTGAATTGTTGGTGGTGCAGCCACCTTTTATAATTACCCACTAGCAACTAGTCTGTTTGCATCTTCTGGAACCCCATTTGAGATCTCCAGGGAGGCCGATTCGAGGATAGCGTTGGGACCCGTCCGGGAAAGGAACAGATTCCTTTTGTGTGTTCGTTTTTGAAGTATATGCTGACTCCATTCTTCGTCATGCGCGTAATTATCTTAATGGAATTAAAAAACCAACCAGCGATATGATTAATGCTCCGCGATATATTATTATTCTCTTTTACGGGTGGTGACCTAACACCCCCCGCTACACGCCCTTGCGGCGGCTTGCGGGGTGTTATATAGATGTAGCCGATCAACAGACAAGCTTCGTAAAACTATTGAAAAGAAGCAATCCAGGATGCTGTTTTAGGGGACAATCATTCACCACTAGAATGCATGGGCGGACGTCGACCAGGTCGTCATTGATGCACCGAAAAGGGAGGTTCTTGAATATCCTGCATGTAGCTCTGATTGATCACCATGTGAATGTAATCTTTCCGGACAGTTGCGTGAAAGGAGCCCTTCAAGAGGTACCAGCACTAGCAAAGGATGTAGGACGTATATTTTAGGATTGTATGATGAGACAACCGAGGACTGGACTCACTGTCCGCGCAAGCACATGGATGTTCGCCTGTAAACTCTGCTTCTCCTACTACAAAATACCGTCGCAAGGGTGTGGGATGTTAGGTCACAAACTTATTCATGCACAATCCCAATCAGGTCATCTCCTCACAAATATTACTTTGGTCGTGCACTCGAAGTAGGTTAATCGTAGGAAAGGAGGTACTCATGTGACACAATATCCAATAACATAATACGTATATTTAAATCATGCTGTAGGACTGTTCTCATCTACATCTACATCTACATAAGTACCCTGCGAGCCACCAAAAAGGTGTGTGGCAGGGGGTGTAGCACCATGAGGGAAGGGTAAGGGTTGAGGGGGTTGGGAGTTAGGTGAGGAAAGGTGGGGGGAACCTGTAGGAAAAAAAATATATATATACATATATGTATATATACACACATACACACATGTTATGTTATGGGTCTATTAAATAATAAAATAGCATTGATTAAAGAACATGTAGAATATGGACAAAATAGTGAAGTTTTCTCGGGTCTTCCTCCGGGTCAGGGGTTCCATGTTGACCGACGTTTCGATACCTGACTCGTGCACCATCCTCAGGGATGATCGTCATCCCTGAGGACGGTGCACGAGTCGGACATCGAAACGTCGGCCAACATGGGACCCCTGAACCGGTGGAAGATTCGAGAAAACTTCACCAAGCAAATACGCCGGGAAAGCACCAGATCTTACTTAATGGACAAAATGGATAAACTGTCATTTTAATTATCCCCCACGCGATTGATGTCATATCGAGGTAATCGCTTTGGGTGCACTTTCCTAAGAAACATTACGTACATGCGGTGTGCTTCATTGAGTGCTGCTACACCGATCTGCAGTTATGACGCCGTCATTATTGCCGCAGAATCAGATACATTGGGTTTTGTATGCTCACTCTCTCACCGAAAAAATTCAGCGTAAATTATTAATATTTGTTTGATATTTGAAGGAATATTTCGCTTGCTTCTGAGAACAAATAGCACTGAAAAGGAGTAATTTAGCTGTCACCACCTCGGTGACATGAATTTCTTCTCAATAGTGCCGTGTATTTTGTGCATGAAGCTAATATTTGGGTGTTCAGTAGTTACGCGTTGAAATCATTCAGAGAATACTAAAAAGCTAATGATAACAATAAATACTGTGCGCATATGTGTATCGGGTATTTGGCTCTATCGTGGCTGTCATAGAACGGGTATCAACCGCCCACGTCCCCCCATTATCACGCGTAATCATCACGATAGAGTCTTATCTATATTTTCTCGTGTTTCGCCTTGTCTTTCTTCTTCGTTCATTGCCTACTAGCTTCGGACGGGTTTCCCATGAATGCACCTCGTCCCCAGCGTTTGCACCGGATGGGTGTCCATGAGAAGGCAGTTCCTGGCCCACACGGGTCTCGGCTTGGATCGTAACAGGACCGAGAGTTTGTTATTTGGAAGACTCAAGCTGTGGCCGAAAGGAACAAAAATTAGAGTTATTGGAAGGGAGAGATGTGTTGGAACGTCCTGAGTCCTTCGGCCGTACGTTGCCCTTTCCAAGAGAACGTGCCCTAGGAGGATTCTGACGACTTTGAGCTCGACATGCGGGAGTCGAGGTCATCCTCTATTGTCTATTTGTGGACCTTAATGCAGGTTGCGTAATTTTCTGTTCCGCGATGAACGAGAAAAACTGCAGTGAATTTTTATTAACGTCGTGCATATGAATTATTATATGACATGAGCAGGGATGATAAGTAAACAGGAAAGTCACTTAAGAATTATTTTTCGTATTTTATTATTTATTATGGAAAAATGAATATGTAATATGGAATCCGAAATTCATATTTATTTTTAAAAAATCAGCATTTACAGTGTTGGTCCGCAAGTAGTGCACCACTGCCGTAATCAGAGAATATCTGCCATCTACGATTATATTAAATTATTCATGAGAGAACGGTACTCGTTAGACGCCGTAAGAATAATAAGTACATCTTGGCAGTTAAGGATGTAGGCAGTTGGAGAATCGTATTATCATAATGTGTTGGTATTCCGTAGTTATTCATATTTCTTGGTCAGGGACAGCACTTGTTATTATCATTTAATTCTTATTTTTATTTTTCATTGAAGTATTGTATTTTACTTTCCATTCTGTTTATATTCATTTAATACTCAACTCAGTCGCCAAACAAAACAAAACGTCATGTCTCTCCCGCATAGAGTCTTACGTGCAATAGCTGAACCTTTCAAATCCAATTAAGTAACTGTAATTCGTATTTGGGTGAAAAAAGTCAAAAATCAAAGATCGATGAAATTTAATGTCGGTTGAGTCGTAAAACCAAACAGTATCAGTGCTTGTGTTAACATAATATGCTCGTATAGTTTCCAATTTTTATACCTACGAAGGTGATTCTCGAGCATCATTAACTTTACCCCCAGTGGACTTAACGGTGATTCAAAAATATGTTTTTAATTCTATGTATGGTTGTAAGCATATGCAGAAATGGCCGAAAATGGATATTATAAGATGTGTATTATAATTAACGACATTCTCTAAGTTAAGCTTCCTTAATTGTCAAAAAATTGTACGAACATATTAATTAAGAGATATAAAATAAATTGTAGCCTAAGAATATTATACCAAAGTTTTAATCATAAAATTAATGAAATAAAAATACATACATACATACCTGTATATCCATCTAAAATATCTTTAAATGAAATTCCTTTGATAAAACATAATACATATAATTCTTAAATTTCATGTTCGAAAACTGTTCAGAAAGTAAATTACGTCATGAAATTAAATAAGAACCTATTGGCAAGACAATATTTTACTATAATCATTTAAAGGGACATTCTTAAACTATATTTTACTACATAGTCGCCATTTATTATAATGACACACAAGCTTTTCAAATTTCAAGAAACTGAGGGAGATACCTCAACAGTAACTTTTAACGGAGTCATCCGCTAACATGCATTTCAATGCAACAATTTCAGAGTTTAAAAATCATTCGGTCAAGGCGAATGACTTTTACACTCTGAAATTGTTGCAGTTGAACACAAGCTTTTCATTTCCGTCACTGAAGTAGTTTGCCACGTTGTTATAACCTCTTGTTTACATCAGCATACTATTCTGCATTACTGTAAATGCGCTTTGTTCTAAGCTACGTCTAGCGAAAGATATCAAATCGTGAATCGGGGATTTTCACGAATTTTTTCGTTGATTTTCACCCTCAGTACATCTATCACAAGGCTAGGCTAATCACTGCGATCCTAGAAGTGAATGTTAGTGCGGCTATTTTTAAACTGAATACACCACTGCCTCACTCCGCTTTCACTCATTGTTCCATCTACATACACTTAAAATCGCTTATGAATTTCAATTGTCTTGTGGGTTTTTTGCCTGCAAAAACCTACTCACAGATTGCACTTCACAACTTTCGGTATTTTCTATTGCGGCGCCATAATTAATTAATGTTAGCGCAGTGAGCAAAGTAGAAAAACATTCGTCTGAACACTACCTCAACAGGATGCGGACTGATTGTAGGGACGTTTTGACACCAAGATGGTGGCTATAGCCCTACTAACCGCTGAACCAGGTCGAAACGTAAGTTACGTACTTTCTGGTCAGCCCTCGTATGTACTGAACCGAAAATTCATTCATAACTGATAAAGGCGTGCTCTAGCGCAGTGAAATTCTTAAAGCCACAATGAATTTGAAAAGATATAATTCAATTGGGTATATGAAATAAACTTTCTGGAAACGTTTGGCATCTAAGATTAATTCCATGATGTCAAAAGTGAATGAATATCTTCGAAACCTCGTCTTTCTTTCTTTTCCTGTTATTTATGGAATACTTGGCTAAAGTAAACGACATTAATCACCGGGAAAAATTGTTTTCTCAAAATGCTCCCCCAATACTACCTCAGCAGAATTTGGCAGCGAGCATTGTGCCAGCAGAACTCTCAGCTTCGCCAACATATAGAACTTGACCTGGTTCATATGCTGCGCCACCAAAGGAAAGAAGCACCACAGTGCTTTATCCTTTTGTGTATTTTAAATATTTACCCTTATAATATTCATTATAATCGTGCCTATAATCAATTAGTTATGCTAATTTATTAGCTATCTCTCCTTTTCTTGTGGCAACACCGGCCCATGGGGCATATTTTTAACTCGTTAATTATTCTAAACATCGTTAATGTGGAAAAAAGAAAGCATATATTGGATATGTATATATATATATATATATAACTTTTAGACGGCACAATAGAACACAGAATACATCTACATCTACATAAATACCCTGCGAGCCACCAAAAAGGTGTGTGGCAGGGGGTGCAGCACCATGAGGGAAGGGTAAGGGTTGAGATAACACGTAAAAGGACAATCACACTGTAGATTATTTGTGCTTTCGGCCTTCTTCAGGTCAGACTGCCTTGTCAGGACCTTGGCAGGACAGACAGACGTGTTATCTGTTTTATTCTGTGTTCTATTGTGCCGTCCAAAAGTTAAACATATATATCTATATATATATATATATATATATATATATATATATATATATATATATATATATATATATATATATATCCACATGAACGTTGTTTAGAAAATTTAATGAGTTAAAAATATGCCCCATGGGCCGGTGTAGTCACAATAAAAGGATAGATAACTAATAAATTAGCATAGCTACTTAATTATACGCATGATTATAATGGAAATTAGAAGGGGAAATATTTAAAATATATAGGTTGGCATGGGTAATACGCGGAGTGTTTATCAACGATGCTGCACGCGTATGAAAGTCACATATCTAATCTGTATAAACAGAGTAAAGTTCCGGAAGGTGATGAAGAAGAAGATGATGTAGTTACATTGAAACCGGTCGTATTAATAAAAATTTTATTTTGTGGAAAATTGTCCATTTTAATTAATCATGATATTCCACCATATCACGCCTGCAACGTCACTTTTTATAGAGTAAAGTTCGTTGTGCATACAGCCTGTAGATTTACTGCTTGTCTCAGCTAGTTGGCTTAAATGTCGCCTTTACTGTTTGCTCATTTTGGCTAAATTATATAACTGGACAAATTATGCAATACACTGGAGCTTTTTTCCGATGAAAATGCTGAAAAAATATTTGTAAAAGTTAGAATAATGCCAAATAAATTATAACATGAATACAGTAATAAAAACGTTTCAATTTTTTCTCGTTTGTCAATAGGGGGAATTGTAATATTAAATATATTGAATAATTGATATGTTTACATTGAATACATCTGCATACGTACCCGCATTTACCAAAAAAAGTGTGTGACAGGGGGAATATTTATTATTTATTCATTCTGGAGTTATATTTTGAAAAGTGCGTTTCTGTCCGTTGCATCACACCCCACCTTGGTGGAAAGTCACAATATAAGTTACAAAGTACGATACTAACAAATGGAAATACAATTATAGCTATACAATTAAGCATGTCAGATTCTAGGCTAAGTAGTCTGGAGGCTGTCACCACGAGAGGTGACGTAGTAAGGCGAGTTGTACACTGTTGGGGAATGGATGTCCATGGAGAAGATCCTGAAATAAAACTTGGAAGCTGGAAACTGCCATTCAATAGCAAAGTGGTTGTCAGAAATGAGCAGAGAAAGTCGAACTTGTTTGGAAGTCGAATTATACCATAACGTCATACCGTCACTTCATGTGAAAGTCCTCTCTATGTCGTTATGTGTCAATGTCTCCCTTTGGAAACTCCGTTCTCTTGATGTGCTCATCAATCATTTATTAATCATTATTTTCTTTTGAGTAACTTTTATGTTAGATGATAAATTATCATAGTAGGGTGTTTATTAGCTTTAGTCATCATCATTCCCATGCCAATAAGTACCAATGTCTATGTTTTAATAGTTAGGTCTCAATAACGTGTATACAAAGTCATCTTGTATACGCGTAGAGTAATTAGGTATAAGTACAAAGGTACCTCTTTGCAGAGGAACTCGGTTTCTGATTTAAACGAAATGGAGAGAATAGAGAGGCCAATTTTATTCAAAAATGAGTTGTTCGTAAACAGGGCGTAACACGATATTTTTAAATATTTTATTTGGGAGTCGCTGAAATTGCAAAGTTTGCTTTAATGATATATCCCGCTGGATAAATAGTAATCTGACAGCTTTAATGATGGCACAGGAGAAATTGGGATTTTAATCTCATCTCCTCTTATGATCATTTATATTCCTCATTTTATTTTTCCATTTGATACTCTGTAATTGCCTACCTGGTTTCGAAATCCCATATTTTTCTATGAATCCTTAAGAATGAATAAAGATCAAGATACATGCGTGTGCACCGTCCACATTGATTTTTTTCACGCAGCGCTTACCCATTTTTAACGCTCCCATCTTTGAAATAGTAATAGTTGCATCCGCACCGTAAACAACTGCTTATTTTTCCGCACTTGGAGCATCTTTCCTTTCCAATGCGCATCAACTTTAATTCATTTCTACTTGACCTCTCCTCTGTTCCCTTCTTTGAACTTCATTCGTTCCGTTCTCCATTTCTTCTTTCCTCTGTCCATCTGTCTCCCTCTTCCCTCTCTGCCTCTCCGCTGCCACTCTGCTTGCCTCCGGCCAGCCCACGGCCCTCTCCTCTCTCCGATTCGACCAGTTCGCGGACGACCTTCGTCTCCCCCCCGACGGGTGTGGTCCCGACTGCCCCCACGAGTCCTCCCGTCTCCCCACCACCACGGACAGGACACCTCCGCCAGAACCGCTCTCCACTCGTCCCCTTCCATCCGAACCCTCCCCGCACAAACCCTCTCCCTTGGGATGTGTTCCTCTCGGAAACCCTAGGGGTTTCCGGGGACGAGGGACTTGATTGGACAAGTAAGAGGGTTGAAATTTCAGCACCTGCGAGGGGAAACAGCCCCTCGACCTCTAATTGCGTGACCATCACTGCGAACGGCCCTCGGCGAGGTCTCGGGAGCCATACGCCATTGGAGCGAGGACAGAACGCGTCTAAGTAATACATACATTGGACAAATCTCCTTAATCATCCTCCCTCCCTTGTCTCTTGGCACGTTGGTAGCTGCAACTCTCCTTTCAGATCGAATTCGACTTATCGTGCCTCCGACTATTTCCACGACAATTGAGAGGAGCCTTGTTTAGCCCATGGTTCGAAAACAGTTACCAATCAGTCTGTGCCAGTCAGTGGTACGTGGTATGCAGTCATTTGGTCTGCGACTAGAAGGTTAGGAGAAATTTAAAGTACTAGAAGAACATTTTACATTTTGCTCAATATTTAAAAGTGTTTTCAAGAGGATTTTGCATATTCCCCAAATAAACGCCTCAATGATTTTGATTCCTCCTCTAGCATAATAGAACACCAAGTTCCGAAAAAATGTTATCAAATAAAGACTTTAGATTAAGCCGATACATGGGAAAAATTTTTAATTTGGCTTTCTTCATCGGAAATACTTTTATCTGCAGTTATTTTTTTCAATAAAAAACGTATATATATACTAGCCCCCAGAGTCTTATTGGGCGTTTGCCTCATCTTGGGAACAGAGATTTAAAGTGTATGCAGTGACGTGTATGTTATCACATAATTGAGCATGTGTACACAATTTTCAACGTACGATTCAGTATTTCGTGATATCAGGTATTCTTCGTGACGTAAGGTACACGTGATACTTGAAATAATAAACTGTATGAAGTGGAAATACAAGAAGAAATTATCGGAAGACACGACAGTAAAGCCTTTGAATTTAAACGAATGACACTGGTCTTTAATGGATGATGCCTTTGGTGCACCTTGATTAAGGCCTCAGCCGTGTAATTTTCTTATTACTGTCATTACTCTGTCGCCGGAAGGGATATGAGGAGCTTTGAGTGACTTTCTGGCAGAATACTTCCCCTTGAGACTTTGTTAGGACTATGAGTAAAGATTTAAAGTAGATGCCGACTAAAAATTTAACATGCGGGTTTTTGTGGCTCGGAAACAGTATCGATGGGTCTAAGTGATAAGCCTAAGGTGAAAGATTTCACAACGTGGTGGTGAAGACTAAAATTTTCAGGAATACTTTGGACATGATATAGTATGTGAAGATAGATGATTGTGGTGTTGTTGGGAGAAGTTCAAAGGAGGAGGAACAAATAGCTGCCGGACATGTAGCTAGGGAATTGGATGCTAAAAACGGTCGCTTCATCTACATCTACATAATACCTCGCAAGCCGCCACAAGGACGCATGGCGGTGGGTGATAGATGACCACCCGTAAAAGGGACTAAAACTACGAGGGTCATCCGGAAAGTAGTACCCGTTCGTGCCGCATGAAGTGCTGACGACGCGAGTAGCCGCTGCATGAGGTCAGATAGCTTCAGTGGCTTGTCTGCCTTCTCTGAGCCAAGTTGCGTGACGCTAGCATTGCCTGTGTTGTTTCTGTGATTGTTTACAATGTTTAAAAAAATTGAGAACGCCGCCAGTTGTGAAGTGAGGGCAGTGATTAAATTCCTCAATGCAAGAAACGTTCGCCCATGTGATATTCATCGCCAATTAAAGGAGGTGTATGGAGACAATGTAATGGACGAGTCACACGACGATGAGCGTTCGGGGAGACCGTCTGTCATTACAGACCAACTGGTGAGCTCAGTTGACGAATTCGTGAGGAACGATCGGCGCGTCACAATTGATGACATCTGTGAGCATTTTCCCAATGTTTCTCGAACAATTGTTCATGAAATTGTTAAACACCATCTGCATTATGCAAAAATTTGTGCAAGATGGGTCCCTCGCATGAAGAACTTAAAGAAGGAGTGACCCTGTATCTCAATGAGCTGGCGGCGAAGGACTATGCAGCAGGAATACAGAAACTTGTCACACGTTATGACAAATGCCTTAATTTGCTTGGAGATTATGTTGAGAAGTAGTTTAAAGTATCCTCTTTCAAATAAAATTTTTTATGTTTGTTAATATTTACTTTTGTGTCTTTATTTCACGAACGGGTACTACTTTCCGGATGACCCTCGTACATGCAAAACTAACAAATGCATGATGCTTGGGCAGATCAAAACCTACTCTAACCCGGAAGGTTGATACTACAAATAAAATTCAAATTGACGTACGTTCGTACCCCATAGAATGTGCTAGGAATGGTGGGGGAGGAGGGAGGACTGTGGGAAGATACCAAAAATCTGCCGGACATGTAGCTAGGGAATTGGATGCTAAAAACGGTCGCTTCATCTACATCTACATAATACCTCGCAAGCCGCCACAAGGACGCATGGCGGTGGGTGATAGATGACAACCCGTAAAAGGGACTAATACTTCATGCAAAGCTAACAAATACATGCATGATGCTTGGGCAGATCAAAACCTACCCTAACCCGGAAGGTTGACACTACAAATAATAATTCAAATTGACGTACGTTCGTACCCCATAGAATGTGCTATGAATGGTGGGGGAGGAGGGAGGACTGTGGGAAGATACCAAAAAGAGGTAGGAAATATGGATGAAAAGCATATTGATCGAGATGTTGAAGACTGTGAAGATAGAGGAGAGACTGTTAGGCAGACGATAAAGGCGCAGAAATACTGGGTTCGTTCCGAAAGTAATGCAATTTTTTATCCCCTACGTGATTGAAGTCATGTTCAAATGAAGTCATCATCGTGATTGAAGTCATCATCGTTTTGGGTGACTTTTCTAAGAAAAATTACGTGCATGCAGTGCACTTCATTGAGTGCTGCTACACCGATCCCCAGTAAACCCACCTCTCACCGTAAAAATTTACAGAAATTGTTCATAATTGTTTGATGTTGTTGAATATTGGGAATGTTTCTCATGCCTCTTAGAATAAATAGCACTCGAAAGAAGTAATTTATTTAATTGTCACTACCTAAGTGACATGAATTTTTTCCCAATGGTGAGTTTATTTTGTGTACAAAGCTACTCTTTGGGTGTTCAGTAGTTACACGTTGACATGATTCAGAGAATACAAAAAAGGTAATGATAACGACAAATATTGTACGCATACAGGGTGCGTTCCGAAAACAATGCAGCTATTTTTTGAAAGTAATTTGTTGAAGAGATTTGCACAAACACTTAAAATTCTTAAAAGTACTCTCCTTCGGACTCTACACATTTTGTCCAGTGACTCTGCCATGACCGCTACGCGCCCTGGGAGGCGTCTTCGGGGACCTCTCGAAAGGTCTTCGTCATTGGATCTCTTCTATGGACGAAAAACGGATTCCTGTCGGGGATTCCTTAATCCAAGTGAACAAAAAGAAGTCTGTTGGATTGACATTAGGACTATAGGGGGTGGGACTGCGTTAGAAACTGGTGTTTGGCCAGGAACTCGCGGACTTGTAGCGCGATGTGGCAAGACGTGTTGTCGTGATGGAGTTACCAGGTAGCGGAAATGTCTTTTCCCGTCCTGATGACGCTTTTTCTGAGTCTTCCAGCTCATCCACGTAGTAGGCAGCGTTAACTGTCTGCCCTTGAGGATCAAACTTTCCTTATGGACCACTCCTTTACTATCGAATAAGACAAGTGTTTTCACTTTTGATTTGCTCATTCTTGCCTTTTTGGGCTTGGGGGACTGGCCTGTGTGCCACTCAGAGCTTTGTGGTTTTGTTTCTGAGCCGTATTAAAATTAAAAAAACCCCGGGTTTAATTACCAGTGATGACGTTGTCCAAAAGTTAAGTTCATTTTCATTACGTTGCAAAGGTCACTTGAAATTTGCATTCGGTTGGTCTTTCGTGATACGTTCAGCGCGCAGAGATTTACAATAACTGACGTCCTGTCGCTTCCACAACCAGAAAAGAACTAAGATTAAAATTGTGGCAAAGTTTACCGTTCTCCCCACCTACCTCTTGCGGTTCCCAATAGGAGTGGCGCGAGAAATTCAATTGCATTACTTTCGGAACGCATTCTGTAAGATAGGGATATTGAAAGGAAGGGGGGAGTATCCGAGTAAATTCAATCTCGTGCATTATTTCGCCTACGTATATGGATTTTAACCACTGGAATTGTTTGTAGAAGCGAATTTTCCGTTTGAAAAAATCCGTGGTTGTGGTCACTTAAGCTGAGCCCACTTCAACATCTTTATCGTTAAAAGACATTTCGAATGACACACGTACTGGTGGAGTACTCGTTGTGCACAAGGGTGTCTTTTACCGTGGCATGACGGGTTAGTCTCCCTAGACGAGCCACTTTTGTTTTCCTACCCGAGGTACGTGGTTCCAATTCAATTTGGGAGAGCTCGGCGGAAAGGTGAGAGGACAGTCCCTTTTTTTTAGGGAACACCGCACCCGAAAGGGGTGGGGGTTTGGTGGGTGTGTGAATTTGAGGAGGTGAGGGAGAACACTCTCGGGTGTGGGCGTGTGGAGTGGGAGGTGCGGGAGGGAGGCGTGAGTCTCGCGGTGAGCCCTCTCCACTCCTCTCCCTCCGCTCCCCGCGAAAGAGACGCCGCGACCTTTTCCTTCAGCTCGTGGCACACAAAACACGACGGGGAGGGATGAAGTGGGAAAAAGAGGGAGAGAGGTAGAGAGAGTGAGAAGTGCCCGAAAGTAAAAACGCTTTATTCATGAAACGTCAACTCGCGTGAAATTAATGGAAACGCACGAGACTCCTTTAGCCGCGAAAACAAATTCGCATTGGAGGGCGGGCGCGAGGGAGGCAGGGTGGGTGAGGGAGAGATGGAATTTGTGACAAGTCTGGAAGCAGCGCGCGGATATTTATGCGACCGGACGCTCCAGCCACCCGGAATTTCCAGGATGACGTGTGCGTCTGTGTGAGTGAGAGGAGTTGGGGAGGGGAGTCCTGGGAAGGAGGTGGGATCCCCACCCTCTCCCCGAAGTTCACGCTGGGTCCTCCTACTTCTCTGGCCCTTCTCGTCTGACACCTCCCCCCCTACCTGTCTTCCTCTCCCCCATCTCTATACCCCTCTCCCACCTCTATCCTCCTCCCTTCAACCCTCTCCCCCTCCCCCACTCTGAGTCCCCTCCCTTACCTTTCTCCTCCTCCTCCCACCGCACTCTCGCATCCCGGCCCCCACCGCTGTATCTCCGGCTCCGTAGTTGGAAACGAAAATTAAACCCTCGGACGCCCCACCACTCCCTCTTTAAGGGCCACCTCTTTCGTTGTATTTTTTTGTATTTTAAGCATGACGAGGTAAATGGCAGGAGCATGGGATTGTTGACGCCGGGTTGCTCTCCACTTTTTATTCCTAAACGTTAACATTCCGAGATGGAAATTGAAATGGCGAGACGTGGGACGGAAGAGAATGGTGCCGTTGTTTAGGTTTACGATGTGCGTTAAAGCCTGCTGAAATCGATATACATTGTTTCATATAAATAAGCTCGAATTGGTGGTTGCTCGTGGCGACGGTTATTAGAAGATGGTGTACATTTTCACTCGAAGTATTGTTTTTTTGGCTTGGTCTTGGTAAGTACCAGAGGTTACCAAGTTAATAAGTAGTTAATAGAGGAGGCGATCGACTCCTGAGATCAATTCCGACATTGTGGTTTAAATAGGTAATTTGGAGGAAGTAGGATATTCAGGAATTGGTGAAAAGGTTGAGAGTAAAAAGGTTAGAGAGAGAGTTTGGCTTTGGCCTACTCTTAATATCGAAAGGCGCCAAGAGGTGCGAAAGGCGCCAATTGATGTGCTCTCCACATAATATGTGCATGAATTGTTGTTATGTCTCTTAAAATTTCTCTCAATACCGGGATTCAAACCCATATTAGAAATCCGAAGCATGAATAACCGCTATAACCGGATCCCCGCGTGCGTCTTAATTCGTGAGAAGAGATTAAAAAACTGTAGCTTTTATTCATCAATATTCAAAGCTAATTTTTCTTTTCCCTTGCAATTTTTGCATCTTTCGTCACAGTCTGTTTTGCTTTTGTATGTTTCCCTTGGCATTCCTAAAGAGACTTTTCTTCGATCATTTTCAAGTGCTTTTCAATGTCATGCATTTTCAATACAAGAACATTGTGCGGCTAAAGTGTGCTGAAAACATTTCCCTAATGGCTCCTCCAAATAACCTTTGCCCTCTCTAGTGTACTATACTCTTCCTCTTTTCATATGGTGTTTATCCGTTTGATCTTCAGCATCTTTTCCGTCTTCATATTTATTTGGATGCTACTTTTTCTTCGGTCATCTTTTTCAAATATTTTAGTCTCTGCTCCGTACTAAGCAAAAGTGCCCCCTCAGTTCTATTTAACAGGACACACCACATCGCCAATTTAAGGCCGAATTTGGCAAATATTAGTCATGTGGTAAACATTATCGGTTACATTAGTCAGAAATAAATATTTATTTGATAGTTGTTTCCATCCAAAAACCTAACTTAACCGGTAGATTACCTAATAGATAGGTGTCAGAAATGAAAAAAAATGGCTCTTAATGTTATTGTTTCAACGAGATTTAATATTTTGCTGACTCTTTGCCAAAACGTAATTTTAAATGTGCTATAGAGTAATTCTCAGGCTTCCTACTGAGAGGTGAGAATGATCATTTTTCATCAAGCGTAAATGATACTGATCTTCCCACAGCATTTTCGTCCAGGTATATGATTTTGACGAAACGAATATTATTAATTTTCAGAGAATTAGTCTCATTTTCCGGGGATTCCATTTTCCTCTGAACAAGGTTGCACTGTCAATAATTTGCGATTGCAAGAAAATATTGGCTCAAAGTGATGTTCTATCACTAAAAATCGAACGAATACTGATTATAATGTCATTATAATGTGTTGGTGGGTGGCGTTAATCCAGGTGGTAGAGCGTTGGACCACTGCACTGAGTACCCAGGCTCGATTCCCGGGCAAGCCTCTCTGGGCACCTGCAGTTCCATCCAAGCTATGTGATATTTCGGGTACCAAATCTTCCTGGGAAACCATAACTGGCACCGGGAAAGGAATTGGCCCCATACCCTAATGTGTGAATATTCACACGCCGTCAGGCTTAGTACTGGGTGAACTCTACCATCACCTACCAAACCGACTTTTGGGTTGATTACTTTGTTTATGGTTTCTTTATAATATAGTTAAAAAACCTGCATACTTATTAAACATGTTAACTATCACACTATAATTAAAATACCAATCATGATTTATTAAAATAGTGCCATTTTAAAGGTTCCAATGATAATATTGAATCCAATCTCCTCAAACTAAAATAACTGTCGAAGTTTATTTTTTCAATGTGTTACAAAATTTCATAAATTGATCCTTTAGACACTATCGTATTTGCATTTCCTCGACATTCTTCACGTATACTCCCGGCACAGAGCACCGTACTATTATGTTAGACTACCGATATAATTTTGGACTTACAAACATCACTTGTCATTTCTGACATTTGCCGTCAATAACTGTTGCCACGCGATCAATACTTTTCGGTTATTAAGTAACTAGTTTTTCAGGTGAATTAAACCTTGCTTTGAATTGTGTATTTATTCAGCTTGTATAAATGTATACACGTTATTTGATATTTTAAACGAATATTTTTCTCTTTTATCTTCCTCTTCCATATCCTCCCTTATCACTCACCCTGTCCACCTGGTGCTTTCACCCCCTGCCACACACCTTTTTGGTGGATCCCGGAGTATTTATGCTGATATCGAATATTATCGTAAGACTATACGTATGTGGATGTTGGATGCCATGGAAACTGTATGCCATGGCAACCCGGTAAACCGAGTTAACCCTGGGATTTTTTTTATAGTTGGACAGCGTTTACGCAGATATCATAATATAAGTTTGATCCGTACAAATCTAATTAATTTTCGGGAAAATATTTCTCTCGTCCTCTAATAATGACGCTCTGTGGGAGATGGAGAGGTAAACGAGGTGCCCATCTCACGTTGTTCTTCTACTCACATTAGTGCGCACGACGAGTGCCAGCCAGCATGTAGTCCTTTTGAAATGTCCTCCCGTCGAAATGAGACATCCGAGCGTATAACATTTGATGCGCGCCCATAGTGTCAGAGAAGGCAATGCCTCAGCTTTTATTCATACGTCATCCACGCGCCCTTGCCAAGTGCTCGAAGAGGGGGCTTACTCGTTGCGCGCGCTAATGGAAAAAAATGAGTCGTATACTTCCGGAATGCCTTTCGCCCAGAATTGACCGGAATTATGGAGTCGTAACAACTCCCACGACTTCCCTTTGTTTTTAATCACGTCGCCAAATGAGGTCTCGAGTAGAGGCGGTGGGGTCGATGGAAGGGCCCTTAACGAGGAGCGGGGAAGGGAGTGGATAGGCGGGAGGGGGGCCAGGGGTGGACGAATTACGTGCCGCACCCCGAAGCGGCACGCCGGGAGAGGAGGGAAACCTCAATTAGAGTCTCTTTGCATAAATCAGGCAGACTTGTGCGGCTGGCGCGGGGGTCGATGTAAATAAATTGAAATATCAAACGGTTGGTTATCATCTTCGTCCATTGATAATTAAAATGCGTGACCGATTGAGCGAAATCTGAATATGATGAGCCCCGAATGAGAAAAATAAAATATTAATCCATTTGCCATACCTCTCGCCATCCCTTGCTCTTTCAAAAGCCGTATCAAATTTGGGGATGACTCTGATGAAAACTTTTCCGCCCCTCTTGGAAAAGGGTTGGTCTAGGGAGACATGCGTCGATGTACTTCAAGCCATTACGAACCTGCCGCAAGCTCACCACCGGTGGAGTTAGCGGCAAGAAGTTAGCCCACACCAGGAATACAACATAAGCATTATATGTGACTAAAAACATTCATTACTATTAGAACCATTGAAAACTTCAAACGAGGGAAATGCTTTGTATGACATCTTACACTTATTGTATTATCAAAGTGTAAAATACTTCTCTACGTGTACGAGGCCAGGTGTTGCTAGTACGGTAACGATAAAATAATAGTTGCGTAAAATAATGACTCCAAACTAAGCTAGAACAAAAATTAGTTCTCGAGCACAACGGCAAAAAACTTCGAAACGAAGTTTTCCCCTAGCATGCACATGGATTTGCATGTCTTTCCTGTTTTCCTTTCCTGAATATATTTTCCCCTTTCCCTAGACATTCGAACACCTTTTTTCTTTCTTATCCTTTACCCATCCTAACTGGTGCTTGCATTCTCTGCCACACGCCTTTTCGATGGATCGCGTGATATTTATGCGGATGTATATGACGAATTCAAGGAAAACACGACTGTTGGACAGACTGGTGTTAGTAATTCCCCCCGTGAAGTCCACGAAGGTAACAATAGGGGACATCACTCACTACAATAATGCTGCCTGAAAATAAAATGTTACCAGAAGTGACAATCACTATGAACCACAATGACCCGGGGTCTGAAATCTACCGCACCCCCTCGCTGTAGTTTTGTGTGGTAAAATGGAACAAGATATATTTACGGGTGTCAATTTCAGTTTCTTCAAAAGTGTATAAATCGCAAACAAAGAATATCCAGATGTTCGTTATACTCTTGGAGCTTCTTCTTTCCAAGGCACTTTGGTACAATTTGGAGCGAGACTTCTCCACCTCCTGGATTCCGTTTTCCCCACCGCTACCCTTTCTCCGCGAGGGGCGCGCCCCCGACTTCCCTCTGCTCCCGCCGACATCTTCTTCCCTTCGCCTGCGGAGCCTGGGTGGTGATCTTCTCCCATTCATTTCTTTGATTTTACACTTTCTTTGGCTTTCAGTTTCCATCCATTATCACTTTTGTACGTTCGCACTAACCTTGGTCAATGACGTCTCTCGAGAGGGAAAATAAGTGTGGAGGGGAAGAGGATGACATGCAAGCTATTAGACTTCATGCGTAGTGACAGATTCTTGGTTCGGGCGCGTCTCCGTCTGGATCATGCCCATCGAAACAGGTAAAAGGGAGAGAGCAAGGTATTTAAGTCTGTTCGCGCGGATGTAGGGTAGAAGGCCGACCTTCCATCCTCACCACCCTCCCCTTCACACCCTTTCGGAATATAATTCAAACATTTCTACCCTTCAACTTGGTGACCTACCTCGATACCCACGTAGAATACTGAATGTCGATCAGGGTATCCCGAACAAACTCTACACAACTTGCCTACTGTAAGATTTACAGTTTAATAAGTTTTGCTAATAACAGGGACGTCGATAAATTTCCTATTTATCAAAGATTTATTTTTACACTTATTAGGTAGTTTTCAAATGTGAGCTCTACGGTTCGTCTCATTATGAGGGTAAGGTGAAATATTCTCGGCCTGACACAGAGATGGCATTCCAATCAGGGAAAGTTTATGATTCCTGCCTGGGTACACATGTATTTAGTTCGTAAGACCAGTTTTACCTTGTACTCTCAAGTAGTTTGTTTACACGTATTGTTATAGTAGACTTCTCTCGTGATTTTCGTTAAAACGGAAAAACTTGAATTTCGTGCGGTCAAAAAATTCTTCACTTTGGATGGATTGACCCCTAAGAAAATTATAGGACTCTGCTCCTACAATATCAACCGTTAACAGGTGGGTAGCTGAATTAAAACGTGTTCGCGCATCCCTCGAAGGTGACCCACGTAAAGGACGGCCAAAAACTGTAACCACATCGGAAACCATCGAAAAGATGCACGATGTCGTGTGGGACAATAGGCGAGTGAAGGTGGATGAGATAGCTAAGGTCGTGGGGATGTCGTGAGAAAGGATGCGAAACATCTTGTATATTAAGAATTAGGGAAGCGAAAGTTCTACGCAAGGTTGGTGCCGCATTTTCTGAATGCCGGTCAAAAGGAAATGCGCAAACGAGTTTTGCGGAAATGTTTGGACCGATTTTGTCCGGCAATTTGTCACCATGGATATGACATGGGTCCACTACTACACGCCAGGAACGAAATAGCAGTTGAAGCAGTGGTTGGAAGCCGGTGGTTCGGCGCCAAAGAAAGAGAAGTCGATCGTATCTGTCGGAATCCCGTTAATTGATTATCTTGGAAAAGGCTGAAAAATTGCAAGCAAATATTACTACAACCTTCTTGATCAGCTGAATGCCAAAATTTGCCAGAAGAGACCTGGCTTGAAGAAGAAAAAAATCCTCTTTCACCTGGACAACCTGCTGTCATCTGCTCAGAAAGATGCGTTGGTAATGAGACAACTACTGGATTAGGGTACGGTTTGCTCGACCATTCCCCTAATTCTCCTCATGTAGTACCCTCAGACTTCTATATGTTCCCAAACTTGAAGAGATTCATTTCTGGGAAGCGCTTCGTGTCCAATGATGAAGTTGAGAGGTCCGTAGATGCATATTTTCAAAGCCCTCCGAACTTTCACTTCCGGGAAGGAATACTGATGTTGGAGTGACGCCTAACCAAGTATGTTGAAGTAAGAGGAGACTATGTAGGAAATAAAAATAATTTTTAACTGAAAATTGCAGTCTTTCATTGTCAGGCGGAGAACTTTTCACCTTATCCTCGTATTTACCTCTCAAGCATGTGTTAGCCTAGTTCACTTCTGTGTGAGAACTATGCCATGCCTCGGCATTGCTCTTTAGATAGTTTCAAACACAAGTGATAAATACTTTATATTATATTATTTGTGTTGTGATAGCGAATAAATAATATTTTCTTAGCATTTTCTCTTTATTTCTTCAGTTTCATTCCAAGCATTGATGGGTTTTCTTCCTAGATACATCATCGTTCCCACAATACCGTGCTATGATTAAGTAATCTTCGTGAAATGGTACGCGATGATACAGTTTGATCGTGGGGTTATTTTCTCTCTGTGGTATTATTTCGCGTCGGATGCTCATGGTGCGCACCCGCAGGCCACGGGAGAAATAGGTGCATGTCACGCGATCTTGTTGTAAGGCGTGGCGGAAAAATAGAGTATTGGGTGGGAAGAGCAGGAGCGAAGGAAGGTTGAAGGGTAAGAAGATCCCACATTATAAAAGTGGAAAGAGGACACAGGATACACAGGAAAATGGAGTTCTATTATTTTTTGACTGACTTAATACTATATTTCAGTTTAAGATTTTTTTGTATGTATATTCTCATCCCGATTTTTCCTTGTTAACGTATAATTTCACTAGTTCTGGTTCAAATATTAATTAATAATTTTAATTAACTTTATTCTATGGTCAGATTGCATCAACTTACATCATTCTAGCGCTGAGCTTTGGTACGAGTAATAACTGAATTCTATGTTTTCCTGATTAACATATAATGTAAGGAAAATGATTTCATTCTAACCATATTGAATTAATTAGGTCAAAATATATCCAATAACTCCTGATTTCACGTTCGCCAAGTTAAATTATGGTGCATAACTTGTTTGCTAATATTTTAGACTAGATTGTTATTCGCGTTCGTGATTTACTGTGACATTATGTATACTTTTTACAGTTTTGGAGTAAAGGGTTTGAAGGGTTCGTGTCCTTTCTAGATAGTTTTTGTTTTTTAATAATAATTTGTGACCAAGGTATAAAGTAGCAATAACAAAGATCCTCCTTTCAACCCTGTAGGAAGCAATTTGAATTTGAACAGAAGTTTTATTTTGCGGGATGTGAAATACAAATCGCAATCTGACCTCTCTATAGTTAAAATATATACGCCGCGAGAGTTTTAATTAGCATCTTGTAAAAAGTAGGAATGTTATATTTTTTGTTGTCCGACATTTTTTCAGAAAACGCGCTATTCTCAGAAGCCTTCATCTGAGGGTTTGATCGGACGAAAAGCGAAAAAAGACAGAATATTACTTCTCTGATACAAACGAGCATCGTTGTATGTGTGCAAGGCACGGAATGAAACTTTCTCACAACAAAAAGAAGTGAAGATGCTCTCAAGGAGGCGAAATGCTGGACTGAGCATAGAAGTTTGATACGGCCCAACTATTTGAGCAGAATTTGCGAACTAAATGGGCGTAGTGGTAAGGTCCTGTGGAAAAATATTCTATGGATGAGACCAGCATTTCAATGAGGAGGAAGGATTGTCTAGGGGGGACTCTCGGTAGGAAAGAAAAGAAATGAAGAAGCGGCTACAATTTTTGGGGCAGTTATATTTAATACCTCAAGATTCTCTCACGGAGAGAAAAGAAAACAACGTATTTCAGATGATGGAGAAACAGGAAGCTGTAGGTGGAAATTTGAAGCAAGAATAATGATACTGGAGAAGAAGAATTATCCGGCCTCGGTATTTTGAACTTAATAATAGAATAGATATTAATGGGCTAGCAAATAAGAAGGCTGAAAATATTAAAATGTGTGGATGGAATGTAGAATATAAGAGGTATTAGAGACTTAAGAATGAAAGATATAGGGTACGTCAAAAGGCATGTGGTAAGGTATCCCGAAATAATAAATAAATAATAAATTCTGAAAGACCAGGGTTTTGTGTTAAAAGGATTTTTCACTGCCCCTGATAAACTTTCCTGCATTTAGTAATTGTCATAATTTGTCTATCTAAGTTGTCAGACCTCTTTTATTCTTACTTTATGGTAACGATATTGACTCCGTAGTCACCAGTAAGATTTAGCTTTATTTGCCGAAGATGTTGCGAGTTTTACCGTGATATTCGTACACCTGAAGACACTACAACTTTATCAGATTACTTTAACGCTCTAAAACTCAGTGCGGACCCTCGACTATTATGTAGAATTAAACTAAAAAAAAGCCTAGTAATGAATTTTTGGAAAAATATCATTTGGGTAGACTCGATTAGATACCTGTACATAGGTGGTACCCTCACTCACGACCTCTCCTGGGTGAAACACGGGAAAAGATATGGAAAAGCTAAATTATGATATAGAAGTTAAATGGGATTTATTGGAAGAGTACTGGGTAAATGTTATGAAAATGTCGAAGAGAAATATTATCTTTAGCTGGTTAAGCTTAATTTAGAATATGCTGCTAGTAAATGGGAGCCTCTCGACGATATTTTGATTGCCAGATTGGATCGCGTATAGCGTAGAGAAGCTAGATTTGTAAAGCGTTGTTATGATAAAGTAGGTAGCGTATCCAAAATATTAGAAGAGTTAGGTTGCCAATTACTCAAAGAGCTAAGGTTAAATTACAGATTGAAGCTTTCGCATAAATTGGAAGTGCGTCTTTTCTACGGTGATGTTGAAAATGTATTGTTACCCCCATTTTACTACGGTAGGAGTGATCATGTTAATAATATTACAGAGATTAAATGTAGAAAAGATGGACTTAAGATATCATTTTTCCACGTCAGGTAAAGAGTCAGAATAACATTGACTGACCGTGGTAGGGGTAAAAATATTCAGTTCAAAATTAGGCTGGCGTGTATTCACCCCATGCTACACACCCTAGCGGTGTCTTTCAGGGTACTATAACATAAATAAAATAAATCTATTATTAACAGTTTTGGAATGGTCTGTGTTCATTAATTGTGTAATAATTTATGAGTTTCACTTGCCGATGAAGCTTCAATTGGCTAGAGAACCATAGAGTTTTAATCTTTGCTTGGAGCAGTATTGGTTAGTTGTTTTAGACAGCGCAAAATTCGGTAAAAGCGGCCGCAGCAAATTCAATTGGTTGAAAAATGTTATGACGAAACAAAAAGGGTTAAGGAAGTGTTTCTAGAGTTGGGGAAATTATTAGATGGAAGATGATTTAAGCCAGGTTTCACTTCTTAAACTCAAATCAGAGCGGTTTATTTCAGGTCCGCGGCATTGTAATTATTTGTAATCCAACATTCATTGATAGTTAGAATCATCAATATTTTTCCAACCGTATTTATGTATATGTGTGTAGAAGTAGGTGGGTAATTTAGAAATGAAAATGCACAAAAGGAAAACAAATTAGTGATAGTCGGAGTGAAAAAGAAGAGAGGAGGTTGTTGGAAGAAATTCGGAGGCAGGTCATACTAATTTGTAAGTAAGGGAATGACATATTTGAGCTGCTTGTTTTGTTGGAAATCGTCATGAGCAAATAGAAACCGATGCATAATGAAAACACGTAAGTTTTGAGTAACTTAAAACACCAATCTTACATTCGCCACTGAAAAATTCTAGTTTAATACAAATCTCATTGGATTTTTAACGCGAAAGTGAAAGGAATAGTTTTCGAACGCCGGTAAATTGTTTGGTGTGAGCCCGGCGACAAATGATTTTTAAAATCAAGCACAAAATCAATTGATGTATGGAATTTTTTTTTCCCTCGTGCATTTTAAGGCTCTAAAATTGCAAAGACAATGCATGTAAATTTACCGAATACCATCAATTAATTACCAAATAATACCTTTTGACATAACACCTGCCACGCGCTTCCGAGGAGGAAAAAATTGCAAGTTGAGATGTGGAAGCAGTGGCGATTGAGGGCGACCACTTGCCTTCACGCTTGACGGTTGGTTTCATCGCGACGAATGGGCCTTCGACCCCCCGACGGAGAGTCCTCGGAGTCCTTGGAGGCCAAGGCCTTTCGCCTGCCTCGTCCTCCCGGCAAGGAAACCAACTCGATATCGAAGCGCGGACCCCTCTCTCGCTCTCTCTTGCTCACCCTATTCTTGGTAGACTGCAAGGATTTTTTCCTTCTTTATACGCCAAAAAGGGAAGCAAAAAGTGTAATGAAATAGGGAAGCAAGTGTTTTTTTATTCACCCTAGGTAACAGACTTTCTTTTTTACATAAACGTCTCGGAGATCCCCGGCTAACTCTTTAATTAAGAGGGATCCGGCAGTAGTGGCTCCTTGCTTCGAGAAAAAATTAAGTCCTCGCTACGTTTCTTTCTCTCCATCTCTTTCTTCCCCCCATCGCATCGCTCGTGTACATGTGCTTTTATAAAAAGAAGCAACCCCTTTCTCGAGTGTCTTATAAAAAGGATGTTGGTCTAAAAAAGAACGGGATAAGAAAATGTAGGAGGGGTGGGATTTACGGAAAAGGACGGAATGGGACGGGGATCTGATGGCCTCTATTCCCTTGCTTTGTTTTACGCCCTCACTCGCCCCTTTTGTTTTTTTTCCTCTCCCAATTTTTTTTGTATAAAACGCTAACGTGTTTGGAGAAGAAATTCTTGGAGCGACGGGAAGAGAGAGCGAAGTTAAATGCATTGGTGGCCGAGAGGAGATAAAAGTCCAGATTACGACGGGGAGGAGGGATGCGGGGTAGGGAGGGATTTGAGGAGGAAGCGGAAGGCGAACAGGATCGGGGGGAGGGGGGCGGTAGGAGGGCAGCCTTATAATTAGCGGGGAGAAAATGCCATTACGGGGAGGATAAGCCATTTTGTGAGGGGTTACGGAGGGGGAGGGGGCGGCGAAAGGGAGCCCCCACGGCCCTCTGCAGGGGAGTCGGGGAGGAGGGAAAAGAGTGTATCGGGGGAAGGGACGGTTTTAGGAAGGATGCCGTAATAGGGATGCTTGCGAGAGGGAATTACGGGGGAGAGGGTGGAAGACCGGGTGTTTATGTACGCATATACGTATATATATATATATATGTTATATGTATACGCACATGTATAAATATATACACATATATAATATATATATATTCTACATCTGATACTCTTTTCACGAATTTTATGAAGTCCAACTTCAAAATCTCTGCTCTCACGAAACGGCCCCGAAAAGTTCGTGAGTTTCATGTTTATCTTTCTTCTTCACTCTTGTTCCTATTTTATTGACAAACTAATCTAAGGAACCCTAAATACGAATTATTCGGTATCTGTACGTGCGTATGTGTATGTGCTTTGCTTTCTTTTTTTTGAGAGAAGGCATGTTCGGGTAGTGTTGGGAGTATTATGAGGGGGGTGTAGGGACCAATGGTGGGGGGGTGGGCCAGAAGAGGGCGCCTTGTTTCGGGAGTGGAGTCGACGACGAAAGGGTTAAGCTGAGTGTATACAGGATCAATTTGTGCGGAACGCAGCGAGCGGAACACGAGGGGAAACTCACTCTCCGCCCGTATCGTCCTCAGGGGAGGGCAGAGATGGGAGGGGGGAGCGGTTGCGCTCTTGGGCCGCCGTAGTGCTCTGCTCTGATGGGGCGTGGGACCTTGCCCCCCCCCCAATCTCCCCCTCCGTCCGCGCCTGGAGGTATTCCGTTCCTCCCGGGGACTTTTACAACTTCAAGTCGCGCGGGGGTCGATCCGCAGCCGGGAATTAAAGGATCGCAGCTGAACACGTCCGTCCCTTCGAACCACCCATTCGAGTCAAAGGCAGACAGAGAGATAGATTCTAGATGTTTCGCGAATATTCGAAAATGTTCCAACCATCGAGTACTCGTACTATTATCCTCTTTTTGTCATCTATTTTACGATTGGTGGACAGCTACAATTTTCCTCTTAATGTTTCATCATTATTTATGTGTATTTTCATAAACTTAAAACTTCCTCTCCTTATTTTTCAGTTCTAAGTAATCCTTCTTGTTTTGATGGAGGTCTGTCGTATTTAGGGTCATTTAGTCCTTTGTTTGCATTACAAGGAACTAGTTTGCTAGGTGAATTAACACTTGTCTTAAATTGGGTCTTTCTCCAGCATTTATACAAGTTTGCACTATGTTTGATAGTTTTCACTTTTCTCTTCCTCATCCATATCCTCCCTTATCACTCACCTTTCTCACCTGACGCTTGCGCCCCCTACCAAATGCTTTTTTGGTAGATCGTCGATGCCGAGAATTTTTGCTCTGATATACTTCGTAATTGATTGAATATTTTTCACATTGGTCCACATTTCGTACATTTTTATCCAATAAATTGATATTGAACTCGTTTTTTCCAAATATATGTACATCTAGTCAATTTTCCTTTTCTTCAATGAATAAGTTGACCTCTTACGGCTAATAGTATTGGATAATTGAAAAAACTCCAATAGCCGTAAACAGTTTACCTTTAAAAACAGGGTAAAACTGACATTAGTTTGCAAACGCCATAAGTTAAAAGATAGTATAAAGGGTAAATAAAGAAAGTGAAAGAAAGATGAATACGAATACGCGTGTTTTGGCCACAAAGTAGCCCTCATCAGCGTACTGAAGGTAAGTCGTGACAACAACACAAGTTGAAGTGAGCTCGTTTTAAAGCGTTCCATTACGCCATCCTTTCTCTCCCTAATTTTTTGCTAATTTTTGTTCTTCGATCTCAATAATCCTCCTCCTAAGTTTCTCTCTCTGTTTTTTTCCAGCATCAAATTTCCACTAGGTCCCCTATATGCTTCTATTTCATTGCTCCTTTTGCTACATCCCTGTTCGTATAAGCCCACAAGAACATTTTTACGAACGCCTTTCTAGTTTCGGCTCTATTGTATTTAGATGTTAATAACAATTATCGCGAAGGCTTCCGCAGTGCCTCGATTATCAGCTTCCCATTCCAACATTTGGCATACAACAATTTAACCTCCTCTCCAGGATGCACCTTTAGGTGGAATTGGCGTTTCCAGTTATGACGTGCCGAGAGGGTGGTTTAGCGGGAAGCTGCTGCCGACCAAACAAATGCTTTACAGCATAGTTGTCTGTTTCCTCCCTCCGTCGATTTATCAGGGTATCCTTCTTCTGTAACGGCTTCGCTTCCTAGGAAGCTGCTCTGTTTCGATCTTGGTTTGGTAATTCATGCTTCTCCCATGGTGGGACTGTCTGCCATTGCTCGAAGGTGTTCCGCTGTGGCGTTGCCATAGAACCGCTTTTCCGTCTCCTTCAGGTGAACCCGCAGCGTGTCCGCGCCTATGAGTGAGTACACGTTTCGGATGGATAATGAATCCAACCAAGCGTCTGTTTCGCACGGAGTATTCCTCTCTCGGTGTCCGTTAGGGGATGAAACTCCGTCGCCAAGATTATTCCGCTCCACGTGAGAGAGACGTGGGAGAGAAAATCGGACGGATGGGAGTCGAGAGTGAGAGGCGACCGAATCAGCGGCGTACGGCGACGTCGCATGTGGCTCTTTGTGCGCGGTGGTGGCGAGGGCGTGGTGGCGGAAGGAGAGGCGTCTGATAAGCGTAGCTACGGGGATTCCAACCGCGGCGACTTCAACGAGGAATCCGTCGGTCGTGCGCCCACGGAGAAGAGAATGGCGGTGGACCTCCCGAAGGAGCCGGCTGTATTCGTTGTTATGCACAAGATAGCAGTCTCACGACACTGTTAAAAGAATGAGGATGGGACCCACTACTTGACCGTAGGATTTAATAAAGGTTCAATATACTGCGTTAATTGAGCCAGGGTATTTCTCTGAGGATGTTAAAGACATATTACTGGCCACGGCTTACTATGGAAGATCATATCACAAACGTAAAATTAGAGAGATTTCTTGTACAACGGATAGATTTAAAATGTCGTTTCTTCCTCGTACCATTAGAGACTAAAAATAATGATGACAGTAATGCCGTAGGAGATAATTAGAATTGGTAGTGTATATATTTGTGGTTATCCTGCATATTATCCTTTTTGTTTAATAGACCCATCTTTTTTGCATTTCTACAGAATGATTTGAATGTACTTTTCTCGTTATTAAATATTGTTGCATGTAAGTACTTTCTTTCGTGTAATTAAAATTTTACTAGTGCATGATCAAACTAATATCTGTGTGAAGGTGACAATTGCGATTGTGCATGCATGGGTGGTGACCTAACACCCTCCGCCTCACGCCTCGAAAGTGGCTTGCGGGGCATTGTGTAGATATACATGTAACCAGTCACTCGGCATACTACTGCACCATGTCGTCGACGCTACGTTAGACGTAGCAAGCTGTATGTTTCGCCTTCCAAGGCCTGAGTTACGCGTCACCACCAGCACAGAAACGGAAAGGGTGTTCCACCGGATTGTCCTCCGTTTAGGTATTGCAGAGGATCGAGTCTATTGACCGATCCTTGCGGCAAGCCGACCCTGTCAGGAGTAGACTCCGAAAAAGGGTCATCAGGATGAGAATGGACATCCGCTACCTAGCAACTCCATCACGACAACGTGTCTTCTCACATCACGCTATGAGTCCCCGAGTTCCTGGCCAAGCACCAGGTGCCAACGCTGCCACCCTATAGTCCTGACGTCATCCCAGCGGCCTTCTTTTTGTTCCTTCGGATTAAGGCAGCCCTGACCAGAACCCATTTTTTGTCCACAGAAGAGATCCAATATGCCGTGACGAAGACCATGAAAGAGGTCCCCGAAGACGCCTCTTACGGCTCGTATCGGATATGGTAGAGTCGCTGGAAAAAAATGAGTATATGCCCAAGGACAGTACTTGTGTTCTGAGGTTGCGCTACAGGGTACTTTCCGAAAGTAATTCAATATTTTTGTAATTTATTGAGCAGATTTGCCCAAACACTTAAAATTCTTCAAAGTACTGTCCTTGGGCATATGCTCATTTTTTTCTAGCGACTCTGCCATGACCGGCCCGCCCCCTGGAAGGCGTATCCGCGGATTTTTCGCAAGGTCTTAGTCACGGCATGTTAGATCTCTTCTATGGACGAAAAATGGGTTCCTGTCAGGACTGCCTTAATACGAGAGAACGAAAAGAAGTCTTCTGGGGCGACGTCAGGACTATGGGGGGGAGGGGTGAGGCAGCATTGGAATCTGCTGTTTGGCCTGAAACTCGCCGACTCGTAGCATGTTGTGGCAAACACCTTGGGCACGAACTTGGTGCACACTTTTCTCATCGCTAAATCTTCAGTAACAATGTGAAACACAACAGTAGACGACAAGTTCAGATCATTGGCAACCATCTTGATACTCAATCGACGGTCAGAGTCCAACAATTGTCGAACACGAGCCGAATTGTTGTTGGTTTTGCTGTTTGACGGCCGCCCCGAGAGTTGTTCGTCGTGAACCTCTCCGCTGAACTCCTTAAAGGCCTTTAACCACCTCAACACCTAGGAATAAGAAAGAGAACAGTCCTCGTAAACCTCACGAATTATTTGGTAGTCTCCTCAAGAAAGCGTTTCAGTTTAGCACAAAACTTAGTGATCGCGTAAAGATGCTCAATCGCCTATTATATTTTTGTCGTGACACTGTCGGCGCGCAGAGGTTTACAATAACTGACGTTCAACGTCCTGCCGCCTCCACAGCTTGGAGAGTACTGAGACCAATTTTTCGGCAAAGCTTAGCTCCCCCCCTACTCCAAGTGGTTTGAATCCCCTCCGACCAATAGGAGCGACGCGAGAAATTTAATTAAATTGCCCTGTAGTATTTGAAAGTTTTCGTCATTTCAAAATGTGTTTTAATGCAGATTAAGTGAAGAAGAGCAGTTCTCCTTCAAAAAGAAAATGTCCTTAGCGGTTGGTCACCTCCCATAGCAACTACTCCTTCCAACTAGTTCACGTAGGTAGCAGTTTGAGGGAAGGTGACCGAAAGCTAAGGGCATTTACACCATTAGGGATGAACAAGGAAGGATGAAGGGCGGAGAGGAAATCTCGCGTCGGTATTAGCCTACTCTTAATGAAAGGCGCCAAGGGGTCCGTAGCTTAACGTCCCACATGCTCACTCAAAGCGCGCTCCACAAAGCACCTGAAGTAGGGATCTAGCTAAATATTTCTTCCGCCTCCGAGATTTGAACCTGGACCATCTTGGTGAGTAGCATGCACACAGCTACCGCACCATGTCGAATCGCCCTATGTTACGTTTTCATTAAAAATAATAAAGTGTTTTGTCCACATATAGTATCTAGAGAAAAACGCTCTCGGTCGAATTGAATTTCACTCCCTTTCTTTATTTTTGAACAACAAGGAGCCAGTTAGGTATAAAATATTTCCTCAATAAATATTAAACAAGGAGCGAGGGGTGGTTCATATCTCTCGGACCCTTATCCAGCTGGTAAGTTATAAAAAAATCTTAAAAATGACTCTTTATAATTTGTGTACGGTCCGTACGGCCTTAAGTCTCCAATTCAAGGGAAAATAATAATATGTTATAATTAATTTTTTATGGAATCATGCTTGAACCTCAAAGGAATAGTGTATGGTAGAGGATATCCAATACAACCGTACCAAGTATTGGGATCTGGATTCAATTAATTTGTAGGTTCATAATGGAATATTTTGGTGAACTCCAAGGAATATACGAGACCAGGCGTCATATGTGACGTGGTGGTCAGATGGAGAAATGCCTTGTACACGTCACGCCGTGAACGAATTCCTGACCGCGAACACCCTTATTCCACCAACCGCTTAGAAACTCATCCGCAGGCAAGAGCAATCACTCCCTGAAATCCGTAGATATAATTAAAGGATTATTTTCGAGTGAAGTAAAATGCGTAACTGAGTTTTCGTACTACCTCCCTGTGTGTGCAAGTCGTTGACAGTTTAATTACATCTCCCACCAGCAAGAGCAATCTTGTTCTGTCATAAGCAAGAACCGTGGAGACTTTTTGTTCTGGATGGGATTTTTAAACTTTCGTCTATCTCTGTTTGAGAGATATTCTAGGCAATGGTGGCCATAAGCTGGCTCTTTGCGTTCCAATTGTAAAATATCGCTCAAATTTAGAATCACGTGCTGGCAAATCGCATCGATCGCATAAAATAAGAAGGCATGGGAAGTGAAATAATGGATACTGGTCATTGGAGAGCAAATCGATCAGTTTGCCGCAAATTGACTGTGACCTGAATTTTGTCAATATGTGTCGGGGTTTCCGACTCCATCTCCGTTCTTTTCCCTCACATGTTCTCATTAACTGAAATCGTAGGTAAGTAGGAATGGCTACGGGGTTGTCGAGTTCTCTGCCAATGAAGGGCTATATGGAAGTCATCAGAGTAGTCCTCGCCATCATTTTCAAATTTCTCCAAATTATGGGTGGGTAATCAGTAATTCATTAGGCGAATGCCCTAGGGCTGGGAAAGTCTGGTCTATTTCATCAAACCGGACCTTGGACATGCTCTCCGCCTGCTGGCCAAGTTTACTTGAACTTTACTTGAATTTCAGTCAAGGATGTTAGTCTAACCTGGATCTTTGGTGCCAAAGTAAGCACACTTCAAGCCATTATTCCGCTAATCCTATGCCCCTCGTTTGCCCAAGAACACAGTAATGACTATGCCGGAAAACCAATGCTCAAGTCAAAAGTAAAATTTTATGTGACAACTTTTTCGACTGTTGTTTGATGGAAAAAGTGCATATAAGTATTCCGAAATTTTTTATCGAAACACTACCTTCCTTTGTGGATACAACACACGTACGTACATACATACACGCACATATGTATAAAATCATGCAGACAATGTAAAAAGGTCAAATAATGTAGACCATGACAATCACAGGAAGAGTACTAAGGAAGAGTACTACACGTATACGAGTACTAAGTCATCCAAGGGAGGTATAGTCTTCTACGCATATATGAAGAGATGTTTGTAACAAGAAGGAAATAACTTGGACTAGATGAGATATTAACAATAAACTGGGGAACGTTGAATGAAAAAAGAAATATACCTTTCCTCCCTCGCTACTTTTGAAAATATTATTCCCTTATCTTTCGTGGGAAAACTTACTGTTTTCCCTTAATCTCTCTAAACATAGTTGCATGGTCTCTCCTAGTGTACTACGAAGGGGTTAATTATAAAGGTTCAACATCATTGCTGAATAGATCAGCTTTTAATTTATGCAAGGAATTTAATCCATAATTGAACTTTCGCTCCGTGAGCTATTCCCAACCTAGCTCCTTCAACAATCTTGATACGCTCCTCAGTTCATCATAACAACACGTTACAAATCTAACTCCTCTTCGCTGCACGCGATTTAAATTAAATAATAAATCCAACTGCACGAGGATATCTTTTAACGTTCTCGTCAAATATTCCCAATACTCTTCTACTAAATCTTAGTTTTTTGTTCGCTTGTCCACATATTCTTCGTATATTTTTACCCAGGAGAGGTCCTTGGTAAGGGAAACCATTTAGTATTTAATTGATTATAAACTTTTTATTTTTTTACTTTTTTATGCATTAGATGTATGGCAGTGAACTACGTCTATCCCAAAAATTCATCACTACACAATTTTTAAGTTCAAATATTATTCCCAAACGTCTCACTAATGCGTAGTGCATTAACGTAATCTATTCAAGCTGCTTTATTCTCAGATCTACGGATATAGATATATAGAGGTATTTATTTGGGTAAAATTGAGACCAAATGTTCCCTTGTTTTATTCAACCCAACGTCGTATACATATGATATTAGCCATTAAATTTATAATTACATGCATACACATAAATACATAAAGACTGACGGATATTCATTATGCACAGATTTGCACTTGGAAAAAAATATATAAACATCCCTATGTACATGCGTATGCATTAAGTGTACACCTAAACGTACACACATGGCAGCTCTTGAAATTATTACGAAAGGTGCTCAAGTATTTGGACATCTACACGGTTTTTTGTATAATGCATCGTACTCAAAGGGGGATTTTAAGTATTGGAAATGCCAAGAAACTGTGGCAGTAACTTTAATGGAGTCACCCGCTATGTGTGCATTATAATGCAACAATTTCAGAGAGTAAAAATCATTCGCCTTGACCGGAATTTCAAAAAAAATTTCATATTGGAAATGCCGTCACAAGTACGGTACACGTTTGACTACCATAAATACGAATCGGAGTGTTCTGTGCAGAGGAGGAACTGAATCTCATCCGACTCATGGCCTTAATGCCTAATAAGTACGGGCTTTGCGTATAATGAGTGACATAAAGAGGCAAGCTTATGAACATGTGGTGTGTCCACCATCGGCAATCATACGGCTCGCGACGGACATCAGCATTTCCGTACAAGCCCATTTACCGGAAAAAAATCGCAAAGAAAAGATAGCCGAAAACATTCGCAAAGCTGCTGTGTGTGAACGAGCAAAGGATCTACCGCCGAATCCCACCACACTTGAGGATCTACAGCAATTTTCCAGTGCGATTAAAAAAAACTAAGGTTGGCGATAACTTTCTTATTTATGATTCTTTCGAAGACCCCAATTATGACTTGACTTACGAAAGAATTATCGTCTTTTCAACCGTCGGAAACCTGGAAAAACTTTTAAAATCTAGTATTTGGCATGTAAATGGTACATTCCGAATTACTCCCACAATTCTTTACTCGATAATGGGAACAGTTGTTCAACGGCACAGAAGTGAGGAACGCAAAATTGCAATACCCCTTATTCACGCTCTCTTAAAAAGTAAGGAACGGTCTGTTATGCGACAGTAATTGAGGTGACTCTGGCATATCCAGATAAATCCGGCATTCGAACAAACCATGACCAAACTGTGATGTCAGACTTTGAGTTGGCGATAATCAGCGCCGTGAAAAAAACATTTTGGAGATGAAGTTATCAGTCTATTCTTATTTCATCTTTGTAAGAGTGTGTACCTCAAAATTCATGCTGAAGGATTAAAACAACAGTACCAAGATGAAAATGATGAAATTATGCGTGAAGCTGCACGTTCTATGTGTGCCTTAGCTTTCGTGCCCCCCTAAGATGTTACTCGAGTGTTCGATGATTTTTAAAATGAAATTCGCGATATCTTCACTCCAATTGCAAATTACTTCGATGTTAATACGTTCGCGTAATCTTGGACCCAGGAAGACGGAGAACAGTCAGATCACGGTATGAGTAGAAAATTTTGAACATGCATGACGCAGTTCTGCAAGGAACAGCAAGGACCAATAATGCCTCCGAAGAATGGCGTAACCGTTTTCAATTGCTGGTAGGTTAAAGTCATCCGAGCCAGTACAACTTCCTTACTGGGTTACTAAAAGAGCAGGTTAGCATTGAATACGTCTTACGCGAATTAGGTTTGGGAAAAAAAAGGAAAAAGTTCCTGCCGGACATCTACAACGAGTTGAAGATTGTACCGTCACTCAGGTTCATGACTATAAGGACTACATGAACAAGGACAATGAATTGCAATACATTAAAATATCGGTCATAATTCACATTTATAAATTTCATAAAATAAAATATGGTGCTCTTATACCTGTCTATTTATTGCTTTTTGGGAAAAATATTTTGTACTTTTCAGGCTTTGGATTGCGTTACTTATAGATTTTTCAGACTTTAGACTTTATTGCTTGGAGTTTTTGATTTGGACTTGTTCACACATTATCGCTTGAATTCTACCACATCACGCCCGAAACTACTCAATTTGGGAATATGATTTTCTAAATGGGCGTGCGAACGGTTTGCTCAGTGTGCATATTCGCTCCCGTTTCATTTTGACGCTTGAGTGAATTGCCACATGTCATGCAGGATGAGATGTGACCTTCCTGGGTGGGACCGGGGGAGGCGTCCCTTGAGTGGTGCATGGGGTCGGTCTTTGGGAGGAAGAGATGCGGTGATAGCCTGTTCTGCTGCAGGCGTGGCACCTCTGTGTCCTGATGCGATTTTCCTCACAGGTCTCTCTCTTCGGTAAGGGAAAACAATCACCTTCCCGCCTCAGCAGGGGGAATTCTTTCTCCCCCCCTCCTTGTGGGGCTCCCCTCCCCTCCGTTCACCCTTCTCCATTTCCCTCCGCCCTCGTCACTCTCTATCCCGGAAGCCCGAAGCCACACGTCGGCCCAAATTACCTTCGCAGCAGAACACCTCTCTCGATTACCGTCACGTTACACATCCGGGGGATAGATTAGTTATTATAATGTGCATGAATAAGGCAGGATGCGTTTATGATGTATTCATGTGTCGTAATACTAAGTGAACGTTGGGGAATCCATAGAGTATCGGGTAGCTCTGACTGTGGCGATATACCATTATGATTTTGGAGGTAATAACTACGTTTGTATTACCAAATTACTTATAGAAGTACATTGCCATTCAATAATCTTACACTTTCATTAAAAAATATGTATAAATATTATATTTAATCAAGATTTATTTGATAGTTGTGTCCATCTAAAAACCTACCCTAACCGGTAGATTACCTAATAATAATAATTTAATCAAGTCAAAACAAGGATTATGAGTTCAATCATCGTCGTAAACTTGCCAATGTGTATACGCGTGTATACATGAGCATTTTCTTTTCGATTTGTTAAACAGTTCCAGATCCGTTTGGTCACATTCTCATTAAAACCGTGTTATCTCAGCATTTTATAGGATATCTCCATGTCCTCATTTCAACTGTTTTTCCGGTGGATCCTAAGGAAGGTGAGAGAGTCGTTATGGACTTATGGCATTCGCTTCATGAAATACAGTATTACCCGGTGAAGTTAATTTTTAGCTATTGAGAATTCATGCAAAACGAGAGAATCAAACGTTCCCGATTTCGTGAAAAAATGGAATAACACGCCTCCAGACACGAAGTCGATAACCAATAATCATGAATGAGAACTACCCAGGGCACAACATTTTGCTTCAGAACCTGGAATGGAGTTATTAGGACCCGGACCGCGATATTCTCGAATCCGACTTCCCGTTGTGGCCCTGACACCCACTGCGGCACACTTCTCTGGCGGGAGAAGCAAGTTATGACGCTGATGAAGATGATATGTAGTATGTAGCATTTTTTATTTGACGCGGTAAGATGGCGGGGGTTGTGTGTGGTGAGTGATTGAAAGAAAAGTTTCATTTCAAGGATCGAGGCCATCACGAGAAAGAGGGAAACCTTCCAGTGGTCATAATAAGCCCAAGCCTGGCTAGGAATTGGGAGTCAGCTTTCTCTTCCCCCGTGTAAGATAGGTGGAATACTTTTTTGAAAGACAGTGTTTGTAGTTACCCTAATTCCCATTATTTTGGGATTACCTTTTCATTAAGACGGCTCAATATTCTACATTACATTTTGCACCAGACTCTTGGTTACCCAAAATCAGTAATAACTCAGTATGTTCCAGCAGTTGGGCCAATTGTTCCCAAGTTTCAGATTCCTCATGCACCGATCCATTCCTCGTCAATCGAGCGGGCAAATGCCGCCGCCCTAACGGCGCAATTCCTTTGCAAAAGAGCTTTCCGATGAAGAGGGAGCGCCCGGAAGTATTTAGGCAGACGGAAACCATGTCCTGGTTAAATTGGACGTAAATCTTTGAGGAGGGAATCCATTAAAGAAATATGAGATCGAATCGAGCGAACTTATTAATGGGAAGTCCATCATATTGGCGATAATATCGCAACCCTTTTTAGTTAAGGCAGTAATGAACTCAACCGAGAGGACGTCATCGTTTGGAGGGATGGGAATAAATTTATCCCGGCTGGGGTGTGGGGAGGAAGAGGAGGGAAAAAAAACGAAAACCGAATGAAATACGATTCTCTTGATGAGAGTACGGCAGTGTCGAGGCTCGAGGCTAGCAGTAATACCTCCCTTCTCTCTCCACTCTCTCTTCTCCTCTCTCTCTCTCCCTCTCGTCTCTCTCCCCTCCTCTCCCTCGCTCTCTACTCTCTCTCCATCTCTCTCTCCCTCTCTCTCCCCTCTCTCTCTACCTCTCTCTCTCTCCCTCTCTCTCTCTCCTCTCCCTCTCTCTCTCTCTCTCTCTCTCTCCCTCTCTCTCTCTCCCTCTCTCTCTCTCCCTCTCTCTCTCTCTCCCGAGGGTGTGTGGTAGGGTTGGAGCTAGGGAAAGAGATGAAATGTAACTAGAAGTGGGAATATGAAAAGTGGTAATAGCTGATGCTTGGAGTATGCGGTGCAGGGGGTGAGGAGCCGAGGGGGGTGAGCGATCGCGATGATAATAATGATATTAATACTATTTAATAAAATAATAGCTAGAGATAAGGGGGTGAGTGCTCACCGCGCTCCTTCGTCCCTCCTGTCCTCCAAAGGCCACGAAGGTTTAATAGTGGGCTCGGAAAAACGAGAAATTGAAAGAGGAAAAAATCTGGGGATGAAAGAATGAGTGAGAGAGGAAAAAAAATGAAGAAAATTCTTGCCGGAGAGAATTGGAAAATAGTGGGAAAATTGTTTCTCTGCAGAAATATCCGCGGGCAGAGGAGGAGAGGTATCCTTTTGAATGGGGTTCAAAATTTCGGGGGCCCTCGGCCCTGATGAAGAGGTTTCAGCGGGCAGGGGATTGGAAGGGTGGGGAGAGGACCGTATGAGCCCGCCCTGGGAAGAGGGCCAGTTGGTGGGGGAAATTGTTGGAGTTGTAGTATTCCAGACTATTAAGCGCTCGCCACTTTTTCGATTGGTTCTTTTATATTCCTTCTTTCGGTGCCCTCGCGCGCAGCAAAATACACGGCTTCGTCATCTATCCGGAGCAATTATTTTTATTCAAGTTTCAACAAACTACATTGTCCTATCCTTCCCCTATTAACTACCCTGGATCGTAGTAAATCCTAGATCCTAGATCGGTGGTTTAATGCGAGGCAAAAACTACAACTCACATTACGATTGTGGGCGCGACAACAGCGGGATATCTTGGGACATTCGACTTCCGGGTAGACTGATATTGGGAATGATTTTTCCCCGTTACGATTTGCGGTTATATTATTCTAAAGAATTCTAAATAAAAAATATTTCTAATTGCGCTAGGCAAGGAGGCTTTCTCAAGGAGGAGGGAGTTGATGACGGGGACGTTGAGTAGGGATGTTAAGACAAGACTCGTAAAAACTCTGATATGGAGCGTAGCTATGTACGGCGCGGAAACGTGGTCGCTGAAGCATGAGGATAGACGTAGATTGGAGGCTTTTGAAATGTGGGTGTGGAGAAGAATGGAGAAGGTGAAATGGACCGAAAGGAAAACAAATGAGGAAGTACTAGAAATGGTGGGGGAGGAGAGGGGTTTGTTGAGAGAAATCCTATGGAGGCAGGAAAAATAGATGAAAGGCGTATTGAGCGGTAGTGGAATGTTGAAGAGGGTAATAGAGGGGCGAATGTTGGGCAAGCGAGGTAAGGGTAGGAACAGGATAGGGATGTTGGACGGGATGAAGGGAGGAAAGAAGTACACCGAGATGAAGAGGGACCTGAAATAGATTAGTTTGCTAGGTGGGGAGTCACAAAATGTTTATTTGATAGTTATGTCCATCCAAAAACCTACCTTAACCGGTAGATTACCTAATAATAATATTCTAAAGAATACCAAGCACCTACAGAATACTCAAAAATTAATTTCTTTTTGGTAAAACCACTCATACCCTAAGTGGTTGCTCAACTGTTCTAGTGAGAATTTAAAATGATCAGGCTTTAGTTAGAAAATGAAGCGTTTTCAAAGCGTTTTATGCAAGATGAGGCTAAGATAAGCATAAAAGATACGGGCATATTCCAGAGCAGGTAAAAACAGGTGACGTACATAAGGTGTTTTCATCTACATCCACATAATACCCCGAAAGCCGCCGCTAGGGCATGTAGCTGGGGCTGCTAGATCAGCACCCGTGTTTTAAACAAAGGCTGGCAAAGTGGAAAGGGCATCAAAAGATTGGGGTCGTTTGGGAAAGAAGATTTAAAAAGAGGAAAGAGTTGATGCCAAGAATCAGTGAGAAAGCTAAGAAGTGAAATTTTGATATTGATGTAGAACGTACTTTTCTACGGCTCTGAAATTTGGTTGTTGAACCCATTGTATTGTCGATTTTTGTACAATCGGTGTATTGTTTGTTTGTATAATAATGTAATGTGTAGTAGTGTAGTAGTAGTGTAATTTGTACAATACATTGTAGATTTCCATACAAAAAAGAAAGACTTGTACTTTTCCACAGATTGTTATTATATGGTACCATGTAATAAAAATCTATGGACAATTACAAGTCTTTCTTTTTCGTATGGTAATTAAATACTTCTACGAAGTGAAGCCTGAAACAATAGAATATGGTGTGGATTTGATTGTTTGAAGACATTTTCTTGGAGAAGAATTGGAAAAGAGGAATGAATAGAAAGGAAAATAACGAAGATGGCATGGAGAAGTAGGAAAGAAGACTGTTGAGAGAAATTTGAAGGAAAGGCCAGGGGATGCAAGAACATGTGAAGCAATGGAATGGCAAAGATCGTAATTCATATGGACT